>CM066333.1:49009239-49609239 GCA_033807585.1 Hydrophis major | reverse complement strand
TGGAAAATGGTTTAGTTTAGATTATTCCTTGCATATGAAGAGAAGCAGTATGTAATGAAACAATTGCAACTTTCCCTTGCCCCGTTTATTGAATTCCCTGTCAGCTGATGTAAGAAAATGTGTCATATTATGCCACCAGATTGTTTAATTAATAGCCTCATGTAATGCACATGAATTGGGTTATACAAAGCATCTGCTATGGCTTTCTGGTGAAGCCACATGTAGCTCTTACATGAGGGCTCTTACAGTTAATTGTCCTGGAAAAGCAATGAGTTTGAGAAAATTATCATGAGATCCACATTAAAACAAGGAAAAAGGAGTCATACATGCTGTTCCACAGTTATTGTACCATCAAAGTGCAATGATTCATAGTGAAATTATAACACCTAGTGAAATGGCTGTGCTTTTGAGTAGAAAACTGAATACGCAATTAGCCAATTGCAGATACTTCTTTTATTCAGGAAAAGGTAATATATGCCAGATCATACCCAATACCCCAACTTTCAATCAGTCAGTTTTATTTGGTCATAGACCAGCATATAACTGATAACATTATCATTACATTAAAATAGAAACAAAAATAAAAAAGTCATGTTGATATAATAAAATAAGGTAAAGACAGAATTATTCAGATAAAATTATGGAGTACACATATTAAAACACAAAAGATTCATTTAAAATTACAGTTAAATATTACAATGAATAAGACAGCTAACTATAAAATGATATAAGTAATACTAACACTTATAAAACACAATATAAAGCTACACTAACTTAACAATGTTGCAAAGACCCATCATGACAATGTGCAGGCCAGGGGTAGATCCAACTTTTGAGGGCCATGTAAATATGTCAGGATGTCACTAAGGGTAAGAATGGAAATTGGAGAGAAATCATCGCTATTCTTTCTTTCTTTCTTTCTTTCTTTCTTTCTTTTAAACAAATTTTATTAATTTTACAAAAAACAGTGCACAAACAATCAAGGCATAACAGCTTACAAATTCTTTTCTCAAAAAAAAAAAAAGAAAAATAATTAAAGAAGAAAACCAATATAACATACAAAATGATTCCAAATTATAATATCAATATTTATGTTATCTATTTAACTTCATATCTTATCCCAACTTCTCCTTTTCATTCTAATCATCCAAGTTATTTCTTGCTAATTAAAATTTTATTGCCTTTTATCAACATACAAAACACAGAACATAGAAAACATAACAAAACCTAAAACATCTTTTCTGAAGGCTGCTTGATCCCGAGTTAAAACTCTTCACACAGACGAAATTCACACACATCATATTCACTTTATATATCCTTCCATATCTTATTACCATTTTCAATATCATTCTTTGTCTGTTCTATTTCCAGCTATCCATTCATCTTTTTTCTTTTACTATATTTCTCCTACACACTAATTGGAGTGACGCCTTTAACTCATTGCCCTAACTTAAAAGTACTTCATATAACACTTAATTTATCTTGGGATCCTGTTTAGTACATTCTAAAATTACACAATAAATTTTATCAATAACTAAAGAAAAAACCTATATAACCACTATCCATATCATTTAAAAAGAAAAAAAAACTAATCATATATTTTAATACTCATTTATATCTTAAACATTCTACTCTAGATACACATATAAAAACACAATCTTATGTACCTTCCAGAATCCCCCCCCCTTTTTTTCCCCAATTAGATTCACACATTGTCTCTAAATAAGCTTTTTTTCTTTAAATCTTGCTTCCCACCATTAAGGCTTCTCCTCCTCCCCTTTCTCTCTTGCTTATTCTTCTCCTTGCCCTTTTTACCCCTTTGTCTCTCCTCCTCCCTTTTCTTACTCCCTTTCCATTGCTTTCTAACCTTGCATCCACCTTTCCTCTCATTTTTCTCTTTTTTGGTTGTTTTTTCAAACCTTAAAATCCCCTTTTTCTTATCCTCTTTCTCCTCCTCCCCGGAAAAAAACCATTGTTCATCAAAATGGCTTCCTCTTCTTCTTTGTCCCAGTCATTCTGCTGCGTAGTCAACTTTTCATAAGTGCATAATGCCATTTCTAAAAATTGAAACAAAGTGCCCAAAGTATCTTCCTTTTTATATTTTTGATATTCAGTCTTTAGTTCATCCACAAGCGATGCCATCATGAAAAGAGAAACTTTTCCCAAAACAACCACCCAAGTATTTTTAATCAAAAATAATTCAAAACAAATTCCAAAAATTAATACTTTTCTTCCTTCTTCTATTTCTCTTTCTGGGGTTACTGTTTAATCAAAGAGGTCCAATTACCATATACCTTTCTTTGGGAATCTCCTCCTTTTTCAGCTTCTGCTCCAATTTTTTTTCCTCTCCCTTCCCACTTACAACAACAATTTAAAAAAAAAATGATCAGAAATCCATACCTCCAATAAGGGTTTTCCGATTTCTTGAATTATTAAATCCAATGTCCAAAGAGTCTTTTGTCCCTTAGCTTCAACTTTCAAAATAATTCACCTTCAGTGCCCAAATAAATTTCAAATCTTCATCTGCTGTTTCTATGGGGTGGGAGAGTGAAGAAAAAAAAAGTTCCCTTTGACAGCTTTCTCCGCTGCTTTCCGATCTTCTTAGGGATACAATGTATCCTCCAGCAATTCAGACAGTTCAGTTCCAGAGAGTTTAAAAGATGCTAATTGACCCGGCTCAGCCAGCACTTTCATTTTTCTTGCTTCCTCCAGCACAGTCTTACCCGGTTGCAGGCTTCTTCGTGGCAGCCATTACTGACCGCCACTCCACCACCTTGGGAAAAAGGGGTTTTTCCGGATGAGGAGGGGGTCTGTGACATCCCCAACCCCCTGTCCGGCTCCCCTCTCTCTTCGGCTGCCTCTACAGGGCAGCCATATCCCCCTGACCCATTTGGATTGGGGACACCTCGGCGGCAGCCATATCCCCCTGACCCATTTGGATTGGGGGCACCTCGGCGGCAAGCGCAGCAGGAATCACGAACAGTCGTGAATTGCTGCTGCCACCGAAGCCAAGCGAAACCGGAAACCCTCATCGTTATTTTTTCTTGAGCAACCCTTTCTACTGTTGTGAATGATGCTTTTCAACAACAAAAAACTGGATTTGTTGGAAAAATTTCAGGTGGGATAGTGAGTAGTATGCTTCCCAGGAGTGTCCTGCATTAAATAAATCAATAAATATGCATTGCTGGACATTTGAGATTTTATTGCTGATTTTCAGTGACACAGTCATTGGATGGAAGCATCTGCAAAGGGCATTAAATGAAACAAATATATTTTTTTTCTTACCCAGGACTACAAAGTCCAAGGAACCATGATATATGCCAGTGTCTTAGACTAACATTGCAAACATCATTTAGCTCTGTTCAGTATCTCAGAGGTCAAAATATAGCCATGGACATAAATGTAGAGGTTTCTGTTTCTTCAGTATTTATGGGGACAAAATCCAAAAACCCAGCAATATCAGCAGCTATAAAGCCAAGTGAAAAACAAGGGAATGGTTCAAAACACCATTTTATGTGGCAGAAGATAAAAAAGTGGTACAATGATAATGAAGAATAGGGAATCAAGCCAGAATTGATGAGAGACACTTGGACTTAGATGTGTCAGTATGTGATTACGACAAGCATTCATTTGACCCCTAAAAGTTGTGCCATATTGCTACTAAAAAGAATGCTTTACAGCTTTATACAGGTATTGTTTGTCAAACAGAATTGGGACTAGTAATTTGATTGTTCAGTGAAGGGATCATAAGCTTATGATTTTGTTTCCTCTTTCTTTTGCTTTACAAACTTGCAAAGATTTGTAAATATGAGGATTGATTGCGAATTATCATTGTCACATCACAGCAAATGGTCACTGTACAAGGCAATCACTAAACAAGGACTAGATGTATTTGAATATGGGTTAAGGAAAATTTTCATGTGCAAGGCTGCATGTCTTAGAAAGATAGGACCAGAGTGGTTGGTATGATTATGGAAAATTAAAAGGCACATTATGAACACAAGTTTAGGAAAAGATTTGTTTGAAGATATATACATTAAAGTTTATGTGCATTTCTTATTTTCAGAATCACACATAGACCCAGAACCTTAGACTGTTCACTCCTGGTATGTTCTATTTATGTGGTAATCATTTTAAGATAAGTAAATAATTAAATAATTAGAACACTCAACAATTGTGTGGCTTTCCTGTAATTGCCATTGTATAACATTGTATGTATCCCATTTCATTTAGATTGGTTTTCAGAACTTTAACATAAAATACAACAGGGGCAATCTAACCCAGTTTGTGTAGGACCATTAGAAAAAAAGAAACCATAAAAACAATGCAGAATGAGACATGAGAGACTTTTTTGAGATGAGATGAGAAAGATGTTTGAGCTTCATAAAAGTCAGGATTAAATAGCAGAAATATTCAGTATCAGGATAATGTGTTATTTTAAGATGGCTGAGAAAGACAAGGATATATGGCAGCTTTCACATCTTCAGTCACTTGATACCAAAAGTTTGTCTCCAGTCTCTATGCAAGAATCTGCCTACTTCAACTGAAACAGAATATGGTGATAACTTTTCTGCTGAGGTTAGGTGAGTAGATTTAGAGAGGGAGATTTCTGCAGTTCTCCTCTTCTCCTTGCATGTTGATGGAGAGCAAGGAAACCAAGAAGCTCTCATAGAGCATAGGATGCTGAAAATATGAAAATTAAATATGCAATTTTAACTGTTATTTAGTGGCAAATGGATGTTTAATATCATCTTTAGTTTAGCTTTAAGGATAAAATGATTCATCATTTTATTCTTATATGTATGTATCCTTGCCAGAGAATATTGTGCAAGTCTCTGAACCACATCTGACTTCTTCAGTTCCCCCACATTCTATATGAGCTTTGTCTAAAGTAATGTTACTTAAAGCCATCAAACTGAAAGAAGAGAATTGTGTATATCGAGACTATCCAAACAGAACTAATGAGGCCACAATCTATATATTCTCTCCGTTTGGTACCCTTGATTTTGGCACAGGAGTAAGACTTATAAAACAGCATTATAAATTTATTAATATCATATAAATTCATAGATAGTATAGATTTTAAAAACTGATAAATTGAGATTATTGGGTAGCTAATAAGTGATTAAGTAACTGAACAATTATTGATTATTAATTATTGGAGAGGATTATTAGAAACTTATTATTATTATTATTGTTGTTATTATTATTATTATTATTATTATTAAGAAACTAATATAAGGAAAGGCTTGACAATTGAGGTAAAATCTATCTTATTTATTACTGATTTAAAATAGAAAGAAGATATATCTTGTGTTATATTGTGTTATAAAACACAGGGGAATTGAAGGTTTATAGAAGTGGAGGTTTTAACAAAGGAAGAAAAGAAGTGGGAGTGGTGGATTAAAAGTAATATTGTGACAAGACTATTAAAGATGACTAGCACCACTAATTGACCAAAATAGGAATGAGAAAGAAAATCCCCGCACAAATGATGACAATGGCAATATCAGCAAGTCCCTCCACAAACAAGTCTATTGATGAAATGATACCACGAGAAAGAGCAAACTTCTTTCAAGATTTGCAGAGCTTAATGTTAAATATGTAAGAAATGATGTTGAAAAATCATGAAGATATGAAAAAAGAGATAGATGTAGTGAGTAATGAATTAAAAGAAAAAATACAAACAATGGTCCAAAAGTTTGAGTGTTTTCAACAAAAAGTGCGGAAAAACCAACAGAAATTAGTAGAAATGGAGACAAGAATGGATAAGGAAGAAAAAAGGGTCAACAAGCTATCCAGAAAATTGACACAAGCAAATAAAGAGCTAGAAACAACAGCAGTCTTTTTAGATGCCGAGAAAGCAGCCCATTACTTGAGGTTTAAAAACGTGAAGGAGGACAAGGGGGAAAAAGAAGAATGCTTATGAAATGGATGAAATGTATAGGGTACATACTACCTACACAAGGAGGTATAATCTCCCAAAAGAAGTACATGTCCAATTTGTCAAAAAATTGATTCGTGATGAAATACTACATAGAACAAGAAATGACCTAATAGACTATGGAGCAAAACAGATTATTGTTTTGAAACAAGTACCAAGGGATCTAAGAAGTACTAAGGGATCTAAGAAGATCATCCAACTTTTTAACAATGAAATTGATAAGATACAACGTGAATTTTTGATGGTTGACGCCAGAGGGTATTATGGTCACGTGGTAGGAGAAACGATACTGACTAGTTACAGTTGATAAAGCAGAATAATTTCATGATCAATATTTCACCAATGAAGAAGAGTTGGAAGAGTAGAAGAAAAAGAAACAACAGAAGAAAGAGAAATAGAAACAACAGATATAGAAGAAAGTTCACTAAATATTAAAGATAGAGATATGGAAGACTTGGAAAAGTTGAAGAATACGAAAGAAAAAATAAAGAACCTAAAGAAATTAGAGTGACAAAAATACCAGACAAAGAAATAGATGTGAGATGATATCAATGAACTTAGATTAGAAGAAGAAATTATGGCAACAAATAAACAAAAAAATAGTAAAGCATCAGGACCAGATGGCCTCCCAGTGGAATTATACAATAGTCAACAAGAAATATCAGGTAATAGATTACTTAAAATATTTACTATGGTCTTAGAAGAATCGAAGGTCCCACACATCTGGAACAAAGCGACAATCACAATTATTCCTAAAGAAAATACAGACCAGACAATATTAAAAACTACAGACCAATACCCTTACTAAATGTGGATTACAAAATCTTTGTAACAATAATAGCTAACAGACTTTAAAACATTCTAAATGAAATAAATCCACACTGATCAGAATAGCTTTCTCCCACACAGATATAATATAAGGATAATTCTGGACACTTTAGAATACCATGAAGAACATAGCAGAGATCAGGTGGCTTTATTGTTTTTAGATGACCAGAAGGCATTCAATAATGTAAAATGGAACTTTATTTGGCAGCAAATTAGATATATGGATTTCAGACAGAAATTTTTGAATGTGATTTCAGCAACTTATAACAATCAGGAAGCCAAAATATTAATGAATGGGGAAACAACTAAGAAATTGAAAATACAAAAAGGAACAAGGCAAGGATGTCAATTATCACCACTTTTGTTTATTTTAACACTAGAAGTACTAGCAAGAACAATTAGAAAAGAAATGCAAACAAAAGGATTAAAAATTAATAAAGAAGAATTTAAATTATAAGCCTTCACAGATGACTTAGTTTTTATTTTAGAAGATCCATAAAATTTATACAGAAAATTTAGAAGAATTTGGAGAGGTGCAGGACTAAAAATTTGGTGCTGGCTTTCTGCTTTATTTGAATGGTTTTTTCCTCATCCTGATTGGCTGGGAGTCTAGGTCTGTTTTTATTGGTCTTCGAGTTGCTGTGTTCTTGATTGGTTGGCAATATTGTGTTTTGTGCATTGGGGTTTCTTAGTGCAGCTTGGTTTTTTGTGAATGGCCGATAATTATTTATTAGGAAGCTAGGTTTTATTTGGGTAGCTGGCTGGGGCGTGTTTGGACTGGAGATATTGGGGGGGAGGGTTGTTTGTGTCCAGGTGCTTGCCTGGATTGTGGTATAGAGATTTTTTGTTTGTAAAAACAGACCGAGACTCCCAGACAATCAGGATGAGGAAAAAACCATTCAAATAAAGCAAAAGCCAGCACCAAATTCAAACAAAAAACGGCTGCTAAGCCTGACACACAAGATTAAAAAGAACCCAATGCACATGCCTGAGGATGGCAGATGAGATTCTGCCAAAACATTGCTATAATAAAAGCAGAATGCTACATCACAGCCACCCGCTCACGATATCACATCAGAAAACTCAGGAAATTACACCACAAGAACTCAAAAAGTTGCAACACAGCAAACGACCTTACACGGGAAAATATATTTTTAGATTTTCACGGGTACAGGTATGTAGGTCTAGGTGTGTTCAGGTCTTTTTCCGTGTAAGATTAAGAGTGTCTTGGTGATGTTTCGGTGAGGTCCCACTCCCCATTTTAACCACATGAACTTAAAGGCCTTTTGTCAGTAATTTATTTTTATTTTTATTTTTATTTTTATTTTTATTTTTATTTTTATTTTTATTTTTATTTTTATTTTTATTTTTATTTTTATTTTTATTTTTATTTTTATTTTTATTTTTATTTTTATTTTTATTTTTATTTTTATTTTTATTTTTATTTTTATTTTTATTTTTATTTTTCGTATTCATAAGGGAAGCACAATTTAGAACATTTGCCTTGCAGTTTTTGAGTTTTGGATGTTAAGAGCTATTTCTTGCTTCAGGTTATGTCAGTGCCAGCTGCTAAAAAGGCTTTTGCTCATTACCTTCCTATTTATGTTCCTCTTTAAAGAAAATGAATGGCTGTTGCTCAGTATACTGGACTATGATTCTGCTATTTTTCAGAAAAGGCCAGCAACTATCAAAAACCAGGTGCCAGCATTTTAATTTCAAATGAAGCTCAACTTTATTTGTTACTGAAATGCAACTGGAATCTTCATTTTCCATCCCACTGAATTGTATTTAAATCTCAGAGACTACCCCGACAAGTTCCTGCCATTTTCTTGACAAGGTTTTTCAGAAATGGTTTGCTATTGCTTCCTTCCTAGGGCTGAGAGAAAGTGATTGGTGAAAAAGCACACAGTTGGCTATGTGCTTAAGGTGGTTAGCAAGATGGGTGGTATATACATTTAATAATAAACAAAATAAATAAAACCTAGAATTCACAGTCTCCTACTTTGTAGCCTGACGCCTTAACCAGCATACAAAACTGGCTGTTATAAATTTTTCATACAAGTTTGGGGGAAAGAAGGAAATGGGAACTGGACCATGCAAGCAGCAATCTGGCATGAACATTTGTGTGCATGCCGGACTGCTGCTTTCATGATCCAGTTGTGCAAGTGGTAGGCCGGCACATATATGTGCACAGTGATGTATTAACCATTAAGCAGATTAAGCACATGCTAAGGGTACCAGGCCCAAAGAGGGTACCACAAAGTTGAGAATATGGCTTCATTTGTATAGTATATACAAAGGAGAGGGGCTTAGGACACCAGCGAGCCTTAATCTGCCACTGCATGCACAGCTCGACTTGATTGGGGACCCCTGGAATATAGGATTTTGCACAATTGTCCATCCCCCACAAAGTTTTCAAAACCTACGTTATTACGAATGTACACTGTATGCAGATTTGGAGTTATCATTCTTTTCTAAAAAATATGTAATCAGATATAGACAATATTACAATAAACAAACCACAAACCCTACCAAAATGAAAGAACTATATATATTTCAAGGGAAGCAACTTAAAATAATATGCTGATATATGTCCAGATATATTTTAGCAATACCAAAATCAGTAAAATTGAAGCTTTTGAAACAAAATGTTAAACTTCAAAGAACATTTCTGGCTGGAACTAAGCCAAGAGCCAATTACTTATATCAGAAAAAGAGTTAGCAAAACCTATTTTTTTTATATACAAGAAAGATTTCAGGTCCAAACCTTTACTGGAATCCTTATTGTTTAACCTACCAATTAGCTGAATTAATCAACCAGTTAGCTGAATTAACTGAATTAATCTAGAGTCCTTTCTAATTTATTTGTAAGAAACCATAACTTTTTAAAGAAGATACATTTGGAGTGTTTGGAGAAGAAGAATGAAAGCTTAGTGTAAAGTTTTTGTTCCAGCTGTTTCTTAAGAAAACAAAAGTTACTCTGATCTAAGATGAAGGGAAAATTACTTAAATGCATGAACATCCAGAACAGACCAAATCCTATGTACATCCATTTTGAAACTTGAGGGCAAAAATCTAAAGAGGAAATATAAAAGCAGATGGTGCACTAGATATTATTGGGGAAAAAAAGCCTTTTGAGAAAAGAAAATCAAGAATAAATATGAGAAGTTAAGGGGATCCTTGGAAGTTTGAGGACATTCTTTATCTATATTTTGTTAATTTTTCTTTTTTGTATATTTCTTCTGTCTAACTGAGATTGCATTGGAGCTTTATTTATTTTTCTCCCAAGGCAATAAATTCAATTTTCCCTTCTTGGCCCAAATATATATATATTCTCACCAAATCCTGAACATTTAGTTCATGAATTTTCCAAATCCAATTGACTATATTTGTCTAGAAAAGATTTAAAACTTGCATGATGGCTTAGTATTAATATTTACCCCAGAAAAAATAAGATTACTTAGAATATAAGAACATGAAGGAATCTCCAATGGGAAAATCAGAAGCAGCTTCCGTGTGATTTGGTCAGAAATTAAAGAGATACTTTCTATTATGTATCAGAATTATCTTTTTTTCTTCAGTTTATTTGATCACTTTCTGTTGAGCTGAAAATTCAGTATAGTTATTTTTTCTATGGAGTCTTGTATTGACAATTATTATATCTTAATTACAGAAAATTTAAACAAAAAAATAAAAGATCTTCAGTCCAGAGACCTATAGAAAAACATAGGACTTTTTGCATACCATCTTCTCACAACTCTTTCAAATATAATTCCATATACTGGCCTATTTTCTTGGTGTTTCATTTTGGAATATGGCAGTAATGAAGTCAAGTTGAGGAAATAAATTCTGGTCAAGGCAGACAAGATTGGATCAGGCAAATATGTTTAGTCCAGATGTAGATGTTAATTCAAACATAAAATGTGATATTATGCATTTCTAACTAGCCATGAGGTTCGTACTCTCTCAGACCAAGTTAACTCTAGGAAAATATTGTCTCAGCAAAGAACTTAATAACTTTACAAATTTTAACCACAACCTGGTGTCAGAGCTCCGGTCAAGATCGTCCCCACTACAAGTACTAGATGAACTCTGTGCCTTAACACTAAACATTGTAAGGTTTCACATTCAGGATTCAAAATGCATATTGTTTTGTATGTTATAGAGATGCCCTCTTAACTGAATGGGCAAATATTGTAAGCTGAAGCTCTTTTCTGACATTCTGATAAGGAAGAAGAATAGTCCTAAAATCAGACTAAAGATAAGCTCTAAACAATCCAGGAGTCTACAAAGAAGGTTCTCTTCAACTTATACTATGAAACTGTAGAGATATGAAGCAGAAGATGAGAAACACCATTGAGGTTTTCTGGAAGCTTCCAAATGTGCCAAACATTTTTTATTCTTTCTTAAGGAGATTATTGGTAAAATGGCTTAGAGGAAACAAAAAGGGTCAAGTTTTTCGCTCTACATTTAGCTAAGGAAATACTGCAGCTTTGAATGAACCAGGACCATTTGGAAGCTGCTTTTCTCTAATTGTGTGAACTGGAGACCAGGATCTATTGAGCCCTTTTCCACTCTGTTCATCCTGTATAATTGTAAATGCAGCCAAGCATTTCAAAGCCCTCACAGGAGCAGTCTTTGAATGCAACGAAAAGCACCTGAAATTCTCACCCCTAGTGAATTGACCCTGGAATCATCTTTGAGAATTACATGAATTAAAGTTTCATTGGCTTATGCAAAGTGTGCGATCATTGGCTTATGCAAAGTGTGGCTGCAAAATTGATAATATGCATTGTAATAATTAAAATAAGCATAGGTATTCATAAATATCAGCAGCAGGCAAAATATTGGCATTAAAGCCTGAATCTAATCCAGTATTTTTCAATCTAGGCAACTTTAAAATAGATGGATTTCAATCCCAGAGTTCATCAGCCAGCATGGCTGGCTGGGGTATTCTGGCATTTGGTCCACCCCATCTTAAAGTAGCCAAGGTTGAGAAACACTTGTCTAACATACTGTGTTTTAAAACATGTAAATTTATTCGAAGAGGAGAAGGGTAATATATTAATCAGGATAACCAAAGTAATGTGAAGTGCTAGTATCATTTTATACTACTTTGGCAAGACCACATTTAGAATATTCATCAAGTTTTGGTCAGCAGGTTATAAAAAAGACATTGAGGCTCTAGAAAGAGTGCAGACAAGAGCAACAAAGATGATTAGAGGACTGGAGGCCAAAACAGTTGCAGGAATATGTCTAGTCTAATGAAGAAAAAAACTAGGGGGTGGCATGATAGGAGTATTCCAATCTCCATGAGGCTGTTGCAAAGAAGAGAGAGGGAGGTACTTTCCCAAGCACCAAAAAGCAGCACAAAAAGCAATGGATGGAAACTATCCAACGAGAGAACCAACCTAGAACTAAGGACAAATTTCCTAACAGTTAAAACAATTGATCAGTGGAACTGCTTGCCTTCAGAAGTTCTGAATGATCCATCACTGGAGGTTTTTAAGAAGAGATTGGACAGCCATTTTTCCAAAATGGTACAGGGTCTGCTATTTGAGCAGGGGTTGGACTAGAAGACCCTTCTTTTATTTTGTGATTCTAAATGTCACAGCACCTTGTTTACATATTTATTGCTGAATAATTATCTGCATTTTCTCAATGGTAAAATGGAACAAATAGGTTTTTAATGTGAGAATAACTTGCCAATTCAGAATTTCATGCATGCAAAGGGAATTTTGTACTTTAACTCAGGCTAAAATACCCAAACATAGATGTTTCTTCTGTATGACGTTGGAGAAGATAATATCAGAGAAAGATAAGAGTCCTGCATTCAGTCTTGAGCAGGATGAAGAGAAAAATACAATGTGCATGAAACAGAAAACACCTTTAGAACAGGATACTTTTGATCTCTTATATACTATACGGGCCCTGAAGCGTACATTTCCTGTTGGTACTATAAGGATGTGCTATTCTATTCTGGGGCTTATATAAATGTGTTGTTTCTATCCTAAGATTGGCAAAAAACTATGGATTTTCAACTATTGTGAAATAGATTTCAGCAGATGTTAGAGGGGGGTTCCCTCATCCCAAAAAGACATACCCAGGATCAAATGTACCTGTAAAATGTCACTGAAGTGCAATTGCCAGCAGATAATACATGCTGCTGACATTTATTATTTTTATAGAGCAGTTTGCAAAAAATAGTACTAATTTGCAAAAATTATATCATGACAGTATACATTGATGAATGATATGTATGTATGGAAAAACTGTTAAGAGGAAAGCTATATTCAGGATGGTTATAGAATTGCTTTGCATAAATTACAAAGTTAAATAAAAAGATAAAAATACTTTTGAGCTATAGACAAAAATGGACACACCGATGAACCACATGTGATAAAAAATACCAATAATTATTGTATGACCTTGATATGGAACAGAGTTTCAGTGACCCTCCAAAACTTAAATATTGTTATTAAAGCACAATAATTTTTTGCTTTTCAGAAAAAGGCAATTAATCATATTTGGCAATAGAACTTTATTTTTAAAAAAACTTCCATTAAGGTGTGGCCCTTAAATAAATGTCTGTTTCACTGAAGCCATTGATAGCTATTTATCATAACTTGCAACCAGCTACAGAGTTCATAACACTTTTACAATGGATAATTTTAGCAGGCTCAGTTTGGAGTTCATTACAAAGAGAGAGAAAAATGAGGTGTTACCTTTTAGAAATAATATATCTTCCTTACCTTTGTTTCTACAGGATATGGCAAGTGATTCCCATTTGACAAGAAATAGAAAGAGCAATGACCTGGAGGTCAAGAAAGGAATATAAATAATGACTGGGAAGAAAATTGCATTTCAGTATACTTGTTGCATGTTGATAAATTCAGTGGTTGCATATGACAAGCTGGCAGATTACTTTCCCTGTGACTCCAATAAACTCTTAGTTTAAGAACTCAGGACTGGGAAAGAAAATGTATTGTAAAAGTCCTAAAAGAGGATGGTTCTATCAGTATTTTCATTAACAGCAATCACTTGTTGATCTTGTAGGGAAGGCTGACATTTTTGAAATGACTTTCTTAAAGTGGGGGAGCGGAAGTTAGCAAAAAAAAATAATAATGAAGGAACTATGCTCATGACACTTTCTCTCAAGTTATCTTGGAACCCTACTGCTGCTATTGGCCAAGTGACATCACAGCAGCCATCAGCCCAGAAACAGTTAGATGAAATGAAAATGCAATTCCACCAGGCTGCATGTTTCTTCTGTCTGAGCAGTTCTTTGCTAAGCAATGGATTAAGTTTACCTTGGACAAGCAAGTACCATGTTTTCCAGGTTAAATTGTGCACGTTGACCTTGTTGAATGGAATAGAGTGAATCTGGTTGGGAGGATATAGAAAGTGAGGTCGTTGAAAAAACAAATCCAGAAAAAAAATCACAGGTACTATATATGTTTCTATCCCTGCACCTGATAATGTAATTTCCTTTCTCCTGTTCATTTTGTCTCATTTCAGATTTTTAGTTTTATCTCACTTCTAGAATATTGACAGAAGAACTACAATTGATCCAAAGGTGGTATTCAGCAGGTTCTGACAAGTTCTGGAGAACACATAGCAGAAATTTTGAGTAGTTTGGAGAACTGGCAAATACCTCTTCCTGGAGATTTTACAGTATCTTTCCCCTGCCACACCCACCAAGCCACACCCACAGAACTGGTAATAAAAGAAATTGAATCCCACCACTGACTTGATCCCCAGATAAAAAAAGTTGTAAGAAAAAAATCTGTTGTACACCTTGAAATACTGTATATCCACCCCCAATTTCTTTTATTTAGAACATTCCAAACTTTTATCCTGTCTGCTAGAATTGGGATATGGCATGTAGCCCCCAATTTGCAGCCCTTAAAACTTTTCTTTTTTTTTTTTGAACAAACTTTATTAGTTTTTTTTTTACACACACAAACAAAACATAGGATGTAGTAACATAAAATATCTTTTCTGAAAGAAACAAATAAACCATCTTATTTAAAAAGAAGATAATTCCAAATTATCACATTTCTATAATTTAAAAAATATACTTATCTTATCTAATCAACTTCATATCTTTTCCAAATTTCTCTTTATGACTCCCTTTCCTTCTATTTAATCATATTTCTTCTGGCTTGAAGTTATATACTCATTAAATATAATTTCATTAGTGTTCTTCCACATCCTGTCAAACTTAAACAAACATTACACAAAACATAAATACATAAAACTTCTTTTTGGAAGGCAGCTTACCCCGGGTTAACTCTTTTTAAACAGACATCAATCAAAATTTATACTCACTTAATATACTATCTCATATCTTATTTAACATTCTCTATTTTCCATATATTTTCTCTCTCCTACTCATTCTTTTAATTCTATTTTATTTATTCCATCTCAATTAAATAATTATATTTGCATCTTTGGTCCGTTTTCTTTCAATCACCTACTTATCCTTTCTGTCTAATAGAATATTTCTCCTGTAAACCCAGATTGAAGTATGACAACTTTTTATCTTCTCCCTAAATAACACTTAAAATAATACATATTTTCCACACTGA
Source organism: Hydrophis major (assembly GCA_033807585.1). Lineage (NCBI taxonomy): Eukaryota > Metazoa > Chordata > Lepidosauria > Squamata > Elapidae > Hydrophis > Hydrophis major. The sequence goes on along the minus strand of CM066333.1, from coordinate 49,593,876 downwards.
TTCTGCTCCGTACATTCTAAGTATTACATTTCAAAATAATAAAACAAACAAATAATATTGAATTTAATAAGTAATAATAAAGCTAAAAAAAAATGAAAAAGGAATATTAAATTTATAATATAATAAGAGCAATGTTTCATAGGAAATTAGATTCTATTATTAATTCTTAAACAATAAAAATAATATTTCATAAGGAATTAAACTCTATAATTAAATCATGGCTTCCCTTTAATACATTTTTAAATCATATAATATTCTGATTTTCTAACTCAGCTTCAAATATTAATGTCTACAATACATTCTTATGTACTTTTGCAGAATCATTTTTATAAAATTATCTTACCCCTTATTTCTGAAAAAAATTCATCTTTTTGCATCTTGTTTAAAGCCTTTATTTAAAGCCTTTATTAGTTTAAAGCCACTAAATGTGTTTGTCCATTAAAGATGGCTTCTTTTCCTTCATCCCAGTCTTCCTGTCATTGTCATATTTCTTGATAGGTAAAAATTGCCATTTCTAAAAAGTGAAAGATAGATCCAGAAGAGCCCTTATCTTCTTTTTTCAGTTTTTGAAATTCCATTTGTAGTCCTTCAAAAGATAATGCCATTTTTTCTTTCTTTCTTTTTTAACGCAACCCTAATGTCTTTAGTCCCTTTTTTTTTAAACAAAATTTCACAGAAATCTCAAAGTCACAAAGCAAACCAAATCAGAGCAAACAGTTTCATTTAGCACTTTCTTCTTTCTATATTTTCACCTCCTAGGGTAAGATTCAAATACACAATTCCAAGATGAACTTCTAGAAGTCTTAATGTCTTTTATTCCTGTTCTTATAGGCTCAAAGCAGTCTCCTTCAGTACAATCTTATCTCTTCCCTTCCCCTTGTAAAAAATAGAAAGAATTTTATGTTTTTAAATCCAATGTCCTGAAATCCTTTAGCCCTTGGCTTTAAATTTCAAATTGAATTACCTTCGGTGCCCAAGTAGATTTTCCAAATCTCCATCTGCTATTTCTATGGGAAGGGAGAGTGAAGAAAATTTTTTTTTTCCTTGACAGCTTTCTTCGCCGCTTTCCAATTTTCTTTGGGAAACAATGTATCCTTCAAGCAATTCAAGCAAGTCAGTTTCCAGGGTATTTAAGAGTTCTTATTGTCCTGGTTCAGCCAGCACTTTCACTTCTCCTGCTTCCTCCAGCACAAATCTTACGCGGCTGCAGGGTTCTTTGTGGTGGCCATTACTGACCGCCACTCCACCACCTTGGGAAAAAGGGTTTTTCAGGCTGAGGAGGGGTCTTCGACACCCCCAAACCCCTGTCCCGATCCCCTCTCTCTTTGGCTGCCTCTACAGGGCAGCCATATCCCCCAGACCCATTTGGATCGGGGGCACCTTGGCAGCGAGCGCAGCAGGAATCGCGGAGATTCGTGAATTCCTGCTGCCGCCGAAGCCATGCAAAACCGGAAGCCCCAAACTTTTCTTGAGATCAGACTGCAGTTACAAAAGGCCATTTAGAGAGAAAATAACAATGAAAAAAATATTATCAAGGAAGGAGGCATTCTTAACAACTTACTGGATTTCATTCCAAGTTCTCCTGGCTTTCTATCTATGAAGTTTAGAATATCAAAATAATTCTGATGTTCTCCTTGAAAATGGTGGCTATATGGACAAGATCATATCATGAAAACAGATAGAATTTCATCTGACATTTTAGTTTAACTTGTAATTTGCAGATAAGCAGTACATGATTTATTTCACAGTTAGCTCCTGGGTGTGTCTTTGCTATTATAATTGAACTCTTCTATTCTTCTATCAATAATATAATATAATCTAATATAATATTGATTTCTATATACTTCCTCTGATGATTTCATGCATATGGGCTTTTTTTTGGCTGCATTAGCAATGAAATGATTGGCAAAAATTGGTAATTCATCCTATTTTATTTTAATTCCCTACCTCATATGATATCTATTTACATTTTCTTCAATATTTTCAGATTTGGTATTTTGGTGTTCAACCACAAGACACACATCTTGCTTGCATATTTCTTTGATTTCAAATTTAATTTAACCATAATATTTAATCAATCTCTTTTCTGTATCAGTTATTGGAGCATAAACTTGGATAATTGCCATATTAAAGGATTCTTTAAAATCTGATATTATTCAGTCATTGACTGCTTTGTAGCCAAATATGGTCCTTGTTTGGTTTCGGACCATAAATTTTGATTAACAATTATTGCTGTATCTTCCCTATCCATTAAATCATCACTGTTTCCTCTTTGTTTTTCATGTCCTGAGTAATAAATAATGTGATCAGATGAAAAGTATGATTGGACTGAGTGTCCAGTTCCAATCTATTTTAATTCACTGATGCCTAAAATGTCAACATGCAGTCAATTAATTTTATCTTTGATTATGTTCAGCTTTCCTATGCTAGTATTTCTATGGAACATTCCATGCTCTATGCTTATTCTGACTTTGCCACTTTGGATTTTCCTTTCCTACATGACAATATCAGCAACTAATTGTCTGAAAGGCTAATTACTGGAATAACATTTTGGGTGAAAAATAACTACGGCCATCTGGTTGAATTGGGGTTCAGATTATGATTCTTTAGATCTATTCTTAAATTAAATATGAGGGGCAGTCTAAAGGAGTTTTTCTTTTTAATTTTTAGCAACCATATTCACTTGATGCAAAGGTGAGAATGGTATGTTTCAGGTATACAGGTGGGAAAGAAATTCAGGATTTAGCTAATATTTATAACAATATTTATGTTACAATTGAGATACATTAGGGCTACAGTTCGGTTTTCTTGAGGACCATGTGATGTGATGGACAGCGTAAGAATTTTTTAAAAATGGGTAGCGGTTGTCTCTAATTGTTGCAATGGCCAGATTTATGTAAATCGGTAATAGTGCCAGGAAAAAGTGCTTCTGGTGTGTGCATAAAATTAATTAGAAGTTGACATTTTTGACATCTGTACTAAAAGTCTGTAAATTTTCAGTCATCCAGGTCATGGTTGTCCCAAAGGTGCTTTTTCAGGAGGCAATTGGACTTTCTTGTTTTTTCTTTTGAACATCTTTCACTTCTCATCCAAGAAGTTTATTCAGTTCTGACAGGACAGTAGGAAATGGAAGGATTTATATTCCTTGCAGACAGCTGGTAATTTGCATCTTTTTAGAGGATTGTTGAAGCACTTGGAGGCTTATCTGTGTCCTCAGAGTCACCCAAGTAGTGCTTCTGGTTCCTGTAGTCTGCAATTTTTTTCTCTGGAAATCCATTCCTACTCCCACACCATTCAAAGGGTGTTCATCCCAAATTGGGTGTTCATCCCAAATCCTTCTATTTCCCACTATCCTGTCAGAGTTGAAGAACTTTGTTGGATGAAAAGCGAAACTTTCTTCAAAAGAAAAAAACAAGAAAGTTCAGTTCCCCCCTGAAAAAGCACCTTTGGGATGATGTAGCTAAAATTCTGTAGAATATTAGTTTCCTATAATTTTTTTATAACATGAATGGTATTTTTGGTCAGGAAATGGTGGGGGAAAATGCTACTGATGTGAGCATGAAATTACAGCTAGGATTCTGGAGTTAGGATTAGATTTCTAGGGTGAATGGCATTCCTAGATCATGTTACAGTGAATATGATGTGTTTGACTGATGTTTATATCAGAAAAAAAACACCTTGCAACTAGGTTGATTGATTATGTGTCATCAAGTCCTTGTCAACTTTTAGTAATCATATTGATATATTTTCTTCATGTTAATGCTACAATTCAGAGAGAGTGTTTGGTTAAGCTAAGGTAAATATTTTTACCATCTTTAGGGTGAAATTAGGTTCATGTTTGTGCTCTACTGATTTTTATTTTGAAATCTGAAATAGCACCAGGATCAGCTTTTATTTGTAATTCTGGTCTTAGTTTTCCATTTAGCACATATTATAAGAATTAGGTTTATATTAAATAATGGTTTATAAGTCCCTTTAAGGGAGAAAGAAGGCTTGGGTTTAGGCTTCCCTGATTTATATGCTTTAGTTTAAAACATTTTAAAGTTATCTTTAATGGTGACTACAATCTTATGTTTATATTATAATTTGAACTGAATAAGCTTTAGGAAAAATAAAAATGCCAGTTCTTTCATCATGTTTGACTAATTTACTCCATCACCTCAGTTTTGGAGTCTTTCTGACAACTTAGGTAGGTTTCATAAAACAATTTGAAAGCATAAAAGTTTATTTATAATTTCTGTTTAACTTACAGCTCTTTGTGTCTCAAGTTCTGTCAGCAAAGAAATTCATCTCCTTTTCTCTATGCTTCTTCTTTGAGTGAATTATATCAAAGTTGGACCTGCAGCCAGGCCAGTTGAGTCAGCATTCATTTTTGCCTCTGATAAACTTCAGAGAGGTATATTAACTGCTGATTTTTCTGAAAATTCAGAGATTCAAAACACAACCTAATCTTGAAGTGCTTGAAACTTTAAAACTTCATGACCCAAAGCAATTATAAACCAGATGCTTTAAAATGTCTGTTGCTTCACAGTTTTTCTACTTACCGTATATACTCGAGTATAAGCTGAGTTTTTCAGCCCATTTTTTGTGCTGAAAAAACCGCCCTCGGCTTATACTCGAGTCAGCCGCTATGGCACCATGCCTGGCCTGCGCTGGCATGGCTGCAACCGATCGCGCCTCCAGGGCAGCATCGCCGCCGCGGCTGTCTACCCACTGAGGGCCACACAGGCGACCCCAAGCGGGCTCTCCTTCCCCATTAACGGGCGCCCGGGGCCCCTATGAGCTCCTGCGTTGTGCGCTTCCAGCTTCGCCAACAAACCGCCAGGCTCAGGCAGCCTCCTCTGCCCCCTACCCTAGCGGCGAAGAGCTGCTTCGGGGGCAGCGAGACAAAGTGCCTGGCTGCGCCATGGCGGGAGCCGCTGAGTGGAAGAGGGCCACCCTCTCCTGGGGAGCGCGGCGTTTGCGGCTCTCCTGTTCAGTCCCCAACGCTGAAAAGACTTTTGGAGCTGCGGGCTCTCCTTCCCCATTAACGGGCGCGCTTCCAGCTTCGCCAACAAATGGAGCTGCAAATCTGGTAATCGCTTGCGGAACCTCGGCACAAACCCCCTTTCCCCGCACTCCCCCCCCCGCACTCCTCTGGCAGCAGCAGGCGGAGAAAGCCCCGCTTTCCTCTGGCTTTGATGGCACGCATGAGTTGGCTTCCCACTCTTTTTTTTTTTTAACTCTCCTCCTCCTCCTCCTCTCCTCTCCCCTTGTTGTCTGGTCTTCCCTAAGAAAACTCGAGGGCTCACACTTCCAGGTATTTCTCCCTGTCTTTCTCCCTGTCAATGATCTTTTCTTCCCTTCCCTTCTCTCAGCCCCATCCTCCTTCACCTTTGTCACCACAATCCTGAACAGATGAAATTTGTACTTCTCAAGAAAGGTTGGATGTTCCTTTTGAGGAGGGAACCTAGTGTGACATCTGTATGTTGACCTACTACTGAGCCATGGCATGTGTGCACATGCAATGGAGGCATGAGGGAGAGCTGTGAAAGAGATGGTGGCTCTCCAAAACAGGATGTACATGCAGCACATACACATGCTTTTTTCTTGCAAGGGAGAGAGTGACTCTGTTTGGACATACAGATGATGAGGAGGAATCCAGTTTTGAAGGATTTTAACTCTTGTGTTTTAGCTTGGTTGCTGATTGAGCTAAGGTTTTTGTACTTTTAAAGTTATTGTTGATACCATATTGGTTTTGTTGGCTCTCTTTTCCACTTACAGAGCTAGTTTACTGTTTTTCTTTGAAATAAATATTCAAAAACATTTAAGCTACTGATGCCTCAATTTATGTAATTTTATTGGTATCTATTTATATTTTTGAAATTTACCAGTAGCTGCTGCATTTCCCACCCTCGACTTATACTCGAGTCAATAAGTTTTCCCAGTTTTTTGTGGTAAAATTGGGTGCCTCAGCTTATATTCGGGTCGACTTATACTCGCGTATATACGGTAGATAAAAATCACAGAGGCACAGTCATAACGTCCTTCATGGGAAAAGAATAAATCACCCCAAATTGGCCAGTAATAGACAAGCAAAAGATTTGATGGGATCCTGGAAGGGAATAAAGATAAAAGAGAAATTGATGAATGTGTACACAGTCTATTTGATATAATTAATTTGCATAATTTTCTATTTCCTGTAATGCTTAATTAAATAATTCTTTGGTACATTACATAAAAATACAGATATGGTAAACTAGTTTTACTCCCCAATTCTGTGCTTGGCTTTATAATATTAATTTAATGGTAACAGAGCTATAATCTAATAGGTTTTTAAATACTACATCTTCCAAAGTTTACACAATAGTATGCGTTAGTATCCTTTTTCTGTAATAAAATAATAGATCAATAACATTAAATGAACCTCTAGATCTGACAGATTTAGGAATTAATATATTCTATAAACTAATATGTTTATTTATTGCAATTTTTTGTTTACTGTTGAAATTTACAAAGATTTATAGGACTACAAAAAATTTTCCTTTGGCTTTAATAATACTTAAATATGTACAATTTTGAAAATCCTGTTTTATTGATTTTTAATGGAATATAAGTATATGTTGTATTATTTGGATACAGTAGAATTTATAAAATGCTGTCTATAAATTATTAACACTGGTAATTTGAGTAACTTAATCTTTAAAAATAAAGTTTCAATATTAACAGTGATTTCTAAAGTGATAATGTTAATAAGCATAAGGTTCCTTAATTTTTTTACATTTAGAGCTAAGTGTGGCCTTATTGATATTCTATTGTTTAGTTAATTTAGAGTTTTGCAAAAGAAGAAATGAGAAGAAATATGGTATTAGTATTAATTGCAATTTAAGATATTGATAATACAGGCATAAAATTACTGTTTTTTTCATACAAAATTGAATACAACTTTAGAAAAAAAAGAGAGAAACTGATGCAGATTACATTAAAAGTATTTATTGTACAATAACATTATCAGCTTCTTATTTAAGAACTGAAGTCTTTGTTATTTATGTGTAATTATACACACGCACACACACACACACACACACACACACATCCTCTTCGTAATTGGCAAAAGAAAGATCCTATTTGTTGGAAACATGCGGAAGAGGCCTTCATCCTTCAGTGGATAGACAATGGCTAAAATTATAATGATGATAAACACACACAGAGTATATTCAACACATATACATATGGACTTTTGCATATTAATAAAATGTAAAATATATGAGAAGCAAAACATATTTAACAATAATTACAATTAACAAATTAAAAAGAAGTAAATTAATTTCCTACTTCCCCCTTTTTGTACATTTGATTATTTACTATGTTGTCAACATTTATGTATCCTTAAAAGCCACATTACTAGTGATTATATTTGCCATTCTTCATCAGGGCTGTCAAACTCCTGTCTCATTGCCAGATGCGTCACATGCTGGTCACACCCAGGGCCTGTTTAGCGAAGAGAAAAAGTGCCGATATGTCACTTGATGCCACTGTGACAATATGAGTTTAACATCCCTGTTCTACATGATAGATTGTATGTATGGGAGCCTTTCTTGTTTAAATTTGATTAAGCCTGTACTGTATATGTACAAGAGGGCTACTAGTTTTGGCAGTCTCCAGGATTGAAACTGACTTGCATAGGTAAATATACTTATTTTTTCTCTTGTCTTCAAGTTTAAATCTTCAATTAGATATTGTCAAAATTATTTCTTTCTCCCAGGATTGAAAAAATTTATTCTTATTGCTGTAAGAAAATTTCTCACTAAATTATAATATTTCTTATTATTTTTTCTAAAATTATATGTAGTGAGGAAATTTGTGATTTCATTTCAGATTTAAATTTCATACCCAGCACATGTGATTAAAATATGTTTTCTGTTTCATGGCATTTCCAATATTTATTACTTAAGTATTTGTCCATTTTACTTGTTATTGTTGAAGTTGTATATCACCTATAGGATATTTTGCCCCAATTTTCCTTTAACTTATCACTTAGTGAAAAAATTATAAATTAATCCATAATTATTCCCATTGTCATGCTTATCTGCTTCTTTAATATTTTGCATCCATTTTATTATACAATTTTTTGTTTGTTCTCTCTCTGCATCATATCTAAGTAAGTTTTTATATGGATTCTAATAGCTGTTGGTTTTGTAAGACCATTTCAAATATTGTCTCTATTCTTAATCCATCCTTCTTTCTTGAAATTCAGTTTTATTCTTCCAGCAGTTTGTAAGTACATCAACCATGATATCTCTGGCCTTCAATGAATAGTTCTTGCTGTGTTTTTAATCTATTCACAGAGCCTGAATGAATTGTTTCTACAGACATTATTATATTTTTCTTGTAGTAATTGCTTTCAACATTTGAGGGAGAAGCTAAAGGGGAAATTGCTGGGCTTTTTACACCTTTTCTTTTCTTTTTACAAGAGAATGCCATGCTCTTATCAAACTTTGTCTAAAAAGTGAGTCCTTTTACATTTTTATCTTTCTTTGTGTCTCTGTAACATAATTCTATCTGAAATTCATTAGTTAGGTCAACTCCATCCAATAATGACGTTCTACTATATGGAAATTTTGTACATATTGTTTATGACAATAGTTTGCTTTATGATACCATTTAAAATGTGAAAGAATAAGACCAACTTGTTTTTTGAATCTTGTAACATTATTGATTTTACTCTATGTCTTTTTCTGTTTCTTATACCCTTGTTGATAATCTCTAGTAAGTTCTCTTTGATTTTGATATTACACAGTCAATGCAGAGTCATCCTTTGTACGTTAGAAGGGACATTAATGCATATGTATGGTCTTATTTATATTTGACAGTAGGTTTTATGAATGATGTGGGAAAATGTTAATATGTTCCTCTTGATAGCCATGTTGGTCTCAACTGGGAGCAGGACAAATCAATTGTGCATCAGGTTTTTTTCTTCCGATTAGTCAAGATAAGCTACAGGAATCAAAGGAATTCATTAACAAGATTAATAACCAAAGGTTATTAACAAGGGGTTAGAAAATAAGGGTTAAAGATGTGATGTGATGCTAAATTATATTCTAAAAATTTAGAACTTATTGAAGCATAAGGAACTTTAGATTTTTTATACATGGGGAAACAGCTATGAAGAGTGTTTGATTTTTTATTCAGAGGCAGGTTATCTCATTGTGCCAGTTATTAAGAACAAATACATCTTAAATCATTTACTGAAAGGTTTTTGATGGTTAATGCAAAAAGGAGGGTGAATTTTATACAGTTCCATCTTATTTGGCAAATGTTTTATGTTTTGGAGAGAGTTTAGGAGTCTTTATATAGTTTATTATAAACTTACTATCTGTAATAAGTATCAGTTTAGCTAATATGTAGTAAAATTCAGACTGCAATGCTGTATGCTCAATTGCTTAGAAGTAACTCTCTTTCAACTGAATATAATTTATTACAAAAGAGAAGTAAAATAGCTGTGTTGGATATAAATATGAAAATGAATTGAATATGAAAACTAAATAATAAGTAATAGAGTAACCCTGCAAGTTAGCAAACCTTTTTACATACAGTAAGTTGGCAATTTATTAGCAGATGAGATCCTTGCTTATTTCTTAATGCTTACATATTAACTTTAAGTCAAATAATTCAGTTTGGGATATAATTTTCTCCAAATGAACTGGAAAATATTCTTGAACATAATAGCAATAGTCCATAAATATGGCAATTAAGCACCAGGTTATATGATTATTTATTTATTTATAATGAAAAGGCTTAAATAGCATGTTACAAATATCTAAAATTTGGCATTAGAGAAAATTTAAAAAGTACTTTTTTGATAAACTTTACATCAACTAGTTTAACTCCCAACTTATTGATGTGTTACTAAAGACCTTGTTTTTGGGTAGTTAAAAATCTATCTATTGCTTCTATAATTTTAGGATTTTCATCTGCAAGCAAATTTTTAACATAAGTATTTCTTTCTGGTTTTGATTTTAAACTAGGCTAAGCAGCATCAGGCTAAAGATTTATAAAATTCTTAATATAATAAAATATGATCCACCATTTCAAGATCAATAGCATTATAGGGTCAAAATCTTTGAGAGATGGGGATTTTTTTTTTTAAATGTACCCTATAGCATTTTGGATAGCAATATTTTTAATCTGGCTTTTGAAAAGGGTATTCTGTATTTACGTAAAATGATTAAAATACTTAATTTTTATCAAAACTACTGTCGTGTCGTCAGAAATGATGCCAGGAGTCGGTGACTTAATTCAAGCTCTTTTATTGAGTCAGGAACCGAACTGGGGCTAAAGGAAAAACTTGCGGCTTTTTATTTCCAAGCCGCGGTGGCCGCGGCCAATGGCACCGCTTTGAATCTCCCGCGATTCGAATGGACCAATCACGGGAGATTCTTAGCGAGCCAATCAGCGCAGCTCGCCTAGCCAATCAGAGTGCCCCGTGCTTTAGCCAATCAAAGCGCGGGGATCTCAAGAATGCTAATGAGGGGACAGAACAACTACATCAAACTCAAAATTACGGTAGATAATCTGTACAGTATAGACAGATTTGCCATATACATTGAAAATATCGAAGTTTCTAAGATTGCTAACTGCCTAAGTATCTGAAAGTGATGACAACTGCAAGAAATTATTTGACTCAATTGGCATGAAAATGAATAAGAAAGACATTATTTGGTTAGTTTATCACATTATATAGAAATGATAGTTGTGAAGCACATGAGACTATTTCTATTTCTTCTCCTGGAGAGCGGTAAAATCTTTCTTTCACAGGGATCTTTTTGAATCTTTCTTGATGGGAAAACTTTGTAGTGGGCAAGGATAAAAGTTGTAATGTAAGACATATGTGTTATTGATTTGGGAAAATGGGCTGACTAAAAATCTCATGCCTTACAATATCAAAGTTTGCTTATTCTGAAACAAATTAGGATTTACTTTTTTTCTTTCTATAAATCCAAGGAATAGTTGACCAATAGCCTGTGATAATACCTATCTTCCATGGGAGTAAATTGCTTACAAGATCAGGGTGGTCAGATGCTATCAAACAACAAGAACAAGAGCAACAACCAACAATAATCACAACTAAAGAAATTTAGTTCAGTTTTTGTAGCCAGAAAGCTTAATATAAATTTCTACAGAAATTAATTTAGATTATAATTTCAGGAAAAAAACTCACAGCAGAGTTCTTAAAACTTTACATTATTTCTATTACAGCTTAAGTCACAGTAGTGACAAACTTGTATGCCATATAGCAGATGGCAAATCAATTTAGCTTTGATTTTTATTTTTACTGTTGCAAAAAAAACATCACTGCTATTATCATGGTTGTCAAACAGACAAATGCATTGGAAAATTGATGGTCTTCAGCAGAGACATCCCTTTCCTGAGGATTCCATGTTGCTAAAGCTTGGAATTCCATGTTGCTAAAGCCCAAATATTCATAGAGCATGATGTTGAAAGAAGGGATGCTATGAAGAAGTGAGCATCATGGCATCATGATACAATGTCTGTCCCTTTTGCATATGCATTTTGTGTATGCTTATCTAAAGGGTAGAGCTGGCATTGCGATGTCATCTTGCTTATTTCATCTTCCTGACTTCTCTATGGACACTTCCATAAATCTTTGAATACCTTAATTTGATTAATGCAAAAACTGAACATTTTCCAAGAATGATTTATTCTTTTTGGGGGGTGGGGGGTGGCAGAAATGTGACTAATATAGCTTTGTTAAAATGAAGAACAAACTGTTTCTCAATACAATAATTGGCAAAAGCAAAGTGCATCTCAAGACCTTTTACTTTAGGGAGATGAATGCTGCATTGTCAGAGAATAAAGGAATGGAAACAGCTCAATAGTGTAACACGAAGAGGTGAAACTCAGATGCTGTCAGAGTTGAAGCCAGCAAATTAATATGAAAATTTAAAGGCACAAAAATCCAACCTTTTTCACCTTTTTATAATTATGAATTATAAATAAAGGTTTGTTGGAAGGACAATAACAAAACTGTACTATATTGTTTCCATGTAATTTCATAATCAGTAGCAAAAGATATCAGTCAAGAAAAGAAGCAGCCAATTCCTCCCAAAGTTTGTATCTGGGGATCAAATCAAAGACTACTTTTAAAGCGATAAAGGCAACATAGAGAATCCCTTGCAGAATATCAGCATGGGTTTTTTTTTTCCTATTATGGTGAAGAATAAGGTACTTATCAAACAACCATAGTCCCTTCCAGCAACTTCTTTACATTATCCTGCAACATCCAGGCTGCAGTTTTTGCAGGAGATGCCTCATATAGAGCTTGCTTATTTTGTTTCAAAAGTTAGCTAGGTCCTTTCTGTGTCTTGCTTGCATATTTAATGAATCACAATACCTAATTTTATAACATATCTATATTATATGCCTGCAGAATATTATTCACATTTATTCTGAATAAATTTAAAAATTATTTTGAGAAGATGGATGATTTTTTAAAAAACTGGAAGCAATCTTCCAAATCTTCATTTTGACTAGGCAGGAAACATTTGACACTATTTAAGTAATGCAGTCTGGAAAGATACCTGGGATGGTGAAATCACACTATTTAAAACACTATTTAAAAACAAAACAAAACCCTATTTCTTCTGTACATAATTTTAGAAATACAAATAAATTACAAAAGATGTAGGCAATGGACTTCATCTAGCTTACACATTGGTACATTTAAATTAATGTTGATTTTTCTTTAACTTTTCTAAAAACAATACTCCATGATTGATTTAAAAAGTAATGATGATTACTAGAAAGAATCCCACCCAATTCCAGAAATTTCTTTCCACTGTACTCATTCCAATGAATTTTATTTCCAATATATATTCCAATTCTAAATAGGACATTAGTACAGGGATATTCTCCTTCCAGATGGCATGTAGAGATCTTCTACTCTAGAGATAATATACAAGACTTTGAGTAGCACATCGTCTAGGCATATGTCAAATCTCTTTCAGATCTGTTCAGCTCTTTGACCATTATTTATCTTAGGGCAGTGACTTCTCATTTTGACATTTATCAAGTCTTGGATTTGATCCATCTTATATTTAATAGATTTCAGATTCATTTGATGGTTGCTGTTGCTAGAGAGAATTTAAAAAATGTTCCCTGTCAATTCTCTTTTGGGAACTCCAGAGCAACTACTTATCTTCAGGCAAAATTTAAACAGAAAAGGAAGCAACAAGGGGTACAGAGCATAGCACATATCCTTTCTTAATTATTCAGCCTAAACATTGAATATACAGTATATTGAAGGAAGCTGGATTGAACAGAGTTTAAAATTGAGAAAAAATCATTAATACCCTGTACTATACTGAATGCAAATAATCTAGAAGCTGAAGCAGAGAATCATAGTCAAAAATTGCTTGACAAAAAAATTAAAGAAGATGAAGCCAATGACAACAGGTAAAACAATCAGCCATAGAATGGTGAGCTTTGGAAACGATATTCAGATGTTGTGATGATGTGTTTTTATCTTCAAAAATCAGAATCATGCAGAAAAAGGAAGCAAAAATTGAACTTTAAAGATGCAGCATAGAAAGAGCATTGATGGTTTCCGGTTCCGCGTGGCTTCGGGGCAGCAGGAATTCGCGACAGCTCGCGATTCCTGCTGTGCTAGCCATCGAGGTACCCCCGATCCAGATGGGTCAGGGGGATATGGCTGCCCTGTAGGGACAGCTGAAGAGAGAGGGGAGTTGGATAGGGAGGTGGGGGTGTCGCAGACCCCCCCTTCTCCGGAAAAACCTCTTTTTCCCAAGGCGGTGGAGCGGCGGTCAGCAATGGCCGCCACGAAGAAGCCAGCAACCGGGTAAGATTGTGCTGGAGGAAGTGTGAAGAGTGAAAGTTTTGTCTGAGCCGGGTCAAGTAACATCTTTTAAATTGCCTGGAACTGAGCTGTTTGAATTGCTGGAGTACATTGTATCCCTAAGAAGAGCGAAAAGCGGCGGAGAAGCTGTTAAAGGGAACTTTTTTTTTCTTTCTTTACTCTCCCACCCCATGGAAACAGCAGAAATATTTGGATATATTGGACATTGAAAGTGAATTGCTTTGAGAGTTGAAGCTAAGAGACAAAAGGATTCTTGGACATTGAAAAATTTAAGAAATTGGAAAACCCTTGTTGGAGGTATGGATTTCTGATTATTTAAAATTGACATTGCAAGTGGGAAGGGAGAGAAAAAAAAAATTGGAGCAGAAGCTGAAAAAGGAGGAGATTGCCTAGAATCCCAAAGGAAGATATATGGTAATTGGCCCTCTTTGATTAAAAATTAACCCCAGAAAGAGAAAGAGAAGAAGGAAGAAAAGTATTAACTTTTGGAACTTTTTTTTAATTGTTTTTGATTGTCTTTGATTAAAAATACTTGTGGTTGTTTTGGAAAAAGTTTCCCTTTTCATAATGGCATCGTTTGTAGATGAACTAGAGATTGAATATCAAAAATATAAAAAAGAAGATACTTTGGGCACTTTGTTTCAATTCTTAGAAATGGCGTTATGTACTTATGAAAAGTTGATTACGCAAGCAGAAGGACTGGGACAAGGAAGAAGAGGAAGAAGAAGCCATCTTTGATGAACAATGGGTCCCTTCCGGAGAGGAGGAGAAAAAGGATAAGAAAAAGGGGATTTTAAGAATTATAAAAACAACCAAAAGAGAGAAAAATGAGCGAAAAGGTGGAGGCAAGGTTAGAAAGCAAAGGAAAAGGAGCAAGAAAAGCGAGGAGAAAAAGCAAAGGGGTAAAAAGGGCAAGGAGAAGAATAAGCAAGAGAGAAAGGGGGGGAGGAGAAGCCTTAAGGGGGGGAAGCAAGACCTAAAGAAAAAAAGTTTATTTAGAGACAATGGGTGAATTTAATTTAGGATAAAAGAGGGATTCTGGAGGGTACATAAGTTTGTGTTTTTATATGTGTATTTAGAGTATAAAATTCATTATGTAATCTTAGAATCTTTTAAACAGAATCCCAAGAAAAATTGCTATACGAAGTATTTTTAAGTTAGGGTAATGAGTTATAGACGTTACTCCAATTGGTGTATAGGAGAAGTATAGTAAAAGAAAAAAGATGAATGGATAATTGGAAATAGAACAGACAAAGAATGTTGTTGAAAATGGTAATAAGATATGGAAGGATATATATGCTTTTTTTTTTTTTTTGGATTTTGTATATTGATAAAAGGCAATAAAATTTTAATTAATAAGAAATAATTTGGATGAAAAGGAGAAGTAGGGATAAGATATGAAGTTAATACTATATGAAGTATTGATATTATAATTTGGAATTGTTATGCTTTATTGGTCTTTTATTATTATTTTTTCCTAGAAAAGAATTTATAAGCTGTTATGCCTTGATTCTTTGTGCATTGTTTTTATAAAACTGATAAAAATGGTTTATATATATATATATAAAAAAGAAAATGATAATAAGATATGGAAGGATATATGGGATGAATATGATATTTGAATTTGTGTCTGTGTGAAGAGTTTTAATCCGGGAACAGACAACCTTCAGAAAAGATCTTTTAGTTTTGTTTATGTTTTGTGTTTTGTATGTTTGTGTATTGTGTTTTTTGTAAAACTAATAAAATTTGTTTTTTATAAAAAAAAAAAAAAAAGAATCAATAAAACCTTGGAGGAATGTTAGATGAGAATAATTGTAAACAAGCCAGAAAGAAATGAATATGATGACTATAAAATGGATAAATATAGAAAAGAAATGAAATTGAATAAGAGTAAAGAGAAATAATGAGAAATTTGCTGAAAGATATTTATGTGTCCATATGGAAATGGGATAAATTAGAATTATGTTGTATAAAAATAATGTTTTATTCGACTTGTAAAAATTTATAATGTTAAGAGGTTTTATGTACTTAATGGTTAATGATGTGTTGTTTGTCTTTAAAATTAATAAAATTTGTTTCAAAAAAAAAAGAAAGAGCATTGATCATTTTGAAGTTTGGAATTAAGAAAGACTCCTAAGAATATGATATATAATCAAGAAAACAAGCAAATCAACCCATTGCTTTTATTTAAGGTATAAATGATAAATGATCAGATACAAATTATCATAGAATATTTGGGACATATTATGTGAAGATTTTCTTGAGAAGTTCATAATGCTGGGAAAGGCAGAAAAAAGGCAAGAAGAGGGCAACAAGCAGCAAATTGGATGAACTCAATATCAGTATGATGGGTGTACCATTGGAAGACCTGAATGACCAGGTTGGAGATGAATCATCCTGAAGAAGGTCTATTTATACTATTGCTATGACTCAAAACTGACTTGACAGTACTAGTACAGCCAACCGTTTACCCATCAATTTTCTTGACACCTTGCATAATTTTATGAATATTAGTTGCCTACCTGTGTGCTTGCTTTTCTTAAGCTAAAAAGCTCCAAGCATTATCCTTTATTTTGAAATGGCTCCTTGATCATTTTGACTGCCTCTTTCTTTTTCTAATTTTACACTATCCTTTCAGAAGCAATATCTAGACATATATGTTATATTACAAATGTATTTTAACCAGCCTTTTAACCTAGGTGGTCTCCAGATGTGAAGACTCTAATGCTAAAAGTTTGTCTGTCAGCCTAATGACTGATAAGAATTCTGGAACTTGATTCAGATATTTGAAAGAAACTCAGCAGTTGAGGCTTTATCATAGATTTGTAAAAACATTATAGGATTATAGTTTAAATGTTGCTAACAATCAATAAAATTGACTTTGTGTTTTACCCCACCAGAAACATCATAGTCTGTTTTCTTCAATCTCCCAACATGAACACAAGATCTGTTTCTTGATCTATTACTACAATTTGCACTCCATCAAGTTATAATTCCCTGTATTCATGCATTACTTTTTATTGAAGTATCCTTGCTCTTTGAGAATCCATTGCACCAAATTTGTCAAAGTAAGTAGTAGCATCTGGCTGCCTTGGCTGACCTGAAAAAAACTCTAAGCAGAATTGACATAATTATAATATGGATAACTGGGAGAATTTAAAAATCCTAAAATAAAGCATTGATAAACAACTTCTATACTGTTGACGATTAAGCCATCAAGAATCAAGACTCATACAAACTTCACTTACTTTACTTATATTTTCCCATAATTTGCATATATCCTTTTGTCTGCCTAAATATTTTATTTCAACCCATTGCTCATCTTAATCTCCGGATTATATATGAATAAGTAAATACAGGTCTCAGAAATAATTATATAAAATAACTATCCCTGGTGGACAATTGGCCCTATAATATACTGTAGTAATTATCAGATTCAGGTCAAAATGGCAAAGCTCATGGTCATGGATTAATAAATCAGGAACTCACCATCTGATATCTCAAAGACTATATTGTATGTATTGTACAGAAGCCACAGTACAGCTACAAACATTCTATTAATTTTTAATAGAAAATGAAAAATGTAACATATATGGCAAATGGATATATTAATTGCATTTAATTCCAATTTTATTGTTACTCTGACTCTTCTCAGACTCTTCTTTAACTTGCATCTACCCACTTTCTTTAGTGCAGTCCTTAACATAGCATTCAAAAATGCAGAGTGGTCACCATCTGTGACAGAGTTGTTCTCTCTTTTGATAAATAATAACTCCATTCATTGTCAAGGTGAATCTGTAGAAAAACAATTCTGAATGATAACAATCCATGAGCTTACTGTGCCTAGAAAATGAAAGTAATAGTAGAATGCTGGGCAATCAAAAGTCTGCTTGTAGAAGAAGCTTTGTTGGTTTATGTATGCATTTCTCAATCAGATGGCAATTACTGTATCATCATCTCTTACAGTGATAGTGCAGAACATGGAAAGGGAAATGTTCAGTTAATAATAATAATAATAATAATAATAATAATAATAATCATCATCATCATCATCATCATCATCATCATCATCATCATGCCTTGGAGCAATACCTAAAGGGCTTCCTCACTATTTGGAAATTCTGAACTTATCATACTTGAATACCATGATTCTACAAGGGTTCCGTTTAAAGTCAGCTAACTTTTTGGCATTGTCCTCATTATCTGGATCCCAAGCATTTACATCCGGTGGATTCTGAACTGCAGCCCATAACCCTTCCCTATGCAGAAGTAGACTGCACTAAATTGACCAGGAAACATAATTTGTTCCATCCAACCGGGTTATCAGTGATAGACTTGTTGACGGGTCTTGTGCTATCTTTACCAGGACAGTAACCCACAATTAAACAGTAAACAGCTGTCCTTATACGGTACTACATATTCACATTAACTCTCAGTTATCTGAGCCTGGGCCCATAACCAGTGTTGATGGATTCCCTATTAGGAGAACGAGTGCACTCAGGGAAATGTAGTGAGAGTGGCATTGAATAACACACAACCAACATACAGATACACTGAATAGTAAAATGTAGGTTTTACTTCCAGTAAACGGGTAAACAAAGTCCATCAAACAGTCCAAATCATACACTTAACCGTGTTAAGCAGGTAGTATTCAATACAATCAGTCCAGGAATAATCCAAAGACAAAGTCCAGTATCATAAACAAAGTTCAGTAAACCGAGTTTGCTAACAGTTTGCAAGACTCACAGCAATCCAAGCAGAATGACGTTCAGGCAAAAGACAAAAGGCAAATGCAAGAACAGAACAAAGCAGGTTTCTGGCTCCATCTTATGACCATCGGAGGAACCTCAATCACAATTACAGCATTCTCTTAAAGATACAACATTATTAAATGACTATTGTGGTTTATATATTGCTAACCCAACTGTTAGGTGACTATCATTCCTAACAGTATCCAATTGTGGATATCTTTTTTTTCTCCTGAATTAATAGAACAACCATTGCCTTTAACTCAGTTGGCCCTAGTTGCATTGATAAATTTACAGAAATCTAGGTAAGGCTATATATAATTTTGACTAGAGTTGGTTCAGATTTGGACAAGATTACCCAAAGTACAAAGTACAATTTGGATTGGAAAAAAAAAAAAACAAAGATGGGACAGTAAAGACAATTCCTTTTGAATTTGTCTTCTTCCTTACGTTTCAACTCTGATCTGTTCAACTCTGTTTGGAAGTCTCAGTATGTTGCAAATGGTGGTACTTCTTTGCTTAATGAGAAAACAATATCAACATATGTGGCTGATTGGAAATCCCTTATAGAATTTTTTTGCATAAATGTAAAAATGTGCTTATGATTTGCTATTTTTGATTTAAATATACATAATAGAAAAGTGTGAGCTTTTTTTGTAACCATAGAATAAGAGATAATTTTGTAATTGTCCTCAGATTTGCTGCAAATGAAATTAAAAGATTTTTCTTTCTGTTTTTTTCTTCTTTTTTCTGCACTTTTGCCTTTTTTTCTTTTCTGCCTTTTCTTTTTATTTGTTCATGTTTTAATTTTTATATTCTTTGTAAAACTTTCAAATAAAATTTATTTTTAAAAAATTCCATGATGGGAAAGAGTGAAAGTAATTTATTCAATGATGAAAAAAATGGCCATCAAAACAGAGGGGCTCAATATAATTTAGACAACAAAGCCTTACAGAAATTAAGGCAATGCCTTTGTGATTTTTCTAATTCTATTTTAGCTCTGTTATTTTTAGATTTTTATTAAGTAGCATTTTTAAACTAGCTAAGATATGCAACCTTTGAACCCACACCTAACTCTTATTTCAGCTCTCCCACAGCATTGCTGGCCAGAATACCACATTGCTGCCTTTCACTCAGCCGCCCTTCCTGCCAACCTCCATTCTGGGATTTGATCCAATTCTTGAAAAAGATCTTTTGCATCTTCTGTCAGTGGGAATGAACTTTTGCACCTACTCATGGTGATTGAACTGGAAACCTTGGTTTATTGGAGAATTGAGATATAGAAATGGAAATACCTTGTGTGAAATTTGAATCCCAAGAAGAAAAATCATCTTGGACAAAAAGCTTATTAATGTATCTGTTAATATTTCCTGTCTCCAATATGTAGTTACTGTAGATATGATGCTGTCCATAAATATTCAATTTTAAAATGTTAAGGTAAGAAAAACTCATTGATTGACATTTTTATGATAAGCTTCTATCGGCTATGAAAATCATTAAAAAAAAACCCCACAGTCCTTAGAAAGGAATATAAAAGATATATAGAAGTATTTAAAAATGTAGTATTATCGTTTAATCAATATGCTTTGCTTTCCTGGATAAGTTATAAATCTCTAAAATAAAATGAAATAATCTTCCAAAACAAGTTATATTCTCTGCCTGTTTTTATGGGCTGCTCTCACTCATACAAAGTTCTCAATCTCACATATTATGGCAGGAAAATTAGAATTTCTGTCATGCAAAATAAGAAGGAAAATATTTTTATTGTATGTTTCTCTTGTGAAATCCATCTAGAACTGCCTTGCTTTGTGTTAAATTAGCTCAACTCAAAGTATGATATGTCTTTCTTATTACAATGTATAAAAGATCTTTTCTACATCAGAAATGAAAAATCTTCATGACAGCCTTGGGTTGTTGGTTCACAAATCACTTTAGGACAAACCTCTTCCTGTAGGCCTAATAATTGTACAGGTGGATATTTTCTCAACTATCTTTTGTAAACATAGGGTCATCTTAATTGTGAATTTAATTTTGGTCTCAAGTATTTTTAACTTACAAATTTATTATTTTAGTTATGATTTTATAGCGATATCAGCAACTATCTTTAATTAATGAGTTATCTGGCCCTACTCTGCCTGATACTCAAGATAAAGCAGGTTAGTGGCAAATTGAGACATCTGGAATTAGCATCACTGCAGATGTTCTGAGCTCAGACAAATGCCTACTGTCAATACAATGCTGCTACACTGGCTGCATGGGAAGATGTAGAAAAGCTATTCATAGCAGAGCCAGGAGATTTAAAAAAGAAAAAGAAATGGGAAATCAGAGGTAAAGAAAGAGAGAACAATTAATGTAGGTGCCATGTGGAATAAGGGGAGGATGAGCACAAAACTCAGTTCATTTAGATCTCAAACCAACTGGGATCTGGGGCAAACTGTTTCAGTCAGGAGTGTGGGCATATATACAAAAATGTCCAGGCCATGTGGAATAAGGGGAGGATGAGCACAAAAACCAGTTCATTTAGATCTCAAGCCAACTGGAGATCTGGAGCAAACTGTTTCAGTCAAGAGTGTGGGAACATATACAAAAATGTCCAGGCACCACTAAATGTTATAGCTGGAGTTGAATAAGAAAAGTCTTGCAGATTGATATTTCAGTATAACTTCAGAAACCCAGCTTTCTCAAGGGCCTTCCCTCCACTGTGAATCCTAGTATACAGACAGCTTAGAGAATACAAGTTTCTCCTGGATTTTGTCTAGGTAGGAAATCAAGAAAAAAAAAAAAACCTCCAAAAGAGAGGACATAACCACAAGCATGTTATCCTTGCTCCTAAATGGAAGGAAAGCAGATTAACATTGATTTAGTAACACTGTATATAGTGATGGACAGGCAGTCTTTTGGCTCTGAAGTTAATGTGAACTTGCACAATCTGAACTTCCCAATCAAACTCTCCCCAGATTGATGTAATTTCTCTTTCTCAACTTAATTCCTTCCATATTTGTTGTGTTATATTTCCAAGAATTCCCAGCCAGAATATCAAGTTGGAAAGTTTGTTCAGCATAATTAAAGACACAAGTCTAAGGTTTTCCCCCCAGTTATTTAGGATTTGGTGAGTCCTTCCACAATGCACATTTATTTTGTGCACAATGTACAAAAATATTAGGGCAAGAATATTGAACCCCAATGCATCAAAATAAGGTCTGTCCATTGCAAGATCCCATCCACCAATGACTACTGCACAGAAAGTTTACAATTAAGTTGCATGTAAAAATAGCCTAGGTGACAATGGTGACATTGTGACATCATGATCAAGGCTTGCCCCTTTTGCATGTGTTTACGGTACAAGGAGTTCATGCTTGATGCCATATCTGTCATTTTGTTCCTCACCACATGGTTGCGGCTGCTGCCCATTCCATGTTAGCACTCCAAAAGCAGAAAGAGCA
Organism: Hydrophis major; assembly: GCA_033807585.1. Lineage (NCBI taxonomy): Eukaryota > Metazoa > Chordata > Lepidosauria > Squamata > Elapidae > Hydrophis > Hydrophis major. The sequence goes on along the minus strand of CM066333.1, from coordinate 49,571,809 downwards.
TGTCTACTTGGGAAAATTAACAAGTGTGTAAAAGGTTTTCTCCATACATGGAGTGGATTCTCCAACTGTTTTTATTACATAGAAAAATGTTTCTCAGCCTCAGCATTTTTAAAAGGTGTGGACTTCAACTCCCATAATTCCGTAGCCAGTAATATTGAGTAACACTACTTCAGGAAAGGAGGGCTAATATATATAGTATATCAGACAAGAATCAAGATGGATCTTCCTGTCTCTTTGATGTACAGCAAAATGGAGCTGCTTTCTCTGCATCAGCCTGGCTGAGACAAAGACTTCTTGCTTGTTTTCTGCAATCTTTTTCAGGGAAGCAGCACTTCTGAATTGTCTTGCAGGTTTTTTTTAAAGGTTTATGGATAAGATTAAAATGCTGAGGAGTGTCTTCTTTCTCTTAACAATCACAATGCATATTTGGATATTTACCAAACTGGGAAATAATTATCTGCTTACCCCCTTAGACAATCATATATTCTTTTCAAAAATAGCAAGGCGGTTGTAGAGAGAAATTGGAATAGGAAGCCACCTTAGAATGACTCATACCCTTGACGCATCTTCTCAGAAGTGTCTCCCAACCTGACAGTTTGTCATTGTTATGGACTAAGCCAACACTTCAGTAACAACCCTAATAGCTTTACTTTAACAGCAGGTTCGTAATCCTGCACTTCTCATTGGCCCGTGAACAGCGAGTCGTGATTGGTAGTTTCTGGCCAATCTGATTGGCTGACAGCGGGTCTCTCTGATTGGACACTTGTTAGAGCAGTAAACTCAAATCATTGGTTGTTTTGACAGCAGCCAGCTCTATAAAAGAGCTGCTGCTGCCCAAGTATTTTGCTCTGTTCTGAAGTCACGAATAAAGAGTTGAAGTCACAGTTTGATGTCTCGTCTCCATTCCTTGCGCCCATGCTCAGGCGATGGCACTGGCGACGAGGATGGGATGTGGAGATGATAGAGCTGATTAAATACTCATCGAACAAGACAGAGCACGTGGCTGAGAGCGCACGCAACAAATGGCAGAATGACCAGCGGCACCATACCACCCGCTCCATTTGACCCAGCAAATGAAGACTGGGACTCGTATATAGACCATTTCCAGATGTTCCTGGAGACCAACAATCTGAAAGATGCTATGCCTGGCAAGAAACAAGCGGTGCTCCTGATTCACTGCGGCCCCGCCGTTTTTAAAATGGCTAAAGCACTTGTCAAACCAGCGGAAGTGAAGACCATAGATTGGGACAACCTTGCGCCGATCCTCCAGGCCCATTACGCACCCTCAGTACCTACACTGATACGAAGACACAAGTTTTGCCAGAGGGACCAACAGAAGAACGAGAGCATTGGGGACTTCGTAGCCGACCTCCGAAACCTGGGAGGACTCTGTGGTTTTGCAAACCTCGAGGAAGCCATGAGAGACTGAATAGTTCTGGGATTAGATGACCACACGTTACAGAGCAAGATCATGGCAAAAGGAGACATCAGCCTTGCAGATGTCATCGCTGATGCTACTGCCGCAGAAGCAACCAGGAAGTCAGCCGCTCAAATGCGCCGAGCGAACACACTGCACCGCCAACTCACTAGCGATAGTCCGCCTTCCTCTGAGAGGCACACTATTACTGCCCAACATGAAGACCTCAAATCATCCTCAGACAGTGAGGAAGAGGAGGTCAACTGGCTCTGCTCAGAATGAGAGCAAAGGAACCAGAGACTTCCACACCAATGTGCTGGTTGCGGGGCAAACCACCCGTGATCAGACTGCAAATTCCTCGATGCACTCTGCTGTTCCTGTGGGAAAAGAGGACACATAGCAAAGGTCTGCAGAAGCAAGCAAGAGTCCAGTCCAAGCTGGAGAGAGAATAACCTCCGCTGGGAGACAGGCAAACCACCTGGAAATCGGGACTGCCTGAACCACCAATGGAACAACCACTACTACAGAAATCGAGCACCTGCCGCTTCAATGAGACAAGAAGAGGCACACCAAATATCACTATCGGCCACGCTTCATCACTAGATGCAAGAAAGATCCATGTAAAGGTCACTATTGAGAATCGACCGTGCGTGATGGAAGTCGATTCGGGGTCATCCCTATCGATGGTCTCCTGGAAAACCCTCAAACAGCTGATCCCTGCCATCTGTCGCCAGGACCTCAGCACTCAAAGAATCATCCTAAAAGACTACCAGGGAAACAGAATTCCGGTTGTCGGTTCCAGCCACGTCCAAGTATCCTTCAAGGACCGCACCACGACGCTTCCCCTGACTGTCATCGATCGTGACCGTCCCAGTTTGTTAGGGTTGCAGTGGTTCGTCCCACTCGAAATTGAACTAGCTGGCATACACCAAACCAGAAGCAATAACTGGGAAGAGGCCCTCATCCAGGAATTCCAGGACGTTTCACAGGAACATTAGGCAAGTACAAGGGGACCCCTATATCATTTAATCTCAGTCCCGATGTAGCTCCCATTCACCTTAATCCTCATCGGGTCCCTTTTGCCCTCAAGCCAAAGATCGACAAGCAGCTAGCTAAACTGATAGCCCAGGGTGTGTTGGAACCGATTGACCATGCCCGATGGAAAACTCCAATAGTAACACCCATAAAGCCAGATGGCTCATTAAGAATCTGTGGGGATTACCGGGCCACCCTAAATCACGCACTTCAGCAGAGCGCTTACTCAGTACTGGTGGCCCAACACCTTCTTCACTCCCTGGGTGGCGAAAAAATATTTGCGAAATTGGACTTAGCTCAGGCGTACCAACAGCTACCCGTAGATGCAACGACTGCAGAAGCCCAGACAATAGTTACACATAGAGGTGACTTCAAGTGCAATAGGCTCCAATTCGGAGTAAGCGTGGCACCGAGCATTTTCCAAAATTTGATGGAGAGACTATTACAAGGCATAAAAGGCATTGTACCTTATTTTGACAACATCTTAATAGCTGCCCCCACTAAAGAGTTATTAGGAGAATGACTCAGAAGGGTTCTTCAAAAATTTAAAGACACTGGCCTGAAGGTAAAAAGGGACAAGTGTCAACTTTGTACGGAGAGAGTGGAGTTCCTGGGATACCTTCTCGACAGACAGGGAATCCACCCCACCGAAAAAAAACTAGCTGCAATCAAAAACGCCCCAAGACCTAGAAATAAGACAGACCTCCAAGCCTTCCTGGGACTCATTAACTTTTATAACATCTTCTTGCCCCAGAAGGCGACCGTAGCCGAGCCCCTACATAGACTTCTCGACAAAAAGGCTTCCTGGGTCTGGGGACAGTGTGAAGAACGAGCATTTCAACAAGTCAAAGACCTCTTAACTTCTGATGCTGTATTGATACAATACAACGAGACTCTACCCTTAATGGTTACCTGTGACGCCTCACCATTCAGAGTGGGAGCCATTTTAAGCCATGTCCTGCCAAACGATAATGAGGCACCTATTGCGTTCTTTTCAAGAACTTTGTCCAAAACTGAAAGGAACTGTAGCCAACTTGATAAAGAGGCCTCGCCATTGTATCCGCAATTAAACGTTTCCAGGAATATATGTATGGGAGACCCTTTGCAATAATTACAGACCACAAGCCACTACTTGGCATTTTATCGGGAAACAAACCAACTCCCCACATCTTATCACCAAGAATGACACATTGGTCAGAGTTTTTAGCTGCATACGATTACCAATTGCAACACTGCTCGGGGAAAGCCATTCCCCACGCTGACGCTTTGAGCCGCTTTCCACTTTCAGACATCATAGATGACCCAGCTCTAACCCTAGCCGTATTGCAAATCAAAACTCTTAAATCACCGCCGCTGATCGAGACATCACCTCAGAAATGAAAAAGGACCCTTCTTTGGCACGAGTTCTCAGCTGGGTGGAATTGGGTTGGCCGGACAGCAACCCCAATGACAATTTCAGGCCCTTCAAGAATCGACAAACAGAACTTTTCTCTCAAAAAGGCTGCATCTTGTGGGGAGACAGAGTCGTCATCCCGGAGAAATTGCAACCTAACATTTTAAAAATGTTGCATGATGGACATCCAGGCATCGTGCGGATGAAGGTATTGGCCAGGAGTTACGCATGGTGGCCAGGTTTAGACAAGCAGATTGAGACCTGGGTGGCGACATGCAGCAAGTTTCAGGAGACTCGCTCTGCTCCTCCAAAAACACCCCCAACTCAGTAGGAAATGCCTCGAGGTCCTTGGTCCTGTATCCACATCGATTTCGCGGGACACACAAGAGGACACACTTTCCTCCAAACCGTGGATGCCTATTCTAACTGGCTTGAGGTCCACAAAATGAAAAGCACCACCATGGAGGCGGTCATTAAAAAACTGAATAAGCTATTTGCTACCCACGGATTGCTGGATGTCCTGGTCTCCGATAATGGCCCTCAATTCACTGCCCTGGCATTCGAGCAGTACCTAGCAGACCGGGGCATCCGCCATGCCTTAACATCGCCAGCTCACCCTGCGGCCAATGGTAGGGCTGAGCAAATGGTTCAATTTGTAAAGAAGACCTTACACAAAATGGACCAGGGTGACATTGACGACAAGATAACCCGGATGCTTCTCCTCCAACATATTACTCCAAGCAGCACCACAAACAGAACCCCAGCTGAACTCCTGATGGGCCGAAAACTTTGCTCACATCTCAATCGCCTCCACCCTGCTTACACACCTGAACAACCCCTGGGATCCAGCAGCAAATGTTAATCATTCCAGGTACGCGACCCTGTTTTTGCAAAAAACTTCTCCGGTGACCCATTGTGGGTCCACACTATCATAATACAACTTACAGGACCCCGATCCTATTGTCTACAAACTGCAGATGGCAAAATGTGCAAGCGCCACATAGAGCAGCTTCGATCCAGACTAGCACTTACTCCCATCTCATCCCCTGAATCTCAAACTGGGGGGGGGGGAAGGGACATCGAAGGGGCCGAAAAAGAAATAACAGATGACTTAACAATCGGAACCCAGCAGTCTATACAACCAACCATGAGATATTCACCGCCAGAAGGAGAACCGAGCCAGGAAGTTGCCTCACCGCGTGACAGCACCGTAATGGAAACAGATCCAGGGAACCCAGATGACAGCATTGGCAAGAGCAGAGAGGACAGCCCAGAGCCATTCAATGAAACAGCGGGACCGTTTTCACCACCCAACTCAGCAAGCAGCCCACCGGAACCAGAGCCAGGACAGAAACTGTTGGAACAGCGCAGATCAAACAGACAGGTGAAGCAACCTGCCTACTTACGAGAATATGTCACCCCTCAGACGGAACCTAGGGGGGAGGGGTGTTATGGACTAAGCCAACGCTTCAGTAACAATCCTAATAGCTTTACTTTAATAGCAGGCTCGTAATCCTGCACTTCTCATTGGCCCACGAACAGCGAGTCGTGATTGGTCGTTTCTGGCCAATCTGATTGGCTAACAGCGGGTCTCTCTGATTGGACGCTTGTTAGAGTGGTAAACTCAAATCATTGGTTGTTTTGACAGCAGCCAGCTCTATAAAAGAGCTGCTGCTGCCCAAGTATTTTGCTCTGTTCTGAAGTCACGAATAAAGAGTTGAAGTCACAGTTCGATGTCTCATCTCCGTTCCTTGCGCCCATGCTCAGGACTTAACAGTCATTATTCCCTTTTCCTTTCCAGTAACTTTCTTTTACTTTGTGTGTTTTTGGACTATAAACTTGAGAGATATCTGTGTGTCTTATTATAATTGAACTTTGTGGCTTAAAAGCAGAGTGTTTCAAATAAATAAAAGATTTCCAGAAATTCTTTAAGATGAGAGAGAACCTGGAAGTATTTTCATACAAGAGACATGATTTCACAGCTTTATCAAACACAGAGATTTGTTTATTGATCACAATTATTACACAAGCCCACAAATTGTCCAAAATTATTTGGCCTCTGTACATTATTCACAACTCCATCAAAAAAGGAGATCTAGTCTTCTTCTTTTATTATATTTATTTATTTATAGTCTTCTTTTATTTTAGAGATAACAATAATCCCTTTTAGAATAGAATAGAATTCTTTATTGGCCAGGTGGGACTGGACACACAAGGAATTTGTCTTTGGTATTGATACTCTCAGTGTACATAAAGAAAAATTTCTCTCTATTCTCTCTATTCCAGTGCCTAACTGTTTTGCAAAATAAAATGATTACTAATAATTAAATTACAATTTAGAAATTACTCTACAAACTACCACATTTTAAATGTGTACAAGCAGAAAAATATACAAACACAATTCTTCTGTCCACAATATTCCAACTTACTGTATTTCTCATTTTTTTCCTGCACATTATCAGGATCTTTGATAAAAGAGAATGTAACATGAGAATTTTTTTCGAAGGGAAAAGGAAATGTCAAAAAACTCTAATATCAGGACTGTGGTGGTTTTGGACCTTATTTAGTACAAGGTAAACAGCATTTCATTGTATAATTCATCTCTTCAAGCATTAATAGTCTCTCTGACTTCCAACTTTCCTTAAATTTCAAGATTATTAGCTCAATTTCCACAATTTAATGGAAAATCTAAAAAAGAACATTTTTACTTGGCTGTAATTAATAAACATTAAACAAGCAATTGGAGCTGAATCTACCTAAAAATTTATGTTGTCCTCTACGGTCTATTTCCATTGATAAACAGGATATCACAAAGCACATTTTTTTACTGTTTTCATATTTAGTTTTTCTTCTGGTTCAAAGAAGAATGGGATCAATTGCCCTCCCCCCCCTTTTTTAAGCTGTGTGGAAAATACAGCTTTTATTATTTTCTTATGGCGGCTGGATGAAAAATTGTACTCTGCTCATAGTATCATAGAATATATTCATTGGGAAGGAATTTTTATGTCATCTTGTTCTATCATTGTCAGTACCTGAAAAACTCAATTTGAAAACCTCCAGTTAGAACAGGAATGGGAAACAATGAATTGTTTGTGTCCTGTGGACTACAACTCCCAGAATTCCTGACAAATCAACATTCTTCTCCATAATTATGATTGTCAAATATGTGTGTGTACACAGTGGTTTCACAGGCTCTGTTATGCCTCCATCATATAATCTGTGTATATACTCTTGTTGTTCTTTGGCCCAATCCAGTGGCCAGGGCCAAATAACAATCTGTATTGTTTGGAAACTCACTCCAAAACAAGTGCATCCTAGGAAGCCAGACTCCATTTCCTTTCACATTCATAGGAACAGAAGTACCAGGTAGAAGCCAGCCTAATCCATGGCATGTGAGGACAAAAATCCACATCCCATACACACAGCATCATTTGAGAGATTTAGATTTACAGGTATTTATATTTGTTAATTGTTATGCTCACTAGCGACTCAACATGACTTATTTTGTATTTGGGTTCTTATTGTATGTATTTCTATTTTTCCCAGTTTCACCAATTCTGTTTCTTAAATAAGGCATCCTTGGTGGCAGAGCGGTTAGAGTACAGTACTGCAGGCTACTTCTGCTGATAGCCGGCTGCCTGAAATTTGGCAGATCGAATCTCACCAGGCTCAAGGTTGACTCAGCCTTCCATTGTTCCAAGGTGGGTAAAATGATGACCCAAATATGGGTCCATATGGGGCAATATGCTGACTCTGTAAACTGCTTAGAGGGCTGTACTATAAAGTGGTATATAAGTCTAAGTGCTATTGCTATTGCAACTCCCTGGACTATCCCCTGTAGTTTTCTTAATAATGCTTTTAAGAATGGGTTTGCCTTTGCCTCAGGCAGAATGAGAGTGGCTGACCCAAAGTCACCCAGCTGGCTTCGGGACTAAGTTGGTACTAGAACTCACTAGTGTCTCAATTTCTATCCTGGTGCTTTATTCATTACACCAAATTCATTCTCTATGCACATGACTTTCCAGATAAAAGATATGGGTCTTATGAATGTGCACAGCTGGAGAATGGCCTTCCTTCATACATTGTCAAGAATGGCCTGAGTCATGATCCAGGACTGAAAATGTAATATGTTTACAAAACTAAGAAGAATGAAAGTCCTGTTTTGGCAATAATCCTTCTTGTTGATTTTCCTAATTGCCACCAATTTTCTCAGTTTCCCTTGTATCCATGATCTAATGAAACTGAATAGACAAATTTTCAAATAGCAAACATTCTACTTGATTTCATTCACAAGAGAAATGTTCACATGTTTTTCAGAAGTAGGCTGTTAGAAATGATAGTCTGTTATCTGCCTCTTATTCAGACTTGTATAAATGTGCAGGAATAACTTTTGAAGAAAGAATTAAAAAGTCAAAGTATTACAATTAAACATGGCTAACTGGAATGCTGATTGACTATTAAGAGGGGAAACACTGAAGTATCTGGATATCATAATCCCTGGCTGGCTAAGAATTAAATCACTGTTTTGCTGCAGGTTAAATTTGTGACTGTGTATTACTTTATATAAGGAATATGACCTAGAATTTAAAAATGTCCTCCATAGTAATCCCATAGGAAATGTATGTGCGTGTGTACACTCAAAAATAAGAGTTCTACCAAATGCAGCTGTCTAGTTCACCTTTACTGACTACCAAATGAAAACATGTATTTATAACATACTTGTATATGTGTACAGGTCTATGAATATGTGTGTGTTTATGTGTGTGTGTGTGTCTGTCTGTCTGTGTCTGTGTCTTGTCTATGTGTCTCTTTCTGTGTATTCATATATGTTCTAGAAGATGCATTCTTCTCCCAATCATTGAGAAAGCAGGACTAGGACAAAAGCAAACAATAGATTAATATTAATTGAATTATTAAATACAGATTAAATTAATTGTTTATAGAATAAGGCACCCCATTTATAACAATGAACTTTCCTTTACATACACCCATTATTATCACTTACATACAAAATCACACATATAAAGAGGCAGACACACATTTTCTTCCCTTTTCCAGCAGAAAAGAAGAAAAATCAGGAGTAAGAATCAGCACTGAAAAAGAAGGAAGAGGTAACTAGATAGGGAAGAAAAGAAAACAGAGAGTTCCTTGTTATGTATCAGAAAAAAGATTAAAATTCACTGACAATGGAAATGAACTCACTGACCAATTTCTGCAGAAAAGCAGAATTTCAAGTCACAATGATGGTGTGGTATTGAATTAAAACCCTGTTTCTTTGTATATTTGTGTAATGTCAATGCATATAAAAAGGGACAGGACTTTGATCATGATATTGCAACCATCCTGCCTATTTTGACCTCCAACCCTTGGCAAGTCTACTTTTCTCAAGTCATTGCTCAAACTAATTTTCCAGAGAACCTCGGTAGCTACACTCATGGCCATTTGCACCTGTTTTTACTATTGAAAAGCATTTTCTATTTTCAGCTGATGGAATTGTTTTTCACTGGCAATTATCTGAGGAAACAACAACACATTTTTATGAGATTTCTGTTTGGAGTGGTTAAAATTGTTATTGATTTTGTGGCAATTGAAGTTATTCTGGGTTTGCACAATGACCACTAAATACTCCCTTCCTTAAAAAGTCAATGTTCCTTATCACCTTTACCTTTGAGAAACAGGGAATGGATCACTTGCAAAGCTGAGTGAGTTAGATTCTGAGAACCACTCTCACAAGCTTGCTTCAGTTCCTGAGTCAATCTTCTTCACCTACAACCCACAAAGACTAATTAAAATGATCAGGCAACTCTGATACAGAAATGTTTCCCCTTACAGAGCTCTAGATAATTTTGTGGTAGTTATATGAATCGGCCAGGACCTGATTTGAAATTGTGATTGTCAGAATTAATCAAAACATTAGTTTGAATCATCATCCTGATTTAGTTAAAAGTATCAGTTTGATCAAAGTGTATGAGTCTACACATACAAATGTCCATCACGTATCCCATTCAATTTACCATCAGTCTGACACACCAAATCAATTAAATGATTACATGACTCAGCTCAAAAGCATACTTCAAATGAATAGTCTACATTGTGCCAGTATTCAAAGTATATTTGGTATTATAATCTGTCTTTGAATTATGCTAATTTCCAAGGTGGAGATTTAATTATAAAACAGTCCACAAACCAGGAATCTTTTCCAACTAACAATGTTATAATGTTATAAATAGGCATAACATTTGATGCGAACAGATCGCTGGTGTTTTACCACCACAGACTAATGCAGATCTCTTCCTACAAAATATTTCTGATTTACATTAAGCCCCCAAAATTGAGTTTATCATGGGACTGCAATATAATGCTCCTAATCAAGATAAATTACTTGGGTAGATATTTTTAATATATATTATACTATATTGGTAATACATATTTTAAATGTTTAACAAAGGTCATATTTGAATTCATTTCTGAATATTAAAATTCATATTTTAATAATGATTTAAGATTGGACTATTTAGTAATGTTTTCTAAACATGTATGTCTCTAAGGTAGAAAAAGTCCAGTTGTTGCATGGTATCCTATTCATTATCAACAGAATTTTATAAATTTTCATTTATTCCCTATTCCTAAATGAATTCTGAGTTCATTTCCTCACCCATTTTAAAACAAGTTTACCCTTAACATTTCAGATGGTTTGGGAGTCATATATCAAGGAGCACTTCAGAATTTAGATGAACACTTTACTGTGTTCAATGAAATTACTTTCTTCCAAGAGAGAAGCTATTTCTTGCAGAGCCTATAGGAAAAACCCATTCCCAGAGCTACAGTACTAAAAAAGAGGGCCAAAATATGAGCCAAAAAACAGGATCAAAGAATGATCAGGATTAAAACGCAAATCAGCGAGGGAAGAACAAGCCAGATGTTATGAATGTGGGAAAATCAAATAATACAGGAATATTTCAAGTTCAAAAAAAATCTTTATATTTTCTATGTGATTTATAAATGCATTGGATACTATATTAGATTCCTAACACTATATGTTGGGATTTCTGGTGGATCTTTTTAAACAGGAAATCATTCCACCAGAATTATATTTCCTTTCATCACAAGTAATGGATTTAAATGAGGCCAAGAATTAGAAAAGTAAAGCTTATATCAACTGATTTTATTTTATGGTTGTTTGCACTGTCAACTAGAATTGGATTTGGAATTTTTGTCCATCTTATGAGTTCAATCATATTAAAAGTATTGCTGCAGAGCATCTGCTGTTCCAGAAAAATTGCCTTTTGCAATTGATGATGATTTTGTCAATGCCAATGGTGTTAAAATTGTGCTCTGCATGATTTCGAATTTCACCCAAGGAACATATTGCTATTGCTTTGCTTTCTTTGCCCACAATTGTCCTTCCATTTGCAGGCTTTGTATTTTGTGACTTTCTTTGGATTATTCTTTTCAATTCTGCTTTATTCAGATATTGTTATTTTCACTATCCAGATTTGTTTATCTTTCTTGTTGACAGTTTTTAAGTCTGAAATGTTATGTGGCAGGCACTTGTCTGTTTGTCCCAATCCACTTTAATAATCTTAATTTTTATTATTTGTCTATGTTGTTGTCCCACCAGTTATTTCTTGTAGGCATGTGATATTTCTCACAGATCTTCCAATGTACCATTGTTGATACTTTATCATGTCATTGAAGTCTGAGCTATCTTCTTGCAACAACTAAGTAGGTGGTTCATTGTTTCTTCAGCTTCTTTGAAGAGGCAGCTATCTATTGCTGACTTCTCAATTCTGACTTTATATGCATTTTTTTCTTAAGGCTTGGTCCCATGTCTCTCTTTTTTTGAACTCTCCACTCTAACCTTTGCCCACCCTCATTGTTATCTACTTTGCCTGCCCATTATTTTTATGTACTTGCCATTATGTAATATTTTCCATTATTATGGTTCTTCAGCAGATGTTTAGACTGGATTTTGGCATTTTTATCCACCCATTGAATCCTTCCCAAGGACCTGGGCTAGACAGACATTGTTGTTTGATGGTGTTAAGATGTCAGCACAAGATGTAACTCTTCCAAGTAAAGCTATGTTTTGCAATTGACCAATAATGATTTTATCAATTACTATTAATTTAGGATGGAGAGTTAGCCATATTATGAAGAACACATAGCTCACCATTTCCTTTTCCATGAAGTAGTATAAGTAACGTAGGCTGATTTTGGTGATGATGGCATTTATTTAGTCATATTTAATTAAGCTATTACCATTGAGTTATAGGAAAGTGTGTTTTAACCTGTTTTTGTTAGGTGAACATTGTAATCATAGGCTCCTACATTGCCCCCTGCACCCACAAATATCCTGCAGTGCTCTTTGATTGTTCTTTGCAACTATATTTCTGATAAAGGAGGTCTTTTCTTCATCTATGAGTGACCCTCCTTAAGACTATGAAAAGGGCTTATATTTAAGACTGGAAATCAGATTAAAACAGCAACTAAATACTATTACAGCCAAGCTGAAGAATTGAACCTGGAATAATTTTTATGACAGGAAATGAAGGGAAGATTAAGAAAGAGGCGGAGCTGATGACATCTTTAGAAAGAGAGAAGTGAGAAATTTCAAGAATAAAAGTCAATGGAAGGGCAATCATGGAAGCAAGGATGGTTTTCAAGTATAGAAAAGTATGGAAAGAGAGAGTGAATGATGCTCATGTAAATTATATATTTTTTCTTTTCCCTGGGCTTACTTTCCTCAATTTGCTTCTTTCTTGCTTGTTACATAATACTGCTTCCCCATAATACCTCCATATTTCATAGTCTGAGGTGCAGACCAGTGGTGGGCTGCAACCAGTTTAACAACCAGTTCTGTGAGCACACACAGCATTGAAAAAACACCAATTTGAATCTCTACAAGGCAGCATTGGTAAGTAAAACAACGGAGGCATGCAAAATCCACTGTGCCACGCAAATCAACTGAGGTGAAAAAGACGGAAATCTAGGACAGTATTGGGTGGTTGTGAGTGGGTGGGGCCAGCTGATAGTAGGAACTACTTGTTCACTAGAGCCAGTCCGAATCAGCAGCACTGGTACAGACTATGCAAAAAGGCCTCAGAGACAATCCAACACATAATGGCAGAGTGTAAAATGCAGGAAGGAATAGCATATACCACAACCAAGTACCCAGCTACTCTATACAGGAAAATCTGCCCAGTATATGGGCAAGATCCTCCCAAGTCTAAAAGGGAAATTTCATGGGTCTTGGAAAATAAAAGGGGTAAAATCCTATGGGAGTTTCATATCCAGAAGGTCAAGCAGGTATTAGCAAATCAAGAAGATATTATGGTAGTAGACATGGACAAGAAGATAGCCCTGATGATAGATCTTGTGTTCCAAGTGACAGCAATACCAGGAACAAACATGAGTAACTGGAGATGTAGCAGGGCCTGAAGGAAGAACAAGAAGGGATGTGGAAAATAAAGGCCAAAGTGGTCCCAGTGCTGGTATGAGCTCTTAGGGCTGTGACTCCAAAGCTGGTTCCAACAGAGCCCAGGAAGAACATCAGAGTCTTTTATCCAGTAAGGAACAGTGCTAGGAATAACTAAGATACTGTGAGGTGGAGGACCTAAATGCTAGGAATAACTAAGGTACATCTTTGAGGAAGAAGACTGAAGATTGAGGAAGACATAGAGTATCCATAGGGGCGGGAAAGTATTTTTTTTTAAACCAATGTATTACTTCTAGTCCTACCTTAGTCGTGAAGCTAGTTGGGTGACTCTGCACCCTCTCTCAGCTCTAGGAAGGAGGCAATAGTAAACAATTTCCAAAGTGTTTCCAAGAAAACTGCCCAAAAATCTTGCCTCCAAGACTGACTTTATTAAACATTTTTAGGGGAAGTCAATTAATCAAGATATAGTATAACTTGACTAGACAGTGAAAAATAGTCATTGACACTGATATGTATGCAATCAAAATTATTTCATGGCATAATGGAGGTGGGAAGAATGACTGCCATGTTATCATCAACTGTGAGTGTTTTCAGGGCAGCACATAAATCCTCTCAAGAAAGAAAGCCAGCTACACTTACATTATTTTTTCTTCCAAACCATGTTCTAAAATCTATAATCTATATGACTATTTTAAATCCTAGTATTTTATCAGTCAAATTCCTAGTTTGCTTTTTGTCAATAATGTTTTTTGTTAGCTTTGTCAGTAAAGCAATGATATTTCATAGCTGTATTATAGGACAATTCTGGAAACATGTGGCAATTGTCATTGATCTTAATATCTGATGCCAAATCCAAGACAAGTTCTTTTTATCCAGCCCATCCTCTGCCCATTTAACAATCAACATAAGTCTCTTTCTTGGATGTTTTTTTAGGTTTTAAATCCTTCATTTTCCTTCCTCTCTTTCTCTTCTCTTTCTTAGTCAAATTATTTAATTCATTAAAGATGGCTTCTTCTTCTTCTTCTTCTTCTTCTTCTTCTTCTTCTTCTTCTTCTTCTTCTTCTTCTTCTTCTCCTTCTCCTTCTCCTTCTCCTTCTCCTTCTCCTTCTCCTTCTCCTTCTCCTTCTCCTTCTCCTTCTCCTTCTCCTTCTCCTTCTCCTTCTCCTTCTTCTTCTTCTTCTTCTTCTTCTTCTTCTTCTTCTTCTTCTTCTTCTTCTTCCGTTTCCTCCATTTGTTGTTGTATTTGCTGATAAGTAGCAAGCGCCATTTCTAAAAAGTAAAAGATATCTCCCAAAGAGTCCTTTGTTTTTCCATATTCCTTTCTTAGTTCATCAATAGATGGAGCCATTATAAACCTTTCTTCTTCTTCTTCTTTCCCCCGCCCTATTCTTCTTAAAACAATCAAGATGTTTCAAAACTTAAAAAACAGTTCCCCAAAGTTCCAAAGTCATCAAACATCCAAACAAAACAGAAAGTTCTTCCCTTTACACTTTCTCTTCCTGGGGTAATATCAGTTAGGAAAGAAAATAAAGAACCCAGTCTGTACTTTAAAGCCTTATTGCAGTTAGCTTCTAGTCTCAAAATCTTCAAGGCATCTCCTCCAACAAAATCTTAATACAGTTTTTTTTTTTTTTTGGTCATCTCCCTTCCCACTTATAATAAAGAGCTTTAAATTTTACCTTCTTTAAAGAAGCAGATTTTTCAATGTCCATTTGTTAAATCCGTAGGGAAGGAGAGTAAACTTTCCCTTTCAGCACTATTCAACGCTTTTAGAATCTCCTCTGGAAACAATGTATCATTCAAAAAGAACATAGTTTTCAGGATATTAGATATATCTTAAAGTCCCGGCAGCCAAAGAACTTTCACTTTAAAACTTTCCAAACTTTCTCCTTCTTCCTCCTGCACATTCTTATCCAGTTGCCAGCTTCTTTGTGGTGGCCATTGCTGACCGCTGCTCCACTGCCTTGAGAAAAAGGGGTTTTGCCTGGTGGGGAGGGGGTCTGTGACACCCCCAAACCCCTATCTAGATCCCCCCTGTCTTCAGCTGCCTCTACGTGGCAGCCTTATCCTCCAGACCCATCGGGATCGGAGGCACCAAGACAGCTAGCATGACAGGGATCATGCTGGATCACGAATCCCTGCCGCCACCAAAGCCTGGCAAACCGGAAGTATGTATATACAATACAATGCCAGAATGCAAAAGAAAAAAAGAATACAACAGAGAGGGGAAACTAAAAAGGTGGAGGTTAGGAGAGGAGGGGAGGTGAAAAGACTAGGTGGGATAAGAAATGAAGGGAAAAGGGGGAAAAAAGCCACAAAGATATAAAACAAGATGGGAAAGAGAAATTTTTCTTTAGGGACAAAGGGTAATGTATAATTTATAGGAAAAAAAAAGGATCTCCAAAAGTACATAAGATAGTATTGTAGTATTTGTATTAGAAATAGAAAACTAGAATATTAAAGGGAATGTTTAAAATATAGAGTTTATTGGCTATGTTAATGTTGTTATAAATGTATTATTGTAGCATTTGTTTTTGAAATAGACAATTGGATTACAAGATTTAATAAATCAAAATATTATAGTGTTTAAGATTTAATGATAGATCTTAACATTTAATATTATTGAGAATGTGTAAAATGTTTAAGATTTAATGATAGAGCTTAATTTGTTATTCTCTTAATATTATCATAACTTTTTTTTATTCTTTTTCTTTTTTTATTCTTTTAGTTTAAAATGTATTATTTAAAATGTACTAAAAAAGTAGAATGGTAATTATGTACTTAATTATTTTATAGATTTATTATTCTCTTTTTTCTTTTTCTTTTCTTTCCTTAAAAGTTAATAGGTAGAATGTACTAAGCAGAATCAGATTGGGAACTAGATATTATGCTAAATGTTAACTTAGGGGATAGAAAGGCATCATACTTTGATCAGTGATTTCAGGAGAAATCTTTCTTTTTTATATTAAAGAGATTGTGATAAATTGATAATTGGAAAAGAATGGACAAAAGATACAAGTATAATGATTTAAAGTAAGATGAATTAAATAAAATAGAATTAAGAAGAGTGAAAAGCAGGGAAAAGTTATATAGAAGATATAGAATGGTTAATAAGATAAGTAATGATATATAAGATGAGCATGAATTTAATTGAAGTCCGTACAAAGAGAGGTATTCTGAGGCCAAGCCACTTTCTAAAAAGAAGTTTTATGTTTTTGTGTTTTGCGTGTTTATGTTTGATTAAGAATTAATAAAACCTTGGAGGATGAGAATATCTGTAAACAAGTCAGATGAAAATATAAATATGATGGTTATAAAATAGATGAATATAGAAAAGAAATGTAATTGAATAAAAGTAAAGAGAAATAATGAGAGATTTGCTAAAAGATATTTATCTGTCTATAAGGAAATGGGATAAATTAGAATTATGCTGTATAAAATAATTCACAATGGAAAAAGGTTTTATATTTTTATGTTTAATGATGTTTTGTTTGTCTTTAAAACTAATAAAATTTGTTTCAAACAACAACAACAACAATCAACATAAGTCTATGAAGAAAACCCCATAAATAAACATATTTGGCCCAATATGTTTGTTGTTTGGGCATCTTGGGAAATAGACCATTTTCTTCTATCAGTTTGCTGTTTGTATGCCGTATGGAATGTTGTAATGATATTGATTTCCTTTCTTGGTTATTTCATTAACACTAGCGTAATGGAGCTTTTAATAGTTACTTTCGGGGATGCTATACAGGATGAGATGCTCCAAGGAAAAGGCAATCTTTAATTTGTACTACAAAGCTATAGAGGTCCATTAAGTTTGGAATGGGTGAAGAATAGTGACTTGAAAGGATAGTGCTGATGGTTAATCAGTTTTGAAATAGGCACAACTTTGGGGCAGAAGATCAAGGTGCAGCTCCTCTAAGTTTAACTGAAATCTAAATGAAAATGTATGATTTCCTATTTCCTTCTATTTCTTGCTCAAAGTTAGCTTCCATGTGGAAATCACAATATGATGGTTTTTTAACTGATGGACAAAAGAATGAAGTCAAGTACAGGAACTGAGTAGACAAAAATTCTTGTGCCTCTTGATATGTAGGGGGAAAAAATCAAGGTGTAATCATGTTAAAAGTCTTTAAAAGTACTGTTCTTTGCTTCACATCCAATGTATTAACATATTAATATTAATTTGTCAAAACTCCTTTTACATAAAATCATAAAATATTACTTTTGATTAATTCTTCCCTTCTGTTTTAAAAATTGTGGGTGGTTTTTGTTATGTTCTGTGGGTGGGCGCTAAGGATGGAGACGAGCCGGTGAACAGTGAACTTCAAACTCTTTACATGTGAAAACAGCTCAAACTCAATGGCCGCAACGGCCCCTTTATATAGGCAAGGTCTTGAGTATTTAACCAATGAAAACACAGGGAGCACTAGCTCCATTAACCAATGGGAGAAGCTCATTAATAGCCAATCAGATTCTCCTGAACGGACCAATCCGATGTCGCTATTATCGGCCAATCAGAAGTGCAGGGCCAGAACCCTGCATTTTACTTCAAGCTCTTAATAATCTTTATTCAAGTACTTTTATTAATTCACAACACCCCTTCCCCCCGGAGTTTTGTTTAAGGGGTGCAGTCACGAAGTCTTTGAGGTAGGCAGGTGTTAAGCCTGGTTTCCCCAACCAGGGTAAGGGAGACAAGCTAAACAGAATGTGCAGCATTAGTCAGATAGGCACACAGATAAATGAGTGAGCTAAGCTTGTATGTTTATTAACATACAGTAAAAATAACAGATACGCTTGTGCTATCAAAAATATAGTTTATTCCATTATGAGTTCATAGCATAGTCAAAATAACAGTCCAATAGTCTTGTATCATTTAGTCAGTCCATTCAGGGATATTCAGTTAGCAAAGTCCATGCAGAATATCCTATGTCAGTTCACTTACAAATCAGTCCTTTGTTTCTCTCCCGTTCAAGCAATGCAGTCTTGAGTCCTTGCAGTAATCAGGGATCATCAAAGCCAGAGAGAGAGCAAGCTGCAGTCTTGCTTCTTTTAAAGTGCTTTCACAACCACTCCCTTAATTACTATCCCACAGTTAAAGTTGCAGACACTTTAACATACAAACTATGATTACTTAGTTATTATTTTACCTAAACCAGTTAGGGTAAACAATGTTATGCCTAACATTCTCCCCTTTTAGGAAATAATAATAAATATAACTATTTACATCTTTAAATCATATTTGTTACAACTCTCTTTAAACTTAATTACTCCTTGAGCTTTTGTAAATTGGTCTGCAATGTTTTCTTCTGTCATGCAGTATTCCAATTTAATTAGCCCATTCTTTACAGATTCTCTAACATTTAAGTATCTTAAATCAGTATGCTTTGATCTAGTTTTTACAGCAATACAAGTAGCTAACTTTATAGCTGCCTGGTTGTCCTCGTACACAATAATGGAATCTTTAACAGTTATACCCATGTCTAATAATAACTGTTTGTACAAAATCAAGTCAGTGCATAATAATGACAGACATGAAAATTCCGCTTCCATCGTGGACAAGCTAATATGCTGTTGTCTGATTGACCTCCACCCTATTAGTGTCTTACCAAATAATATAGCCATCCCAGATGTTGATTTTCTTGTGTTTATATCAGTTGCAAAACTTGCATCTGCATAGGCACTAAGACTCAAATCACCCTTTGGTTCTATATACAATGCATGGTTCATTGTTCCTTTAAGATATCTTAAAATTCTCTTTAATGATTGCCAATGACATTGATGTGGATCTGAATTAAAACGTGCCAGCTGATTTACACTATAAGCTATATCTGGTCTAGACCAATTGCTTATATATGATAAGCTTCCAATCAAAGATTGATATATGGACTTATCAAATTTGGGACTTTGATCATCAGTTTGGCAAACTTCCTGATTCATTGGAGTCTTTGCCGGTTTACAAAGTTCCATTTTAAACATTTTAATTAATTGGCAAATTTTATCTTCTTGAGATATCTTAAAACCATTATTTGTTTTGTTAATTGTCAATCCTAGATATTTTTTAATTTCATCTAAATGCTTTAATTTTATCTTTTTAGCTAATAATGATATAATCTCATTAGTTTCATTATTAGTCTTAGTTATCAAAGCAATATCATCTGTAAATAATAGCAATAATGACACCGTTCCATTATTTTCTCTTTTAAACACACATGGATCTGCTAAACCAGATTTAAAACCTATATTGTTTAACTCTTTCACAATATATTGGTTCCACTCAAACCCAGATTGTTTCAACCCGTAAAGACTCTTTTTGAGTTTCCAACAATCATTACTATTTACTTTCTTTTCTTTTATACCTATTGGCTTTTTCAAATATATAGTGTGCTGCAATGGTGCATGTAGATAAGCAGTTTCTACATCTAAATGATTAATGACATAGTTTTTCTTAGCTGCCCACACTAATGCTGCTCTTAAAGATGTTGCTTTAAGACTTGGTGCAAAAACTTCATCGTAATCAGATGCAGTTTGATTAAATCCTTGAGCTACCAACCTAGCTTTATGGGTAACAGTCCCATCATTTCCAGTTTTTACTTTAAATATCCATTTGCACCCAATGGATTTTTCTCCTGGAGGTAATTTAGCATCTTCATATACTTTCATTAACTTTAATGAATTTAGTTCTTTTTCCATTGCTTTTTGCCAATTCTCCTGATCCTTAGCAGGATACAACCTAAGTTCATCTACACTAGTTGGAACTTTAGTTACTTGGCAAACTATACTTGCTTGATACCTATCAGGTGGTCTAGTTACACGTGTAGTACGTCTAGGTATTACAGGACTTACAGGTGGACTTTCATTTATTAACTCTTCTTGATTATCTAACTCTTCCTGATCAACTGTTTCCTCTTGTTCTGGTCCTATTTGCTCTTCGTGGACTTCTTCTTTAATTGGACTCTTCTTATAACTAATCTGATCTTTCTGCCTTTTGTAGGGTTCAATAATTACTTCATTATTTAAATCTTGCTCTAATCTATTCCATCCTACATGTTCTAGGAATTTTGTGCTAGCACTGGTGTAAACTCTAGATGTACCTGGTTCCCAGAATCTATAAGATCTATGATTAGATGTATATCCTACAAAATATAATCTTTTAGCTCCATGCTGTCCTTTGTGTCTAAGTTGTGTAGGGATATGCACCCATGCTGGTGCTCCAAATGTGTGCATGTAACTTAAATCAGGTTTTGTATCATGCCACAGTGTGAATGGTAATTCACCTGTTGTTGAATTAACAACATTATTTAATATATGATTACCACACATTATTGCTTCTCCCCACAAATTGTCAGGTAATCCTGAATCAGACATCATAGTTCGTGCCATTGATTGTAATGTTTGGCCTCTTCTCTCTATAAAGGCATTATGTTGTGGCCTATATGGTGCAGACATTTTATGTTGAATACCTAACATTCTTAGTCTGTTCTGGAATTTATTATTTGTAAATTCCATACCATTATCTGTTATAAGCGTTACTAATTTCTTTTTAGTTTTCCTTTCAGCAAATTTTATCCAATTAAATAGATTTTGATACGTTTCAGTTTTGCTCTTCATTAAATAGCAAAACCCATATCTAGAATAATGGTCCATTATACTTAGTATGTAACGAGCTCCTCCTACATTTGGTTTTTTCCGACCTATTAAATCTGCAAATACTACTTCTAAAGGCTCTTTAGTAGTAAATCCATCAACTCTATTAGCCGGTGTGACCCTGGCTTTGCTTTGATTACAGGCATTACATTGCAAATACTTATTACAAGGTTTCAAACTTATTCCCTTAGATAATTCAACAGTTTTCTTAAGCATTTTAAAATTTAAATGCCCTAGCCTTCGATGTAACAAGTGAATACATTCATCATGAGGTTTCTTATTTTCATAAACTGTTTTAGCCACCTTTAAACCATCATCATTTAACACATATAATTCACCTCTTAAAGATGCAGTAATTTTCTTATCTTCTTTCTCAATTATGCAGTTATCTCCTTTAAAAGTAACTACATATCCTAGTTTAACCAAAATTCTAACTGAAATTAAATTAAACTTAAGTTGTGGTACATATAACATTTTTACATTCTCTTTTATGAAAGAACAGTATGCTATACCTTGACCTTTAGCTTTCAGTTTCCAGCCATTGGCTAACGATATCTGCTGTGTACTCTTGGACATTTTAATAAAATTTTTGTTATCATTTGTTATACAGTGGGATGCTCCACTGTCAACCACCCATAAATTATTTTTTACAGCTCCGTTAGTATACATGGCTAACTCTAAATTTTTATTTATCTTTTGATGACTTTTAGTATTCTGGCCAGCGTTCTGGCATTTTGCTTTTTTTACAAAATCTTGCCAAATGTCCTCTTCCTCCACAATTAAAACATTTTTTAATTGCGTATGCAGTAGGAGATTCATTATCTTCTTTTTGAGGTTGCTGCCTCCTTAATTCATCTCTTTCAAGCCTTCTTCTGGCCTCTTCAATCAATCTGCCAGTTATATCAGTTAAAGTTAGGCTTTCCTTTGGCAAAATTTCAAGAGAAGTTACGTAGTTGTCATAACTTTCATCAAGGGAAGATAGAATTATGTAGACTTGGTGTTGTTCAGAGAAAATAAGCTCTTTCTCGTGCAGTTCTTGAAAAATGCTTTGCATAGTTTTCAAATGACTCAGCATATCACCATTCTTCTGGAGATGCGTACTGAAAAGCTTCCGTGTTAGATTTATGTGTGCACCAACGTTATCTCGGACATACATCCTCTTCAGCTTCTGCCAACACCCAACAGCCGTTTTCTCTCCGTGGATATAAACAAGTTGTTGGTCAGTTAAGGTTAAAGCAATTATGCAAATAGCGTGTTCATTTTTATGCATAAATTCTTCTATCTTTAGTTTATTTTCATCATCCTCTGGATCCCATTCTTCTACATTTGGTGGATTTTCAATTATGTTCTACAAACCTTCTCTTCGTAGAAGCAGACTACATTTCATAGACCATGATACATAGTTTGTTCCATCAAACTTGGATATAAGGGACAAACTTTGTAGATTGACTTGTGCCATGTTTTTCTTTATATGGATATAAAAACTATAATTAATAAAACACAGCTGTCTGTTTACTGTAATGTATAACAACACAAACTCTCACTTTTACATAAATCTGTTTTATCCTAGTTAAACTGACTTTGCAGCCTCTGGGCCCATAACCAGTGTTAAGCCTGGGTTCCCCAACCAGGGTAAGGGAGACAAGCAAAACAGAATGTGCAGCGTGAGTCAGATAGGCACACAGATAAATGAGTGAGCTAAGCTTGTATGTTTATTAACATACAGCAAAAATAACAGATACGCTTGTGCTATCAAAAATATAGTTTATTCCATTATGAGTTCATAGCATAGTCAAAATAACAGTCCAATAGTCAATTAAATAGTCAATTAATAGTCAATTAAATTCACCCATTGTCTCTGAATAAACTTTTTTTCTTTAGATCTTGCTTCCCCCCATTGAGGCTTCTCCTCCCCCCCTTTCTCTCTTGCTTATTCTTCTCCTTGCCCTTTTTACCCCTTTGTCTTTCCTCCTCCCTTTTCTTACTCCCTTTCCTTTGCTTTCTAACCTTGCCTCCACCTTTCCGCTCATTTTTCTCTTCTTTGGTTGTTTTTATAATTCTTAAAATCCCCTTTTTCTTATCCTTTTTCTCCTCCTCCCCGGAAAGAACCCATTGTTCATCAAAGATGGCTTCTTCTTCCTCTTCTTCTTTGTCCCAGTCCTTCTGCTGCGTAGTCAACTTTTCATAAGTACATAACGCCATTTCTAAGAATTGAAACAAAGTGTCCAAAGTATCTTCTTTTTTATATTTTTGATATTCAGTCTTTAGTTCATCCACAAGCGATGCCATTATGAAAAAAGAAACTTTTCCCAAAACAACCACAAATATTTTTAATCAAGAATAATTCAAACAAAAAAAATTCCAAAAATTAATATTTTTCTTCCTTCTTCTCTTTCTCTTTCTGGGGTTAATGTTTAATCAAAGAGGTCCAATTACCATATATCTTTCTTTGGGATTCTAGGCAATCTCCTCCTTTTTCAGCTTCTGCTCCAATTTTTTTTCCTCTCCCTTCCCACTTGCAATATCAATTTTAAATAATCAGAAATCCATACCTCCAACAAGAGTTTTCCAATTTCTTAAGTTTTTCAATGTCCAAAAACCCTTTTGTCCCTTAGCTTCAACTCTCAAAACAATTCACTTTCAATGTCCAATATGTCCAAACATATCTGCTGTTTCCATGGGGTGGGAGAGTGAAGAAAAAAAAAAAAGTTCCCTTGAACAGCTTCTCCGCCGCTTTCGATCTTCTTAGGGATACAATGTATCCTCCAGCAACTCAAACAGCTCAGTTCCAACCAATTTGAAAGATGTTACTTGACCCGGCTCAGACAGCACTTTCACTCTTCTTACTTCCTCCAGCGCAATCTTACCCGGTTGCTGGCTTCTTCGTGGCGGCCATTGCTGACCGCCGCTCCACCGCCTTGGGAAAAAGGGGTTTTTCCGGAGGAGGAGGGGGTCTGCGACACCCCCAACCTCCTGTCCGACTCCCCTCTCTCTTCAGCTGTCCCTACAGGGCAGCCATATCCCCCTGACCCATCTGGATCGGGGGTACTTCGGCGGCTAGCACAGCAGGAATCACGAGTTGTCGTGAATTTCTGCTGCCCCGAAGCCACGCGAAACCGGAAACCCTGTGTCTGTGTGAAGAGTTTCAACCCGGGATCAGACAACCTTCAGAAAAGATCTTTTAGTTTTGTTTATGTTTTATTGTGTTCTCTGTAAAATTAATAAAATTTGTTTTTTTTAAAAAAAAAATGTGTGTCCTTTGGTAGGCTCCGCAAAGTCCAGATGAATACGGGACCATGGTCCCCTCGGTGTTTCCCATTCAGTCGGGGTTGCTTTCGGAGGGTTGTTGCTTACTTCCTGGCATTTGTGACAAACTTTTACCCATGTCTCGATCTGCTTGTCGATACCTGGCCACCACGCGTAGCTTCGTGCGAGGGCTTTCATGCGGACGATGCCAGGGTGGCCATCATGCAAGGTTCTTAGTATCACTCATCGTAACTGCTCTGGGACAACGACTCTATCTCCTCAGATAATGCAGCCCTTCTGGGAAAATAGTTCCGTTTGTCGATTCTTGAATGGGATGTAATTGTCAGGTATCTGATCCAATGGTCGTCTGCGCTTGACCCATTTTAGACTTATGCTAAAATGGGGTCGCGTTTCGTTTCCATCGCGATATCTCGGGCTGTTAGTGGTGGTGTTGGAAGTGTCTCGATCTGCAGAGTTGTAACTGTCGGAGCGGGGTCATCAATGGTTTCCAGAAGTTGTAAATCTGCAGAGTTGTAACTGTCGGAGCGGGGTCATCAATGGTTTCCAGAAGTGGTGCACAGCTCAATGCGTCGGTGTGGGGAATGGCCTTCCCCGGGCCGGGTTGCAACTTGTGATTATATGCCGCCAAGAATTCTGACCAGCGAGTCATTCTGGGAGATAATATATAAGGTGTTGGCCTATCTCCTGCTATTATTCCCAGCAAAGGTTTGTGGTCAGTCACTATAGTAAAGGCTCGGCCATACACATATTCATGAAATTTCTTAACAGCAGACACAATAGCAAGGGCCTCTTTATCAATTTGACTATAATTGCGTTCTGCTTTTGAGAACGTCTTTGAGAAATCGGCAACAGGGGCTTCACTACCGTTTGGCAAAACATGGCTCAAAATGGCACCCACTCCGAATGGTGATGCATCACATGTGATCGTTAAAGACAAAGTCTCGTTATACTGCATTAAAACAGCATCAGAAGTCAATAAATTTTTCACATGTCGAAACGCCTGCTCCTCTCTGTGTTCCCATACCCAGGTTGCTTTTTTGTCCAACAAACGATGTAGGGGTTCGGCTACGGTTGCTTTGTGAGGCAGGAAAACGTTATAAAAATTGATAAGGCCTAGAAAAGCCTGCAGGTCGGCCTTATTTCGGGGTTTTGGGGCGTTTTTGATTGCCCTAAGTTTGCTATCGATGGGGTGAATGCCTTGACTATCAATTAAATACCCTAAAAATTCTACACAATCCGTACATAATTGACACTTGTTTTTTTTAACTTTGAGACCTGAGTCTTTAAATCTCTGGAGAACCAACCTTAGGCGATCCTTTAGTATTTTCCGAATCGGGGAAGCGATTAACACATCATCAAAATATGGGACAATGCCTTTTATCCCTTGTAATAGTCTTTCCATCAAACTTTGAAAGATTCCCGGGGCTACGCTTACTCCAAACTGGAGTCAGTTACATTTAAACGCACCTCGGTGTGTAATGATCATTTGGGCCTCTGCCATTTTTTTGTCTACAGGCAGTTGCTGGTATGCCTAGGCTAAGTCTAGTTTAGCGAAGACTTTTCTGCCCCCCAGGGAATGGAGGAGGTGTTGCACCACCGGTACCGGGTAAGCGTTTTGTTGAAGGGCGTGGTTTAGGATGGCTCGGTAGTCCCCACAAATTCTTATCGATCCATCCAGCTTGATGGGTGTCACGATTGGGGTTTCCCAGGGAGAGTGATCGGTTGGTTCTAACACACCCTGGGCTATTAATTTATCAAGCTGCTCATCAATCTTTGGTTTAAGGGCAAATGGAACTCGATGAGGCTTAAGGCGGATGGGAGCTATTTCAGGATTGAGGTTAAATGATATCGGGGTCCCCTTGTACTCACCTAGTTTTTCTGCAAAGACGTCCTGGAATTCTTGGACGAGGTCCTTTTCCCAGTCACTACTGCAGGTTCGGTGAATGCCGGCTACTTCAATTCCGAGTGGAGCGAACCGTGGGAGGCCTAACAAACTAGGCCGATCCCTGTCGATTACAGTCAGGGGTAGGAATGCTGTACGGTTCTTAAATGATACCCAGACTCGGCTGGATCCAACGACCGGGATTCGATTTCCATGATAGTCTTTGAGTATGAGTCTTTGGAATCTGAGGTCTTGCCGCCGGACAATAGGGATGAGCTGCTTGAGGGTCTTCCAGGAAACAATTGAAAGGGATGATCCTGAATTGACTTCCATCAGGCAGGGCTGGTTTTCTATGGCCACTTTTACTCGGATCTTCTTGGCACCAAGAGATAAGGCGTGACCGATCGTGATCGTTTGGTGAGCCTCTTCTCGCTTCGTTGGGTGGTTTAGGGTTTTGTTTCTGTAGGAGTGGTTGTTCCATTTGTGGTTTATGGGTTCTCGCTTTACAGGACGGCTTCCTGTTGGTTGGCGATAGTTAGCCCCCCTCAAGGGCTGGCTGGCTCCTATTTGGCTTCTACAGACCCGTCCGATATGGCCTCTTTTCCCGCACACATGGCAGAGTGCATCGAGGAATTTGCATTCTGACCGGGGGTGGCTTGCTCCACAACCAGCGCATTGGTACTGCGATCTCTGGTGTTGGTCTCGTTCGGACCAAAGTCGGTGGACTTCTTCTTCATCGCTTTCTGATGATGATTCGAGGTCCTCGTGGTGGGCTGTTGTAAGCTGACCTTCTGACTAAGGTGAAATTTCGTGGGCGAGTTGGCGAAGTGGGGCGTGGGTGCGGCGCATTTGGGCAGCCGACTTCCTGGTTGCTTCTGCTGCAGTAGCTTCAGCGATGGCATCTTTAAGGCTAATGTCGCCTTTCGCCATTAGCTTACTCTGTGTGCCTGGAGCATCTAATCCCAGAACTATTCAGTCTCTCAGGGCTTCTTCTAGGTTGGCAAACTCGCATAGGCCTCCCAGATTCCGGAGATCTGCTATGAAATGAGCAACACTTTTGACCTTCCTCTGACTTCTCTCGTAAAATTCATGCCTTCTAATGAGCGTAGGCACAGTCGGTGCATAGTGAGCCCTCAGCAGGGGTTCGAGGACGTCCCAGTCCATAGACTTTACTTCTACTGGTTTCGCTAGTGCCTTGGCCATCTTGAATACGGTTGGCCCACAATGAGTTAGGAATACCGCCCGTTTCTTTCTGGTAGTGGCATCCTTCAAATTGTTGGTCTCCAGAAACATCTGGAAACGATCCATATATGAGTTCCAGTCTTCTTGTGCCGGGTCAAATGGAGTAGATGGTATGACGCCGCCGGACATGGTTCCGCCATTGGTGCGTTTCAGCCACGTGCTCTGTTATAGTTCTTCGTCGTTCAGTCAGCTCTGACATCTCCACATCCCATCCTCGTCGCCAGTGTTATGTTCTGTGCATGGGCGCTAAGGATGGAGATGAGCCGGTGAACAGTGAACTTCAAACTCTTTATTTACATGTGTAACAGCTCAAACTCAATGGCCGCAACGGTCCCCTTTATACAGGCAAACTCTTGAGTATTTAACCAATGAAAACACAGGGAGCACTAGCTCCATTAACCAATGGGAGAGGATCGTTAATAGCCAATCAGATTCTCCTGAACGGACCAATCCGATGTCACTATTATTGGCCAATCAGAAGTGCAGGGCCTGAACCCTGCACTTTACTTCAAGCTCTTAATAATC
Source organism: Hydrophis major (assembly GCA_033807585.1). Taxonomy (NCBI): domain Eukaryota; kingdom Metazoa; phylum Chordata; class Lepidosauria; order Squamata; family Elapidae; genus Hydrophis; species Hydrophis major. The sequence continues at coordinate 49,543,959 of CM066333.1, read as the reverse complement.
TTTATTCAAGTACTTTTATTAATTCACAACAGTTTTGGTCTCTCTTCTGTTTAATGTTAATGTTGAAAAAATACAAGTTGATCTTTTGCTCCCTCTTATGACTAGTGTTGAAAATTAATTAAATTAAATATTAAAAATTAAATATAGCATTTATTTAATATTAAATAATTTATTAATAGTTAAATTTATTAATTTAATTACATTTGTTTAACAATTTATTAAATTGGTATTTCTTAAACTTGTTTTTTAAAAAATATGGAAGTGATAGTGTTCCTATAGAGAAAGGAATCTATAGACAGGGAAAATCTCAATTGTTCATATTTAAAGAGTCATTTCATTAGCACAAAGTGATATATAATAAAGGTTGAGCTATCATTGGAGACAAAAAATATAATGTGGGGGTGGCAATTTTTATTGTTTTTATGGATGATGCTTATCAATGGGAATTTGTCATCTCCTAGAATGGATTTCATAATAGCATGGATAGGTCAGTCTACAGAAGAGAGGAAAGGCCAATTAAACTTACAAGTTTTCAACTTAGAATAACCTCTCCTGTTATTTCAAATAGTGGTAAAAATATAGTCTAAAAGCTGTAATTATATCACATGGAAGTAGTTGGAGATAATAGAAAATAAAGAATTGTAGAAAATAATAAAATACAAAGACCTACAAATAAAAGCAGAATTTTTATTTATTATTAGTGTATGGCATTGTTACATTAGCCAGGAGACTACAATGCTATTGCAGAGTAATAGTTTGGCTGACAAATTACCAACTCTGTTGTAGAAACACTCCTGCACTTCCCAAGGTACATCACTGAGGGAAAGCTGGTGTTGTAACTCATCCTCTTTTCAGAACGAAAGATGAGCTGCTTTTCCTGCAGCAGTATCCAAGGTCCCCTCCCTCCCCATTGAAGTGGAACCTATTTATCTACCTGCAGAGAATATACTTTTGAACCATTGGACAGATAGATGCTAAGGTGAGTGATGGGAACTCATCCTAGCACATAGTGCTAGGACTTGAACTGCTGGAACAGAGACATATCTAGTGTCATTAAGCCACTGAGCTACCACATTGTAGTGATGGCAAATGAAAGCAAAAATAGTACCAATCATGTTAGGTGCCTTAAATGCAATCCCAAAATATCTGGAAAACCACATGAACACCATTGGCATTGACAAAATCATCATTAGTTAATTGCAAAGAGGAGTTTCATTTGGAACTTACATCTTGTTACAATATATTTAATTGCATTAAATATCACTTGTTTATCCCAGGTTCTTTTTTTTTTTTTTTGAAAAGAATTTTATTAATTTTCTACAAACAAACAAGACAAACAAAACATTAAAACATCAACTCTCTTATGTACATAAAGTGTGTCAGTTGGTTCATCAGTTTTGTGCATTCATTTTGTAGTCTCAATTACAGTTATGTTACATAACAACTCATATTGTCAATCCAAACTTATATATCCTAATATCGCTATTAAAAAATCATTTGACTATACTTTTAATCATTCATGCTTTTTGAGATAACAATACTTTAAATAGTTTATTCTATAACAAATCATATAATCATACCAAATCTATCCTAAAAACACTTTATAAATATAATGTCAAATAACAAAGGCGAAAGAAAAAATATATTCCTTGCTGTCTAACATTCTAAATATTCTATTATCGTATTTTGTCATCTAGCCATTGATAAAAAAGACCACAAATTTCATAAAATTGTTTATCCTCTTGCTCTCTAATTTCAAATGTCAATCTACTCATCTCAGCACATTCCAATATTTTCTTAATAATTTCTTCCTCTGATGGTATTTTCTCACTCTTCCAATTTTTAGCAAATACAATCCTAGCCGCTGTTAATACATTTACAATCAGATATTTCAAGTCTTTACTGTATGTATCTGGTAAGATTCCCAATAAAAAGAACTCCGGTTTCAAATCTATATGTTTCTTTGTCATTTTTTCCAACCACATGCGAATTTTAGTCCAATATTTTTTAGCGTCCTCACAGGTCCACCACATATGGTAATATGAGCCAGGTATCTGATGACATTTCCAGCATTTTTCAGATTTGTTCTTAAACATTCTTGCTATTCTTGTCGGGGGAAAGTGCCACCTGTAAAACATCTTATACAAATTTTCTTTATATGCTGTTGACATTGTCATTTTATAATTTTGAGACCACAATTTTTGCCATTTCTCTAAATCAATCCCATATCCAAAATTCTTCCCCAAAACAATCATAGTTTCTTTAACTTGTTCTTCGTCTAATTTAATTCCCAGTAAATAACCATATAATATTTTAATCCCCTTCTCATCAGTACCCATCAAGATCTTATCTAAATCAGTCTGCTTATCATAAAATCCCTCCATTTTAGAATCTTCATCATACCTTGAATGTATTTGCGCATATGAAAACCAAATTATCTTTATACCTTGTTCCTCTAATTTTTGAATCGATTTAAGTTCACCCTTTTCAACCAAAATTTTTCCATATCTAACTGTTTGTTCCTTCTTACAAATTATAGGATAGGAAAATGCTTCAATAGTCAATAACCAAACTAGAATTTTCAAATAACATTGTCTTTTTATCTTCTTCTTCTTCAAAGGGAAAGCCTCAGAGCTTTTTCTTTATTTTTCTTTTTTTCTCCTTATCTTTACTGGGATCCTTTTACTTTTTCTATCCATGTTTTTGGACCACTCTGTTTTCTCTTTTTGATTATTGAGATTTCCCAATTGGATTAAGGTGTGAAGAACCTGAAGGAATTTCTTATTTTTTTCTTTATTTTTTTTATTTTTCTTCTTAATCAATATTATTATTTGGGGTTTTTTTTTCTTTCTATTTTTCATTTTTTATGGTGGACGACTTCGTAATTGGATTAGGGTCTAGATGAACCTGAAGATTTTTCTTCTTTTTTTTCTTCTTCTTTTTCTTCTTTGGTTTTGGGCTTTTCACTATTGGATTTTTCCATTTTGGATTATAATTGGCTATTCTACCAGTTGGATTAATAGCTAAAAAGAATTTGAAGCTTTTGAAGCATTAAAATGAGCAGGAAACCAATATCATCTGGCGTTTCTACTTCTACCTCTGCCTCCCCACCAGCTGGAGGACAACGTTTAATTCAGACACTGTTGAAGCAAGATAAAGAACAAGAAAAAGTGACTTTACAGATGATTATGCAAGGAATTCAAGATCTCAAGATAAAATCAGACACTATTGAACAAAGAATAGAAAAGACTGATGAAAAAGTGGAAAATATTAAACAAATCATGGTGAAGTATGAGGAGAGATTCCAAAAAATTGAGGAAGAAGGTAAACAAAGAGAGGAGAAGATTGGAAATATTGACAATAGATTAACAGTGGTTGAACAAGATAAAAATGGGATGTTGAGGTGGTAGATGAAAAGATCAGAATTTTATCTCAGATTTCAAAATATAGAAGAAGAAAAAGGACAAAATTTGGCTACGATAATGAGAGAAATTTTGGCGGATGCTTTGGAAATTACAGAGGAAAAGATGATGGATGGAGTAGATGAGGTATATCGAGTTTATACAAGATATGCAATGAGAAATAAATTACCAAGGGAAGTCCATATTAGATTTACCAAAAAAATCAATTAAAACACAAATACTACAAGTGGTAAGAGAGAAGACATTGAAATACAAAGGCAAAGGGATTGTGGTTTTAAAACAAATACCCAGAAGAGTGAGAGAGATGAGAAGAGAATATCGATTTCTGACCAAAACGCTATTGGAAAACGAAGTGAATTATAGATGGCTGATTCCAGAAGGATTAATGTTTACGTGGCAAGAGCGGAGATATAGAATTGATTAAATTGAGAAAGCAGAACTTTTCCATGCAGAATTTTTTGGAAGGAGAGAAGAGGAGGCAAAGAAAGAGGTCTCATTAATTGAGTTTCAAGAGGAACAACTGGAGACTGAAAAAGAGAAAGGTGCAGTAGGTGGACAGGTGGATAGTAAAGAACAGCGTGAAGTGAGATCCACGAGAGCTGTTAGACCTAAATATAAAGCATAATCATGGAAGAAAAAAAACTGATTACAATGAATATAAATGGACTCAATTCAGCTGTTAAAAGAAGGAAAACTTTTCATAAATTAGAGAAATTAAAATTTGATATAATTTGTCTACAAGAAGTTCATATTAAAAAACAACATGAACAATTGTTAATACAGCCAAAATTAGGGAAAATATTTACTTCTTTGACTCAGTGTAAGAAAAGAGGAGTGGTTCTATACATTAAAGCGGCTATCCCAGCAAAACTGATCTACACGGACGAAGACAGAAGAGTATTAATGGTGGAAATAATGGACAATAATATAAAAATACTCTTGATTGAAATTTATGCTCCGAATGATAAACAAGAAGAGTTTTATAAAAAACTACACATGAAAATAATTGGACTGGACTATGTTAATATAATTATGATGGGAGACTTTAATGGAATTGTGGACAATAAATTGGACTATATAGCAACAACAACAAAGCAAAATAGAGACTCTCCCTAAATCTTTTTTTAAAATGACAGACGAATTAACTTTAAAAGATATTTGGAGAGAAAGAAATGTTAAAGCTAAACAATATACTTTTTATTCAAATAGACATTTATCATGGTCCAGATTAGATATGATTTGGATTTCAACAGAATTAATATCTAACATTCAAGAAACAAATTTTGAAACAAGTACTTGGGCAGATCACAATGACAATTACATCCAGCTTCAATTTAATATCTTTTTTCTGTGGCATTTTCTGTAATTCTTTTTCAAGTCTTTTATACTCATCTTCCAAGGCCTTAGAAACTTGCCTTTTCCTAATATTCTTTTTTCTTGTATAATCTATTATCAAACCTCTAGCATATGCCTTCATTGTATCCCAAACATTCTGCGTTGAAGTATCTTCTTTTTTATTTTCTCTAAAGAAAAAAGCCAGTTCCTTCTCCATCTTGGGCAGATCACAATGACAATTAAATGGAAGGGACAAAACAAAAAGATCGAGATGGACATTAAACAATACTATCTTAAAGGAAAAAGATTTTATACAACGGATGGAGAAGGAACTGCCTTTTTTTTTTAGAGAAAATAAAAAAGAAGATACTTCAACGCAGAATGTTTGGAATACAATGAAGGCATATGCTAGAGGTTTGATAATAGATTATACAAGAAAAAAGAATATTAGGAAAAGGCAAGTTTCTAAGGCCTTGGAAGATGAGTATAAAAGACTTGAAAAAGAATTACAGAAAATGCCACAGAAAAAAGATATTAAATTGAAGCTGGATGTAATTAAACATAAAATGGAATTAATAGAGAAAGAAGAATTGGCACAGAAAATGAGAAATTCTAAACAGAATTACTTTGAAGATGCAAATAAACCAGGTAGATAGCTAGCATATAAATTGAGAAAGGAGAAGGAATCAAGAAAAATATTGAAGCTAATAGATGATCAAGGCCAAGTTTGTTATGGCAATAAGGAGAAAAAGGAAATTATTCGAGATTTCTATGGGCAACTATATAAACAAGAGAATATAGATGAGGAAAAAGTCAAACAGTATCTACAGAATGCTAACTTACCGAAGATACCTAAAGAGACTGAAGAAATGCTAGAAAGCAATATAACAATGATGGAATTAAATGAAGCATTTAAGAGACAAAATAATGGGAAAACACCAGGTCCAGATGGGCTTCCAGCAGAATTCTATAAAACATTTCAAGAATCATTGAGCATCCAATTGTTAGAAGTTATGAATGAAGTTATGTCAAAGAAGATGATACCCAAAACATGGTCAGAGGCTTATATTACACTTATTCCAAAAGAAGAGGCTGACCCACTGCAAATTAAGAACTATAGACCTATTTCTTTATTGAATGCAGACTATAAAATTTTTTCTTTATTTTTAGCAGAAAGACTTAAAAAATATTTAAATAATTTTATTCACCCAGATCAAAATGGATTTCTGCCAAAGAGACAAATCAGAGACAACATGAGAGTAATCTTGGATACTTTGGAATACTATGAGGCTCATCCTGAAAAGCAAATGGCTTTGATATTCCTAGATGTTCAAAAGGCATTTGATAACATGAACTGGAGATTTATGTTATTACTATTGGAACAGATGGGTTTTGCCAGAAAATTTATTCAAGCAATAGAAGCCATATACAATAAACAGGTAGCAAAGGTAATGATGGAGGGAGAACTTACAGACTTTATTAATATAAGTAAAGGCACAAGACAAGGATGTCCCCTATCTCCTTTGCTATTTGTGTTGACTTTGGAAGTGTTGAATAGAAATATTAGGGATGATAAATGCATAAAAGGAATGAAAATTAAAAAGGAAGAATTCAAATTACAAGCTTTTGCTGATGACTTAGCTTTTATTCTGGAAGATCCGCTAGAAACAGCTCCAAAGTTATTGGAAAAGATAGAGACATATGGTGAAGTGGCTGGTTTGAAAATAAATAAAGATAAAACAAAGATTTTGACAAAGAACATGCTACTGAGACAAAGAGAAGAATTGGCAGACCTATTGAAAATCCAAGTTACGAATAAGGTTAAGTATCTGGGGATATATTTGACAGCAACATGTAGCACATTAAAAGAGAATAATTATATTAAACTTATGTTAAGTTCTGCGCATGGGCGCAAGGATTGGAGACGAGACGATGAACAGTGAACTTCAACTCTTTATTTAACATTGTGGAACAGAGCAAGAACTACGGCAGCAATAATCTTTTTTATAGGCAAGCTGCTGATCAAATAACCAATAAGAAATGGGAAGCGTTAGTTCCCTTAACCAATGAGAGAGGCCCACTAATAGCCAATCAGATTCTCCTGAACGGACCAATCAGATGTCGCTATTATCGGCCAATCAGAAGTGCAGGGTCAGAACCCTGCACTTTTCTAAAGGTTTTAATAATCTTTATTAAGCACTTTTATTAATTCACTTTTATTAATTCACAACACCCCTTCCCCCCGGGTTCCGTTTAAGGGGTACAGTGATGTAATCTTCGAGGTAGGCAGGTTGTTTAGATTGTCTGTTAAATTTTCACTGTCCCCCCAGTACTTGTTTATAATCTTGTTTGGGCGGAACGTTTTCTGGCGAGTAGGGTGCCTCCGGTCCTTCATTTAAAAACTCGGTGCCGCTAATGTCCTCATTGTCCTCTTGCCTTTGTGGGCTTGCTTCTGACGAGGTGTCTCTTTGAGGCAAGTTCACCACCTTCTCTGATTCTTCCAAATGCTCACTTCTTCCACTCGTGCTTTCTGCCATTTCGAACTCGGTCTCCTCCCCCCTCAGTTTGGAAGTTACCGGAGTCGCAGAAACGAGGTTGCAGCCTTGAACGCAGCTGATCAATATGGCACTTCCATATTCTTCCATCGCGACTTTTTACTCGGTACGACCTGGGTCCTGTGACTTGGATTACAGTTGCCTCGACCCACAAAGGATTGCCAGAAAAGTTTTTAGCAAAGACTGAGTCGCCTGTTTGGAATTCGCGGCATTTTCCACTGGATCCGTGTGGTTTTTCTGGTTTGTACGATGGGTGTAGTCGGTCAAGGTGGGAACGGAGTTTTCATCCCATTAACAATTTTGCTGGAGTCTTGATGGTGACGCTGTGTGGAGTGATGTGTTGAAGAAGGAGTATCCGGTTAATCTTATCTTCGATATCGCCATAGTCCATTTTATGTAGGGTTTTTTTGACGAATTGTACCATGCGCTCGGCTCTTCCATTGGCCGGCGAAGTTAGTGCATGGCGAATACCACGGTCCATCAAATACTGTTCAAAAGAAAGCGTGGTAAACATGGGCCCATTGTCGGATACCAGACCGTCTGGCAGTCCATGGGTTGCGAATAATCTGTCCAATTTCCTGATGATGGATTCGGTTGTGGTACTTTTCATTTCATGGATTTCAATCTAGTTTGAGTAGGCATCCACCATTAGTAGGAATGTAGTAGGTCCGCAAAGTCAATATGAATATGGGACCATGGTCCCCTGGGTGTTTCCCACTCTGTTGGGGTTGCTTTCGGTGGGGCATTGCTAACTTCCTGGCATTTGCAACAAGTCTTTACCCAGGCTTCGATTTGCTTGTCGATACCCGACCACCACGCTTAGCTTTTTGCGAGCGCCTTCATGCACACGATGCCGGGTGGCCTTCATGCTCGTTGCAGCCGCTATGGGACGACAACTCTATCCCCCCAAATTACGCAGCCTTTCTGGGAAAAAAAGTTCCGTCTGTCAATTCTTGAAAGGACTGAAGTTGTCAGGGATTTGATCCAATGGCCATCCTCACTCGACCCAGCTAAGAACTCGCACCAAAATGGGATCGCGTCTGGTTTCGATCGTGATATCTCGAGCTGTCAGTGGTGGTGATTGAAGTGTCTCAATCTGGAGCGTCACGAGAGTTGGAGCTGGGTCGTCAACGGTTTCTGGAAGTGGTGCACAGCTTAGTGCGTCAGTGTGTGGGATGGCGGTATTGCAGTTTATAATTATATGCAGCCAAGAATTCTGACCAGCGAGTCATTCTGGGAGATAATATATAAGGGGTTATACTGCTATAATCCCCAGTAAAGGTTTGTGGTCAGTAACTATAGTAAAAATTCTCCCATTCATGAAATCATTTAACAGCAGAAATGACAGCAAGAGCCTCTTTATCGATTTGACTATAGTTATGTTCAGCTTTTGATAGCGTTTTTGAAAAGTAGGCAATAGGGGCTTCACTACCGTTTGGTAACACATGGCTCAAAATGGAACCCACTCCGAATGGTGATGCATCACATGTAATCGTTAATGGCAAAGTCTCATTATACTGCATCAAAACAGTGTCTGAAGTCAATAAGTTTTTTACTTGTCAGAACGCATGTTCCTCTCGATGTCCCCAGACCCAGGTTGCCTTTTTGTCCAACAGACGATGTAGGGGCTCGGTTACGGTCACTTTGTGGGGCAGAAATACATTGTAGAAATTGATAAGGCCCAGGAAAACTTGGAGATCCGTCTTATTTCTGGGCCTTGGAGCATTTTTGATTGCCCTTAGCTTGCTATCGGTGGGGTGAATGCCTTGTTTATCGATTAAGTACCCCAAAAATCTACTTTATCCGTACACAGTTGACACTTATTTTTGTTTACTTTAAGGCCAGAGTCTTTAAATTTCTGGAGAACTAACCTCAGGCACTCTCTTAGTATTTCTCTAGTCGGAGCAGTAATTAAAACGTCATCAAAATAAGGTACAACCACTTTTATCCCCTGTAGTAATCTCTCCATCAAGCTCTGAAAAATTCCTGGGGCCACGCTAACTCCGAATTGGAGTCAGTTGCACTTAAATGCACCTCGGTGCGTAACAATCATTTGTGCCTCTGCCAGTTTTTTATTTACAGGCAGTTGTTGGTATGCCTGTGCTATATCCAATTTAGCGAAGACTTTTCCGCCACCCAGGGAATGGAGAAGGTGTTGTACCACAGGTACCGGGTAAGCGTTCTGCTGAAGGGCATGATTCAGGGTGGCTTGGTAGCCCCCACAAATTCTAAATGATCCATCCGGCTTGATGGGTGTTATGATTGGCGTTTCCCAGGGAGCGTGGTCGGTTGGTTCTAACACACCCTGGGCTATTAATTTATCAAGCTGTTCGTCAATCTTTGGTTTAAGGGCAAATGGAACTTAACGAGGCTTAAGGCGGATGGGAGCTACTTTGGGGTTAAGGTTAAATGATATCAGGGTCCCCTTGTACTCGCCTAATTTATCTGTAAAGACGTCCTGAAACTCCCACAATGATGGCCTCTTCCCAGTCGTCGCTGTTGGTTCGGTGAATGCCAGCTACTTCAATTCCAAGTGGGGCAAACCATTGAAGGCCTAACAAACTAGGCCGATCCCTGTCGACTACGGTTAGTGGTAGGGATGCAGTACAATTTTTAAATGAGACACGGACTTTGCTGGATCCAACGACTGGAATTCGATTTCCCTCATAGTCCTTAAGTATGATTCTTTGGAATCTGAGGTCTTGCTGCCGGACGGTGGGGATTAATTGTTTAAGGGTCTTCCAGGAAACCATCGAGAGGGACGATCCTGAATTGATTTTCATCATGCAGGGCTGGTTTTTGATGGCGACCTTCACCTGGATCTTCTTAGCGTCTAATGATGAGGCGTGACCGATTGTAATGGTTTGGTGTGCCTCTTCTCGTTTCGTTGACTGGGCTAGTGGTTTGTTTCTGTAGGAGTGGTTGTTCCATTGATGGGTTAAGTATTCTCGATTCACAGGACGACTTCCTGTGGGCTGGCGGTAGTTGGTCCCCCTCTGAAGTGGATTGGATCCTTGCTTGCTTCTACAGACTCTTCCGATGTGACCTCTTTTCCTACATGCGGTATCTGCCATCCCGCATCTGATGGGCGGCTCATGAAAGGGAGTGAAGGGAAGAGAAATGACAGGAAGTGAAGTTTCCTCTTGATGAGCGCGCCCCAAATGTCTTGGCACCCGCTCTTTTATTGTGCTTTTTTTACAAGAAAATGATTTAATTAAAAAGCTCAAGTCAAACATGTTAATCTCATCAGGATGTGCATGTTTACAAAGCTGCATACCAGACAGATTATTTACAAAGTGGATAAGCCTATTAACAAACGTCTATCTCCTTGTCTCTTGTACGTGCCTTGCAAAGGTCACTGAAGAGACAGAAGTTAATGATTACACATGAAAGATACAATGTTTCAAACGCTTGAATGATACATAGTTGCAATGATACATAGTTGCAATCACATGAATGATACATAGTTACAACATCTCCTCTGTTTTTATTATTTATGACGAGTCTTCTTCCTTGTCCGAGAAGACAGGAACCAATTTTCTGAAATGTTCGCCGTCCCCGTCATCTAGGCAAGAGTGCAACCCGTCAGCGTCAGGGTTGTCCAAGGAGCAGTAACTCAGCAATGACATTTTTTCGTCCGGTGTTGAGGATATAACATGAGCATGCAATAGCACATTAACATCAGCAGAGGATAATTAATTTTTAAAAATTGTAATATTCTATTAAAACAATAAGGTCCTATAATACATATCAATATAGTGATTATTAACGATCCTGCCAATGCAGTTAAAAAGGTTGTAAGCCATGGCGAAATAGAAAACGAAACCCCCCCCCCGCTATTAGCATAAAGACCACATTCTTCTTTAAGCGCAGCACACAATCGCCCTTGTTTTTAAAAAATAACGATCTAAATCTTTACGATTTTGCAAGAGGGGGTATTCCATGGGTACCTGTAGGGATATAAAATCATCAGAGTTATACACACAAGCCATACTTGAATGCAAAATGATTTGGATTTAACAATTTCATCCCCGTGGACACATGCCATGAAACCGGTGGAACAAACAAAATTATTGCCAGGGATAAAATACATTCCTTTCAGGCGTGATGTTAAAGTTCCTCCTGAAGTGGTGTAGATTGCAGTTGTGTGGGTGTGTCTGCCAAATCGAATTGAAGTGGTGGGTAGAAGTCTTCTATGTGAGAAAAATTGGTTGTAGAACTTAAACGAACGCCTTGAAAGTCAATTATAGTCCAAGCAATATTATATCTTCTATGAGGCTTCTGCGGATCATCATGGACAGTTCTTTTGAAGCGTCGTTTGTTGACAGGATCAGAGTTCAGGTATATAAAAATATGACAAGCAGGAGAGAGGGCTATGGAGAAGTTAGTTGTAGAACATTTGCGAAATGAGGAGGGAATTCAATTAGTAGAAAAAGGATAATAATTACAATAATGACAATAAAGATTAATTTGGTAATTCATCAAGGATGTTAGTTGGGGTGGGGAAACCCATAATACAATAGAAGGACATCTAGGTCCCCCTAAATTTAGATTGAATAGAGGAAAAGATTTTAAGGTTCCTTTCCATAGGAAGAGTAAAGAAGGAACAAAAGAGCGAGTGGTAGAGTGTTCTTTAAATAAAACAGAAGTGACAGAGTGAAAACTACGGGTAGCATTTTCATGACGTACCCACATGGAGCAAGTATAATAGCCTTCTGTTAATGAAATGGTTTTAACACGAATAGTCTTTTGACAGGAAGCATACGTTTTGTTGAAGTAAGGTAGAAATTGCAAAGAAGATATAGGCAAGAATATCAGGAAGAGATTTAAGATACAGATGTAGCAGAGGAATTCCCATGATAGGGTCTTACTGCCCGACCAGGGATCCAACAAGTGGTTTTGTCTGGCAGTAAGATCGCAGCGTAGCCTCGTCCCCAAGTGAGAAGCTCAGCGGGACCCTGCCAGGCAGGATCTGGCAATCTGCGATAATATACCAGAGGTCTGTTAGGCGGGGGTGAGGGGGAGGAAAAATGATGCGAAGCAGCAGAAGTGGGAGGAATGCCAGTCAGATTGAGAAAGTTTAAAGTGTAAAGACAAATGTTAAGAGAATTTTGCAATGCTGGGAGGTTCGGGGTTTTTTCCCGCAACGAATATCGATCAAGAGCATGTTTCAGAGATAAGTTCGCTCGTTCCACAATAGCCTGCCCCTGGCTGTTGTAGGGAATCCCAAACTTGTGGGTTACATCCCATCTGTTACAGAAGTCCTGGAAAGCAGAACTTGTATATGCAGGTCCATTGTCTATTTTTATTTCTTTTGGACATCCCAGCGAGGCAAAGGTACGAATTGAATGATTGATGACATGTTTTACAGTTTCTCCCCTTTGAGGAGTAGCCAGAATAAACCTTGAATATGTATCTATGGAAACGTGCAAATATTTCCAAGGGGCAAAAGGTGGATACTGAGTTACATCCATTTGCCAAATTTCACAAGCTTTTAATCCTCTAGGATTTACTCCTCTGGGAATGGAATGTCCTTGCTTACTTCATGTGGGGCATTGTTGAATAATGGCAGCAGCTTCTGCCTGAGTTAGAGCAAATTGAAAAGTTATCATAACTTGGCGAGGGAGATTCAAACACACTCCCTGCTTCTATTTTATAATGGACTTTTAAAGCCTCCATAATTTTCCTCCAAGTGACCAAAATGCCAATAGGTGCACGAGGAGGACTATGGAGATATTCACCAATTTTTTGCCAATTGGAAATTTTTAAGGACCCTTCCTCTGAATAATTAGGACAATGTTGCCACACATAAGCCAATAATGTAGCAATAGGTTTCTTTTTTACAGGAGAGCCCTTTAAATTAGCAGAGTATTTAGAAGAAGAAGCGACTAACTCCCTCAATTCCTTCAGATGCTGTGTCTGCTGTTGAGAAAAGTTTCCACCCATACTTACGAAAAGTCGAGACCGTGTTTCAGATCCGATGAAATGCAATTCGCTTCAGGCCTGGCGATGCACAGCTCCCATCAAGATGATAAGATATGGGCGCGTCGCTGCATATCCCCCTTAGGGAATCACGTCAGGGTCACCAGAATGCGGTATCTGCCATCCCGCATCTGATGGGCGGCTCATGAAAGGGAGCAAAGGGAAGAGAAACGACAGGAAACGAAGTTTCCTCTTGATGAGCGCGCCCCGAATGTCTTGGCACACGCTCTTTTATTGTGCTTTTTTACAAGAAAATGATTTAATTAAAAAGCTCAAGTCAAACATGTTAATCTCATCAGGATGTGCATGTTTACAAAGCTGCATACCGGACAGATTATTTACAAAGTGGATAAGCCTATTAACAAACGTCTATCTCCTTGTCTCTTGTACGTGCTTTGCAAAGGTCACTGAAGAGACAGAAGTTAATGATTACACGTGAAAGATACAATGTTGCAAACGCTTGAATGATACATAGTTGCAATGATACATAGTTGCAATCACATGAATGATACATAGTTACAACACCTGCACATATGGCAGAGCATGTCGAGGAATTTGCAGTCTGATCGTGGGTGGTTTGCCCCGCAACCAGCGCATTGGTACTGCACTCTCTGGTTACATTGATGGCGTTGATCTCATTCAGACCGGAGCTGGTTGACCTCTTCTTTATTGCTTTTTGATGATGATTCGAGGTCCTCGTGGTGGGCTGTCGTTGCCTGTCCTTCCAGGTGAGGTGAGATTTTGCTGGCGAGTTGGCGGACCGGGGCGTGGGTGCGGCGCATTCATGCAGCCAACTTCCTGGTTGCTTCTGCTGCAGTAGCGTCGGTGATGGCATCTGCAAGGCTAATGTCACCTTTCGCCATCAGCTTACTTTGCATTGCTAGTGCATCTAATCCCAGAACTATTCGGTCTCTCAGGGCCTCTTCAATGTCGGCGAACCCACAGAGGCCTCCCAAATTCCGGAGATCCACTATGAAATCTGCAATGCTTTTTCCCTTCTGCTGGTCTCTCTGATAAAATTCATGTCTTCGAACAAGCATTGGTATGGTCGGTGCATAGTGGGCCCGTAGAAGGGGCTCGAGGACGTCCCAGTCCATGGACTTCATCTCAGCCGGTTTGGCTAGTGCCTTGGCCATCTTAAACACGGTCAGCCCACAGTGAGTTAGGAATACCGTTCGCTTCTTTCCAGTAGTGGCATCCTTCAAGTTGTTGGTCTCCAGAAACATTTGGAATCGGTCCATATATGAGTCCCAGTCTTCTTGTGCTGGGTCGAATGGAGCGGGTGGTATGACGCTGCTAGACATGGTTCAGCCGTTAGTGCGTCTTCAGCCACGTGCTCTGTTTAGCACTCAGTCAGCTCTGACATCTCCAAATCCCACCCTCATTGCCAGTGTTAAGTTCTGCACATGGGCGCAAGGATTGGAGATGAGACGATGAACAGTGAACTTCAACTCTTTATTTAACATTGTGGAACAGAGCAAGAACTATGGCAGCAATAGCCCTTTTTATAGGCAAGCTGCTGATCAAATAACCAATAAGAAATGGGAAGCGTTAATTCCCTTAACCAATGAGAGAGGCCCACTAATAGCCAATCAGATTCTCCTGAACAGACCAATCAGATGTTGCTATTATCGGTCAATCAGAAGTGCAGGGTCAGAACCCTGCACTTTTCTAAAGGTTTTAATAATCTTTATTAAGCACTTTTATTGATTTACTTTTATTAATTCACAACAACTTAAACAACAGATAGCTATAGACTTGAAGAAATGGGAAAACTTGCAATTGTCATTAATAGGGAGAATTTCAACAATTAAGATGAATATTTTACTCAGAATTCTATTTCTGTTTCTAACAATACCAATTAGGCTTGGAAAAGACTATTTTGAAGATTTAAATAAAATTATGTTGAAGTTTATATGGCAAGGTAAGAAAGCGAGAATAAAGCTAAAGCTTTTGCAAGATGCTAGAATTAGAGGTTTTGGCCTGCCCAATTGGGAATTGTACCACCAAGCTGCAAATTTGATGTGGGTCAAGGAATGGATAACATTAAGAAAGACTAGATTGTTGACACTAGAAGGTCATGATTTGCTGTTGGGTTGGCATGCTTTTTTATGGTATAAGGGAACTAAAACACAGGGTTATTTTAGAAGACATTATATACGGGAGTCTTTATGGTTAAACTGGCTGTTTATCCCAGGTTCTTGTAAGGACCAAATAAGTGAATAAAAATTCTAAATCCAGTCTAAATATCTGGCTGATTGTGCAACGAACCATAAAAACAACAACAACAACAATATAATCAATTCATGTAAAAGATTATACAGACTGATTAACAGTGACATAACACAATCACCAAAATTATTTACTGGAGCTCATTAAAAAATTAACAAGTGCCAGTAATGAAAAATTGGTGAGAAAATGTAGTTAAAAGTCTTGGCAAATAACAGATTTAACTGTGGTTAACAGAAGAAAGTGTGGATAATTGATGTGACACTATTGGTGGATTCCAGAATAGAACACAAAGAATTGAAAAAATTCTGTGTCTTGGGTGAAATCCCAAAACACATGAAACACCTCTTGATTGCCATCACTAGTGACAAAATCAGCACCAGTCAATTGTAAAAGGCAGCTTTACATGGAAGAGCTTACGTCTTCTGAAGATTTTTATCAACATCAAACAATAACTTCTACCTCAGATCCTTGGGAAGGACCCAATAGATGGAATAAAATGCCAAATCCAGTGTAAATATATGGCAGATTCTGCAACAAACAATAATAATATTAAACTCATATACTGCTAAACTCCCAGCCACATATTAGGTGCTCATTGGTCATAAAATGGAAGCAATACTATACCATGAGACTGGATTTTTCTTTTTATTCCCCTTGAACATATGTATAATTTTACAGGTAAGTAAAACAATATTGCCAAAGCAAAAGGTACTCTTGCATTATCTTGCAGACAGATTGTAGAAAAACATTCAGCCATGTGCACATAGAGTAGCCCCAGTATCCATTTTATAGCTTGTTGAACACCTAGAATCCCTATGGATCCCATTTTCATTTTTGGGACGGGTAGTATTAATTTCAATAATCAACAACTTGAAGAAATGTATCCATTTCACTCTTCAACCTCCCTCTTTCCTCATCTCTATAGAGGAGTGATTGATTACATGCCATCAAGTCATTATTGGCTATACACATAGATTTTCTCTATGATAATCTATCCCTAACCCAATTCTTCAGCTCTTCCAACAACATTCATTGCCACTGTAATTAATAAAGTCCATTCACTTTGCTGTTGATCATCCTCTTCTTTTTCTTTCTACCTTTATCCAAAACTAGTCTTCACTGGAAAGCAAATCTTTGCATCAAAATCTCATAGAATTAAGTTTCTAATTTTCTTACTACGTATTTAAATTACCTTAAACTTAAATTACATTAAACTGCTTCCAGCCCCAAAGGTCTTTAAAATATTCAGCAGTTCTGACTCTGCAATGTACAGCCCTCATTTCTCTCATTTAATCAATTATGTGACATCCATGAGGAAAAGTTGGGCTTAATATTTCAAAGGTGGAGATTGAAAAGATGTGACATAATGCTGGTTGCAGCCAGAGTTTATGAAGAACACCACATCAGCTGCTCTGGGATGAAAGCTAAAGGAAGGAAAGCATCAGAAGAACAAAGTACTCCCCAAGTACTATCAGTATAAATAATACTGGGATGGGTCACTTCTTGATCCTGGGAAATAAAGTAGTTTGATCCTGATAGGGCTGGATATAGGCTGTTTATAAGAAAGAAAGAGGGGACTGGAAAGACAGGCAGTTTGATTTAGAGCAGATGCCAGAAGCAATTTGCAACAATAAGAATATTTACCTTAAAGCTAGCTAGAAGAGAGGTATTATTTTAAAAGCTCTGTTCTGTGGGACTATCTTGCAAATAGATAAACAAGACAGCAGGCATCCACCCACACAGCCAGCAGGCACATGGGGCGGCAGGAGGCGATTACTACTTGCTGAAACACTTGAGATTAATGACACCTGCTTCATCAAAGAAAATGCTCTGCAACAGAAGAATCGTGAAAGTCCTTTTTGATATTTATACTGCAAAATGTTCCAATGAATAGGTAATTCATTAATGTGACAGCATATAAATGCATTCTTCCAGCTTCTTTGTTCTCAGTATATGGGATGGATAAGGAGGTCTTGAACTTCAGGCACTTTCCAGCTACATGAGATGCTGCTGCTTGGAACAATCTATTTCTAAAAGTGTAAGGGACTCCATTTTTGGTCCTTAAAATGTCCCTAATAAAACAAGGAAGAAAAATATGTTTGTGCACTGCAGGGGAACTCTAAGGTACATGCCCCATAGATGCTGCCCACAAGATGAAGAATGGTGTCTTGCGGGCACACGTGTGCAAATGCCCAGGAAGAATCCCAAAAGAAATGTCTGAAGTAGCATTACCAGTTGCATCCCATGAAGTAGCATCACTCCGATTTTGTAGCACCTAGTATATAATCAAATTTCTTTCATTGTCCCAGAGCTTTTTATTGTTTAAGAAAAGCAAAGAGAGCAAATGCTTCCCCTGCTGCTTCAGCAGCATCCCGGTGCCCCCTATCTTCTTTTCCTGGGGTTTGAGTGGGCCTGCAAAAACAGCAGAAATGCCTCTGACCCACCTTGGCAAAACTCAGATTGTCGAGTAAATCATTGGCTTTTTGCCAATGTCAGTCTGACTGCCTCAATTTACTTTTTTTTTTTTTAAAGTGTCACTTTGGTGGAATGAGACAATAAAATTAGGAGTTTCACCCAATAGTCTATCAGGGAACCATTTAAAGGACATTTAAATACAGCTCACACTTGAAACACTGGTTCACCTGTATAAACTTCCAATAAATTGTAGTCTTATGCAAACCTCCTTTCTTCCCTATTAATAGGGCTCCATTATGCAGACATCTGTTATAACAGATGGAAAAATGACAGCACCTTTGTCTCTTTATATATTTTGGGGGTATCCCTAGTGAATATAACCATTTTCAGTAAGTTTCAGGATACAAAATGAGCATCTTTGTCAGTTGGTTCTATGATTTCTTTACAGAAAAACATGTAACAGGGTGAACAATAGTCTTGTTATGGTCAAGAATGAAAACAATCATCTAATGGCAAACAAGAAGACATTTTAATTTGATAGTTTTGAGGTGTATTAGAAATACAACTTATCTTCTATATGAAATGTGGGCAGAATTTTAGAGGTAGAACTTCATTACCTTAATTAAAGTGGAGCCCACATTAACATACATACAGTACATGCATACATTCGCACATGAAATACAATAAAACTTGCTTAGAGAGGACTGTGAAGCACTGTGAAATGGTATATAAGTCTTAAGTGCTATTGCTAAATAAAATGTATTGCTTTCCAATCTAATATATAAATATTTATTTGTATCTTAGATTAACAATCCGTCAGCATTCCAGCAAATCTCCATTCTAATCAGTAACTCCGAGACAAGCATATTCTCAAAAGTACCTTTATTAGAATGACACCAGGCACATCTGTGGAATGTTGAAATTAAGTTTCCCGAACTTCGCACAATGTTCCAAAGTACAATCCATCCCCTTTTCTCCCATCACCACATCACATAGACCAGTCACGATCTGTCCCAGTGTAAGATCCTTTTTCTTTGCTGTGCCACACTTAATAACCTTGAACTAAGAAAAGAATTTTACTTTGTCTACTTAGAACTACTCAATTGAAATCACCCCCTCCCACTTTCTCAGGCTATGCGGCAGCATGGAATATGGCTTCCAACGCTGACACCGTGTTTCGCACAGAGAGATGTGTAGTACTTCCTCCTATTTTTGAATATGAATTTGATACATTCACCTGAGATGGAAAGATGATATAGGTTTTCTTTTCTTTTCCTGCCTTACTCTTCAAAAGTTTTAAAGGTGAAATGATATGCAATGGGTTAGATATAAATATTTTGGGTTAAGTTTCTCCATAATTGCTTTGAGAACTACTTCTTAGGAAACATGAAATGAATTCTCCTTTGCATTCTGTAATTTAATGCATCCCCATTCCTTCTTTTTAAGGAAGTGGAAAAAATATGTCCCATTATTGGATGGCAGTTATAAAGTACATTTTCAGTTTTGACTCATGGTGTGACCTTGCCATTTTTCCTGAACGCTGGGAAATGTTTAAAAATGGTGCTCCTCCTAAAAGTTTTAATCCTGCTTGTGTTGTTTCTGAAATGGCTGAACAGACTTTTTTTTCAGGTGCTTCTAACTTTCATAAGTATTCAACAACAAAACTGCTATTCTCCCTTCAAGGAAATTGTGTTTATTGCCCCAGTGGCTTTCACACCCATTGCTATCATTGAATACTTGAAAAATGTTGACATATTCCTTATAAATTCTTTTGGCTTTCCTTTCCATGCCCCTGATAATATGCACTGAATTTGACCTCAGGCAAATTTTCATTGACAGGTCTCTTGGAATGAATACTAATTTAACTTTCTGTTTCCTGAAAGTTTGCTTTCAGTGATGTTGCTAATTTTTATCTATTCTATTCTGGTACCTTTGAAACACCATTACATCTCCTACCTTCTAAGTTTTAGAAAGGCCTCATCCTGACCCTATTTAAATCATATTTTAAAATTTAATTTTAAATGTTTGTGGACTTCCATTCTTCCCCCCACCCTGTATTTGTAGTATTGTACTATATTCTGTTATTGTTAGGAATGTAAGTCACTGAACAGCTGGGTTGGAAATATATAAACCAGGATAGACATTTTAATACTGTCTAAGGGAATGCTAAAATTGTAACTGAGTGTGGTTCCTCAAACAGCCATAAGATGGAGGCAGAAACCTGGTTTGTATGTCCTGTTGTTGCTAGTTGCTAGTTGGTCAATGTTCGCTGTTGTTCGCTGTTTTTGGTTCCTGAATTTTTTCCCTATTGACTGTAGCTGATCATAGTTCTTCTTGGATTTGATATGAGTCTATTTACTGAACTTTTTTTGATACTGGACTTTATTATTGGATTATCCCATGACTGAAAACTGACTGCTATAACTGTGTATGACTTGGACTGTTTATTGGACTTTGATTAACCATTTACTGGAAGTAAAACCTACATTTTACTATTCAGGTATCTGTGTGCTGGTCATGTGTTATTCCTCACCACTCTCACTACGTCTCCCTGTGTGCACTCATTCTCCTAATGGGGAATTACCTCAACAGTTATTCTTCTTGTTAGGTAAGAGCCATAACTTTAAAGGCTGGAGCAGGGATTTCCTTTCTTGTTTCTTTTCCTTTTGTGTTATGCCATTTAGATATCAAAATATCTCAAAAGACCTGAGGAAGAGTGTCTGTGTCACTTTGGAAATTTATAAACTACTCTACAGGGATTTAGAGTGAAAAACAGAGAAAGAATGTTTGAAATAATTAATCCATTTGTAGACGAGAATGTATTTCATATTGTTAAGGTGAAGAAAAGTAAAAAAGATGCTGAACCTAGCAATTATAATTTATAAAATGATCAAGAAACTCAAATGGGGGAAAAATGACTGACTCAGAATTGGTAAGAGATAGCACAATGGGAAAGGGAGTGGGAAAAGGAAGGAAAACCCATCTTGACTTATTGAATTAATTAAAGCCATTTAAAAGAAAAACCTCATTTTTCCCCACTGTTTTCCATCTTGTATTATTTAACTTTGGGTACAGCTGGTAATATTTTTCTCTGTTTTGAATGAATGAAAAATTGGCCATGGGAGAGCAAATAAAAGAGAATTAGATGGTTAGAGAAGTGCAAGAAAATGGAAATTGATAAATGCCTTGGGCTATGCTTAGCTAAAAGATGTATTCTTACAAAAAACATTCATATATGTACAAATCTCAACATATTTCAAATAAAATCATTTTCTGTTAACAGAATCAATGTTGTTTTTCTTCAGGAAGAGCTCTGTTAGAGAACTTCTCTTTAGAAAACTTTCTGCCCACAAACTCACTTTCTAGTGATGCTTACAAACAAACTCTTGGTGGAGATGCTGTAGAAAAGTTACTCTTTAAATCAAATTCCACACAGTGATGAACAGAACATTTTAGCAACAACAAATATGAAGTGACCCTAACATTGCATCTCACTATCCCATCTCTGGTTTCTTATAAATCATCACAGTGCAAAGCTTCAAAGGATTCTTTTTGATTTGAAGATTCTGTGAGTGAAGCACTAATTCAAAGCACCAATTCAAAACTATTGTGTTGCTTCACTTATTTTTGTTCTTCTCTGATGGTCTTCTAGGTGTTTCTGCTACTGGAACTGAAGACAAACTGCATCATCTTCAACAATTAAAAGTTGAATTTTGATTTCCTTGCACAAGCTACTAATTCTTTCTTTGAAAACATCTCAGGTGAAAAGCCTACACAACAGAGGAGGCCAAGCACCAAAAGCCATCTTCAGATGAAAGATAGAATCACAGGATTCATCACTAAAAGTCTTTCCCAATTCAACAATTCTTCACAATATTTGTAACTAGCCTTGGCTTACCCAGCAAACAAACTATACATGTGTTACAACATCAAGAAGAGGAGGAAACCACAGAGATTTTCTCCCCTCTAATTGCCATGCTCTTAATTGTTTCACTGCCACACTTGATTTTAGACAATTATTTTTTAAAATTGTCTTTATCTGCCACGTTCAATTTTAATTGGAATAGTTTTTAAAGATATCTTTGTCATGAATAAAATTTAGAAGTTTGTTTTGAAGTTGTCATTAGGTATCACATTTGTTTCTAACTCATGGAGTGGAAGTTTCATTTCCACCAGAATTCATCATTGTTTGGCTATGCTTAGGGCATTAATGGGCCTTAATAAAGAAATAAATAGCACTGGAACAACCTTATCCTGCAATGCTTCTTCTGAACAATGATTCACCCTTTTACTTAAAAAAAATTATAGTAAGAAAGAAAACTGGTGGTGTCCTCTGATGTTTAAATTAGCAGAGAGGAAAATAGATACAATGCATGCTGAGACAGATATCATATAGGTATTTAATATGATATAGTTGTAAGATGATGAATTAGGACAGAGATTCAGGTTCACTCAATGATGTTGAGAGTGAGCCTAAATCCTGGGGTTATTTTTATTGGGATAAAATGAATTGTCTTGATTGGGGATTTTAAATCATGGGTTCCATGGAATGATTCTTTTAAATGCACCAAATTTCTTAAAGCTTATAAGATGTCAACTATTCTTTAAGGAATAAGTTCATTTTGTGAGTCCCTGAGCACACAATTCTGCAGTGCCAACTATGTTGTTATTCCCCGGTGTTGTATTAGAGATACAGATACAAAAGCCTTGGCTTACTCATCCAAGTGATAATTTTTTTTTTTTTGCCAAAAATGGCCAGGAAGTTCAACCAAACATGTAAAACATTGTATGATTCAGTGGGAAAGGAACTTTGAATACAATATGATGCTTGAACAATGAGAATATATGTGGACAAAGGGTTTAAAATTAATATTAAATTATAACCGAAAAGCAAATTTTTATAAGATGATGTATTGTTGATATTTAACACCAGATGTATAAAGGTATGTCAAATGAATATTGGAAGTGTAAAAATAAAGAGAGAACCTTTTATGATCTATGGTGTACATGTGATAAAGTGAAAAACATTTTGGAGTATGATTCATATTTTAATACAAAAAATCTTGAAAATGGAGATAAAAATGAAACCAGAACTTTTCCTTTTGGGAAAAAGCATGAGAGAAAAAAAATTGGAACTTTGTTACTATATATGTTGACAGCAGCAAGACTGTTGTATGCCCAAAACTGGAAGGACACTTTCATTCCTACTATGGATGAATAGCTGCAGAAGTTGATGGAGTTGGCTGAAATGACAAAATTGACCACTTTGATAAAAGAAAAGAACATAAGTGGTTTTATTTCCACATGCTTCTGAACTTCATGCTTGATGTGGAGAAGAATGAAACTTCGACTTTGTTGATTAGACTGATAGATCTTTATAGAAATACTATTATGAAAAAACAAAAAATTGTGATTTGATGTTAATGCCTTATTTTACTGTAAAAGAGTTGGAAGTCAATGCTTCTTCTTCTTTTCTTATCTTTCCTCAGGTCTCCTTCCCCTTTTCCTCCCCACTGCTTTCCTATTTACTTTGTACTTTGTATTTTACATTACTTTATATCTCAGTACAAAAAATGCAAAAAAAATAAATAAATGACCAGATTGTTATAATATATGGAGGTCATTTTCATTCCGCCTACCCTCCTACCTCATATTTTAAAAAAATCATTTCCCCTAGAGGTGGTCTGTGTTTTGCTCCATCTCTGGTTCTGTAATAGAAGCCTGGGAGTTTGACGGTTTTGCACAGGATCTTCGTTATTCCCAGCACTTTTTTGTATAGAAGCTCTGATGTTCTGCCTGTTGGAGCCACTCTCCCAGCTTAGGGGTCACAGGCCCACCTTCTTCTACCATCACTGCTCCACTTAGGCTTTTACCTTCCATTTGCTGCATATACAGGAAGCCCTTGAGTTATGATCACAATTGAGCCCAAAATTTATGTTCTAAGCAAAACTTTGGTTAAGTAAGCTTTGTCCCATTGTACAACCTTTCTTGCCATAGTTATTAAGTGAATAACTGCAGTTGTTAAGTTAGTAATATGGTGGTTAAGTGAATCTGGATTCCCTGTTGACTTTGCTTGTCAGAAGCTTACAAAAGCTGATTACATGACATACAGACATTGCAATCATCATAAATATGAACCAGTTGCCAAGCATCTGAATTTTGATCAAGTGACCATAGGGATGCTGCAACAGTTGTAAGTGTGAAAAAATGGTCATAAGCCACTTTTTACAGCTTCATCACTGAATGGTCACTAAATGAACTTTTATAAGTCAAGGACTAGCTGTATGCACATAAGATAACCTTTATTGTCATTTTTTACTGTGAGCACGCTGGCCCCTATTATTCAAATACCACGAAACTGTGAAGGTAACAAGGAAAATAGGTTGCAAAGAGGTTGTGAGTGTCCCAGACAAACTTGCGGACCTTGCTCAATCAGCACTTATATGCTATGTGCTGGAGTGAACTACCAATACTCTTTTCTGCCATCCTCACCACTCTCTGCAACACCTTCCGATCTGAAGCAGTAATGCTTCCAAACCAGACAATATGACCAGAAGTGGCTTATGACAGGATGCTTTTGATTATCTCTTTATAGAAAGTGGTTTAGGACAGGGGAAGGAAGGCGAACTTTTCTCATGTGATGCAGAAAATGCAGGCGTCGCTGTACCTCCTTCACCAATGTCTCACCATTGAGCAATCAAGCCAGTCTAATCATTAGTTGTACACCCAGAAACTTGATGCTCCTAATCACTTCCCTAGATAAATCACAGGTATGTGGCTATGCCTGCCTTTTCTGAAATTGACAATGATCTCTTTAGTTTTTCCTACATTTAAAATGAGGCTGTTTTTGTTATACATCAAACCCTCTACTTCCTTGTGGTAAGCACCCACATTGTCATCTTGAATAAGACCATTACTCTTGTATATCTGCATACTTTACAATATGGTTGGGTGGAAAATCTAACACAACAGTCATGGGTCAACAGGATGAACAACAATGGTTGTAGGACACATCCTGAGGAGAACCTGTGCTCAAGAAAATGGTGTTAGAAATATTAGTCCCAACTCGCACATACTGGGACCCATCAATAAGAAAATCAAAAGTCCAGTTGCCCAAAGAAGCATTAAAGTCCAAAAGGCCCAGTTTGTCTAATAGATGCTGAGGAATGATTGTACTAATTACCCAGCTGAAGTTGACAAACAGATTTACACATGAATGTTTTTTTCCTCTAATGTGCCAAGCTCAGATCAGACAACAGAAGAAATAGCATCCTCTGTAGAGGGATTTGGATGATAATACATACTTTCTATAAAAAAAAGAGTTGCATTTCTGCTTTCTCAAGCTTTTAGTTTTTCCTTATCCCATTTCCTTGAATAAGCTAATTAATCATTGGAAGATGGATGTGTTAAATCATCCTCTTCCCTTTGCCCAAGTGCAACAAGTGAAATGGAGAAACGTGGTACTTATTTTAACATGAATTACAGTTCACTCATTGCAAATCTCAACAGTTAATATATTTCCCATTTGGCAATATCATTATCAAACTGGCAACTGATCCTGGTGTAAACTATTTGCAAAAGTTCTTGAACCGTAGAACGCATAAGCAAAAAAAAAAATGATCCTTTTTTTGCTAATATTGAAAAAATATGAAACATTCAAATGCATTAAGCATGAAGCTAGTTTACTCATCCTTATTGCAGCATGGGAGAAATTCAAGCTGGGAACATATTGTAGAATTTTTAACAGGTTCGTTCATTATAAAATATGATCTCATACCTGAAAAAATGCATGTCTATAATTTGCAGAATAGATGCTGTGAAAGTCATTTTTTTTCTCTGATACAAAGAATAAATGCATTAGAATATAAACCAAGGTACAGTACCTGAAAACTGGAAAGTTACTAAACAAAGGTGGGCACAATCTTTTAGATGCAAACTTATTTTAATTACGGTCCATGAATTAAACTGAAGAAATTATTTTAAGCTTGATTTATATCTTTATGAAAAGTAATTTTATTTACCAAGGTTGAGTCATAAATATTTTGTTGGGTTATTATTGGAACTAGCCATTTTTATTCAAGTGAGAAAATAATGAAGCCCTTCATAGTACTGAAGCTGGTTATCTGAGCAAGCATTTTTGTTCCTAGTTGCTACTTATTCCAAACAATCCAATAAAATCAGCATGTTTGGTCCCATTAATTAAGAAAGTGATGGGGCCCAAGAAAGAGAGGTGTAGTTCCTGAAATGATATCCATCCTGCCATTTACTTATCTCCTACGCTGGTTTTATTTAATAAGCCCTTAAGACTTGGCTCTTGCCCAGACCTTGGGCTAGTAAGAATTGTCCATTGTTTGTGAGATGCTTGGATTATTAGAATGTGTTTTTTTTTCCTGGACATTAGATTTTTGCATTGTTTGTATTGCATTGTTTTGAACTTTTTTTAAATTGCACTCTGCCAAAATTGTAATGGAGTTCAGAAGCCTATACATTTAATACCATAAATAAATAAAGTTAAGCAAATAAGCAAGCAAGCTACAGGAACAGAGTAATTCTCAGTACCAAAGGTCTTCTTTTACTTTAAAAGAAGAAGTATGTCAGTGAAATAGCTTCCAAATTTCCAATTGTTTTTATAGTCCTCAGATTTATAAATCAATAGAAGAAACACTAAGACAATCATTAGCTGACATTCCAGGATTACTTAATTGCTTTTTTAAAAACATAAACGCTGGTATCTATATTAACTTTCCTAACATATGTCTATAAGAAATATTATTTCAGTTCTTGTGTTCATTGTTCAACCAATTATGCTAATGTTGAGGGCACTAGGGCAAAGAAAGCAGATTTACAGGTAAAACTCAAAAAATTAGAATATCGTGCAAAAGTTCATTTATTTCAGTAATGCAACTTAAAAAGTGAAATTAATATATGAGATAGACTCATTACATGCAAAGCAAGATAGCTCAAGCTGTGATTTGTCATAATTGAGATGATTATGGCTTACAGCTCATGAAAACCCCAAATCCACAATCTCAGAAAATTAGAATATTACCTGCAATCAATAAAACAAGGATTGTACATTGAACAATATCGGACCTCTAAAAAGTATAAGCATGCATATGTACTCAGTACTTCGTTTGGGCCCCTTTTGCAGCAATTACTGCCTCAATGCAGCGTGGCATGGAAGCTATCAGCCTGTCATACTGCTGAGGTGTTATGGAAGACCAGGATGCTTCAATAGCAGCCTTCAGCTCTTCTGCATTGTTCAGTCTCATTTCTCTCATCTTTCTCTTGGCAATGCCTCATAGATTCTCTATGGGGTTCAGGTCAGGAGAGTTTGCTGGCCAATCAAGCATAGTAATCCCATGGTCATTGAACCAGGTTTTGATACTTTTGGCAGTGTGGGCAAGTGCCAAGTCCTGCTGGAAAATGAAGTCAGCATCCCCATAACACTCATCTGTGGAAGGAAGCATGAAGTGCTCCAAAATCTCCTGGTAGATGGCTGCATTGACCCTGGACTTAATGAAGCACAGTGGACCAACAGCAGCAGATGACATGGCTCCCCAAATCAACGCAGACTGTGGAAACTTCACACTGGACTTCAAGCATCTTGCGGTGTGTGCCTCTCCATTCTTCCTCCAGACTCTGGGTCCTTTGTTTCCAAATGAGATGCAAAAGTTTCTCTCATCAGAAAAGAGGACTTTGGACCACTGAGGAACAGACCAGTTCTGTTTTTCTTTAGCCCAGATAAGATGCTTCTGACATTTGTTGTTCAGGAGTGGCTTGACAAGAGGGATATGACATTTGAAGCCCATGTCCAGGATCTGTCTGTGTGTGGTGGCTCTTGATGCACTGACTCCAGCCTGAGTCCACTCCCTGTGAAAGTTCCCAACACTTTTGAATGGCCTTTTCCTGACAATGCTATCCAGGCTAAGGTCATCCCTGCTGCTTGTGCACCTTTTTCTTCCACACTTTTCCCTTCCACATAACTTTCTATCAATGTGCTTTGATACAGAACTTTGGGAACATCCATAACTTTCTATTAATGTGTTTTGATACAGCACTTTGGGAACATCCATTTTCTTTTGCAATTACCTTTTGAGGCTTTCCCTCCTTATGGAGGGTGGAAATGATGGTTTTCTGTGCAACTGTCAGGTCAGCAGTCTTTCCCATGATTGTGATTCCTACTTGTCGTGTCCGTTCGGCAAGGAGACCAGGAGAAAGTGACTGTGGTTTCAGCTCTTTATTAGGCCCCCGGAACCGATCTGGTTCCAAGGGAAAACTTGCGACTTTTTATTCTCAAGCCGCGGCAGCCGCGGCCAATGGCACCGCTTTGAATCTCCTGTGATTCGTATCCGCCAGTCACGAGAGATTCTCAGCCAGCCAATCAGCGCAGCTCGCTAAACCAATCAGATCACCCCGCGCTTTGACCAATCAAAACGCGGGGTTTCAAGAATGCAAATGAAGGTACAGAACACCCCTCCCCTCTTGGTTTGGTCCTACGTAACATAGTCCCATAAGTAGGTGGGGCTCCGCACTTGCCTACTGGACCTGCATAGGTCAGTCGTTGGTTGGCTCCCGGCCGGTTCGGTCGGATTCTCTGTGTCTCTCGGCCTCGTTGATGGAACCACCTGGTAGGCCTTGCCAGGCCGCTTGTCGCAGCTCCCTCCCGGTCTGCCTGGGCTGGTTGAGGTGTGGTTCTCGCCACTCCTGCCCAGTCTTTCTGGGCTGGTCGAGCTGGCCTGGCTGCTTCTCCCTGGTGAGGCTTCGAGCTGGCTGCTTGCTAGTTAATATGGTTGATTTTCTTCTCGGTTTTGGTTCCCGGGGTATTCCCTCCCCTCTTGGCTTGTGTTAAGGGGATTTTCTGTGTCTGGTTGCGTGTCGGTTGTGTTTCTTGTGGCCGTTCTCGATCTTATTTGATCGATGTGGCATTTCCACGCTCGTCCGTCGGTTGTTTGCAGCTGGTACGAGTGGGGACCTGTCAGTTGGGTTATGGTTGCTGGTACCCATAGTGGGTCTCCGGTTAGGTTTTTTGCGTAGATGGCGTCGCCTGGCGCAAAAGACCGGTGCTTGCTGGAGGAGTTTGGGGGTTTTTCCGGGTTGTATGTGGGGTGCAGTTTGTCGAGTGGGGACCTTATTTTCCTCCCCATCAGTAGCTCTGCCGGGCTTTTGTTCGTTGTTGTGTTCGGGGTTATATGTTGGATAAAAAGCATTTTATTTATTTTGTCTTGGATTTCCCCGTGTTCGATTTTCTGGATGGTTTTATTTGTGAATTGAACCATCCGTTCCGCCCTTCCGTATGCACCGGAGCTGTCAGTGCGTGTCGTATGCCCTGTTCCACTAGGAATTTTTCAAATTCCAGCAAGGTGAATTGGGGCCCGTTGTCCGACACGATGACATCCGGGAGGCCGTGGGTTGCGAATAGTTTGCAAAGTTCCTCGGTTATGGCCTCTGTGGTGATGGATTTCATGTTGCTTACCTCCAGCCAGTTGGAGTAAGCATCTACGGTTACTAGGAATGTATGTCCCTTGGTGGGCCCGGCAAAGTCTATGTGGACCCTAGACCAGGGTCCCCCGGGGGTGTCCCATTCCAGGATCAGTGCCACGGGAGGGCTCGGTCTGGTTTCTTGGCAATGTTGACACCTTGCCACCCAGGCCTCGATTTGCTTATCCATCCCTGGCCACCAAACGTAACTTCTGGCCAGGGCTTTCATTCTAACTATGCCCAGGTGCCCCTCGTGTAATAACCCCAATACCTTCCCTTGCAGTTTTTCCGGGATAACCACCCCATCCCCCCACAGTACACACCCTTTTTGCAGTGAAAGTTCTGTTAGCCGATTCTGGAATGTTTTGAATGCTTCGTCGTTGTCCTTTTCCGGCCACCCTTTCTCTACCCAATATAACAACCGTGCCAGACGTTTGTCTTTATTGGTTTCTCGGGCAATGTCTGAAGTGGTTATGGGTAGATCGGGCAGAGTCTCTATGCTGAGGGTGCTCGTTGTGGGTGCTGGGTCGGTGTCTAGGTCGGGTAGCGGTGAGCGGCTCAAAGCGTCTGCATGTGTAATAGTCTTACCAGGTCAGTGTGTGAGCCGGTAGCTGTAGGTGGCCAGGAATTCGGACCACCTTGTCATCCTGGGAGATAAAATGTTTGGGGTGGCCCGGTTTCCTGCCAGGATGCCCAGCAACGGCTTGTGGTCCGTGATGATTGTGAAGGTGCAGATGTAGAGGTACTCGTGGAACCTCTTCACTGCTGTGACGATGGCTAGGGCCTCCTTGTCCAGCTGGCTATAGTTCCGCTCCGGTTTGGTGAGTGTCCTGGAGAAGAAAGCGATGGGTGCTTCTCTTCCATCTGGGATTGTGTGGCTGAGGACGGCACAGACACTGAAAGGTGAGGCGTCGCATGTGACGGTGAGTGGTAGGGTCTCATTGTATTGGATGAGGACGGTATCCGAGGTGAGCAGGTCCTTGGTTCTCCTGAAGGCGGCTTCTTCACGTTTCCCCCAAGTCCAGGTAGCCGCCTTGTCCAAGAGCCTATGCAAAGGCTCCGCCATGGTTGCCTTGTGGGGCAGGAAAACATTGTAAAAATTAAGCAGTCCCAGAAACGCCTGCAGTTCTGTTTTAGTCCTGGGTGTGGGAGCCTCCTTAATGGCCCTGATTTTAGTTTCGGTGGGGTGGATGCCGTGCCGGTCAAGGAGGTATCCCAGGAACTCGACCCGCTCTGTGTAAAAAGTTGGCACTTTTCCCTCTTCACTTTTAGCTCGGTTTCTTTGAATTTGGTTAACACTTCCCTTAGCCGACCCTCTAGTTCTCGCTGGTTGGTTGCCAATACCAGCACATCGTCGAAGTAGGGCGCCACCCCCTTGATGCCCTGCAAGAGTCTCTCCATGAGGCTCTGGAAAATTCCAGGCACCACGCTGACTCCAAACTGGAGTCGGTTACATCGGAAAGCTCCCCGGTGGGTGACTATGGTTTGAGCCTCCGCGGTTTCTGCGTCGACCAGCAGCTGTTGGTATGCTTGGGCCAGGTCGAGTTTCGCAAAAACCTTGCCTCCCCCCAGTGAGTGTAGAAGGTGTTGCACTACTGGGATGGGGTAGGCGCTTTGTTGCAAGGCGCAATTTAGGGTGGCCTTATAGTCCCCGCAGATTCTCATCGACCCATCAGGCTTGACTGGGGTGACTATTGGGGTCTCCCACCGGGCATGATCAATTGGTTGTAGGACCCCTTGCTTGACGAGCTTGTCAATTTGCTCGTCAATTTTTTGCTGGAGTGCAAAGGGTACCCGCCATGGTTTTAGGCGTCTCTGGGGAATGTTAGGGTCTAGGCTGAAGGAGATAGTGGGCCCTCGGTACTTGCCTAGGGTGCCGTCGAACACTTCCTGGAAGTTCCGTGCCAGTTGCTGCTCCCAATCGGTCTCGGTGATGTGGTTGATGCCCGTGACTTCGATGCCAAGCGGCGCGAACCATTGCAGTCCCAAAAGACTGGGCCGGTCTTGGTCCACGATTGTTAGGGGAAGCTTTGCCATGCGGCCCTTAAATGTTACTTCAAATTGTCCGGTTCCGACTACCAGGATGCGGTTTCCCTGCTGATCTTTGATGATTAGTCTCTGGTTCTCCAGTCCCTTCTTGTGGATGGTAGGCACCAAGCATTTGATTTCTTGCCAGGAGACCATGGAGAGGTAGGACCCGGAATCCACCTCCATCCTGCATGGCTTGCCTTCGATGCCTACCTCCACATAGACTTTTCGGGCGTCAGTGGTTGATGCGTGGCCAATGATGACTGTCTGGTGGGTTTCCTTCTTCCGCTGGGTCTCTCCGCCTTGTCGGGTTTGCCCGCTCTGGTCCCATTGGCTGTCGGCTGGGCGATCTCTGGCTCTGGGGGGTGTGCTGTCCTGTCTCCGCTCACTGTGGTCCCGCTGTCTGGGGCTGTAGGCTTTCTTTAGTCGGCAGACGTGGGCGATGTGGCCCTTTTTGTCGCAATGCCGGCAGACTGCATTGAAGAAACGGCACTCCGATCTCAGGTGGTCGCCTCCGCAACTGGCACACGCGGTCCCTGACTTACAACCCCACCGATTGTGCTGGTCGTGTCCCGCCTGGAGCCGGTGGATTTCCTCCTCCTCACCCGAAGTGTCGGAGGCGAAGTGGAATTCGCCATGGTGGATGGTGGTCTCGTGGTGACTTGCTTCCAGTTGGGCCTCGGTCACCCGTTCCAAGTCGGTGGTCGTGGTGCGGTCCCCGGTGTCCGATCTCTGCATGCGATTCACCGACTTCCGGGTAGCCTCGGCTGCGGTGGCTTCAGCGATGGCGTCGGTGAGGACGATGTCGCCTTTGTCCATCAGTCGGCTCTGGAGGACTGGATCCCGAAGTCTGAGCACGACTTGGTTCCGTAGGGCCTCGTCCATGTCAGAGAATCCGCACATGCCTCCTAGGTTCCGCAACTCGGCAACAAAGTCACTGATGCTTTCGCCCGGTCTCTGGTCCCGCCGGTAGAAGTTGTGCTGCCTGATGAGGGTAGGCACGGCGGGGGCGTAGTGGTTGCGGAGCAAGGGCTTGAGGTCGTCCCAGTCCATCGCTTTGACGTCGGCGGGTTTCGCGAGGGCTTTCGCCATCTTAAACACTGCGGGCCCGCAGTTTGTCAGGAAAACAGCTCGTTTTTTCGGCCCGATGGAGTCTTTCATGTTGCTGCATTCAAGGAACATGAGGAATCTGTCCATGTAGGATTCCCAGTCCTCGCTAGCGAGGTTGAAGGGCGCGGGCGGAGTGATGCTGGCCATCTCGTTGGTCTTGCTTCCGGCGGACACGTGCTTGATGGGGTTCAGCCTTGGGATCCCATCCTCGTCGCCAGTGTCGTGTCCGTTCGGCAAGGAGACCAGGAGGCAGTGACTGTGGTTTTAGCTCTTTATTAGGCCCCCGGTACCGATCTGGCTCCAAGGGAAAACTTGCGGCCTTTTATTCTCAAGCCGCGGCGGCCGCAGCCAATGACACTGCTTTGAATCTCCCACGATTCGTATCCACCAATCGCGGGAGATTCTCAGCGGGCCAATCAGTGCAGCTCACTAAACCAATCAGATCACCCCGCGCTTTGACCAATCAAAATGCAGGGTTTCAAGAATGCAAATGAAGGTACAGAACACTACTGAACCAGACTGAGAGACCATTTAAACCCTTTGCAGGTGTTGTGGCTTAATTAGCTGATTAGGTGGGACACTTTGAGCTTAGAATATTCCTAGAATATACCTTTTCACAATATCCTAATTTTCTGAGATTGTGGATTTGGGGTTTTCATGAGCTGTAAGCCATAATCATCTCAATTATGATACATCATGGCTTGAATTATCTTGCTTTGCATGTAATGAGTATATCTCATATATTAGGTTCATCTTTTAAGTTGCATTACTGAAATAAATGAACTTTTGCATGATATTCCAATTTTTCGAGTTTCACCTGTAGATTCACAACAGACTGATCAAATCAAGATTTTATGTTTTTTAAAAAGCAATTAAGCTGTAGGATATACAGTGTGAAAAGTTGAAGCCCACCAGAAGATCAAGAGCTGTGATCTAATGGAGGATCTTGCAAGAAGTAGTTGACAGTATATAAAATTGTATAGTCTAAGAAACAGATAAGTTCAAAGATACTTAGTGGACTTGAGAAATATTGAATTGGATTTTTTGAAAGGATTTGTTTTTAAATGTTCTTTATATACCTAACTGCTCATTCATCTTTGTTGTTGTTAGTTGCTAAGTCATGTCTGACCCATCGCGATCCCATGGACAACATTCCTCCAGGGCTTCCTGTCCTCTACCATCTTCTGGAGATCATTTAAGCTCACGCCTGCTGCTTCAGTGACTCCATCCAGCCACCTCATTCTCTGTCATCCCATTCTTTCATTGCCTTCAATCTTTCCCAGAATTATGCTCTTCTCCAGTGAGTTCTTCCTTCTCATTAGGTGGCCAAAGTATTTGAGTTTCATCTTCAGGATCTGGCCTTCTAAAGAGCAGTCAGGGTTGATCTCCTCTAGGACTGACTGGTTTGATTGATTTGCAGTCCAAGGGACTTGCAAGAGTCTTCTCCAGCACCATAGTTCAAATTCCATAGTTCAATTCATCATCATTTATCTTGGTAGACCTTAAATAAATGCACAAAGAAGTTTGTTTTAGCTTCAATTTATAATTCTTTATAATGACTTTTCCTTAATTAAGCTGCTGCTAAAATCATATTTAACTTCTTCCTTATTATTTTTCTATTATTACTTTTTCAGTTTACACTTGGAATATCTATTTACATGTTGTAGAGGTTTACTTAAAAGTAAGCCATTCTGTTCCTGGAATTTATTTCTTACTGCACATGCATTTTAGTTTTTAATAATTCTTAGTAAATTTGGTTAAAGTCTTATATGGAATGTGTCAGTGATTTTGCAAAATATGTTGGCATGCTAAGAAAGTAAAAGAATGCAAGGATGCTTTTCCATTATTTTAGATTTTAATGCTTAGGAAAGAACATATTCAGTGTGCAGACATTTTCATTATTTAGTGCTTGTTAATTATGATAATGATACCTGATCTGCTAAGTTGATGAGTTTCAGTGTTGATTACTTGCAGTAAAACAATAAAAGAGCAATATATAACAAAAATGAATCAGTTTTTTTTTTTTTTAAAAAAAAAACACTTTTGCTGATTTCCTAAAAGCTACAAATATAAGGATTGCTATACACATGGGGGATTGTGGGGAATTGCTCTAAAACTCTGAACAATTATAAAAGATAAATTATAAAAGCTTTTTAAGCCATCCTGATTACTGATAAGTGTCCAGTAAAGCCACAATGATATGTTCATCATGAAATCATGCAAACAACACAAATCACATAATTTGTATAATTTGTATGCTATGCAGATAGATCCTATGCTTGAGGGATGGATATAATACAATATAATGCTCTATCTATCTATCTATCTATCTATCTATCTATCTATCATCTATCTATTGTCTATCTATCATCTACCTATCTATCATCTATTCATCTTAGTATTCAAATGTTATTTTCCTATCCTTTTAGATATATGTCAGCTAAGCCAGATGTTTTAGTTGTATGATATATGTAGTTTAAAACATATGGATATTGTAGGCTGTTAAGATTGTTATTAACATTATTACACCAATTTCCAATTTTCATAATCCTTCTTCATTGTTGTTTGTTCAGTGTCTCTCTCTGCATTTTTCGTTAAGAATTTGATCGGCTACCATTTTCAATTAAAAATGCTAGAAACCACAATCTTGTATTATTAAAGATCTGCTAGAGGGCACTAGTGATTTCAGATAGCACCTAGTAAACTAACTTGCCATTTAATAAAAAAGCACCTATGTTCTGAATGATTCTGGTCAACATATATTCTAAAATATATTTTAAAATCTCTGTTACATTAATCTGATTTGAAAGAATTCCATATTATACTGGAAATGTGACCAGACACAAGAAACTTAACATTATATACTAAAGACCATCAACCAAAGGTATTCTTGCTAGCTTATTATAATGTATTATTCATTTTCTACATTGACAAGCCAAGGTCAGTGATAAGCAAAATTGCCTCCAGGAAGCAAGGTTCAAAAATTCAAGATAGTGACCATATCCTGTCCTTTCTTAATATGGTTGCCACCTGATTTTTTTCACATTTCATGAATATCTTGCTTGCTGGAGTTGCAATAGAAGCAGCTGAATTGGGATTCAGTGTTAAGGTCTTAAGTTTCATTCAACAACAAACTGCATTTATGGTGGCTATTAGCAAAACTGTTTTAAAAGGCTGGGTTGGTCTAACATGCTAAGTCATGTTTCATAGGCTTTTTAAAAAAAACATTAAAATGATAATAATGCAAAATACAAATGGGATATAAATGTGAATAAACCATGATTTAGGATAGCAAATTATAATTTGTAACTATACCTTGGTCTGGCTTACTGATGACAACTAATGCAACCTGCAGGCAGAAATAAGACAATGGGCAATTTCTTTAACATTCCTTTGTTTTATATTTCATACAAGCCTCTATCGGTTGACAGGAAAACAAGGCAAGAGTATGAAACAGTAGATCAAACTTTGTTTTGTTCAACCAACTCTTGTTTTAGAGAATCGTGACCATGTAATATGTAAATAAGACCATAAAGTTTGTCTCTTGGTGTTTTCCAAGTTTGCTTTTCTTTATATAGAGACCATGATTGCATTGATGATATTACCTAGCCAGTTAGTAAAATGTTTGAATACCAAGAATTCAAACTCAGCTGTGTATACTCTCCACTACAAGAGCAATGGTGCCAAAGGGTGCCTAACTAGGGTGAGTTTTGAAAAGTCAAACCACTGATGGCTATTCTATGACACAACTTTTGCTGATAATAACTTAGGAGATAAGTCAAAGAAGTTGAAGAAATAAATCAGACTGAACTGCTTACCAATTTTTTTTAAGCAGAACATTATATTGGCAACCCAAGCAAAAGAGAAAAAAAAAAAAAAGAAATCCTTAATGGGTTAATAGACTCTCCTGTGATGAGATTTTTCCTTCTCAATAATGTTTGCCACATCCGGGAGAAGGCGGAGCTTCGTTTCGGCGATACAGCTGCGATCTCGGGGCTCTGAGATCGTAGCCGATATTTTCGCCCCTGGTCGGTCCTAACGGACCTAAACCGTCCCGTAGAGACGGTGATCGTGAAGGGCATTGTTCCAGGATCCCAGAGATAT
This sequence comes from Hydrophis major, assembly GCA_033807585.1. NCBI lineage: Eukaryota > Metazoa > Chordata > Lepidosauria > Squamata > Elapidae > Hydrophis > Hydrophis major. The sequence continues at coordinate 49,507,295 of CM066333.1, read as the reverse complement.
CGCAAAATCTCTGGTTTGATCCGGAAGAAGCCCTTTTGCTGGCGGCGGAGAGGCAGCCTCCATAGCTGCTGAAGTCGGGACAGCTCCGGAAAGAAAGTGATTGGAGTGAAGTGTGTCAGCTGGGTGAGAAAAACTCTTTTGTGCTGTAAATTCGCTAAGGTTGGAAAGTTCATCCGATATAAAGAAGAAAGCTGTGAGATTTTTTTTTGACTGAAATTGTTTTGAGCGGCGTTTTTTTTTAAAGTGATGTCAAATTGAGGCTTGGGTTTTTTTTTTTCTCTTTTCTTTATACTTTTTGGGAAAGATTTTACTGTGACTTTGTAGGTAACCGGATTGAATTTTCTCTTATATATATTTTTATGCTCCCTTTGATTTTATGCTTCCTTTGATTTTTTAACTTTCTTTAGGATAGAGGCTCCCTTTGGCTATTTTTTCTTTTTTTTCCGTATATATTATTCCTTTTTTCTGGCGGGCGGGGAGAAGGAGCATTAAGAAACTTTGTAACACTGCCAACTAGAGGCTTGAAAGTATCTTTATGTGAATTGGAGAGAATTGCAAAAAGACCTCATCTCAAGGACTTTTTAATGTGATAAGATAGAGGGAGAGCACAGCAAAATATTATTGCAGGTGCTTTCCTGGACTGTTATCAACAATACTTGAGGTTTGGCTTTGAAGCTGCTGGAGAAGAGAGTCAAAACAAGAGCCTTGGATAAATAACAAAGTGCAGTGTGTTTTCTTATATATACCCCATTCGCTAGCCTTCTTCTAAATTTTAATTTTAGTAATATTTTTATTTTTGCCTTTTATTTTAAAGGGAAAGCCTCAGAGTTTTTTCTTCTTTATTTTTCTTTTCTTTTTTATTGGGACTTTTTTGCTTTTCATATTTATGTTTTTGGACTACTTTGTTGTTGAGGTTGTTTTTTTTTTCTTTTTTTTGGATTATTGAGACTTTTTAATTGGATTAAGGTGTGAAGAATCTGAAGGAACTTTTTTTTTTTTGTTTTTTCTCTTTTTGCTTTTTCTTTTTTCCTTTTTCTTTTGCTCTTAATCAATATTATTATTTTTGGATGTGTTTGTTTTCTCCTTTCTATTTTTTCCTTTTTTATGGTGGACTATCTCGTAATTGGATTAGGGTCTAGAAGAACCTGAAGATCTTTCTTCTTCCTTTTTTCCTGTTTCTTCTTTGGTTTCGTGTTTTTTACTATTGGAGTTCTCCATTTTGGATTATAATTGGCTGCTCTACCAGTTGGATTAAAAGTCAAGAAGAATTTGAAGTTTTGGAAACATTGAAATGAGCAGGAAACCAATACCATCTGGCATTTCTGCTTCTACCTCTGCTTCCCCACCAGTTGGAGGACAACGTTTAATTCAGACAATGTTGAAGCAAGATAAGGAACAAGAAAAAATAACTTTACAGATGATTATGCAAGGAATCCAAGATCTCAAGACAAAATCAGATATCATTGAACAAAGAACAGAAAATATTGAACAAAGAATAGAAAAGATTGAACAAAGAGCAGAAAATATTGAACAAAGAGCAGAAAATATTGAACAAAGAATAGAGAAGACTGATGAAAAAGTGGAAAATATTAAACAAATGATGGTTAAGTATGAGGAGAGATTCCAAAAAATTGAGGAAGAAGGAAAACAAAGAGATAAGAAGATTGGAAATATTGACAGCAGACTAACAGCGGTTGAACAAGAAAAAGGTGGGATGTTGAGGTGGGAGATGGAAAGGTCAGAATTTTACCTCAGATTTCAAAATATAGAAGAGGAAAAAGGAGAAAATTTGGCAGCGGTAATGATAGAAATTTTGGCAGATGTTTTGGAAATTACAGAGGAAAAGATGATGGATGGAATAGATGAGATATATCGAGTCTATACAAGATATGCGATGAGAAATAAATTACCCAGGGAAGTCCATATTAGATTTACTAAAAAATCCATTAAAACGCAAATATTACAAGTAGTAAGAGAGAAAACACTGAAATACAAGGGTAAAGAGGTTGTGGTTTTAAAACAAATACCCAGAAGAGTGAGAGAGATGAGAAGAGAATATCGATTTCTGACCAAAATACTATTGGAAAATGAAGTGAATTATAGATGGCTGATTCCAGAAGGACTAGTGTTTGGGTGGCAAGAGCAAAGATATAGAATTGATTCAATTGAGAAAGCAGAACTTTTTCATGCAGAATTCTTTGGAGGAAGAAGAGAGGAAGCAGAGAAAGAGGCTTTATCAATTGAGTTTCAGGATGAACAAGTGGAGACTGAAAAAGAGAAAGGAGCAGCAGGGGGACAGATGGATAATAAAGAACAGTGTGAAGTGAGATCCACGAGAGCTGTTAGACCTAAATATAAAGTATAATCATGGAGGAAAAAAAACTGATTACAATGAATATAAATGGACTTAATTCAGCTGTTAAAAGAAGGAAAACTTTTCATAAATTAGAGAAATTAAAATTTGATATAATTTGTTTACAAGAAGTTCACATTAAAAAACAACATGAACAATTGTTATTACACCCAAAATTAGGGAAAATATTTACCTCTTTGACTCAATGTAAGAAAAGAGGTGTGGTTTTATACATTACAGAGGCTATTCCAGCAAAATTGATTTACACGGATGAAGATGGAAGAGTATTAATGGTAGAAATAATGGACAATAATATAAAAATACTCTTGATTGCAATTTATGCTCCGAATGATAAACAAGAAGAGTTTTATAAAAAGCTACATATGAAAATAATTGGACTGGACTATGTTAATATAATTATGATGGGAGATTTTAATGGAATTGTGGACAATAAACTGGACTATATAGCAACAACAACAAAGCAAAATAGAAAGGCTCTCCCAAGGTCCTTTTTTAAAATGACAGATGAATTAACTTTAAAAGATATTTGGAGAGAAAGAAATGTTAAAGCTAAATAATATACTTTTTATTCAAATAGACATTTATCATGGTCCAGATTAGATATGATTTGGATCTCAACAGAACTAATATCTAATATTAAAGAAACAAATATTGAAACAAGTACCTGGGCAGATCATAGCCCAATGACAATTAAATGGAAGGGACAAAAAAAAAAGATCGAGATGGACATTAAATAATACTATTTTAAAGGAGAAAGATTTTACACAATGGATGGAGAAGGAATTGGCTTTTTTCTTCAGAGAAAATAAAAAAGAAGATACTTCAACGCAAAATGTGTGGGACACAATGAAGGCATACGCAAGAGGTTTGATAATAGATTATACAAGAAAAAAGAATATTAGGAAAAGGCAAGCTTCTAAGGCCTTGGAAGATGAGTATAAAATTCTTGAAAAAGAATTACAGAAAATGCCACAGAAAAAGGATATTAAATTGAAGCTGGATGTAATCAAACATAAAATGGAATTAATAGAGAAAGAAGAACTGGCACAGAAAATTAGAAACTCTAAACAGAATTATTTTGAAGATGCAAATAAACCAGGTAGATGGCTAGCATATAAATTGAGAAAAGAGAAGGAATCAAGAAAAATATTGAAGTTAATAGATGAACAAGGCCAAGTTTGTTATGGGAATAAGGAGAAAAAAGAAATTATTCGAGATTTTTATGGGCAATTATATAAACAGGAAAATATTGATGAAGAAAAAGTCAAACAGTATTTACAGGAAGCTAATTTACCAAAGATACCTAAAGAGACTGAAGAAATGCTAGAAAGCAATATAACAATGATGGAACTAAATGAAGCATTTAAGAGACAAAATAATGGGAAAGCTCCGGGTCCAGATGGGCTTCCAGTAGAATTTTATAAAACATTTCAAGAATTATTGAGCATCCCATTGTTAGAAGTTATGAATGAAGTTATGTTAAAAAAGATGATACCTAAAACATGGTCAGAGGCTTATATTACACTCATACCAAAGGAAGAGACTGACCCATTGCAAATTAAGAATTATAGACCTATTTCTTTATTGAATGCAGACTATAAAATCTTTGCTTCAATCTTAGCAGAAAGACTTAAAAAATATTTAAATAATTTTATTCACTCAGATCAAAATGGATTTCTGCCAAAGAGACAAATTAGAGACAATATGAGAGTAATCCTGGACACCTTGGAATACTATGAGGCTCATCCTGAAAAGCAAATGGCTTTGATATTCCTAGATGCTCAAAAAGCATTTGATAACGTGAACTGGAGATTTATGTTATTATTATTGGAGCAGATGGGTTTCGCTAAAAAATTTATTCAAGCAATAGAAGCTATATATAATAAACAGACAGCAAGGGTAATGATGGAGGGGGAACTTACAGATTTTATTAATATAAGGAAAGGCACAAGACAAGGATGCCCCCTATCTCCTTTGCTATTTGTGTTGACCTTGGAAGTGTTGAATAGAAATATTAGGGATGATAAAAGCATAAAAGGAATGAAAATTAAGAAGGAAGAATTTAAGCTACAAGCTTTTGCTGATGACTTAGCTTTTATTTTGGAAGATCCGCTAGAAACAGCTCCAAAGTTACTGGAAAGGATAGAGGCATATGGAGAGGTGGCTGGTTTGAAAATAAATAAAGACAAAACAAAGATTTTGACAAAGAATATGCTATTGAGACAGAGAGAAGAATTGGCAGATCTTTTGAAAATTCAAGTTACAAATAAGGTTAAGTATCTGGGGATATATTTGACAACAAGATGTAGCACATTAAAGGAGAATAATTATATTAAACTTAAACAACAGATAACTACAGATTTGAAGAAGTGGGAAAACTTGCAATTGTCATTAATAGGGAGAATTTCAACAATTAAGATGAATATCTTGCCTAGAATTTTATTTTTGTTTCAAACAATACCAATTAGGCTTGGAAAAGACTATTTTGAAGATTTAAATAAAATTATGTTGAAGTTTATATGGCAAGGTAAAAAAGCGAGAATAAAGCTAAAGCTTTTGCAAGATGCTAGAATTAGAGGAGGTTTTGGTCTGCCTAATTGGGAATTGTATTATCAAGCTGCAAGTTTGATGTGGGTCAAAGAATGGATAACATTAAGGAAACATAGGTTGTTGACATTAGAAGGGCATGACTTGCTGTTGGGTTGGCATGCTTTTTTATGGTATAAGGGAACTAAAACACAGGGTTATTTTAGAAGACATTATGTACAGGAGTCTTTGTGGTTAAATTGGGAGAAGATAAAAAGACAATGTTATTTGAAAATTCCAGTTTGGTTATCAACCATTGAAGCATTTTCCTATCCTATAATCTACAAGAAGGAACAAACAGTTAGATATGGGGAACTTTTGGATGAAAAGGGTGAACTTAAATCGATCCAAAACTTAGAGGAACAAGGTATAAGGATGAATTGGTTTTCATATGCACAAATACACTCAAGGTCTGATGAAGATTCTAAAACGGAGGGATTTTATGATAAACAGACTGATTTAGATAAGATCTTGATGGGTACTGATGAGAAGGTGATTAAAAAACTATATGGTTATTTACTGGGAATGAAATTAGAGGAAGAACAAGTCAAAGAAACTATGATTGTTTGGGGGAAGAATTTTGGATATGGGATTGATTTAGAGAAATGGCAGAAATTGTGGTCTCAAAATTATAAAATGACAATGTCAACAGCATATAAAGAAAACTTGTATAAGATGTTTTACAGGTGGCACTTTCCTCCGACAAGAATAGCAAGAATGTTTAAGAACAAATCTGAAAAATGCTGGAAATGTCATCAGATACCCGGCTCGTATTACCATATGTGGTGGACTTGTGAGGATGCTAGAAAATATTGGACTATAATTCGCATGTGGTTGGAAAAAATGATAAAGAAACATATAGATTTGAAACCAGAGATCTTCTTACTGGGAATTTTACCTGATATATATAGTAAAGATTTGAAATACCTGATTGTAAATGTATTAACAGCGGCCAGGATTGTATTTGCTAAAAATTGGAAGAATGAGAAAATACCATTACAGGAAGAAATTATTAAGAAAATATTGGAATGTGCTGAGATGAGCAGATTGACATTTGAAATTAGAGAGCAAGAGGATAAACAATTTTACGAAATTTGGGATCTTTTTTATAAATGGCTAGATGATAAAATACGATAATAGAATATTTAGAATGCTAGATAGTAAGGAATATCTTTATTTTGCTATTATTTTGCTATTTGATATTATATTTATAAAGGATTTTTTAGGATTGATTTGATATGACTAGATGATTTGTTATAGAGTAAACTGGTTTAAAGTATTGTTAGCTCATTAAGCATGAATGATTAAAAATATAGTCAAAAACTTCTTTTTTTAGTGATATTAGGATATATAAGTTTGGATTGACAATATGAGTTGTTATGTAATATAATTGTAATTGAGACTACAGAATGAATGCACAAAAATGATGAACCAACTGACACACTGGATGTACATATAAGAGTTGATGTTTTTATGTTTTGTTTGTCTTGTTTGTTTGTAGAAAATTAATAAAAACTTTTTCAAAAAAAAAAATAATGTTTGCCACATCCCAGGGTTTTCTGCCTGCATGCTGTATTACAGGAGGTTCAGAGTCTTCTGATTATTTCTATCTTCTGATAGGGAAAAGGCACAATGGATAGAGGAACAAAGTGACAGCAAATCAACCAGCTTTTTCAGTAGTGTAAATAACTCTGTACATAGTGTCCCTTAGAAACGCCGTATGCTCTGATTTAATTCAGATATCAATGCTCTACAGAAGGTAGTTCTCAAGTAAATTAGCTACATATACATATTTCCTGATATCCTCCTAAATATCTAGTATTTCTGATGGATATACTGTCCTATTTAGAATTCTGCTAACACTACAAGATGCTGTCAATATTAATGATCAACTGATTAATAATAGGAAGGAAATAGTCTTTATCAATGAAGCACATAGAGAATTTTGTACATGAATTCAATGGTTCAAAGAGCAACACCATTCTTGGAATAAAAACCACCAGTAATGCACCTATTAAACACTTGTGTGGTGTTTCAGAAACCTTGATCCAATAAAGCAATACTTCTGGTGCCTTTAAAATAAGTGTCTTTAAAAAGAGAGATTGACAGGAGGAGGCTGGCACTGCCAAACTGGCACTCAGCCTCAACAGGACTTGCTTATCAAAAGCAGAGAAATATCCTCTGAAACTAAATAAAGAAAAAGGAATATAAATATCTGTAGATATCTTGCCCATTATTTAGATAAGGACAAGGATGCAAAAATTCAACATCTGCCTTTGTCTTGGAGAGGAAATCCAGTTTCATTAGCCCTTCTACCTTGGCTGCTACCTAATCCCATATTAATTCCTCAATCCATCTAATGGAATTAGCAACCTGGTGCCTTCCTGATATGTTTGAGATCCTATCCACTTCAGCCAACCCTAAGGGAGTTGCACAATTGTGGTTTTTAAAAAAACTAGAGGTCCTAGATTATCCTTCCTTCCTTCCTTCCTTCCTTCCTTCCTTCCTTCCTTCCTTCCTTCCTTCCTTCCTTCCTTCCTTCCTTCCTTCCTTCCTTCCTTCCTTCCTTCCTTCCTTCTCTCCTCCTCCTCCTCCTCCTGGCAAGAATTTCTTACTGCCTACTATTCTGATAGAAACCATTTCTACTCTGCCTTAGAAGTGCTAGAACTGAATTATCTATTCGTGGTTTATGTCTCCTTTATAATTTTGCTACAAAGGGGCCAGACATGCTGAAGCTTTAATCAGACTTTCAATTGTAAAAGGGAAATAGAGAAGGCTGATAGCTTAATTCCAATCATTCCCTTAATATTATCATCCCCATCCATTTATAGATCAGCACTTAGCACTTTCATTTTCCTGTGAATTTTGCAGTTCCATTCATGAAGTTATTAAATGGGTCTATTAAAGGCAGAGATTAATTAGCAAGTAACCTATTCTAGTGTATCTTCTATTATAATTCAAGATGAAGAAGCAGTTTAAAAACTGCTGGAGTTGCAGCAGCATTTCAGTGGCATTTCTCTTCATATTTTAAGAGGTTGCCAGACTAAGGGTAAATAGCTTGTAAACAGAGTGTAAATCCTGGAGTGATCAACATCATCAGTCACTTGTTTAAAGGTTGTCTTAAGTTCAGAAACAGTATTGAAAGGTTTAGGAAAAGTTTGACATGGTGCAAAGCTTCTGTGACTCATGTTTAAGTATAAATTAATGTGCCTGGGGAGCAATATATCAGAACTTGGGGTTAGGCATCTAGAACTCCACTCAGCTGGAGGAGAATAAAAAGCAGATTCCCACAATTTGGGCTCAGCTTCTGCTGAGTAGTAGAGATGTAGTGATCTTAACAATGTTATGGAGTTAGCTTAAATGAAGAATAAAAGGAACTTTTTTCAGCTTCCCAAAATAGTCCATTGGCCTCACATTCTCCAGAGATTTCCCCGGTGGAGGAAAGCTGACTTTGTTTTCCAAGTGAGACCAACTAAGGTCCACTAGAAGTTGCCATCTTCTTGAACAAGATAAGAATATAGACTTGCAATCATTAACCAATGGCTCAAAGTCTCTTCATAATCTAAGATTACCTAATTATACAAGGTAGAGGGTGACATTTTCAAATATGCCCAACATCATAATGCAGATTAGAAAAATTACTTTCCATCCATTGTAAAACTAAAGACTAAAACATTGAGGAATGATTGAGGAATGATTATTTCCCAAACAAGGGCATTAGGGGTAAACAAATTGTTCTTATGAAAGCCAGGGGTCTCCACATTTGGCAATGTTAAGACTTGTGGACTTCAGTAATGGCTGGCAGATAAATTTTGGGAGTTGAAGTCTAAAAATCTTAAAGATGTCAAGTTAGGAGACCCTTGATGTAAGCAAAGGTGTTATTACATGTGTTATTCATCTCTGTTCTCCATCTGATGCTGTTCTATTCCAGCCCAAGCTGGGCATATCAGGTTATAATCTAATATATGTGGAAGATCTCAAATGGGAGAGGCTTCACTGTACAAGAACTAGATGCTTCTGAAAATAAGAGTCATCCCAGCCTGCTATTATAGCTGCCAATTGCTATTTAGTAAGGAATATTTAAGACTAGGGAGAATTTGTTTCACATTTGTTTTCTTAGCAGCAGTGTCCTAGTTTTAGACTAATTTATCTAAAAGACATTTACATTGATTAATGTCTCTTTAATAATTGACAGCTGCACTCTTTTTCTGTCTTCTGGATTTCCAAAGGACTTTAATAGATTTTTCTTGTTGTTCTTGTTGCAAGATATGAGCACTTCAATCTTGCAGAATATTATTCTATGCAATACAAATGGTGTATCAGGGTTTGGTAGTCTGGGAGACCTGAAGCAGGGCAAGCTGAAGAGCTTGGCAGGACAAATACTCCAGGAAGGTGAATAACAGAAAGTTTGGAGTTCACTCAAAAGCTACCCGGTCTGAGATCCCAAGCCAGAGTTAGACATTTTAAAGGGCCAACTTGTTCTTCAGGTCATCTGCTCCTTGATCCGTTTGCAGTCCTTTCTTCAAGGGAGTAAATTGTAAGGGAAAACAGACTGTAGTACAAGCCCTGCCTCTTTTCTAAATGCAGCATATTGCACATTTTGCAACAAGGCAAAACATACAGTGTGATGCTACAAAAAACTCTCTTCATTCTCATGATAAGAGCAAAAATGTACAGAAGCTGCTGCAGAGATACATACTATTAAAATCCTCTAACCCAGTAGCTCCCAACCCTTTGGGCACCAGGGACCAATTCTGTAGAGAGAGTTTTTCTGTGGACCAAAGGGGACGTAGTTTTGTATGCTGCCTGCATCCTGCAGACTGGCCTTCACTTGTTTGCATGGCTACTGGAATGCTACAAACTGGTGGCGGTCCATGGACAGGGGTTTGGGATCCTCTTTTCTAACCATTTCAGATAATGACACCTAAGTACCAATTACTTTTCAAGGTTTCTCAGTAGCAGAGTAAGTAAAATATTTCTAGAGATAATTAGCAATAATTGGGGAAGGACATTTTCTTTAGGATTTCAAATTGTACGGAATTGGTATACACATGTTAATATATTTGCAATTCTTTTTAGTTCTCAACCTACACTTATCTTCAAGCCACATGTCGTGTCCGCAGAAAGACGCCAGGAGTCGGTGACTTCGTTTAAAGCTCTTTATTTAGAAGTTGAGAACCGAATCGGCGAAAAGGAAAAAGCCCGCGGCTTTTATTCTTTTCGCCACGGCGGCCGCGGCCAATGGCAGTGTTTCAAGTCTCCCGCTCTTGGAGCGAGCCAATCGCGGGAGACTTTCAACGGGCCAATCGGCGCGGCTCGCCTGGCCAATTAGAAATCCCTGCGCTTTAGCCAATCAAAGCGTGGGGATTTCGAGTATGTAAATGAAGGACAGAACACCCCTCCCCTCTTGGTACAGTCCTTACGTTGCGTAGTCACGTAGGTAGGCGGGGCTCCGTCTAGTCCTACTTGACCTGCGCAACTCAGTTGCAAGCTGGATTTCGGCCGGAGCAATCGAGTTTTTGGCTGCTCCCTCTTCTGTGCGAACCGGTTGGATGATCGGGCCGGTTCCTTCTCCGTGGCTCCCACCTGGGCCTTCCGGGTTGGTTGAGCTACGGGTTTCACCACTCCCGCTTGGTCTTTCCGAGTCGGTTGAGCTGGCTTGGTGGTTCTTCTCCGGTGGGGGATCGCGATTGCTGCGTTCCGGTAAGTACTGCTGGTTTATTTTTTCTTGCGTTTGGTTATTCGGGTATTCCCTCCCCCCTTGGTTTGTGTTTTGGGGGGTGGATTCTGTTGCTGTCCGAGACCTGAGTTGGTCAATGTGTCGTTTCCAGGCTCGCCCATCTGTGGTTTGGAGCTGGTATGAGCGTGGGCCTGTGATTTGGGTGATGACGGCTGGGATCCATAGGGGGTCCCCCGTCAGGTTTTTCGCATACACGAGGTCCCCGGGTGCGAATGTTCGGTATTTTGTACTTGAGTCTGGGGGCCGCTCTGGGTTATATGTTGGGTGTAACCTGTCGAGTGGGGACCTCAGCTTCCTACCCATTAGTAACTCGGCTGGGCTTTTGTTGGTAGTGGTGTTCGGGGTGATGTGTTGTATAAAGAGGAGTCTGTTAATTTTGTCTTGGATCTCCCCGTGGTCCATTTTCCGGATGGTTTTTTTGGTAAATTGGACCATCCGTTCCGCCCTACCGTTCGCCGCCGGATGCGCCGGTGCTGTTAATGCGTGGCGGATGCCCCTCTCCGCCAGGAATTTCTCGAAGTTGAGGGAAGTAAACTGGGGCCCGTTGTCGGAGACGACGACGTCTGGGAGGCCGTGTGTTGCAAAGAGTTTGCAAAGTTCTTTGATCACGGCCTCCGTGGTTGTAGATTTCATGTCGCTTACCTCCAACCAGTTGGAGTAAGCGTCAACTGTTATGAGGAAGGTATGTCCATTCGTGGGACCGGCAAAGTCCAAATGGATTCTGGACCAGGGCCCCCTTGGTGTTTCCCACTCCAGGATGGGTGCTGTGGGTGGGCTGGGTCTAGTCTCCTGGCATCGCTGGCACCTAGCTACCCATGCCTCTATCTGCTTGTCCATCCCTGGCCACCAAGCGTAACTTCTGGCCAGGGCTTTAGTTCTTACGATGCCAGGATGCCCCTCATGCAACATTTCTAAAACCTTCCCCTGCAGTCTGTCCGGGATGACCACCCTGTCACCCCATAAGATGCACCCCTTAAGCAGCGAGAGTTCGGTTTGGCGGTTTCTAAATGTCTTAACGGACTCGTCGTTGTCCCTTTCTGGCCAACCTTTTTCCACCCAATGCAAAATCCGCGCCAGACGCCTGTCTTTAATAGTTTCCCGGGCAATGTCTGACGTGGTTATGGGTAGGTTGGGTAGGTTCTCGATGCTAAGGGTGTTTGTCGTTGGTGCTGGGTCAGGGTCGGAGTCCGGTAACGGCGAGCGGCTCAAAGCGTCCGCGTGTGAAATCTTCTTACCCGGTTTGTGTATAAGTTCGTAGCTGTAGGCTGCCAGGAACTCGGACCACCTTGTCATCCAGGGAGACAGAATGTTCGGGGTGGCTCGATTCCCTGCAAGGATGCCCAGCAACGGCTTATGGTCTGTTACAATGGTGAAGGGGCGGCCGTAAAGGTATTCGTGGAACCGCTTAACGGCGGCAACTATAGTCAAAGCTTCTTTGTCCAGTTGGCTATAGTTCCGCTCTGGCTTGGTTAGAGTCCTGGAAAAGAACGCGATGGGTGCTTCTTTTCTGTCAGGAAGGGTATGGCTGAGGACAGCGCCGACGCCAAAAGGTGATGCGTCGCAAGTGACGGCCAGGGGCAAGGTTTCGTTGAATTGGATCAGGACGGCGTCGGAGGTGAGGAGGTCTTTAGTTTTTTGGAAGGCGGCTTGCTCCCGTTTCCCCCAAGTCCAGGTTGCCGCCTTATCCAGGAGCCTATGCAAAGGCTCCGCCGCCGTTGCCTTTTGGGGTAGGAAAACATTATAAAAGTTCAGTAACCCCAAGAATGCCTGCAATTCAGTCTTTGATCTAGGGGTGGGGGCCTCTTTGATAGCTTTCACTTTTTTACTTGTGGGGTGAATGCCGTGCCGGTCTAGTAGGCAGCCCAAGAATTCCACTCGTTCCGTGCACAGTTGGCATTTCTCCCTTTTTACTTTAAGTCCCATTACTTTAAATTTGGTTAAGACCTCTCTGAGTCGGTTTTCTAATTCGGCTTCGTTTGGTGCCGCCACTAACACGTCATCGAAATAGGGCACCACCCCCTTGATTCCCTGCAGCAAACGTTCCATCAGGCTCTGAAAGATGCCTGGTGCCACGTTGACTCCGAATTGGAGTCGGTTGCACTTGAAGGCCCCCCGATGGGTAACGATGGTCTGGGCTTCCGCCGTTTTTTCGTCGACCGGCAACTGCTGGTATGCCTGGGCGAGATCAAGCTTGGCAAAGACCCTGCCCCCTCCCAGTGAGTGCAGTAGGTGTTGCACGATTGGGACGGGGTAGGCGCTTTGTTGCAGCGCGCCATTTAGGGTGGCCTTATAGTCCCCACAAATTCTCACTGACCCGTATGGCTTGACCGGGGTCACTATTGGGGTCTCCCATCGGGCATGGTCTATTGGTTGCAACACCCCCTGTTTGACGAGCTTGTCAATTTGCTCGTCAATCTTAGGTTTTAGGGCGAATGGTACCCGCCTAGGTTTTAGTCGCTTGGGGGGGACGCTAGGGTCTAGATCAAATGAGATAAGGGGCCCCTGGAACTTGCCCAGGCTTCCGTCGAAGACCTCCCGGAACTCCTGGGCTAGCCGCTGTTCCCAGCCGTCGTCGGCGACTTGGTTGACTCCCGTGAGAGCGATGTCGAGCGGGGCGAACCATTATAGGCCCAGCAGGCTTGGGCGGTCGCGATCGACGATTGTGAGTGGGAGTTGTTCGGTGCGCCCCTTATATGTCACATTAAAGTTCTTGGTGCCCACTACCGGGACGCGGTTTCCCTGGTAGTCTTTTACAATAAGTCTTTGGGCGTTTATGTTCCTCCTATGGAGGGTAGGCACCAACCGTTTTATCTCGTGCCATGCAATCATGGAGAGGTAGGACCCGGAGTCCACCTCCATTTTGCATGGTTGGCCCTCAATATGGACCTCTACGTGTACCTTTCTGGCGCCGTCGGAGATGGCGTGGCCGATGGTTACCGTCTGGTGGGTCTCTTCTTTGCGCCGGTTGTCGCCGCCTCTCGAGGGTTGTTGGATCTCGTCCCACCGGCTGTCCGATTGGCGATCTCTGGTCCGGGGCGGTGGGCTTTCCCTTCTTCGATCGTGTTGGTCCCATCTGGGTGGACTGCGAGTCTTCTTTTGGCGGCAAACCCGAGCGATGTGTCCCTTTTTCTCACAATGCCGACAGATGGAGTCAAAAAATCGGCATTCTGATCTGGGGTGGTCGCCGCCGCAACCGGCACAGTTGGTCCTCGACCTACGACCTCTGCGGTTCCGTTGGTCATGCCCCGTCTGCACTCGATGTATGTCTTCTTCGTCTTCGGACGTGCTGGATGCAGAATGGAAATCGCCGTGGTGTGCGGTTGTTTCGTTTTTTAGGTCGGCCGACCTTGCCGGGTTGTTGTTTCCGCCCTTCGCGTCTGGTTTGCGCATGCTGTCGGCGGAAGTGCGGGTTGCTTCTGCGGCTGCGGCTGCGGTGAGGGCGTCTGCTAGACTGATGTCGCCCTTAGCCATAAGCCGGCTTTGGAGCGCAGGGTCCCATAGGCCGAGCACGAATCGGTCTCTTAGGAGGCTGTTCAGGCCGTCAAATTCGCAGAGCCCCCCTAGGCGCCGCAGCTCGGCGACGAAGTCGCTCAGTTTTTCACCCGGTTTCTGGTCCCGCCGGTAGAATTCGTTGCGCCGGATCAGGATGGGGACCTCGGGGGCGTAATGTCGCCGAAGGATAGGTTCGAGGACGTCCCAATCCATGGCGGTTGCGTCGGCCGGCTTGGCCAATGCTTTGGCCATCTGGAAAACTTCGGTTCCGCAATGGGTGAGGAAAACGGCGCATTTTAGCGGGCCCGGGGCGTCCTTCATTCCGGTGCACTCGAGGTACATGCGGAAACGGTCGGAGAACGATTCCCAGTCCTCGGTGGCAGGGTTGAAGGGGGCGGGCGGTGCGATTTTTGCCATTTCGGTGCTAAGTCTGGCTCTCGTCGGACACGGGGTTCGGTTCAGGGTCTGTATCCCACCCTCGTCGCCAGTGTCGTGTCCGCAGAAAGACGCCAGGAGTTGGTGACTTTGTTTAAAGCTCTTTATTTAGAAGTTGAGAACCGAACCGGCGAAAAGGAAAAAGCCCGTGGCTTTTATTCTTTTCGCCGCCGCGGCCGCAGCCAATGGCAACATTTCAAGCCTCCCGCTCTTGGAGCGAGCCAATCGCGGGAGACTTTCAACGGGCCAATTGGCGCGGCTCGCCTGGCCAATTAGAAATCCCCGCGCTTTAGCCAATCAAAGCGCGGGGATTTCGAGTATGTAAATGAAGGACAGAACACCACACATTTCAGATAGACCTTGATTCAAAGTTTATCCTAATGAGCGATTGATCCAGAGTGAAGCAATTTCTTGCTAGTTTTGAAGAGCAAGAATGGAGAGAGAAGTTAGAGAGGCATCTCTTTCTACTCCCAGGGGTTTCAAAATAAGTGCACTTCATCTTCAGACAAATCAGTTAACTCATGGAACTATGACAGTGACTTTAGTTCCACTTGCTCAATGCCAGGAGAAAAAAAATGTCTCAGCAAACTCTTGATGACAATAAGTGGAGAGTTCATTTGGAGAACCAAACCATAGGTCTTTCTGAGAACAGCCTAATGAAAATGGCTTGCCTTGATTATGTTTCAGTGAAGGGTGAAATGCTTTGAGGATCAATGAGGCAAGCTAGTTGAAGGACTGAGCCATGATCCTATCTCTATATTCATTTTAGCTATTGACATCACCATGTAGCTTGCAGAACCCTCTTTCTTTTAATCTTAGCCCCATTCATCTCTTAGTTCTGAGGAGGATTTAATTTTTATATAAATAAGATAAGAATTGGATAATAATGTTTCTTTCTATGATGCTTGAAACTCAATCCTTTTTCATATGTGACTACTCAAAAGTCCCACTATATATTTAATTCTGAGAAAGCATTAGAGGATGGCCTTATAGGGGAGATGGGCAGCATACAAATTGAGTAAATAAATAACAAAATAAAATATATAAGTGGTAAACTGAAATGCTATGCAAGTGCAATTGAAATGCACGTGCTATGCAAGTGAAATGCTATACAAGTGTTATTGAAGTGTTAATAAAAATCAAACTCTTGAATTGGGCCTTTTCTTGAATTAGACTATTCTGATAAAGCCCATCAAACAAAGCATAACTTCTGGAATGCTTTACAACCTTTTTAATAGTAGTGGCTATATGTTTGGTTGTGTTTTCCTGCACATAGGTCAGATGATTTGAAGGAAGGGTTTGGCTTAGAATGCAGAAATCACCAATATTCTGGATCCACCTGCCATGAAAGTAAATTGGAAACCTTTTCAGGCCTTTTTGCCTATTACATCTCCCAACTGTATAAAATCCATTTTCAACCATGATCTTTCTTTTGCAAGTTTTTCTCCACAAACCAAATTTGGTCCTGTTCTGGTTTGTTTGTTTGTTTGTTTTGGGGGGGAGGTAAGGGGATGGGCATAAAACTGATGGACAGACGGGTCCCATCCAACCTACATATCTAATGTTTGTCCAATGGACTTCTCCCAAGATAGTTTAACCCAGTTTGAGATCTAACCCCATAGATTTACAGAATTGTTTTATATATAAAAATGAAAGCAAGGTCATATTGATGCAGTTTTCTTCAAGAAATAGTTTGGTGTTGTCCTCTTACAGGATTCCCCCTCCCACAATTTTCCAGTTTAGCCTACAGCCTGAAACTCTCCATTCATGTAGTAACTAAGTCGTCCCTTGCTTGTTTGCCAGGACTAGGCTCCTAAGATAGGAAGTTAAGAGAAAGAAACTCAACTTGGCTCCACTGTTCAACACTTTGGAATGTAAATGTTGAACTTTATGGCATTTCAAAGGCATAATCATTATGGTTTTATTATATGCTAGCTCAATACCTGTGCTTCGCTACAAAA
Organism: Hydrophis major; assembly: GCA_033807585.1. NCBI lineage: Eukaryota > Metazoa > Chordata > Lepidosauria > Squamata > Elapidae > Hydrophis > Hydrophis major. Next base: position 49,490,707 of record CM066333.1, on the reverse strand, counting down.
CTATGTGGTCTTAGTTTTGGGGGAGGAAAATAAGGAAAAAAAATTCTGCCTCTGCCTACCAGTATCCAATGGTATTCATCTGGCTAGCATCCTGTCAGTGTGTGAGAGAGAGTTGAGGGCTGTTTGGAAACTGAAAGAGTATTTGCTGTGTGAGCAAGGAGACTGGGCACGGCTTAGTTCAACTGTTCTGTACTAAAGCTGTTTGGTGCTCTGAAACTGAAACTCCTCTCCTCGACTTGTGTTTTGCGAACTGGTAGCAAGGATTTGGTGTGTGTCACTGAACCAGTAGTAACTTCTGGCTGGCCATGCCCCCGACCCAGTCATCTGGTAACCACTCACTCGCTTGCCCCATCTGCCCGTTGCTTGCTCACCCCACTCACCTGCCCACTGTTTGCCCCGCCCAGTCATTCCTCACCTGCTATGTGGCACAATGGGTCCTCATGGCTTGCCTTTAACTTGCCTTCCCATGTGGTACCTGTACCCCAACTGGGCAGCCTGATCACAGGTAAGCCTTCAAGTCATTCTAGCTCCCCCACCATCCCCAGATCTTGTCATCCCCCCCAATGGGCCCTACCTTCTTGTGAAGCCTCCTATCCCCAGAGCTTGCCAAGGCCCTCCCACCATTCCCAGGCTCAGCTGGCTAGCTTCCCCACTGGTGTGGCCCCATCCCAGGCAGTGGCATTGGTGCTGGCTGGGCCTAGCTAGCTGTCCCACTGTCCCTGGTCTCCAGTTGCCTGACTTGCTGGTGGCAGAGAGGAAGGTGAGCCAGAGCTGACCTATCATTGCTCAAGTCCCCACCAGCCTGCATCTCACCCCCTGCCTGGATTCTCTGCAGCTGCTGGGCCTTGCCTTCTAGGGGCAGGGGAGGGCGACCAGGGAGCATGGCGCTATGCCGCCCGCACCGCCTCTTTGCAGCTGCTGATGAATCTGGGCAGGGGATGAGATGCGGGCTGGCAGGGAACTGAGTGGTGATGGTTCTGCCCTGGCTTGCTTGCCTTTCTCTCTGCCACAAACCATGGGAGGAAGGTAAAGTATCAGGCAGTTGGGAAAGCCAAACCACTGCCTAGCCCAGAGCTGTCGGTGGAGTGAGTGAGGCTGCAGAGCACGCCTTGCTTGAAGTTCCCAGCCCTTTCCTTTCCCCAAAAGTGGGAGGGGAGGAAGTCCTGCCTGCAGTCCCATTGTTGGACCTGGAAGCCTTGCCTGCCAGCTTTTCTGGACAATGCAGGACCAGAGACTGGCCGGGAAGAACCCTTGTAATGAGCGATGCTGCCAGGTGCTTTAAAAGTACTTCGCTGAAAGCGTGTGTTTGTTTTTGTTTCAGGTGGGTCTTTTCTCCTAGCTTTAGAAGGAGAGAGGGAAGGAGAAAGGGAGGGGATAGAAAGAGAGAGAAAGGGAAAAGAGAGAAAGAGAGAGAGATAAGGAAGAGAGAAGAAAGAAAAGAAAGAGAAAAGGGAAAGAAAAAGAGAGAGAGAAAGAAAGAAAAGAAGAAAAGGGATAGACAAAGAAAGATGGGGGATGGAAGGAAGGGAGAGAAAGAAAGAGAGAGGGGGAGGGAGGGAGGAGAAAGTGAATAAGATATATGGATGAATGGATGGATAGATAGATACATGGAAGGAGGGAGGGAGAGAGAAAAAAAGGAGAGGAAGAAAGGACACAAACCCTGGTTTCAGAAGACTCTTTGAAACAACACAGCAATCTAGTGCTGGAAGGGATCTCGGAAGTCATCTTCTAGTCCAAGGTTCTTCAAACCTGACAGCTTGAAGACTTGTGGATTTCAATCCCAGGATTCCTGAGCTATCATGCCTGGAAGAGGAATTCTGGGAGTTGAAGTCCACAAGTCTTAAAGCTGTCAAGTTTGAAGACCCCTGTTCTTCTCCAACCTCCTGCTCCAACAGGATATCCTTACATAATCATAGAATAGCAGAGTGATGATGCCATATAGTTCAACACCTGCTCCAGCAGGAGACCTTATAACATTTGGAATCTGGATTATTTTGGTACCTAACAGAGAGGAAAATTGGCAGAGGAGTTTACTAGGACAAGACTACCATGCAGAGGAAGGCAGAGATGGTCCTTCACTTATGACCACAATTGAGCCCAAAATTTTGGTTGCTAAGCAAGAATGTTGTTAAATGAGTTTTGTTATGTTTGGAGCATGGGCGAGAAAGAATGGAGACAAGCCTCTGGAACGGTGAACTTCAACTCTTTATTTACATAGTGACTTCTCAACTCAATGGCAGTTATAACCTTCCTTATATAGGCAACCCCAATAACTATTAACCAATAACAATCGAGGAGCGCTAGCTCCCTTAACCAATAGGAACTCTCTGTTAATGGCCAATCGGATTCCCCGGAACGGGCCAATCCGATCCTGCCATTAATAGCCAATCAGAAGTGCAGGGCCAGAACCGTTAATAGCCAATCAGAAGTGCAGGGCCAAGCTCAAGTTCTCTTTATTAAATCTTATGCATTCACAACAAGTTTCACCACATTTTACTCAATCCATGACATCTGCTCGGTCTAACGGTCACGTGCAGACAAGGGAAGTAAACCTGTAGGCATGTGCAATGTTCTAATGTACAGAAGTTATAATTAAATGTGCGGCAGAAAGCAGACTCTGGATGTGTTTTTCTAAACACAGTGAGGTTGAATGTGTATAGTTTTAGAAGAGCTGGGGGCTGTGCATACACATACAGTATATAGAGTAGACAATGTATCTTTTTGTCTGCCTATACACACACTACACTATGTAATATGTATGTACATATATGGCATATATACATAGGATTAAATAGTGTATTTTGGATGTTCAGTAGTAAATAAATAGAGAGGGAAATTGTATATCTTTGAAGGTAAGGAGAGGCCAGGCAAGGCACCCCTTGACCTGAATGACATCAAGTTGGCAATGCCCATTCAGTCAAAGACCACCAAGCACACCCACCAAATAAGTTACACCCATAAAACTGATAGTAATTTTTTTTGAATCCCACCACTGATCAGAGTGTGTTAATAATAATACACAAAATACTAATGCTCTGATGGTCATTTTGAAAAATCCTTTCTTAGAAGCCAAGAGGAACGTACGTGTCAAATTTTGGTTTGCTTTACAGTTCTGGAGATTTTGTGATGATGTGTGAGTGGTATTTTTATATAGAGAGATTTGAAATATATTTATTATATATTTGAAGACCGTGCTTTTGTTATAACATGTGAATTTGTTATAGGTACGTTTATTTTGATGTGATGTAAAAGTAGATCAAGTAATTTTAACCTCATATTAGAATGTTCTGTCCTACAGAGATGATTAATACAATGGTCCTGGGGAAATTCTCATTCTTAACCATCACATAAAAGTGCTATGCAGATGAGACTGAATACAGATAGATGAGCAATGATTATACCCTCTACATTGCAGAACACTGAATCAACACATTTGTCAACACATTTCAGATGTATCAAAATTATATGTACAACTCTGAAGCACATTCTGACTAATGAATGATTATTTGCAGAAAAACAAGGGTCAGATCAATACATAACCATACTTATTTTTGTCTCTGTTTAGATATGAAGGAGAATGCAATTGAAAAATAATGGAATTATTCTAGAATTCTTTAAAGGTCACAAACAACCATTGCAAAAGCTTACCATTGAAACAATCAAATCCTTTTCTCAACATTTCATGTGTTCCCACAGAGTTCCTGTGCTACAGACATCAATCTCTCAACCCGGGACCCTAGAGTGTCCATTAATTCCTGGTGTAAAGTTTGGGTCCATCTACTCATACTACCTCATACAGAGAAATAAGCAATGAGTCGATGTTCTTCCCTAATTTCAGAAAACAGTAAACAGAGTGAGACCTACTTAATATCTGGATAGAAAACAATCAGGAAATTTTAACTAAAATTTAGTAAGTTAGCCTGAAAAAGTTGAGAAAACAATTCAGAATAAGGAAATGACAAATTATGGTGGCGAAAGAAAGTTTCATGGAGTTAACACTAGGGAACTAAATTCAGCTTGATGGCTTCTTTACTTTACTGAAAGTAACTTACACTGGAAATGGAGAACTGTTCCTATCCTATCCAGTTTCCAATTTGAAAAAGGAGAAAATAAAAATAAAGTTCAAGGGTTTTCCCCTCTTCAAGAAATGAATGACTACTTTTTGGGCATATAAGTATGTTCCAGGGTTGTCAAGCTCAGTTTTATTTCATGCTTCAGAATTTTGAATTTCAGTTGAGATATTGGGCTGGTTAATATCCTAGTTCAGGAATCAATGACTTTGCATTTTGGTTATACAGATAAAATCTTCTCTAGTCATTGCACCAAAACCCAGCAAGCAGTATATTTGTGAACACCAAAAATAATAACAATCAGGCTTACACTGTGTTTGTCATATGAGAAGAGCATAGAGTAGGTGGACTAACTGGACCATTGGTAGTGAGAAATTAGTATCATTATCTTGTCTAATGGGAAAATTACAAATCCTACAATCAGTACTGAAAACAAGAATTAAGTGTAACCCTATTGATCAATGTATCCTTGTTGAAAAATATTTAATTAGGTAATCATCCAGGATACCTATCTATCGTCCTTATCCTAAGCCTGACTTTTTCCTTTATTTTTCTGAAGTGACTATCTTTTCACAAAATGTATTGCTTATCATGTTACACAAATCAAAATTTTAAACTATTTGTTATTTCAGAGTTAGTCTTAGCCATGCCCTCTACAAAAATTGAGATGATATTTTATTTTATTTGGTTAATTAGCAGATTTATATAGTACATGACTCTAGAACATGAATAACCACAGTGCCAACTGAAACAGTACAACAATCATTAAAACACTTAAATACAAATAAAATAAAAAACAAAAAAGAATAACCAAAACTGCAGAAGCTCTCCTTGGGATCTCCAAGGTTACTAGAAAAAAATTCATTTTAAGAACTTTCCAGAAGGCTAATAGAGATGTGGCTAATCTCACCTCACCACTATTAAGTTAAGTTACTAGCATATTGCTGCTTTGCTACTCAAAACATTAATTTACTTCATTACCTAATTCTACCTTTCAATTCTTTATTTGTTTTCAAAAGTAGCCCAAATTAGCAATTCATACTTCAAGATTGCTGCTCGTGAGAGGCCAGCATTTACAGCTTTCTAAGATTGGGAATGTCATAATTTTAATATAAATACACTTTTTTTGGAAAGAACAATGAATAAAAGCTGCATTTTAAAAGTAGGACAAAAACACAGTCCTTTAATATTGATAACACTTCTCTTTCCTCTTTGATAACACTTTCCTTTCCTTGTAAAAATTAAATAGTTTTACATACTGGGTAATGTTCAGGGTCTGAAAAAAGAATTTAAATCTTTCCTTTGCACCACAACCTCCATCTGACTATCTAGTCAGACTCAACTGGTACAATCACTTTAAAGCAGATTTGTTTTTTATGTAAAGAAATAGAAAAAAATTAAAAGTATAGCTAATATCCTGTCTGATTTGTCCCTAGTATCTGGAAAGTAATTCTTAGATATTAATAAAGAAAGATAAGCAGACAAACCAAACTGATACCCAGACATTCTGTTTACAGTTAATATGCACAAGTTCAAATCTCTGGTGCCAAATTGTTTATATCTCAGTACTGACAGAATAGGCAGTACAACCACTGAACGAAATCTTTCAGAGCTCCTGGAGGATGGGAGAACTACTAGAAGACTGGACAAGAACTGTTGTGGTTCCAATGCATAAAAAGGGAAAAAAGCTGGATCAAAAAAACTATAGACCATCAACAACCGGGAAAATATTGGAAAAAGTAATAATCAAAAAGTCTATTTGTGAGTATCTAGAAATCAACAAGGTGATTAGTAGAAGCCTGCGTGGGCTTGTTAAAGAAAGATCATGCCAGATCTTGCCGTCTTCTATGATAAAGTGACTAAAATAGTGGATCAGGGAAATGCTGTTGGATTTCAGTAAGATATTAGCCTATTTCTTGGTAAGATAGAACAACATGGAACAGATGGATTTGCCACCCGGCATGTAGTCCTCAATGAAACTACATCTACATAGAGAAAAACATGCACTGGGATACCTCAAGGTTCTGTTTTGGGTCCATGCTCTTCAGCATCTTCATAAATACAGCCAAATGTACGGGGGAAAATAGGCAGCACTTGGTTCAACAATACTGTATGTGAGTGGGATCTAGATGTCCTGCTGGACTACCACTTATGTATGAATCAGTAATGTGCTGCAGCTGCCACTGCAGTTCTAGGCTGCATCAACAGAGGGATAGCATCAGCATCATGGGAAGTGATAGATAGCACCACTCTATAATAGACTAATGAGACCACATTTGGAATATTGCACCCAGTTCTGATCACTACAATACAAAAATCATGCTGACGCCCCAAAAGAGTGCAGAGGAGAAACAAATATGATAGGGAGTCTGGAGGTTAAATTGTACAATGAATGGCTAAGGGAACTAGATATGTTTAACTTAACATGATAATAATCTTCCCATATTTGAAGGACTGTCACAGAGAAGAGGGGGTTAACTTAATTTTCATAGGCAGTATAAGAAGCAATTACTAAGAAACATCAGAGAGAGAGAGACTCCATCTGTAATCAAGGAATTTCCTGACAATGACAGTTTTCATTCTAAAGTTGTTCATTCCGGAGTACAAAATTTCCAACGCTCTCGTCCTTCCGTTGGTCCCTCTGGTAAAATTCGTGTCTTCGTATCAGTGCTTTAATGTTGGAGGTGTTCAAGAAAAGATTGGATAACTGCTTGTCTCGGATAGTATAAAGACTCCTGCTTGGGTAATATTTGGATTAGCATATCTCCAAGGTTCCTTTCAGCCTTTTGAATCTTTTGTTCAGGAACAATATCTTTACTCTCTGTCCAGAATTGTACAGTGCTGGGAACAGCTAAGCTATGATACCATTGCATAGAATCATCAAACTCACAGAAGTAGAGAACCTGAGACTGAGCAAGACACATACCACCCATAGGAGAAGGTGTTTTTTTTTTTTTTTAAATCAGCATGTCTTCTGTAAAAGCACTTTTCTTCCATGTGTCTTCAAACATAGTGTTTACTGCAAGAAACCTGCAGTTTCCCTGGAAACAAAATTGTATACCATTTGAGATATAAAAGTTAAAATAGATTCTTTTTCTGTCTGGAATCTGATTGAAGAAATTCACAATCCAGCAAAATTAAAGAGACAGTTTGATGGAAATAAAGTATGCTCCACATGTTTACAAGTTCTCTTCAGACAAGAAGAACGCTTCTGTTGATAAGGAATCTTTCAAAGATGCATACTAAAGGTGAAGATCAACTTCTCATGGAAAAACTTAGCTTATCTGTGATCTTATAACCACCTGTCAGGTAAATAGGCATCATCATTGATTTGGTCAAACAAGGAAGAATTCCTAATCCCATGGAAAAAATGCCAATTGAACATAGCTGTTCCCATATTTTCTTATTTTCGATATTTACAGGTAAATTTTCTTCTGCTGAAATGCACATACACTGTTGTAACTATGTATCATTCATGTGTTTGCAACTATGTATCATTGCAACTATGTATCATTCATTGCAACATTGTATCATTCACGTGTAATCATTAACTTCTGTCTCTTCAGTGACCTTTGCAAGGCACGTACAAGGGACAAGGAGCTAGACGATTGTTAATAAGCTTATCCACATTGTAAATAATCTGTCCGGTATGCAGCTTTGTAAACATGCACATCCTGATGAGATTACCATGTTTGACTTGAGCTTTGATTAAATCATTTTCTTGTAAAAAAGCACAATAAAAGAGCGTGTGCCAAGACATTCGGGGCGCGCTGATCAAGAGGAAACTTCGCTTCCTGTCATTTCTCTTCCCTTCGCTCTTTTTCATGAGCCGCCCATCAGATGCGGGATGGCAGATACCGCATTCTGGTGACCCCGACGTGATTCCCTAAGGGGGATACGTAGCGACGCGCCCATATCTTATCAGCTCGATGGGAGCTGTGCATCACCAGGCCTGAAGCGAATTGCACATCATCGGATCTGAAACACGGTCTCGACTTTCGTAAGTATGGGTGGAAACTTTTCTCAACAACAGATGCAGCATCTGAAGGAATTGAGGGAGTTAGTCGCTTCTTCTAAATATTCTGCTAATTTAAAGGGCTCGATTGTAAAAATGAAACCTATTGCTACATTATTGGCTTATGTGTGGCAACATTGTCCTAATTATTCAGAGGAAGGGTCCTTAAAAATTTCCACTTGGCAAAAAATTGGTGAACATCTCCATAGTCCTCCTCGTGCACCTATTGGCATTTTGGTCACTTGGAGGAAAATTATGGATGCTTTAAAAGTCCATTATAAAATAGAAGCAGGGAGTGTGTTTGAATCTCCCCCGCCAAGTTATGATAACTTTTCAATTTGCTCTAACTCAGGCAGAAGCTGCTGCCATTATTCAACAATGCCCCACATGTAGTAAGCAAGGACACTCCATTCCCATAGGAGTAAATCCTAGAGGATTAAAAGCTTGTGAAATTTGGCAAATGGATGTAACTCAGTATCCACCTTTTGCCCCTTGGAAATATTTGCACATTTCCATAGATACATATTCAGGGTTTATTCTGGCTACTCCTCAAAGGGGAGAAACTGTAAAACATGTCATCAATCATTCAATTCGTACCTTTGCCTCGCTGGGACGTCCAAAAGAAATCAAAACAGACAATGGATCTGCCTATACAAGTTCTGCTTTCCAGGACTTCTGTAACAGATGGGATATAACCCACAAGTTTGGGATTCCCTACAACAGCCAGGGGCAGGCTATTGTGGAACGAGCGAACCTATGTCTGAAACGTGCTCTTGATCGATATTCGTTGCGGGAAAACCCCCCGAACCTCCCAGCATTGCAAAATTCTCTTAATATTTGTCTTTACACTTTAAACTTTCTTAATCTGACTGGCATTCCTCCCACTTCTGCTGCTTCACGTCATTTTTCCTTCCCCTCACCCCCTCCTAACAGACCTCTGGTATATTATCGCAGATTGCCAGATCCTGCCTGGCAGGGTCCCGCTGAGCTTCTCACTTGGGGACGAGGCTACGCTGCGATCTTACTGCCAGACAAAACCACTTGCTGGATCCCTGGTAGGGCGGTTAGACTCTATCATGGGAATTCCTCCGCTACATCTGTATCTTAAAACTCTTCCTGATATTCTTGACTATATCTTCTTCGCAATTTCTACCTTACTTCAACAAAACCTATGCTTCCTGTCAAAAGACTATTTGTGTTAAAACCATTTCATTAACAGAAAGCTATTATACTTGTTCCATGTGGGTACGTCATGAAAATGCTACCCATAGTTTTCACTCTGTCACTTCTGTTTTGTTTAAAGAACACTCTACCATTCGCTCTTTTGTTCCTTCTTTACTCTTCCTATGGAAAGGAACCTTAAAATCTTTTCCTCTATTCAATCTAAAACATAGGGGGACCTAAATGTCCTTCTATTGTATTATGGGTTTCCCCACCCCAACTAACATCCTTGATGAATTACCAAATTAATCTTTATTGTCATTATTGTAATTATTATCCTTTTTCTACTAATTGCATTCCCTCCTCATTTCGCAAATGTTCTACAACTAACTTGTCCATAGCCCTCTCTTCTGCTTGTGATGTTTTTATATACCCGAACTCTGATCCTGTCAACAAACGACGCTTCAAAAGAACTGTCCATGACGATCTACAGAAGCCTCATAGAAGATATAATATTGCTTGGACTGTAACTGACTTTCAAGGCGTTCGTTTAAGTTCTACAACCAATTTTTCTCGCATAGAAGACTTCTACCCACCACTTCAATTCGATTTGGCAGACGCACCCACACAACCAGGGGATATCCTGCAATCTACACCACTTCAGGAGGAACTTTAACATCACGCCTGAAAGGAATGTATTTTATCCCTGGCAATAATTTTGTTTGGACTTGTTCCACCGGTTTCATGGCATGTATCCACGGGGATGAAATTGTTAAATCCAAATCATTTTGCATTCAAGTATGGCTTGTGTGTATAACTCTGATGATTTTATATCCCTACAGGTACCCATGGAATACCCCCTTCTGCAAAAAAGATTTAGATCCGTTAATTTTTAAAACAAGGGGGATTGTGTGCTATGCTTAAAGAAGAATGTTGTCTTTATGCTGATATCAGGGAGGGGGGGTTGTTTTCTATTTTGCCATGGTTTACAACCTTTTTAACTGCATTGGCAGGGTCATTAATAATCATTATATTGATATGTATTATAGGACCTTGTTGTTTTTATAGAATATTGCAATTTTTGAAAAATCAATTGTCCTCCATAACTGCTGATGTTAATGTGCTATTGCAAGCTCATGTTATATCCTCAATACCGGACGAAAAAATGTCATTGCTGAGTTACCACTCCTTGGACAACCCTGACGCTGACGGGTCGCACTCTTGCCTAGATGACGGGGACGGCGAACATTTCAGAAAAATGGTTCCTGTCTTCTCGGACGAGGAAGAAGACTTGTCATAAATAATAAAAACAGAGGAGATGTTGTAACTATGTATCATTCATGTGTTTGCAACTATGTATCATTGCAACTATGTATCATTCATGTGTTTGCAACATTGTATCATTCACGTGTAATCATTAACTTCTGTCTCTTCAGTGACCTTTGCAAGGCACGTACAAGGGACAAGGAGATAGATGATTGTTAATAAGCTTATCCACATTGTAACTAATCTGTCCGGTATGCAGCTTTGTAAACATGCACATCCTGATGAGATTACCATGTTTGACTTGAGCTTTGATTAAATCATTTTCTTGTAAAAAAGCACAATAAAAGAGCGTGTGCCAAGACATTCGGGGCGCGCTGATCAAGAGGAAACTTCGCTTCCTGTCGTTTCTCTTCCCTTTGCTCCCTTTCATGAGCCGCCCATCAGATGCGGGATGGCAGATACCGCATACACTAAATAAAAGAATCAGTGACCAGTGACAAACTACAGTGGTGTCTGTGGGAAATTCAAAATAGCCAAATGATGGTCCTTGCAGGGCGATTGAAGCCTTGCTGCTTTTGAACATGCATCATCCTCAATTCACAACCTGAAAAATGGACAGGTCTTTAATGGTATGGCCTCAACTTACATCTGGATATTTTTAACCCCTTTATTTTTGTGAACATTTTTAGGCAGGAATGCACAAGGTCTGGGCAACAGGGTACTGTCCTTTGTCATTAGTTCAACACTCCTTTGAAACAGAATTGGACAAGTGAGTGTTTCTCCATTTATAAGCAGCAAAGTTAGATGATATACCTGTTGGCTTCATTCATAGACATCCGCACAGTGGCTGTTGAGGCAGAAATGTGCATAAGAGGGATCAACAAGATTAAGATGGTTGTTACAACATGCATCTCATGTGACATGTGTCAAAGGATTAAACTTGTGATTGCATGTCCTGGGCCAACATTTTAAATTTTTTGACACTCCATTGTCACCACCACAAAGATGCCCAAGTTATGATACTCTTTGAAGTATTTTAATCATTTATGAAGTATTTTAGTCATTTATGAAGTATTTTAGTCATTTATGAAGTAAATTACATTGCCTCTGTGTCATGAAGTGAATGTTGAAAGAATGTGCACTGCCAGGATGAAAAATGCTCACTAGTATACTTCTACCTACTTTCTAAGGACATGAAAAAAATTAGATTTACATGTCCATTTTTAATTCAGAAATGTTTATGACCTTTGGCTATTAGTAGACTCTGTTAGGTTCACTGAGAACATTAATTCATCCACTGCTTCTTCTTCTATAAGAAAATCAGAGGTGAGTCAATAGAATAGAATAAAGCTGGAAGGAATCTTGAGGTCTTCTAGTCTAGCCCCCTGCTCAAGCAGGAGAATCTATACAATCTCAGACAAGTAACTGTCCAGTCTCTTCTTAAAAACCTCCAGTGATGGAGCATCCACAATTTCTGAAGGAAAGCTGTTCCATTGGTTAATTGTCCTTACTGTTAAGAAATTTCTCCTTAATTCCAGGTTGCTTCTCTCTTTGATCAGTTTCCAACCAATCAATGTTTAACACAACATTATAATGTATTTTGATCAGTTTTCTTTCCCCTCTTCTCTTTCTCTACTCCCCCACCTGATGGTCCTAAAAGACTACTTAATCATTTGAAATAATTCCTTTTAGAATATCCCACATCCAGATGGCCAAGTAAAAACATAAAATAGTGCAGGGGCTTCCTCCCTGCATGTATATGAAGCAAAAATCTTTAAATCAATATTTGTCTTTTATTTCTCAAAGTAATACATCAGTTTTGGATTCTGCCTGGATAAGAGAACTGGATTTTGCTTAGGGAAACCAGGCTGAAAACAACAAGCTACGAAAAAAATCAATTTACCTTGGTTCCGATAAAAGGAAGCTGATTTTATTATCAGTTCTTTTATCCTGTATTTTGATTTAGATAACTCGGTATTAATGTTTTCTCATTTTAAATTAGAGAGCCTCATATTTCAGGATGATTAATCATCTGAGGTCTATTCCTTCTTACAGATCTGTTAGCACCTTAGGCTTAAACCTACCAAACAAATGGCATAAAGTTGAACCCATTGTCTATTTCTGCTGTAGGAAATTCAGCAAAATTAGGTAAATTGATTTTTGAAATAGTCTTCCAGCTAAAGTAAGGTATCTTAGCAGTACAGGGAATCTTATCTTTTTATTTTTCTTATATGTATCCATTTCATGTATTCATAACTGTGTTTATACTTATACCTGTTAAATAAATAAAATAAATAAATATCAGTTAAAAAACCACCAACCAATTGTTTATAGTACACTGGCAAACTTTAGAAGGAAAATACTTGGAAAAGTTAAGAAACAGAAGGATCTAAGAGATTTACAGAATCTGCTAGCTCATTTTGAAGTTCAATCATTTCTGAGGGGAAAAGTTAGAAGGTTTTTTCCCCCTAATGAACGGTGAAAGGATTTCACTCATTTTTTAACAGCCCATAACTGGTATAAATATGTGACAGAATAGTTCATTTAAAAGAAAAAAACGGTAATATTTGAGGAGTTAAAGAAAAAAGCTCATTTACCATTAATATTTTTTTTACCCAATATATAATTTTGTATACTTAAATGTCATAATCATTTGGCTTTTACCCCCAAATATAATCCCTTCTAGTAATCTGGCTAAAATGAGCAAATTTCAGAACAATAATGTTCAGGCCTCATATTAGGCACAATTGCAATTGCACAATTGCAAGTATCAATTTTTCATATCCTTTACTGTGTCTTCTACTGGCTCAGTCTGCAGGGCTCACAGACATGGGAAGACAATATTGTCCTGATTAATGCAGGCAAGATTGAAGTTATAGACACCAAAAAAATCTGTCAAAATCTATATACATGGCTACGATTCACAGTTTAACCTCTAAGCATTCTGAATCAAAAGATACTAACTCATTCTTTGATGTATCTTGATATAACATTCTCTATGGATTGAAAACCACTAGTTTCTATCTCACCAGTTTCTTTCCTTACAAAAATCTAAACTAAGCCCTAGGCTGATAAAAATAACTATTTAGTGACAATCCAAGAAACCTGAAAGTGAATATAAAAGTAGCTGAACAAAACAATCTTACTGGAATATCTGTCCTTGAAAGAGACATTACATTACATTATTCCAACCCCACCACCTCGTTACAAAGTACCCTTGGCAATGGCCATGTAATTTTATCTCACAAATGATTTTATTGTTAAAAAAATCAGATGAAAGTGAACAAAAGAAAACTGGTGAAGATGCAGACTCATTAAGACTTATCATCAGTTCCAATACAACATTATAAATGAGAGAAAAGGTTTACCTTTATTAAGCATAGCTTCATACAATGGCAGGTTTGCAATTCTAAACATTCTTGCTGATGTTTGATATAATCAGTCTCAACAAAATGTGATTAAGAGAAAATAACTGTTTAATTTCACAAGTTTAAATAAGCATATCTCATAAAACTGCAGATGTCAAAAACAGTCAATGAACAAGAACAGTCCCTTTTTCTGGTAGCTAAAAAGACCAAAGGAGTATCTTTCTGTTTGACAGGTTTTATATGTTGTAAGCTGCCTTGAGTCACCATGGCGAATAGGTGGCAATACAAATCTAATGAAGAAATTAATTACAAAATAAAATAATGCTGTGGAAAAAAAAAAAGCTCTAAGCCATGGGCGTCAAATTTGTGACATCACATTGTCAACATATGATGTATCATGACTTATTTCCTCTTCGCTAATCTGGGGTTGGGCATGGCCAGCATGTTATGCATCCGGCCCTTGGGCTGCAAGTTTGGTAACCCTGCTCTAAATGATTTATAGTCATTCCATTAATGACTGGTTTTCATGGATTCATCACAAAACAGCATAATATTCTTAGATACATCAGATATCCATTTTTCTATGCTGAAAAAAGTTGTATAGCCTGCAATTCAAATTTATGCAGAAAAGGCAATTGTTCAAGTGCTGCATGGGGAAATGATATGGAAAATAGAAAATAGCAAAGAATTAGAAATCATGCAAAAAAAGAAAATCACAAGGGTGCTTGATCCTATCTGCAATAGTAGCTGTATAGGCTAATATATGGAAAGTGGGATATACAACAAGGGATAGAACAGTAAAAAGAAATTGCCCATAAATATTTTGAAGAGTTATATAAAAAGGAAGAAGTTTACGAAGATAGGATAAGAAACTATTTAGATGAAATGAAGGATAAAGCAATTGGGGAAAAAATGGAAGAATGATTAAATAAAAGACATTACTTGATTCGAATTGAAATCAGCAATAGAGAACCTGAAAAACAATAAAGCCTCGGGGCCAGATGGGATCCCAGGGGAGCTGTACAAGGCAATAGCAGAACAAATAGGACCTCTTATGGTGGAAGTTTTTAATGACGGCTTATTGGCAGCCAGGATGCCGGACTCATGGAGAGGGGCATTGATTTTGCTGATCCCAAAGGAGGATTTGCACCCTCAAAATATACAAAATTATAGGCCAATTTCTTTGCTAAATAGTGACTACAAAATATTTTCTTCTATTATAGCAGGTAGACTAAAAAGAATGTTCAATGAGCATATACATGAAGACCAAAATTGATTTCTCCCGACCAGACAAATCAGGAATAATTTAAGAATAGTATTAGATGTTTTAGAATTTTATGAAGCCCACCCTGAAAAACAAATAGCACTTATGTTTTTAGATGCAGACAAGGCCTTTGATAACTTAAATTGGCAATTTTTAATCCAAAAAATTTATAATATGAATTTATGCACCAAATCTGAAAATATTATAATAACCATTTATGATACACAACAGGTGAATATTATAATAAACGGGGAATATACCCGCCCAATAAAAATAGAAAAAGGAGTCAGACAGGGCTGCCCACTCTTACCCCTGCTGTTCATATTATCACTAGAAGCATTATTAACGTGAAATAGACAGAACCCAGACATAAAAGGATTAAAAGTTAAGAAAGAAAGAATATAAGTTGCAAGCGTTTGCAGATGATATGATTTTTTTCATTGAAGAACCAATAGAAAGAGGACAAAAATTGATGAATGAATTTGAACAATTTGGAGCAGTAGCAGGACTAAAAATTAATAGGAAGAAAATGAATTTAATGACTAAAAGTTTAACAGAAAAACAGAAATTAGAACTAGAAGAAGTTGGGCTTCCGGTTCACAAGGCTTCGGTGGCAGCAGGAATTCGCGGTCCTACGCGATTCCTGCTGCGCTCACCGCCGAGGTTCTTCCGATCTGAACGGATCCAGAGGATAGGGCTGCCCCGTAGAGGCAGCTGAAGAGAGAGGGGATCTGGATTTGGGTTTGGGGGTATCACAAACCCCTCCTCAGCTGGGAAAATCCCTTTTTCCCAAGGTGGTGGAGCGGCGGTCAGCAATCGCCGCCACAAAGAAGCCTGCAGCCGGGTAAGATTTGTGCTGGAGGAAGCAGGTGAAGGTGAAAGTTTTGGCTGAACTGGGACTACAAGAAATCTCTAAATACCCTGAAAACTGAAATGTTCAAAGGATACATTGTCTCCCAAGGAACATCGTAAAAGCGGTGAAAAAAAAAGCTTAAAGGGAAAGTTACTTTCTTTTACTCTCCCTTCCCACAGAAACAGCAGTTGGAAATCTGGAAAACCTGCTTGGGCATAGAAGGGCATAAACTTGAAATTTTAAGCCAAGGGGATAAGGATTTCTGGACATTGGAATTAAAAACTTAAAATTCTTTGTATTTGTTATAAATGGAAGGGAAGAGGTAAAGATTTATTTTAAAACTGAAGAAAACTGCTTTGAGCTTATAAGATCAAAAATAAAAGATATTATGGACTTCTAGAAGATTACTTTGGAACTGTGTTATTTGAATTCTACTCTAGGAAGAGAAAATATAGAAAGAAGAAAATGCTAAATGGAACTGTTTGTTTTGATTTGGTTTGCTTTGTGACTTTGGGATCTTTGTGAACTACTTCTTGAAAGATTAAAGATATCTGGGTTGTTTAAAAAAAAGGGAAAAATAGCATTATCTTTTGAAGATCTACAAATGGAATTTCAAAAATTGAAAGAAGAGGAACAGGAAGGCATGGGCTCTTCTGGATCTATTTTCCACTTTTTACAAATGGTGATTTCTACCTATCATGAAATACAACAGCGACAGGAAGACTGGGACCAAGAAGAAGAAGAAAAAGCCATCTTTAATGGACAGATACTTTTAGCGGAGGAAGAAAAGTGTAAGGGGGGTGAAGAAATGTTGAATTCAGGACTTAAAAAAGCAACCAAGGAAAAGAAAATTAAGATGAAAAATCGATATGATGTCAGAAAGCAACAGAAAAGAGAAATATAACAGAGAGGGAAGATTAAGAGAGTGAAACTTGAGAGATGGGGGGATCAAAAAGCCAGAATTGATAAGAAAGGAAGGGAAAAAGGAAAGAGAAGTCATAAAAGCTTTAAACAAGATGCCAAAAAACACGTTTTTTTTAGAGATAAGGGGTAAGATATAATTTTATAAAAATGATTCTGCAAAAGTACACAAGATTGGTAGATATTAGTATTTGAAATTGGATTAGAAAATAAAAATATTACATGAATTAATAATGCATTGAAAAGAAGCTTGAAAATGTTTAAGATTTGATAACAGAGTTTAATTTACTATTAAATATTGCTTTTATTATATTATAAACTCAATATTTCTTTTTTTTGTTTTACTATTACTTACTAAATTTAATATTATGTGTTTGTCTTAGTATTTTGAAATGTAGTACTTAGAATGTATGAAGCAGAATCAGTATGGAAAATATGTATTATCGTAAGTGTAAAATTTAGGGTAAAGATAAAAAGTTGTCATATTTCAACCAGTGGTTACAGGGAAAATATTGTATTAGAAAGGAAGGAAAAATAGATGATTGAAAGAGAACGGACAAAAGATGCAAGTATAATTATTTGAATTGAGATGAAATAAATAAAAGAGAATTAAAAGAGTGAATAGGAGAGAGAAAATATATAGAAAATATAGAATGTTAATTAAGATATGAAATAGTATATTATGTGAGCATGAATTTGATTTACATCTGTACAAAAAGATCTAAGCCAGGGTAAACCACTTCCCAAAAAGAAGTTTTATGTATTTATGTTTTGTGTAATGTAATGTTTGTTTATGTTTGAAAGGATGTTGGAAGAGAACTAATGAAATTATATATAATGAATATACATAATTTAAGATAAAAGAAATACAATTAAACAGAAAGAAAGGGAGCAGTAAAGAGAAGTTGGGAAAGGATATGAAGTTGAACAGATCAGATAAATATATATATTAAATTGTGCCTGTATAGAAATGGGATAAGTTGGAATTATCTTGATTGTTAAATAAGATATTCTATGTGTTTTCTAGAAAAGAAAAGAACTAGAAGACGTTATGGGACTACAAGTGATAAAGAAAGTTAAATATTTAGGAATATGGTTGACAGCACATTGTAAGACACTAAAGGAAAGCAATTATGACAAATTAATGCAACAGGTAAAGAAGGATTTAAAAACATGGGGCAAACTGCAACTTTTATTATTAGACAGGATTGCTGCTATTAAAATGAATATTCTTCCAAAATTCCTCTATATATTTCAGACGATTCCAATTAAACTACACAAAAGGTTTTTTGAAGAACTTAACAAAATAACTGCAAAATTCATCGGGCAAGGGAAAAAACCTAGAATAAATTTGAAGGC
Source organism: Hydrophis major (assembly GCA_033807585.1). Lineage (NCBI taxonomy): Eukaryota > Metazoa > Chordata > Lepidosauria > Squamata > Elapidae > Hydrophis > Hydrophis major. Next base: position 49,472,430 of record CM066333.1, on the reverse strand, counting down.
AATGCAGGATATGAAGAGCAGGGGAGGGCTGGCACTTCCAAATTGGGAGTTGTATTATAATGCGCTGTTGTAACTATCAGTGCAATTCTGTACCATCCTAGCATTGAAACGATTTAGCTTTCTTGTATACATTAGACTCCTGTCTGCATTGTATCTTTCTCATGTAAACATTAGACTCTTATCTCTTCAGTGATCTTTGCCAGGCATGCAAAAGAGAAGAGGAGTTTAAACAGCTGTCAATACAGAATGATGTTTTAATTGACCTGAATTCCTATAAATTACGCTTTCTGATACCCTGTTGTCTTTACTAACCTGAGCTATTATAAATCTTATGTATTTCCTGCTGACCTAAGCTATTATAATTCATGAATGTTTTGTTTACCCTGGGCTTTGAAGAATTTCACCCCCCTGTGAAAAAGCATAATAAAAGAGCCAGTGCCGAGGCATTTGGCGCGCTCATCCCGAGGAAACCTCGTCTCGTGTCGTTTCTCTCTCCCTTGCTCCCTTTCATGAGGCACCCATCTAATGCGGGATGGCAGATACCGCATTTTGGTGACCCCGACGTGATTCCCTAAGGGGGATACTCAGTGGCGCGCCCATACTTATCAGCTCGGTTGGAGCTGTGCATCGCCAGGCGCCTGAGCGAATTGCACCTCATCGGATCTGAAAGATGGTCTCGACTTTAGTAAGTATGGGTGGAGGCTTTTCTCAACAGCAGAAGGAATTGAGAGAGCTAGTCGCTTCTTCTAAATACTCTGCTAATTTAAAGGGCTTTCCCATAAAAAGGAAATCTATTGCTACATTATTGGCTTATGTGTGGCAACATTGTCCCAATTATTCAGAGGAAGGGTCCTTAAAAATTTTCCAATTGGCAAAAAATTGGTGAACATCTCCATTGTCCTCCTCGTGCACCTATTGGCATTTTGGTCACTTGGAGGAAAATTATGGAGGCTTTAAAAGTCCATCAAAAAATAGAAGCAGGGAGTGTGTTTGAATCTCCCCTGCCAAGTTATGATAACTTTTTAATTTTCTCTAACTCAGGCAGAAGCTGCTACATTCCATTCCCATAGGAGTAAAATCCTAGAGGATTAAAAGCTTGTGAAATTTGGCAAATGGATGTAACTTAGTATCCACCTTTTGCCCCATGAAAATATTTGCACGTTTCAATAGATACATATTCAGGATTTATTTTGGCTACTCCTCAAAGGGAAGAAGCTGTAAAACAATTATTCAATTCGTACCTTTGCCACGCTGGGATGTCAAAAAGAAATAAAAAAAGACAATGGATCTGCCTACACAAGTTCTGCTTTTCAGGACTTCTGTAACAGATGGGATGTAATCCACAAGTTTGGGATTCCCTGCAACAGCCTGGGGACAGGCTATTAGGCTATTGTGTAATGAGCTCACTTATCTCTGAAACGTGCTCTTAATTGGTATTCATTGCGGGAAAAACCCCCGAACCTCCCAGCATTGCAAAACTCTCTTAACATTTGTCTTTTTACTCTAAACTTTCTTAAATCTAAATTCCTCCTACTTCTACTGCTGTTCGTCATTTTTCCCCCCCTTTCCCCCTCCTAACAGATTGTCATTATTCTGCTTGGCAGAGTCCTGCTGAGCTTGGGGGAGAGGAAACGCTGCGATCTTATTGCCAGAAAAAACCACTCTCTGAATCCCTGGTCAGGCAGTAAGACTCTATCATGGGAATTCATCTGCTACATCTGTATCTTAAAAATCTTTCCTGATATTCTTGCCTATATCTTCTTTGCAATTTCTACCTTACTTCAACAAAACCTATGCTTCCTGTCAAAAGACTATTCGTGTTAAAATCATTTCATTAACAGAAGGCTATTATACTTGTTCCACGTGGGTATGTCATGAAAATGCTATCCATAAGTTTTCACTCTGTCATTTCTGTTTTATTTTAAAGAACACTCTACCCCTCACTCTTTTGTTTCTTCTTTACTCTTCCTATGGAAAGGAACCTTAAAATCTTTTCCTCTTTTCAATCTAAACATAGGGGGATCTAAATGTCCTTATATTGTATCAAGGGTTTCCCCACCCCATTTAACGTTCTTAATGAATGATCAAGTTTATCTTCATTGTCATTATTGTAATTATTATCCTTTTTCTATTAATTGTATTCCTTCCTCATCTGGTAAATGTTCTACAACTAATTTGTCCATAAGCCTCTCTCCTGCTTGTCATGTTTTTATATACCCGAGCTCTGATCCTGTCAATAAGCAACGCTTCCAAAGAACTGCCCATGACGATCTGCAGAAGCCTCATAGAAGAGATAATATTGCCTGGACTATAACTGACTCTCAAAAAGTTCGTTTAAATTCTACAACCAATTTTTCTTGCATAGAAAACTTCTACTCACCATTTCAATTCAATTTGGCAGACGCACCCACACAACCGGGGGATATCCTGCAATCCACATCACTGCAGGATCACGCCTGAAAGGAATGTATTTTATCCCTGGCAATAATTTTGTTTGAGTTTGTTACACTGGTTTCATGGCATGTATCCACGGGGATGAAATTGTTAAATCCAAATCATTTTTGCATTCAAGTATGGCTTGTGAGTATAACTCTGATGATTTTATATCCCTATAGGTATCCATGGAACACCCCCTCTCTTGCAAAATCGTAGAGGCTTAGCTCTGTTATTTTTAAAAACAAGGGGGATTTTGTGCTGCGCTTAAAGAAGAATGTTGTTTTTATGCTGATAGCAGGGGGGGGGATTTAAAGGAGAATGTTGTCTTTATGCTGATAGCAGGGGTGTGTGGCTTAAAGGAGAATGTTGTTTCTATGCTGATAGCAGTGAGGTCGTGCTGGATTCTATGAATGAATTAGAAAAACGCTTAAAAGATAGAGAATACGAAAGATCAAACATGTATAATTGGTATCAAGGTTCGTTTTCTATTTCACCATGGCTTACAACCCTTTTAACTGCGTTGGCAGGACCATTAATAATCATTATATTGATATGTATTATAGGACCTTGTTGTTTTAATAGAATATTGCAATTTTTTAAAAATCAATTATCTTCCATGACTACTGATGCTGATGTGTTATTGCAAGCTCATGTTATGTCTTTAACATCGGATGAAGAAATATCATTGCTGAGTTACTGCTCCTTGGACAACCCTGATGCTGACGGGTCGCACGCCTGCCTAGATGACGGGGACGGAGAACATTTCAGAAAAGTAGTTCCTGTTTTCTTGGACAAGGAAGAAGACTCGTCATAAAAAAAATAAATAAAAACAGAGGAGATGTTGTAACTATCAGTGCAATTCTGTACCATCCTAGCATTGAAACGATTTAGCTTTCTTGTATACATTAGACTCCTGTCTGCATTGTATCTTTCTCATGTAAACATTAGACTCTTATCTCTTCAGTGATCTTTGCCAGGCATGCAAAAGAGAAGAGGAGTTTAAACAGCTGTCAATACAGAATGATGTTTTAATTGACCTGAATTCCTATAAATTACGCTTTCTGATACCCTGTTGTCTTTACTAACCTGAGCTATTATAAATCTTATGTATTTCCTGCTGACCTAAGTTATTATAATTCATGAATGTTTTGTTTACCCTGGGCTTTGAAGAATTTCACCCCCCCCTGTGAAAAAGCATAATAAAAGAGCCAGTGCCGAGGCATTTGGCGCGCTCATCCCGAGGAAACCTCGTCTCGTGTCGTTTCTCTCTCCCTTGCTCCCTTTCATGAGGCGCCCATCTAATGCGGGATGGCAGATACCGCAATGCGCCCTCTTTAGTATGGTTGAAGGAATGTGTGAATTTAACCAATAAGAGAGTATTACTCCTAGGAGGCCATGGCTTACAAAGGGGGTGGCATGCTTTTTATGGGATATTGGGAAAACTAGCCAAAAATATTTTCACAGGCACCTAATCAGAGATTCATTATTGACTAATTGGAAGAAAATATGGAAAAAACTTAAAGATACCAATCTGGATCTCAACAATGGAAGCAATGACCCTCCCAAATAATTGGGATATTACTAAAATGATCAAATATAAGGACCTATTGGATACGCAAGGAAATCTGAAATTGTGGCAAGACCTTCAAGATCAGGGATTAAAAATTGATCAGTGGGCATATCTTCAAATTCAAAGTAGATACAAACAGGACAAGAAAGAATTTGGAATTAATAATAAACTCCAGCAATTAGATAAAATTTTATTAGGATCAGGCAAAAGAAGAAAAACAAATAATAATTTATAATTATTTTATAAGTATTAGAGGTAGAATTAGAGGAAGAAATTGTTAAAGGGAACATAGGACATAGTATCACCTTAACAGAATGGGAAAAGGCCTGGGGTAGAAATAACAAAATCACAAAATCGGTAGCGTACAAAGAAAATGCCTATAAAATGTTTTACAGGTGGCACCTTCCTCCATCGAGATTAGCGAAGATGTACCCCAGTATGAGTCCAAACTGCTGGAAATGCAAAAAAAAAGAGGGAACTTTCTTCCATATGTGCTGGTCTTGTGCAGAAGCTCAAAAATATTGGCAGAAAATTAGAAATTGGCTGGAGGAAATGACAAAAGAACAGATCAAATTTAAACCAGAGTCCTTTCTATTAGGGATCTTTGATAAAGAACTACCAAAAAAAATGAAATATATACTAATGCATATTTTGACAGTGGTAAGATTGGATTTTGCTCAATGTTGGAAACAGCCTCATGTTCCAATCAGAGGAGATTATTATTCAGAAAATTTCAAGTTGTGCAGAAATGGACAAATTAACCTTGGCATTAAAAGATAAAGACACTTCAATATATTACAACAGCTGGAACTGCTAGTACAAATGGATAGATCAAAGATAGATTTCACACTAAAAGGCAAAAGAAGATATGATAGAATCATAGTAGTGATATACAGATATATGTAAGGATTAATTGTGTATATGGCATATAATATGGATAAAAAGGAGGTCTTACAAACTGTTGAAGATGAAAATGTTTTTAATTGTTTTCTATCTTTTTCTTTCTATTCTTTTTTTTTTCTTGTTTTCTTTTTCTCTCTTGCATTTATGTATGTGTTGTTGGTCTATTTTAATTGTAAAATCAATAAAATATATTTAAAAAATAGTAGCTAAAGTAGATAAATTTGTCTTCTATACTGATGAGAAACAAGTCAGGTCTGCCTCTTATAGCAGGCTGATGTAGATATCAGGCTATCATCTCCATGACATGTATTATCTGGAACAATTCAAGTTTGGCTAGACACACATTTGGCCAACAAAGTGTTACAAACACTATTCCCCATCAATGATCATTTTTTTGTGGATCCAAAACATTTATTTTAAAAAAATCATATTCACAATTGCAATTTCAAGAGCTGAGTCAGAAATTTTTGAATATTCACTAAAATTTGAATACATTGCTTCAAAAAAACCATAAAAAGAAACATTTTAAGAACTAAGCCTATGAAAACCATTACTAAATTAAAGCTTCAAACAATGTCTTCAATATGATGGAAGAGTTCCACTCTAGTTCTTTGGTTTTTTTGTCTTTGTTTTTGTGGAAGATGTTGCAGAGCAGATAGTTATCATGCTTTTGAATTACAGAAATCCTTTGGTTATGTACTAAATGACAATGTTTCACTTGCTGAAACAAAGGTATGTGCTTTTATCTGAACAAGACAAAGTCATTATTTAGAAGAATTGTTGATAAAGTAGCTTCTCTTCAACTGATTTTTTTGACAATGCTGTCAATACTTTATGGAATGTATTTTAAATTGAATTGGTCTGTTGCATTATTGTTTTACTTGTTATATTATACAGGTTTACTCCATGTGTTTGCAACAGACCATGCCTTTAGGCTACAGCATTCCACTTCACTGTCTCTGTCTTTATTATTGATGAACATTTGGACATTATCAACAAGAAATCTGTTCTTAAACTTGGACTCTCTCTAAAAATTTACAGTTATTTTGGCTTCCGTCCTTCAATTAAATCCAAGGAACTTTATATACTTTTTCAGATGGTGGACCATAAGAATAACTAGTTAACAGGGATGGAAGAATAATAATAATAAAACATTGCTACCTATTTCTATAAGTATAGTAACCTTAAAATTCTGAAACAAAGTCCTTAAATATTCCATTCAAAGTAGAAAAGCAGAGTACTGCTTTGAAGGGTATTTTTGTTTTTTGAAAAATCAGAACCTTATTTTGGCATGGTACAAGTTCAAATATCCAGAGTATAATACTATTAGATTATGGGATTGTCTGCTTGTAAGATATGAGTACAATTACTGCTCAAATGAAATTTTCAGTAAGTGGGGCATGCAACTGACAATTCAGATATGACAATTTCTTTTCTCATTGTTGGAACTCTTTTGGACCTTGCTTTACAAAGTGACAGGAAGCAGATGGTGGAAAATAAGCAATGCTTATTCAGGAAGAATAAGATAGGTATTACTACTTCTATCCCAGGGGAGCCATTTCCCAAGGCTCTGTCTAATTCAAGTCCTTAACCACAAAGATCCTGAAGACCAATAAGGTGAGAGTAATCATCTCTGAATTAAGTGAGAAACTATAGGTACCCTTCAAAAATACAGATTGGTAATTTTCTATTTGAGTTATGGTTTATTTCTCAAACCAACTGGATTTAGTTGCCAGGAATATAGGTGAATTCCAAAATTCTCCCACATTTTGGGGTCAGGTTAACTGACTTTTAAGGGAATATGCATATTGTATAACAAAACTGGACTCCAAAGATTCATAGTAACTGGACACTGTTAACTGCTTTTGTTTTGCTTTGAGGTGATGTGAGGATTGTACTAAGGATGGTAGGAAACATGTTAGTAGTAATAGCTTTCCATTTGAAATGTCACTCTCAATGGTATCTGTGTCTTTATTTCGTTCTATTGCAAACAACACTGACATTCAGAGTTCACTTCCTTGGACTCTGATATAGAAATGTGTAACAGCATCAATCAACAAAGTTAAAGGGAAAAGTCTTCAGAAGGCATTCATTTGTTATGTCTTGTGGAGTGACACAGCAGATTCTTATTCCGACTGATGTAATGCAGTTGATTAGCATAGAGCATTGTTCCCTGGGAAGATATTGTTTTTTAAAGATGCCACAAATACTTTTGATTTTCTGCTCATTGTATTTGGATTTCATGTTTGATAGTTTAAGCAGGTTTTTCCCAAAGCTACCCAACTTGCAAATGTTATCAGATTCATGGGGCAGGAGGAGACAAGTAGGAAATGCCTGGGGATGTCCTATAACTGTCATTTGAGATTCAGATGGTCTTTACACAATTTAGAGAATCTATTTTTGAGCAGAGATTATGTTGTGATATCAGGCCTATGATCAGAGATAAGAATATCAGTGCCACAACCATAAAATAATTCAGATCTATTTTGCAAAAAGAAAGTATATGATTAGTAGATTCAAAGGCAGTGTCTGAAGAAATATAAGCCAGGTTGCAAAAAATCCTAGTTACTAAAAATAAACAAGAAGTGCACCAAATAGGAAAAAAGCATTCTCAAAAAGTATAAAGTCTAGGAAACAAGTTCTATAAGAAAAAAATAGACTGACTGAATAGCCAGGACAAATATGATAATATTTAACACAAGTCTTACTGTGTTTCACAGGACTTATTTTCTAGCAGATATTGTCAAGATTGCAGTCTAAATGAGCGATATTTCACAAAATGTAAAAAGTGTTATAAACACCATAGAAGAATGAGTACCCGTACTATTGACTTCTTCATCAAAAATTATTTTAGGGTAGCACAAACTAGTTGTAGTCCAGTGTTTCTCAATCTTATCCATTTTAAGATGTGTAGACTTCAACTCCATAATTCCCAAGCCATCATGCAAAAGTAGGATAAGGCCTCTTTATTCACAGAGGTCCACTGGATATACATTAGCATATGCATCATATATACATGTGCATTTGTTTTACAAAACTTCCTTGCTTTTCATTCTGAATGATGAAAATAAAAAGTTCATGTGTTTGTGGCTGAACATATTTTTCAAGAGGTATAATTGACCTACTAATCCCATCTCTCATTTTGTGAAGGCTGGAAAAATGAGACAGGTAAGCAAGCAAAAAAGAAGAAGCTTACCATAATTGGGAGGAAAGCAGGAGAATTCCACATTTGCTCTCCTTGCTCAGAGATTGTAAACTCAATTGAATTAGGTTACTTCAATTCATATTTTTTATTACATGTGGGTAGCATGTTCTCTCACCCATCATTCTGGACCAGTAGCCAAGTTGTATATCATGAATGTGTTCTTATTCCCTGGTAAGGATTTTTTTTTGTCCTGAAAATGCCCCAAACTGTATCAATAGTTTGAGATAATATATTAAAACAATTTCCAAATCTTTACTTGTCTGCAGTCTTTTATGTGACTCTGAGAAAGGCATTGCTATCATGTTTTGGCCAAAACAACTCCTTGAATCTGAACTCCCAAGAATTTCAAGGCAGCCTTGAATAAATTTTGTAATAAAAATAAAGTATGAAATGTATGTTTATTTCAGATTGTTTTGCAGTAGTATTATGAATATTTTAAAACAGAAAATTCATTTATGTGGTGGGTATTTTTTTAACAGTCATTATTTAGTTTCATTATTATGCAAATATATTTTTGCTTGCAAGATATCAGGATCAACAGAAGTATAATAGCTTTTCTTAAGTATATGTTACATTTTTCTTTTAGAAATCCAACTTTCCAAGAGTGATCTAAATTTAATGAGCTAATTGGAGTTAGTTGGAATTTTATTGGTCTGAAAGTGAACTTTAAAGTATGTATGCTAAGAGGAAGTTTAAAAAAGAGGCATTAGAAGCTTAATTTTAGAAATGTTTTTAAAGAAAAGCTTAGTATTTTAAAATGGATGAAAAAATATTTTTCCCTTTAAGGTCAAGAATCTAAAAGAATACAGCGAATTTTGTTAATATAAATGAGAGTGTTTTAAAAGTTTATAAAGATTATTGGTGCAAATAGAAATACATATTATTTCAACAAGGAAGATAAAGCAGTAATGGTGAAATTGATTGTTCTATTCAAATGAGAATATATTTATGTTTAGTCTCTTTTTACTAAATGTACCTGGAATTAATTAAAACCAGGATTTAATCCCATAATTATTCACTCCCCTAATTTCCAGTTTTAGGAATCAGAACTTGAATAAGTAAAGAACAAAGAAATCCTTGCCTATATGAGATAAAAATATTGATTAATACATGAATTTGTTCCATTTATGTCTTGATTCATATTCAACCTTAGTCTAGGTGCTGACTTCTGGTATTGGTTAGCCAAGATAGCTGATTGCTAATGTAATTATCCAGAAAGCATCTAAGATGAAATTATTCCAGACATTCAAAGTGGGGTCAATCAATGCTATTATTGTCAGCAGATAAGCTTATTAGAACCTCACTTGGAGATATTATTTATTTCACAGCAATCTATAGCCCTGAAAGGTGGTGTGAATGTTGGAACTATTTCTTGCTCACTTAAACATAGAGATTTCTTCTTCTGATGTAAGCCATGGGAAAAATAGCAAATAACTCTATTAAGTCATGTATATTTCACAACTAAATTCAATAAGTTCTGAATCTCAGAAAAGCTTCATGGTCCCGGCATTTCTAAATTAACCTCCAAATTTGCCCATATATTTTAATTTATAAATAACTATAGCTTTTATACATTATAGTCACAGTTCTTAAATTGAATACATTATTGAATAATTAAAGGTAATTTGTCTCCAAATATATTTCATTTGCAGTATAATGGATAATAACCATCTGCAGATGCTTCCTTCCTCAATTTGTTTAAATTATTCTTTTTTAAACTCTGAAAGTACACCTTTTTATGTTTTGTCTCTTCTGCATTCTACCTGGAGATGGAAATAAAGATGAAAAATCCATATCCTTACAACTGTTCAGTTGATCAAATAATAGTCCAAGCAATGACCAAAAGTTACTTGTGTGATGTGAGTGATCACAAACTTTGAATGAATGAATAAAATAAAAAATGGGATAAATTGTAACATACAAAGGGAATTCTAATGTGGATGAAGTTGCTAGACTCTTGAGTGAGCTAATATTTATATAAATAGTTCCAGACAGATGACGGGAATAACTTGGAGCTGAGAAGTACAATTAAGAAAAATCAACTGGATGAAATAATCCACTTTATAAAGAAATTCACACACATAGACAGACATATATAGATAGATGTAAACATCAAGTATTTATATGCTGTTTTCAATAATTTTAAAACAAAAAGAAAACCAGTGACTATAAATAATGGAAATTGTACTCATTTCTCATTCTAGAAATGGTTGAGGAAAAAAAGCCAGGATGAAAAGATATGTCTTCAAGAGATATTTAAATAGAGTAATATAGGATTTTTTTGATATCTACCTCCAGATTCAGAATTAATTTGGTGCGAGGTGTGGGGGGGGGGGAGAAGAGAAATTGAGAAAGAGAAGACTTGATGCAAATAAACAACAGAAGAGTAATAAAGTATATATTAATCTGTGATATTTGCTTCTGGATGTTATCACTCATTTAGGAGTCCTGAAAGAGAGCCAGGGAGAAAAAAAAAAGAGAGGCAAAGACTACTACATGGCTCTCCAGAAGAGGCAAGTAGGTCTCTGACTATTAGTTGCCAAGGAACAGAAACAACAGGGTGCTGCTATGTTCATCTTTTGATAAAGGCTTCTGAGTAGCACCTAGATCTCCATTGTGAGATTTGAAGTTGAAAACTTAGTTGTGGAATACTATTGGGATCCCTAACATTCTGCCTATGAGTACAAATGTGCCCATAGGCCCTACTTGCACAGTCCTTGTCCTACTCATTTCTACCTTTTTAAAATGCATCATTCCAATGTGCAAAAAAAGGACACTGCTATGGCTTAGTGTTTTACATAAAAATATAAATCTGCATATTTTGGAAACGGGTAATGTTATAATAGCAATAGCACTTCACAGTATTTTATAGTAAAAAAATTGCCCCAACAATCTGAGTCCTCATTTTACCAACCTCAAAAGGATAGAGGTCTGAGTCAACCTTGAGCCAGTGAGCATCAAACTGCTGGCATTTGGCAGAATTAGCCTGCTATACTGCATTCTCGCCACTGTGCCACCATACCCCGGTAATCCTTTGTTAAGAAGTTTTGGTAACTGGTTAAATGACATCATTTTGTGAATTAGCCTGCCCCGCTGAGCTGGAACACTTTCAATTTATCTTAAAAATCTAAATGTGCTCAAAGGTTGGATCAAATAAGATGGAGCTCTCCCCCAAATCTACATTAGGTAGCCATGAGAAATTGAATAGTACATGAACCTTGGAGTTGAGATCCTTTCATTTCAACAGTTTGAGCTGTCATGTGCTTTCACCTATCTGGTTTTCATTTTATAAATGTTAGTATATAGCTTTGTAGAATCCAAAGTCATGAGGTAAAATTCTATCCATACCTTTTAACAGAAACTGTTTTCTTCCTACTATTGGGTGCTTTTGGCTAATGTGTTAATTAACATTTAGGAAAATAGAGCTAATATGTAATGTATTGGGGGAGAAGAAATGAAACTTGACTGATGCACTATTTACTGCATTATTTGCAGAGTAAGAGATTATTTTAATTTTATTCTTAATATTTGTAGATAATTTGTGTTTTCCTGCAAAAATATTTAGAAACTAAAAAATAACTACAGCTGTGCAAAAAAAAAAAAAACTATAGCTGTGCAATAAAAAAAGTGAAGCATGTGGGGTTTTTTTTTTTTTTGTTGTTGTTGTTGTTTATTTGTTTCTGAGGGCACCAAAGCAGGAGAGAAATTTTGTGGCAATATCACTGAATTATTTATATTTGTACTGTCCTGTTCTGGGTTTTTTCTTCTTTTTTTCTTTTTTAATTAAAGGGAGAACACTTTTAATTAAAAAATAAGCACGCCAAACTTAACACATCTACTTTAAACTTTTGATTTTGTTGGTTTCCTTGTTCATTAAAATCTGGGAGTCCAACTTTGGCAACTTTAAGACTTGTGGACTTCAGCTTACAGAATTTCCCAGCCAGCATGGTGTCTTCTAGTGGTGTACCAGTGGTGTATAAGATGTTTTCTTTAAAGTAGAACATATGGCTATTGTAACTTTGAAGAATGAAAGAAAAGCATCAGTGATAGTGGGAACTTGCCAGAATCCAAATAGAGATGTGGTTTCGTGTGTGTGTGTGTGTGTAACTCTAAACTGAGTTATGTCTATCTGTAATATTCAAACAAGGAAACGTTAATCCTACCTCTTCTCCAATTCTAACTTCATTTAAAGGAAATTGAATTCTTAAAGAAACAAGTCAAGGCATTCTCTTTCCAATATTTCCAGTAGAACAGATCGGCTTTCAGTTAGTTTTCACTTGCCCATAAATAGGCTTTGCAACACATATATTAAAATAATTAATTTAATGGAAAATCATTAAAAGATACATACACTTGATTAATCTACATGTAGATGATGCTAAGAGCACTTTACTCTGGCACATAACTACGTTCCACTTAAAGACCTTAAACTGTGTTTGCTCCTAAGATACCAAGATAATTGAAATGGTGCCAACAATGTTTTTATGGAGAAATTAAAAAAAAAACCCTGCAGCCTAATTATGAGACAAAATGAAATGGAATCTTATTTCCCTCTGCAGGTGCTTGTTCACAAACTGCTTAGGTGGAAACATTCAGACTCTCAATTAATTCCCATCTGTATTTGCAAGAGAAGCAAGATGCTCCTTAAGAGAACAATCTGGAAGCAATCAGTATTCACATATTATTTTAAAGCAGGGCTAAATTATAGTCTTATTAGGAGAGAAGCATCAGTTGAAGTTTATTTTTATTTAGAAATAAGACTTTTGTGAAATGCATATATAAATGTGAGAGGCCCATGGCCAGTAAGGATTATCTATAAGGCTAGATATTAAAAAGGAATGCAATATGAAGTAGAAAGAGAACCACCAAATACAAATTACAGTATTATTCCTGCAGAATAAGTCCTAGGTCAGGGGTGTCAAACTCATGTTGTCATGGTAGTATCCCATGACACATTGAGACTTTTTCTCCTTCACTAAACTGGGCATGCACATGGCCAGCATGTGATACATCTGGCCTGCAGGCCAGGAATTTGACAGCCCTGCCCTAGGATGATTGGAATGGGTTGAAAGAAAAACAATATTTTCCAGTCCTTTCAACTAAAGTAACAATGTAAAGACAAAAAAACTACTTACTATTAATATTCATAGTCACTCAACATTATTAATAATATGCAAGTAATAACTAAAATTAACCAATGTTGATCTTCTGAACCCACTAATCAAATAAGAACCACACAAGCAGTACAAAGAGACACCCAACTCTAATAAGAAACAACAGTACAATGAGTGACTGGTTAAATTATCATGTAAAGCCATATTATAGATTATATACCATATACAATCCTGGCTTGATCTTGGGCACAAATAAGCTGAAAATATTGCCTAAATGTAAAGAACCACAATGTTTAAAAAGAAAAGAGAAAGTTTTGCGGACAACATTGCAAATAATATCCACCATCATGGGTGTCCTCATGATTTCCCATCAAAATGCTAGTAGCAGCATTGTGCTATTATGACATAACCTCTACCCTTTCATAGCTGCCTGCAACTTCACACCTATATTAGACTATGAAAAAGAAACCCTTCAAGCAGCATACATTGAGCAAAATATTTAAATTACATAGATTGATAGAAAAACAATGCAAATGCCTTATGGAGTCCCAAAGAAATTGCTACTACTCTTTTTTCATTTAGAAGATTTCCAAGATTATAGTCACTTCTATGAAGAGAAAATATTTATTTCCACCAATTAAAATGGATATCCAAATCTTCTTGAAAGCATCTGCTTTCAACTTCAAAGTCCATCTGCACTGAAGGATGTCACAAACATGGGAATTGAATTTCATAGTGCATGTGGGCCAAAATCATGTTTCTTGTTAAAAATCACTATTTACATACACCATGACCTGGTAGACACATAAAGATTCACTGGTCAAAGGTTGGTCCTGGAGATATAAATAGTTTGATTCTAATTATTCTAGAATCAGCTATCATTCAGCCCAATGATGAGATTTTAGATGACTTTTAGATTTTTTAAATCCTAAGTGACACAGATTGCCCTCATTAATTAACATGATGTTTTTCAGACATTCCCTACAATTGCCACAATACATATACAAAATAGAAAGAGTTTGTATTGTATCAATACAAAATGGTTTTACCATTCTATCTTCCTTGTCATTAGAGTTTTTTGCTAAGTACATAGTTATCAAGAAATATCATGGAAATCTTCATCAAGTTCTTATCTTCCTCTATATTTTGGTACTGCTTCAAGGTTTGAAGGACAGCTAAACATAAAGTTCAGGAATAAGCTGGAGCTGAATGTTTCAAATGATAGAACAAGTTTTAAACATAGTTAATATTGCTATTACTTTTCTTAGCATCCCAGCTAGTGATTACATCCTAAAACTTCTTTGACTGGCATCTCAGCATTTCTATGTGCTGTGTGCATGTGGCAAAACAAAACAAAACAGTAAAGACGACTCATCTTTTTTAAGTTTAGAAAGAGTGAGTGTCATTCTATTAATTCTATATTAGTATAGAAAGATGTGGGAAAGAACATCTTTTAGCTAAGTTTAACAATAAAAAAAGGAATTTGATTTTAAAATTATAAAAACAACTTTCATTGAAATAAATATGAAAGCAAGAGTCACATGGCTTTAGGCTGAGTAGAAATTTCATAAAATGATTAAAACATCATAGGTTCAGATAAAAAGCATTCTCTGTATACAAATATACATATAGGTTCAGATAAACTCACAGTTTATTAGCCATCAGAATCATCAAAGTGGTTAAATTAAAAATAATGCCTCCTTCAAAAAAAATGAAATCTACTTTTATAGAAGAAGAAGAATGCATAATAGAGGTTAACAGCTTGTTAAAAATAAGGGAGCATAAAAAAGCATTTAATGACTTTATGGTTAAAAAAAAATCTATACTTTTTACATGCCAATTTGGGGGCCCTGGTATGCAGGATGTTCCTGATTGCTTATGAAGGAGGTTAAATATTTCATCCTGTATATGGATCAAAATCATCAATCTGTCTTTTCCTTATCTTTTTCCAGAAACATTTGTAACAGTCATTCTTAGTTTCTTCTAGCTCAGTCGTTTAACTAGAGTTACAAGAACTACACTAGAAGTCTTATTCAGAAATATATGTATTATTGTCCAGCTTTCCTCTTCCTTACATCCCCTGTTTCATGATAGCTGAAAATTGTCTTTTGGAAGACATTCCAAGATGTTTTGGCCTGTGGAGCTTTGAAAGAGTGATTTGACTCAATTGAGCTTCAATTATATCACCCACTGAAACAGGAGATTGCTTCAAACCAACAAACTTTGTGATCACAAAACTTCCAAATCACTTTGGAAAATAGTGGGTTTTTAACTGGGGATCCTACCTGTTCTGTCCCTAATTAGCATTCTTGAGATCCCCGCGCTTTGATTGGCCAAAGCGCGGGGCACTCTGATTGGTCAGGCGAGCCGCGCCAATTGGCTCGCTAAGAATCTCCCACGATTGGTCCATTCGAATCGCGGGAGATTCAAAGCGGTGCCATTGGCCGCGGCTGCCACGGCTAAAGGAATAAAAGCCATGAGCTTTTTCCTTTGCCCCAGTTCGGTTCCAACTTTAAATAAAAGAGCATGATTTGAAGTCACCGACTACTGGCATCATTTCGCGGACACAACACTGGCGACGAAGGTGGGATCCAGACCCTGAACCGAACCACGTGTCCGATGGAAGCCAGACGAACCATCACGATGGCGAAAATCGCACCCCCCGCACCCTTCAACCCCGCCACCGAGGACTGGGAATCGTACTCCGACCGATTCCGCATGTTCCTCGAGTGCAGCGACCTGAAGGACGCCACCGGCCCCATGAAGCGCGCCGTCTTCCTGACCCACTGCGGGACCGAGGTATTCAAGATGGCCAAGGCGCTTGCCAAACCCGCCGATGCGACCGCGATGGACTGGGACGTCCTCGAGCCAATACTTCGGCGGCACTACGCTCCAGAGGTACCCATCCTGATCCGATGCAACGAATTCTACTGTTGGGACCAACGGTCGGGTGAGAGCTTCAGTGACTTCGTCGCCGAGCTACGGCGCCTAGGGGGGCTCTGCGAATTCGACAACCTGAACGATGCCCTGCAAGAAAGAATCGTGCTCGGTTTGTGGGACCCCGTCCTACAGAGCTGGCTGATGGCCAAGGGCAACATCAGCCTAGCAGACACCCTAACCGCAGCCGCAGCTGCTGAAGCAACCCGAACATCTGCCGACCGCATGCGCAGACCGAACACTGGGGACCGCAGCGGAAACAACAACCCGGAGAGGTCAACCGAGGCCCAACCCGAGACGACCACCCACCAGGGCGACTTCCACTCAGCATCGGGCACTTCTGATGACGAGGAGGACATCCATCGCCTCCAGACAGGCCGCGACCCACGGAACCGGCGGGGTCGTAAGTCGAGGACCAACTGTGCCGGTTGCGGCGGCGACCACCCCAGGTCGGAATGCCGATTTTTTTAATCGATCTGCCAGCACTGCAACAAGAAGGGACACATCACCCGTGTCTGCCGCCTAAAGAAGAACTGCAGCCCAGCACGATGGGACCAGAGCAACCGGAGGAGAGAGAGCACACCACCCTGGACCAGAGATCACCCCTCGGACAACAGATGGGACCGGAACGGACGATCCCTGCGAGGCGGCGATAACCAGCGAAGAGAGGAGACCCATCAGACGGTCACCATCGGCCACGCCATAACCAATGATGCCCGGAAGGTCCACGTGGAGGTAGGCATCAAGGGCCAACCATGCAAAATGGAGGTGGACTCCGGGTCCTACCTCTCCATGATAGCATGGCATGAAATAAAGCGCTTGGTGCCTACCCTCCAAAGGAGGAACCTAGACAGCCAGAGACTCATAGTAAAGGACTACCAGGGAAACCGCATCCCGGTAGTCGGAACCAAACACTTCAACATTACATATAAAGGGCACACTGAAAGGCTTCCCCTGACAATCGTCGACCGCGACCGTCCAAGCCTACTGGACTGCAATGGTTCGCCCCGCTCGGCATCGCAGTCACGGGAGTTGACCACGTCACCGACGACAGCTGGGAGCAGCAACTGGCCTTGGAATTCCAAGAGGACTTCGACGGAAACCTAGGCAAGTACCGAGGGCCTCTTATATCATTCAACCTAGACCCAAACGTCCCCCCAAAACGCCTGAAACCAAGGCAGGTGCCATTCGCACTTAAACCCAAGATAGACGAGCAAATTGACAAGCTCGTCAAGCAAGGGGTCCTACAGCTAATAGACCACGCCCGGTGGGAGACCCCCATAGTCACCCCGATCAAGCCCGATGGGTCGGTAAGGATCTGTGGGGACTATAAGGCCACCCTAAATGGCGCGCTACAACAAAGCGCCTACCCCATCCCAGTAGTGCAACACCTACTGCACTCACTGGGAGGGGGCAAGGTTTTCGCCAAGCTCGACCTCGCCCAGGCATACCAACAGTTGCCAGTCGACGAGCAAACGGCAGAAGCGCAAACCATAGTCACCCACCGGGGGGCATTTAAATGCAACTGACTCCAATTCGGAGTCAGCGTGGCACCGGGAATATTCCAAAGCCTAATGGAAAGACTACTGCAAGGCATCAAGGGGGTGGTACCGTACTTCGACGACGTCCTAGTGTCGGCAACCAACCAAGCCGAACTAGAGGGTCGCCTAAGGGAGGTCCTAACCAAATTTAAAGAGACCGGGCTCAAAGTCAAGAGGGAGAAATGCCAACTATACATGGAACGGGTAGAATTCCTAGGATACCTCCTAGACCGTCACGGCATCCACCCCACAAACCAAAAAATCAAGGCCATCAAAGAAGCCTCCACACCCAAGTCGAAGACGGAACTACAGACATTCCTGGGGCTACTTAACTTTTACAATGTTTTTCTGCCCCAAAAGGCTACGGTGGCGGAGCCCTTGCATAGGCTCCTGGACAAGGCGGCGACCTGGACTTGGGGGAAACGCGAGCAAGCCGCCTTCCAAAGAACAAAGGACCTCCTCACTTTGGACGCCGTCCTTATACAATATAACGAGACCCTACCTCTGGCCATCACATGCGACGCATCACCCTTCGGCGTCGGCGCTGTCCTCAGCCATACTCTCCCCGACGGAAAAGAAGCGCCCATCGCGTTCTTTTCAAGGACCCTCACCAAACCGGAGCGGAACTATAGCCAGCTGGACAAAGAGGCTCTGGCTATCGTTGCCACCATAAAAAGATTCCATGAGTATCTCTACAGCCGGACTTTCACCATCATAACCGACCACAAGCCACTGCTGGGAATCCTTGCAGGAAACCAGGCCACCCCGAACATTCTGTCTCCCCGAATGACAAGGTGGTCCGAGTTCCTGGCAGCCTACAACTACGGACTCATACACAGACCGGGTAAGACGATCTCCCATGCAGATGCCTTAAGCCGCTTGCCGCTACCGGAACCTGACACTGACCCAGCACCCACGACGACCACCCTCACCATAGAGACTCTACCCAACCTGCCCATAACCGCGTCAGACATTGCCCGAGAGACTAATAAAGACAAACGTCTGGCGCGGGTGTTGCATTGGGTAGAGAAAGGGTGGCCGGAAAGGGACAATGACGAGTCCGTCAAAACATTCCGAAACCGCCAAACGGAACTCTAATTATTAAAAGGGTGCATACTATGGGGGGATAGGGTGGTCATTCCAGAAAAGCTACAAGGGAAGGTTTTGGAACTGCTACATGAGGGGCACCCTGGCATCGTTAGGACTAAAGCCCTGGCCAGAAGTTACGCTTGGTGGCCAGGGATGGACAAACAAATTGAGACCTGGGTAGCAAGGTGCCAACGATGCCAGGAAACTAGGCCAAGCCCACCCACAGCACCCGTCCTAGAGTGGGAAACCCCAAAAGGACCTTGGTCTAGGATTCACATAGACTTCGCTGGGCCCACAAAAGGACACACCTTCCTTATAACAGTTGACGCTTACTCCAACTGGCTGGAGGTAAGCAACATGAAGACGACAACCACGGAGGCCGTGATCAAGGAACTCTGCAAACTCTTTGCAACACACGGCCTCCCAGACGTCATCGTTTCCGACAACGGGCCCCAATTCACCTCGCTGGAATTTGAAAAATTCCTAGCAGAAAGGGGCATCCGCCATGCGCTGACAGCACCGGGGCACCCGGCGGCGATCTGTAGGGCGGAACGGATGGTCCAATTCACTAAGAAGACCATCCAGAAAATAGACCATGGGGAGATCCAGGAGAAAATAAACAAACTACTCTTCACCCAACACATAACCCCAAATACCACAACGAATAAGAGCCAAGCCGAACTATTAATGGGGAGGAAATTAAGGTCCCCACTCGACAGGTTACACCCCACGTATAACCCGGAGAAGCCCCCAGACTCAAACAGCAAACACTAAACCTTCGCACCCGGCGACCCCGTATACGCAAGAAACCTGACGGGAGACCCACTATGGATACCGGCCGTCATCACACAAATAACAGGCCCACACTCGTACCGGCTACAAACAGCAGACGGATGAGCGTGGAAACGCCACATCGACCAACTAAGGTCGAGGACTACCAACCAAGAGACCACTGACGCACAAACAGGCGAAACCAACCCCCACAACACAAACCAAGGGGAATACCCAGGGGACCAAAACCAAAGAAGAATAAACCAGCCATACTTGCCGGAAAGCAGCCAGCACGACCCCTCACCAGGAAGAGACAGCCAGGCCAGCTCGACCGACCCGGAAAGACCGAGTGGGAGCGGCAAAACCCGCAGCTCAACCAACCCGGGAGGCCCAGGAGGGAGCTACGGAGAGCGGCCCGGCCCGAACGACCAGCCGGTTCCCACGACGGCATCAGGAGCAGCAGAGATCCCGACCGAACCGGCCGGGATCCAACCTATGACTGAGCTGCGCAGGTCCAGTAGGCTCAGACGGAGCCCCGCCTACCTACGTGACTACGCGACGTAAGGACTGAACCAAGAGGGGAGGGGTGTTCTGTCCCTAATTAGCATTCTTGAGATCCCCGCGCTTTGATTGGCCAAAGCGCGGGGCACTCTGATTGGTCAGGTGAGCCGCGCCGATTGGCTCGCTAAGAATCTCCCGCGATTGGTCCATTCGAATCACGGGAGATTCAAAGCAGTGCCATTGGCCGCGGCCGCCGCGGCTAAAGGAATAAAAGCCGCGAGCTTTTTCCTTTGCCCCAGTTCGGTTCCAACTTTAAATAAAAGAGCATGATTTGAAGTCACCGACTCCTGGCATCATTTCGCGGACACAACACTACCAATCGATACAGAGCATTGGTTCCTGATATAAGGAAGTTGAAGGAGATAGGTGATGTGCTGTGCTGTGCTTCCATACATGGGCATGAGTAGCAGACCATAATGAGAGTTATCATTTATCATCTCATTACTCTTTCTGCTTTTCAGGGTTTTTTGGGACTGTATTCATTTGCTCAGGTTTCAACTTCTTTAATACAACCAGGCACAAATTTTAACTTTCCTTTCTGAGACACTTATGGGATGTTATATTTCTATTCTAACCCTATTAACAAACTGTCAATTCATCTCAGCTCTATGCATTCTAAATATAGGCCCAAAGTTAAAAGGCAAAAATTTATTTTGCATGCAATTTCCAAAAGTTACTATTTTAAGACTTGAATTTTAAGACTCACTTCCTGCACTGATTCAGCGAACTTTCTATGGATTCTTTACTAGACAACTTGAAGAATATTTTGTGATCCTTTCCCCATCATTGATCTCTATGCCCTAAAATTGGGAATAGATCTCAAAGATCAATTAGGGCAAGATTGAAAGTAAACTTGGTTAAAATTATCTAAAGGTTTTTCATGCCTGCTATTTTCATCTACTTCCATCCCAAAATGAAAGTTACTGTAGATATTTTGAAGTTTCTTGATTATAATCTTGAGTATTCAAATGGCTCAAATTGGATAAGACTCTCACTAAATCTTTTATCAAGAATTCAGATTGTATCATAGCCTCTTCAAATTCTGAATCTCCAAATCAAACCAGGGCTGATTTACATGTGCCTGATAATTTGTAGCTTCATGTACAAGACTGTGGGGCACTTAAAAAGAGATGTCATTTTTTTGGTTAACAACACTTTTATTCAATAATTATTCTATCAGTGTGATCACTGGGGAAATAGTTTTCAAAGAATAAAAATCTTCTTCAACATCAGTGGTGTACTTAATTTCATCATCTCAGTATTGTCCCGAGATTCCCTCTTTACCACCAAGTACAACATAAGGAGATTTACCAGCTCAGCTTAATTTCTTTTCTCCATCTTTGTACCCTCAAGTAGTTTCTTTTGTAAATTGGGTTATGCATAAGACCTTTTCCAATTGCTCATTCAGAGATGCTCATTTAGAAGAATCTGACTGCCTGGCTAAGATGGATTTCTGCCAAACTCTGCCGCTCCAATAGACAAGGTGAGCTGACTTCTGACTGTCTTAGCTAGTGGTATTTGTACTTCAGTGCATACCATTGTGGCTATTGAAGGAAGCTTTAAGCCATTAAGAATCCAAACTTTAAATCTTATTTCAAACCATTTTCCTTGGTAACAATGTGTGTCCAATATCTCTTTCTTCTTAACTGTACAACATGTCCTCGGAACTGGTGACATCACTGCTGATGTGAAGAAAAATAACTGCAGGGTTCTGAAAAGTAAATTAAGATTGCTAAATAAGAAATGAAAGCCAGGGCTTCTATGATAGCTTTTTTTTTTTTTTTTTTAAATGTGGCCTACCCATCTTTTACCACTGTACAGTCATCTGCATTTTTTTCCATTTTACTTTTTCTCAGCCTGTGTTCCAGGTGCCAGACCAAACAAGATAGAAATATACTGAATTAACAAAAAAGGAAAATGCTTTGAAAGAAAATTCAAACAAAAAACAAAAAGGAAGGAAGAAAATCATCTGAGAAATCAAAGGATTGATTAAGGGGAAAATGAAATGTGAATTTACTTATTAGGGTATTTAATAGCCAATAGATTAGCCTGTAGGAAAAGTTAGAACAAAATCGATAAATAGGTGTTGATTAACTTTACAAATACACATACAAATACAGACTACTTTTGGACTGGAATGTGATAAAGAGTGAAACAATGGTGGATTAGCAATTATTTTAATATTGGTATGTCTTGTCCATTGAACTTGCCAACTGTATATTTATATAATAATTATCTCCTAAATTTGTTAAATAAATAGAAGCTGATTAACTTCACAGATATACATACAAATGCAGACATCATAGTGGATTGGAATGTGATAAAGAGTAAAACAATGGTGGCTTAACCATTATTTTAATATTGGAATGTCTTGTTTATTGCACTTGCTAACCGTATTTGTATATATAATAAGTCTCCTAAACTTGTTTACAAGGTTGCTTGGGAGACTTCCAATTATACACGACATATGGTTTTGCTGTTACGCTATATATAATTGCTTAATAATGGGCTTTGGTGGACTAGAGAATTGTGAAAAAGATAGACAGGAACAAATGTCAACATAGAGTAGCATCCATGGATAAAGGAGCAAGGCATGACTAGGCTACTCAGAAAAACATTAAAATCTACATTTTTGAAAGACTGAAACAACCTTTCAGTGCATTAGCAATATTATCTAAAGCAAAATACATTAAATTTAGATTCAAAGGTGTCTGAAAAATAATACTAGCAAACTGGACAAATAACATCACTTTAGTTAAAAAGATAGATCAGCGTAATATGTCTGATGGGATGAAATCCATTTGCCTAACCTCAATGACTTAGCAGCTAGTTGAAATTCTCAGCAGTGTTTGATGGCAGTCATGCGTGCAATGTCCAAACAGTATGTTACTCAACCATCTCTATATCAGAGAGGCTGTAACTGCAGAAAGGGCCTATACATCACTGCAAGCAATTCATGTTTTGAAAGCTATGGTTAAATTCAGCAACTGCAAACCTTATTCTACCTGCTCCAAAGGAAGCTGAACATAATTTCTGAAGGCAAGATGAACTACCAAGTGACATGATTCTCATCTTATACAAATTGAATTTCAAAGTATTGACTCTAATCCAGAGTCATGATCCATGTGATGAGCAGGTAAAGTTATAAACAGAAATGGGAAATTCTAACACAGTCCGAAAAACAGAGGAGACACAGCAGAGCAATTAAGTGGCTGCTTTTAGTAACAGCATACCAGCACCAGCAGGCCATAAAGTCAAAATGACAGGTCAGGGGCAACCTTCTTTCATGTAGTCACATCGTGCTTTATTCTAGA
Organism: Hydrophis major; assembly: GCA_033807585.1. NCBI lineage: Eukaryota > Metazoa > Chordata > Lepidosauria > Squamata > Elapidae > Hydrophis > Hydrophis major. The sequence continues at coordinate 49,448,989 of CM066333.1, read as the reverse complement.
TCAATGGGCCATATAACCAGAAGATGAAGTTTGCATCATAAGCCAAAATAAATTGACCAAACTTTCTTTCAGGTAATATTAAGACAAGAAAAACATTGTTCATGTTAAACATGTTCTTTTGTATTGTAAAGGTTGATAAATTAAAATCAATAACATTATTATTTTTTAAATACCAAAACCTATCTTTCCAAATAATAATACTGTGTAGCTTAAAAAAATGTGTAAATGAAAACTTAAAGTTCAGTTCTGGGCAAGTCTAAGCAGAAACCAATCCTTGTATCTTCTCCCAGATTAGAATGCTTCAAAAAAGGATATGGTTCTAAATAAACATAATATAATATAGTCAGGAAGAGCAAAATGGCTCAGCAGTTAAAGATTGGAAAGGTGACATCTGGGTTTGAGACCTGAGCACCACACAATGGGGCAAGCTCCCGTTACTTGCCTCAACACCCCCCCCCCCTGAAGATCAAAACCATGCAAATGCGACTAGATAAATAGGTACCAGTTGTGGGAAGGTAACAGTGTTCTGTCACCTTGGCATATAATTTTAGTTCCAGGACCATAAAAGTATCTTCGATGATGCTGGCTCCCTCAGCTAAGAAGCAGGGATGAGCACCGCCCACTAGAGTCAGATACAATCGGATGGTGAAATCTATTCCTTTTAATACAGTCTGCTTTTAATATAGAACTGCTTTTGCACTTTACTAAAAGATGAGTGGGGAAGAAAGAGTGGAGTTGGCTGAACTCTTACAACTGACTCTATATATAAACAGCTTCACCTTTTGCCTAACGAATTAATAGATGTGCCAAGGCAGACTTACACACTAAACTGAAAAATCATTTTCTTCACCCTATTTGAAAATTTGGGGGAAAAATTGTAATAACAGTTAAAATAAATCATAATAGTTATAATAACTAGGCAAATATATCAAGACTCCAATAGGTATGTTTTTGTAATCTCATATTTTTGACGGGTATTAAAAAAAAAACTTTGTTGAGTCAAATTCAACATCTGGAGATTATAATTTTCCTGAAGGAGGTTTGCTACTATTTTTTCCAGTGTGATTTTTTTTTTGCCAATTTTCCAAAATAACCTACAGATGTTGAACTTCCTGGTGTTCACCAAGTACATCTTCAAATGATAAACAGACTCAATCTTGTTAGATCTTTATTCTGTAATCATTTCAATGTAAAAATTTAGTGGAAAAGTAACAACCTCAAGAAAAAAGAAATCTATTTGTAAGGATCATTTTTGTCCCTGTCTAGGGAATATTCCACCTTCCCTCCCTCCCTCCCTTCTTTCTTTCCTTTTTTCCTTCTTTCCCTATTTCAACAACTCCAGAAGAACATAAAAGCCCCTTGAGACAATCAAGATATAATTACATAAAAGCCTATGTCCATATGATGCAGCCATCTAGAACTGATAGTTGATTGTGTCATATGATGATGTTCTAGAATTAAAAATATTCTTATTTTGTCATGTTAATTAAATGGTTTGTGAAAAGCTGGGCTTCAATCTCCTGTCTGAATGTACTCCAGCAGATTGCAGAGTCCAAATGATCCCATTTTACTTTTGCTGTCCTGAGAGAGTTCCCTCCTGCTTCATCACACACCCTTCTTCCTATCTGCAGTAGATAGCTCAGCTGACAGGTTGGAAGCAAGGGAGAGCACAAAGCCATGTAGAAGGAAACTGTTAAGTACTTGGACATGGGTCGGAGTAAATGGAGACAGCCTCTGAATAGTGACTTTCAGCTCTTTATTAGCATAGTGACTTCTCAAAACAACAACAGTGAACTCTGCCTTATATAGGCAACCCTTGTAAGAATTGTCCAATAGTGAGCTATGAACGCTAGCTCTTTTAATCAATAAGAATCCTTTGTTAAAGTCCAATTGGATTCCTCAGAACTAACCAATCCGATTTGGCCACCTAACAGCCAATCAGAAGTGCATGGCCAGAACCCTGCACTTTACCTCAAGCTCATACTTTATTAACTATGGTACATACACAACACCCCTTCCCCCTGGCTTCTTAATTACGGTGTAGTTATATAGTCCTTTAAATAGGACGGTTGTCTTTTAAGTCTTTCGGATTTTTGTTGGACTGGTTGGTTGCAATCCTGTTGAGGTAGATTGTTGTTTGGCAGTGGATCTGCTACTTGCTCAGGTGCAATTTCTTGTGGTGCAAACGATTCTCCTTCTTGCTCCATTTCCTGAGTATCACTTAGTTCGTCGCTCCCTTCGAGCAGGTTCCCTGGAACGTCATCTTCTTCTGTACCTCCCCCCCCTCGGTTTGGTCATGGGGGAGTTGTTGACTGGCCGTTGTGAGTCATGACTGTAATTGGTCAATATGCCGTTTCCACAGTCTATTGTCACAGCATTTCACTACGTAGGATTTGGGGCTGGTCACTCGTACTACTGTTGCCTCTATCCATAACGGATCGCCCGATAAGTTTCGTGCGTAAATGAGGTCTCCTACCTGGAAAGTGCGACAGCGGCCACTGGATCCTACTGGCTTTTCCGGTTCGTAATGCTGAGCCTCTTCTTTTTGCAAAGCTCAATTTCTGTAGGAATGGTTTACTGGCTCTCGCCTTACAGGACGGTTTCCTGTCGATTGGCGATAGTTGGCCCCTTTTGAGGCGTGGCTGGGTCCTGGTAAGCTGCGGCAGACCCGGCCGATGTGGCCTCGTTTCCCGCACTCATGGCAGAGTGTGTCGTGGAATTTGCATTCGGCCCTGGCATGGTTTGCTCCACAGCCAGCGCAAGAGCGTAAGGGCTTTGGGTGAGGGTCCCGGTCAGACTGCAGTCGATGGACCCCTTCTTCGTCGCTGTCTGACGACAAAGAGAGGTCCTCGTGGTGCGTTGTCGAGAGCTGCCCTTCTGAGTTGGGTAAGATTTCGCTGGTCAGTGGTGTTGCCGGAGTGCGGCTTCGCCGTAGTTGTGCAGCTGACTTTTTAGTCACCTCCGCAGCTGTGGCTTCAGCGATGGCGTCAGCAAGGCTGATGTCGCCCTTCGCCATCAGCTTGCTTTGCACACCTAATGCATCTAATCCCAGAATTACTCAATCTCTTAGTGCCTCTTCTAAATCTGCGAACCCACAGGGACCCCCTAAATTTCGGAGGTCCGCCACGAAATCGGCCATGCTTTCCCCTTTTCGTTGATTTCTCTGATAAAACTCGTGGCGTCTCACGAGTGTAGGCACGGTTGGTGCGTAATGGTCTCTCAGGATGGGTCCGAGGTCGTCCCAGCTCATGGCTTTCACTTCTCGAGGTTTGGCGAGTGCTTTAGCCATCTTAAATACAGCTGGGCCGCAATGCGTCAGGAACAGTGCCTGCTTCTTTGCTGGTGTGGCGTCCTTCAAGTTATTCATCTCGAGAAACATTTGGAAACGATCCATGTAGGATTCCCAATCCTCTTGGTTTGGATCGAACGGAGCGGGTGGTACGATGCCACCGGACATGGTTCTGTTGTTGGCGTCGTCTTATCACGTGCTCGGTATCGCTTCCTGGCTTCTTCAGTTCAGACGTCTCCACATCCCATCCTCGTTGCCAGTGTTAAGTACTTGGACATGGGTCGGAGTAAATGGAGACAGCCTCTGAATAGTGACTTTCAGCTCTTTATTAGCATAGTGACTTCTCAAAACAACAACAGTGAACTCTGCCTTATATAGGCAACCCTTGTAAGAATTGTCCAATAGTGAGCTATGAACGCTAGCTCTTCTAACCAATAAGAATCCTTTGTTAAGGGCCAATCGGATTCCTCAGAACTAACCAATCCGATCTGGCCGCCTAACAGCCAATCAGAAGTGCAGGGCCAGAACCCTGCACTTTATCTCAAGCTCATACATTATTAACTATGGTACATACACAACAGAAACCCTTTCAGCTCATTAGAAATTCTTCTACCTGCTTCACTCTGTGCTCTTCCTCCTTGCTTCAAACTTGTCAGTTGTTTGGGTCACATATTGACTATTCTTTTGAAAGAGCACTAGGAGTATTTCAAAAAGAACCCAAGTGACCAGTCAAAGGCATGAATCTCTTCCGCGTTTCCAACTTGTCACTCAGGTAATTGAAAGTCTGCACATACAGAGACCTACTACACTATGAGTTAATGAATCTGATTGGAAGGTCTTTTTTTCCCCCTTGTCAGCAAGTGACGTCTGACAGAAGGGGGGGGGCAGAAGAATCCACCAATCACACTGCCCTTAAACTGCACTGCTTTACAACTCTAAGGATGTCATCAAATGCCAGTTTTATTGCTGACGCAAAATGTGACTTGGCTGTCAGTGCAATTTACATCAGTATACTTTTCCGTCAACTAAAGAACTAGAATCATGCAATTTAATGTAGAAAGGTACAAGGAAGAGATTTGGTATCTGAAGTCATAGGGCTCTTAATGGACATGATTCAATTATTATGTACGATTCTAGCTTTTGCTTTAGAAATGCACCTCCAATGATAGGTTAAATCAGTGGTCCCCAACCTTTTTTGTACCAGGGACCAGTTTCATGATTATTAATTCTTTGCGGCCCGGTACAAAATGATCCACAGACCGGTACCGGCATCAGCACGCATGACCAAGGCAAGGTGAGGAGAGATACTGGCCGGCCAGCCGTCCCCCGTTCTCCCCACCACCTTCAACTCCTCCTTTGTACCTTCTCGTGCTCCTTTGTACCTTCTCGCGGTCGATGGGCTTTTCGGGCTCTTTCTTAATCTCCTCCTGAGTAACGCGAGACTCTACCGCCATCAGAACAGCTCTTCGTTCGAAGCCCCCCTCTTCGACGAAACTAAGGTGCAAGGATTCCTTCAGCACCCAAACGCTGCTTTCCAACCGACGACCGACAAGTTCACCCGGAAGCACTTTCTCAAGCGCCATCGAAACAAGATGGCGGCACCTAAGTACCGGCGGCCCAGTACAAAATGATCCATGGACCAGTACCGGTCGGGGGCCTGGTGGTTGGGGACCCCTGGGTTAAATGAAAAAGGAGTTAATATCATTACAGATGGGCATCTAAATGCATGTAATGTAATGTAGAGTTGTTTCTGACATGATGATAGAATATAAGCTTTTCCATTAATGGTTTCAGGAGAGGAAAAAGGAGAGGAAGGTAGAGGAAGGGAGTGGGAGGGAAGGATTAAACATTTCCCTTAATGGTCATAATATTGTGAACAATTCTACATATCAGAAAAACAAGTCTTCCCGACTGTTATACTGAATAGTGCATGCAATAACTATACACTAGCGTAGTCAGCAAATGCCTACATGATTTAGAAGATCATCTTAAGGTTTCTTCTTTTCTACAAAACTCTGAATATAACAGAAACCATGAAATCCACATAGGATGTTCTGACTGTGAATCAGAATTTCTGCTCAGGCAGGAAACCTTATATCATTTCAGACAAATGGTTTCCAATATCTTCTTACAAACTTCCAGTGTCGGAGCATTCACAACTTCCATGGGCAAGTTGTCCCACTGATCAATTGTTCTAACTGTCAGGAAATTTCTCCTTAGTTTGGTTGCTTTTCTCCTTGATTAGTTTCCATCCATTGCTTCTTGTCCTGCCTTCAGGTACTTTGGAGAATAGCTTGACTCCCTCTTCTTTGAGGCAGCCCCTGAGATATTGGAACCCTGCTATCATGTCAAACCTAGTCCTTCTTTCCATTAATCTAGACATTCCAGCAACCATTCTTTCTATACTTTAGCCTCCAGTCCCTGACTCATCTTTATTGCTCTTCTGTGCGCTCTTTCTACAGTCTCAAACATCTATTTTACATCATGGTGACAAAAACTGGATGCAATATTCCAAGTGTGGTCTTACCAAGGCATTATAAATTGGTATTAACATTTCATGTGATCTTGATTTTATTCCTCTGTTAACGCAGCCTAGAACTGTATTGGCTTTTTGGCAGCTGCCTCACAGTGCTGGCAAAGCAGAACATGTTTACACATTAGGCACAATCAGACTACTGTAGGGTATAATCAAACTCTCTTCTCATTCTTTGTCTTTGGCTATGCTGACTAAGGCTATTAGGAGTTGCATTTCAAAACCTTGAAACCTACACTACCTATTGCTCTTTGTTTCCAATTGTTTGACAAAACATGAATGAATGAATGAATGAATGAATGAATGAATGAATGAAAAAACTTGAATTCTAGCTGGTACTTTCTTGAAAAGACTTTCCAATATCTTGGCATCTTCCCTACCTTAATATATATGAAGCAGATATTGTGATGAGACTCAAACCACAACTGCCTATGAACAAGAAATGGAACACAGACAATTTTACTCAAGTGCTATCATGTTAAACAGTTGCAATCTATGTTAAAATTAAGTCACTTGAACCATAGAAAGCAAGCAAATACTTTACCTTCAAAAGCAAACAGATGCTAAAAAATACTCCTTGGTACTCATGTAAAGCCTGTCCCATTAAAACCACTGCATTTTTTTAAGGTGATAAGGCTGCCCTTTGAAGTTGCAGTGTGATTTCAAAGAAAGCAACCTTTGATTTAAGGAACAGGAGACAGGTGCTGCTGCACATGTGTTCACACAGTTTTGAAACATCATCTTGCCTTTGAATTCAAAGTGCTGCACAGTACTAAAGTGTACTGAATCTGACAGGAACCTTAATCAAAGATTGCAGCTCACTTCATAAGTGTTGCAACTTTTGAAATGTTTGAAGCTAAGATTTCTTGTCTCTAAATAGAAGATCTGAAGATCTGAATAAAATGAGCCTTTTGTGGAAATTTAACTCAGAAATTATGCCCTGCATCCTATCATTTCTTAAGATCTATTTCAACATTACATACATTTTAAAATATATATGAACCTAACCAGAGAAGATTAGTAAAGGTCATCCTGCCAGTTTGTTGAATTCTGCGTTTTCCAATTCTCTAGCCTGGAACTATTTTTAAATAAAAGTCAATTGTTTTGCCAATTTTGCAAAGCTTACCTTTTCTTTCATCCATTATCCTTATAAACTTGTTATGTTCAGATGACTTTATTGTCTGTTTTTGAATTAAAGCATCTTCTGCAATTCTGCTCATATGGTGCCTGACATTGCTAACAAACTAACAAGTCCAATAGAAAGAACTTTAACCACTGGCCTGTTGAACAAGGAAAGAGTCTTGTATATCAGTCTTCCACAGGATGCCCTTTGAATGACTAGGACTTCAGCATTCAGAAAATATTTGTGTAATACAACAAACAGAAAGTTGGAGAAGATTATAAATCTATTAAGCCCCCTTTATCATTTTTTTTTTGTATTCTAATCTAAAATTGATATAAAGTTCAGAATCCTAAAAGATAAAATGTTTTTTTTTTTAAAAAAAAAAAGTCAAAAATGTACTGAAACAGATTTCATCTTAAATGGTTATTATTTCAAACCCTGACTAAGAACCTTAATGGTTGATTAAGCAGTTCCAGAACTAACAGCATAGTGAGCAAATGCTGAGGCATACAAATTCAAATATTAATTAGTCAAATATGTTGCATTTTTTTATAAGAGAAAAGCAAGATGTATCCTGATCTTGAGCTTAATTGCTCTTTTGCCAACATCAAAATTAGCATTTTTTAAAAACAATGTACAGTACATTGAGACTGAAACTCAGCTATGCCTCAAATATTTTATAAAGGATCAGTAGGATTTCCTTGAAAATAGCATCATTCATTTTATCACATAGAAGATTTTACTCAGAGATCAACTGCTGGTGGGTTTGTTGTACAGCCCCAGGCTAATAAAAGTCAGTCATAGCAGTATGAGATAGAAATTAGGACAGCCTTCCCCTCTCCTCAACTTTCTCTCCCCAGTTATTAAGAATGAAATCACAAAATAAGACCGAGTGAATTAGATCACTCAACAAATCAGATTACCCAGAAAAAAATAACCATACTGTGGGTGTTAAGATTACAGTGATAATTTCCACAATGTCTAAAAGATGGACATTTATTGTAAGGCTTAATTATTAGTCAAATTTGCAGAATTATAGAATTGTGAGGAGTTATTGACTGTAGATAATAAAGTGCAACTCCTTCTTAGCAGGGTTCCACATTAAAGCTTTGGAGACAGATGGCTGCCTCCTAGCTTTACACGTATATATAAAATATACACACATACTCCCATCCACCATACAAACGGAACTTGTGAGTCATTTGAAATGTTCAAAGTAAAGTTTGAATAAGGTTAGCCTGCCCTCTCCCAAAATTGTTTTTATCAAGGCTATTTATTTTTATAGTCCTTCGTTGAAACTTTTCCAATTGCTCTGACATCTCCTTAAAGTGCCCCAAGCATCTTAGAATGTGCAGAAATGAATAAACTAACACTTGAAATTAAAGAAAAAGAAGACTGAATATTTTGAGATATGGGATCTGTTGTATCGAAGGTTAAATAAGAGAAACAGAAGTTAGAACTTCTAAAATCACAAGAGAAAGATTAATTTTGTAATGAGGGTTGATTATTGTAACTTATTGATTTTTATTAGTACTAATAATTAACATGTATTAATATTATGAGGGAAAAGCACTGCCATTATGAGATTATTGCTAGAAAATATTATTATTACTATGATGAGTATTGTTCAAAAAAATTGTAACCAGACAACACACACTGTTTATATGGATATTGAATATGTTGCTCTTTCTATTTATATTAAAAATACAAAAAAATATTAAAAAAATAATAAAGTGCCCCAAGATAAACATAATCCTGGATCTGATGAAATAATTGAATGGAATGATTTGGAAATTACACATTGTTTAATTATTTCAGAAATGTTAATATTGTTATTATCAGGTAATATGGAATAAAATAGTGAACAATTTTTCATGTCATTAGAGAATGAATTTGAAAGTGGAGAGTGAACACAAAGTGTCTGTGTTTAAATATTACCCAAAGTTTTTCCACAGTGTACTTTATAAATGGTCTTTTAATAAAGATATATTCAAACATCAGTCTGTCCTTTAAAAAAATATTAATAGTGCTACTGGGACATAATCATATTTCTTTTAAAAAAACTGTATTATGGTTCAAATTTTTATTTACTAAGGATTAGGAAATTAAGATATAATCAAATCAGGAACAGCTAGGATAAGGATTTTGACTCACGTTGCCTGGATTTAGAAGTCACCATATAGTCAACCAATTAAATTGCAATAAATAACACACACACATGCACACACACACACACACACACACACACACACGCACATTGGCAATCTATATTTGTATCTTGGGAATAAATAAATGTAAACATGTTATTTATAAATCTATTTTAAAGATGTCTTTCTGAATCATTTATTCCTTATTTCACAGCAAGTTTAACTCCTAAAAGATTTTGAACTATCTCTGTAATCTTTGTATTATCTTATAAATACAACATCCCTTGTTTGAGAATATTAATTTCTTTTTAAAAATATCTTTTTAAGATTTAAATGTTCCAGTTTAATAAAATTTACTTCTCCTTTGAATGTCATTTAAATATGACAGACTGTTAGCCAATGTTTTCATGGGTCAAGGCGAAAAAAGATTTAACAGCGGTAATATTTCTTTAGAACAGTTAAAACTAAACGTCTGAAGAGCACCAAATTAAAGAAAATATATTTAAAAGACTTCCCAAATCTTATTTATATTAATGTTTAATTATTTTTAATACTTTTAGATGTTTTATTAAATAATTTTATTAAAAAATTTTAACAATACAAATTTTAGAAATGAAATAAAGAAAAATACTCAATGGATAAGAAAAAAATAAAAATAAAGAGAAAGAAAAGTAAAGAAAAAATTATAAAGTAACTTTCTTTCTTAACAGATTAAAGATACATTATTTTACCCACTTTCACTAAGATTACAGCATAATTTATTTCTTTTCATAGTCTACGCTTTCTAATCATCAAATCTATAAATCACATTCACTTTTTAATTTTTTCAGGAAAAAGTCCAACTCTACTAATTCTATAATCTTCACCAACTGTTCCTCCATTGTGAACATTTCAGAGTCTTTCTATTTTTGTGTATATAAGAGTCTCACAGTAGTTATCAAATATAAAAACACTGTTCCACAGCTCTTTTCTAATTAAATTATTAATTATACATCCTTTAATCCCAACAAGAAAAGTTCTAGTTTCAACTGAATGGTAATCTTTAAAATTCTTTGTATTGCTGTATGTATTGAACCCAAAATTTCCTGTCCTTTTTAACAAGCTCACTAGGTGCGATAACATGACTCTCTTTTTAAAGTTATCTTGAACTGTCTGCTTTATTGGACATTGGACAGAATCATAATTTTGAGATGAATGAAAAATGTGATAAAACTAGAAAACCTAAAAAGAAAAAAATCAAACAATAATTATACCATTAAAAAAAGAAATTAAGAAGAATGAAAACTATAAGGACTATCAAATGATTGAAAACATAATTCTAATACTTTCTCCTGCCATAAGCTAAAAAAAGTAAAAAAAACATTGAGAGCTATTGTCAGGCACACGATTTAAGGAACAACAGTAGAATTCAAAGCAGAAAAAGTTCATTTCATGCTATCAATACACAAGAATCTGATCTACTAACAGTCTAGCCAAATTGGCACTGGATAAGGATCAATGGAATTCACAGGTGGTTAGACTTACGTCTCTTGTGGGAACATAAGGGCTATAAATTGGTGATATATATAATCCCATTTTGGGGCTCTGCCTTCTTATCTCCTACAGATATATTCAAAAGAGAGTGTGATCTCATTTCTCTTCCTGATCCCAGTTGCATCACTTTATCAGTCCCTCCAAAAGAAGAGAATATTTAACAGAATAACAGAATTGGAAGGGAGATTTGAGGTCTTCTAGTTTAATCTAGTTCAAACTCAAGCAGAAAGCCCTATACCATTTAAGACAAATGATTGACTAATCTTATAAACCTCCAGTGATGGAGCACCCAGAACTTCTGAAAGCAAGCCATTGCAGTAATTAATTGTTGTGGCTGTCAGGAAATTTCTCCTTAGTTTCATGTTGGTCCTCTCCTTGATTAGTTTCTACCCATTGCTTCTTTTCTGCTTTCAAATGCTTAGACACCCCCCCCCTTCTTCTTTGTGGCAGCCCCTTAGAACCCTGCTATCATGTCACCCCTAATCCTTCTTTTCATTAAACTAGACATATCCAAATCTGTTATGACCGGGGGCACGTAAGCAACACCATGCAAAGGATGGAATCCCTTTTATTAAACCAACCTTCCTACAAATCCCCACAGTTCACTGGAAGCCCAAGAGCAAGACTCTAACATGTACACATACCTCAAGCAGTTCCTTGAAGCAAGGAGTGTGTGTGCACGTGTGTGTCTGTGTCTGTGTCTCTGTGTGTGTGTGTAAGAAAGAGAGAGAGAGAGAGAGAACCACAATTCTGAGAACAAAAACAGTTCAGGACCTTTGGTCACGTGCATCTCCATTGAACAGAAAGCTTGCCAGAGCCATGGCACAAACCAGAGCAGAGGTGGGTTGCTGCAACCCACACATGGCAAGGCTAGATAAGGTGAGAAGCAAGGCGAATAAGGAAGAGCAAGGCAAAGCAAAACAAGACAATGAGTCATGCAAGGCTTCTTGAATCTTGTGGCTAGTGTTGCTGGCAAGTATCACACTTGTTCCTGACAAAAAACCCCTCTCCCTGGTGTCTCCTTAAATCCTATTCTCCAGGTGATCCTTGTGAAGAGGAGCAGGGGGCCTTCCTCTTGAGTTACTGGGTCACCCTGTGCTGACTCCATCTCCTCCCCATACTCCCTGCTCCGGGGTCAGGTGGAGGATGCAGTTGCTCATTTCCAGAGCTCTGAGGTTCCTCTGCTCCCCTGCCTGCCCTTTCTACCTCCTTTCTTCCTCCATTGGCCCAGCTCCCTCTCCTCCTCCTTGGAACCAGGCTCTGACAGGTCCATAACAAAATTTCATAACCATTCTTCATGTTTTAGCCTCCAGTACGCTTATCATCTTTGTTGTTCTCCTCTGCACTCTTTCTACAGTTTCAACATCTTTTTTTATAATTAGTGTGGTGATCAAAACTGTATATAATATGCCTAGCGTGGTCTACGAGTGGCACTAATCTTTCATGTGATTTTGATTATATCCCTCTATTTGTGCAGCCTGAGACTGTGTTCGCTTTTTTGAGGGCGGCTGCAGCACACTGCTATTTCATATTTAAGTAATTGTTCACTTGGACTGCAAGATTCCTCTCATATAGTTACTATTATTGAGCCAGCTACCATCTATCCTATACCATGCATTTGCCTTTCCTTGCTTAAATATAGAACCTTACTTTTCTCAGTACTGAATTTCATTTTTACAGTTCAGAATTGAACTGCGAAGTCCTTCATGTTCTCTGAACTTGACTGTTTTATTTCAACATGTCTTAGCCAACTATTGTAGGGTAACATCTTCAGTGCTAAAAGGGAGTGGGATTTACATTTTGTTTTTATACAATAGCTTGCCCTGTCAAAGTTGGTGGGTGTGTTGTTTTCTTCTTGGTAGTTCCTTGATTAGACTGTTATTTACTGTTCAATTGTTTGACTGACTAGGTAGTTATGTGATTGGGATATTTCACCACTTGATTGCTGATCTCTTTTCAATCCCTGCATTAATCCTTGCTTTTCAGGGAGCTGAATGCTGGTAAGGAGATTTTTGGTCTTTTGTTTCCATGATTGGTAGCTTCAGACACATAACAACTTTATCCCTGAATCTAGGTTTAAAATAATGCCAGGTTAAAGAAAAAATAACATTACCCTTCTGTCCCCACAATCCCATTAAATGGCTTATGTTTCTGTTAAGAAATATCTGAAGATAAATCAGACAAGGTTTATTGCTGTGATATCTCTAAAATATCACTAGTTGGGGATCTTAGAAACCTAAAGAAAAAAGGGCTATTAGTGGAAGTCAACTTGGAAGTTCAGCTTCCAACTTAAATTCCAGGTGCAGTAAAATGGATTTGGGGGGGGGGGAAGTGACTTTTACTAAAGTGTGGTCTCATCTTGGCAATGTTTAGATATTTTTTAAATGTAGACTATTTCCAACAAGGCAATGTGTAGATCAGTCATTTCATCTTTCTTCACATTCAATAACCTTTCAACATTTTCAACATCTTATTCCTTTTTTCACAAGAAAGGATTTGTTTTTAGTCCATTATGTTTCAAATTAGATAGGCATAATTGTAACTAATGTCATTTTTTCATTGTTGAAACTCAGTAATTCTCTATTTTTTGTCTTAAGAGAGAACTTTTAGAGTAACAAGCTATAAATTAAAAACAAGCTCCCTGCATCTCTGGTATAGCTATAGGAGTTAAAATTGCTCTTTGGAATTCTTCAGAAGCTTATTGCAGTCAGGTCAGTTCTTTTGTTATATGTAGGTTGTTCTCCATCACACTGAAGATGTGGAGATTATTTAAGAGACACCTTTAAAGTTTTGTGATTATCAGTTAGACTGTAAAATGGTGCAAAATAGGCAGATAATTCCCTAAATGGACAGATAAATTATGGTAATAAATTGGAATGCCTGTGAAAGTCAGCAAGGTTGAACTAGAGACATCCTTATTAAATTTACAGCTGAGTACAAAAGAATCTTCTGAAATATTCCACCAAAATTGTGGATCATAACCTGGGTTGGATGTTTTGTACCAGAAAAGGGGGGGGGGGGAAATCTCCAACCACCCTTCAAAGATTGCAGTCCTACTTCAACATCGTAATGTCCTTCCTTCCTCCCTCCCTTCCTCCCTCCCTCCTTTCTATTATATAAGTCCTTATGCTAGAATTTTACAAAACAACACAACAACACAGTGGAGTAAGAATAAAAATTTAAAAGTAACAACATCATTACTTTTATCAATATCAGAACTCCTATTATAGGAGGACAACACAAGGAACACAAAGGGACAACACAGGACAACACAAGGAACACAAAGACTCTTATATAATGTGTTGGGGATACACATCCTAGCAGAACGTGCAACGGCAGTCTAGCAGGTAGGCAAATGATGTGAGATAAACATTGTTGTAGTTTACACTCAGTAAGACAGATACATTGTGCCAGTTAAATAGTTTTTTATTCCAGCAAGAGTTATAGCATAGTCAAAACAGTCCATATGTCATAAACTAGTTCAGTCAATCCAGGGATTAATCAGTTGCAAAGTCCAGTGTCGAAAAATAGAGGTCAGTAAACTTACAAATAATCAGTCCAGCAATATATCTCTTTTGCAGTCAGAGATATGAAGAAAATCAAACCCCTTTTCTTCATTTCAGCAACAGCAGGGAAAAATGTTAAGTCCTGGTATGGGCGCAAGAAACGGAGACGAGGCATCGAACGGTGACTTCAACTCTTTATTGAACAGAAAGAACAGAGCAACTACTTGGGCAGCAGCAGCTCTTTTATAGAACTGGCTGCTGTCAAAACAACTAATGATTTGAGCTTACCACTTTCACAAGCGTCCAATCAGGGGGCCCCATTAACAGCCAAGCAGACTGGCCAAAAACGACCAATCACGACTCACTATTCACGGGCCAATGAGAAGTGCAAGATTACACTTTACACTGCTGTAAAGTAAAGCTGTTTAGGGTTGTATCACTGCATTGGCTTAGTCCATAACACCCCTCCCCCCTAGGTTCCGTCTGAGGGGTGGGGTGACGTATTCTCGTAAATAGGCAGGTCGCTTCACCTGTCTGCTTGACCTGCGCTATTCCACCGGTTTCTGTCCTGGTTCTGGTTCCGGTGGGCTGCTAGCTGGATTGGATGGTGAAAATTGTGGCCCTGGGCTGCTTTCCCTGCTTGCGCCAGTGCTGTCTTCCGAGTTCCCTGGATCTGTTTCCATCGCAGTGGTGTCACGTGGCGAGGCAACTCCCTGGCTCGGTTTCCTCCTGATGGTGAGTATCCTCTCGTTGGTTGTGTAGGCTGTTGGATTTTGATTATCATTTCTTCTTCGGCTTCCTCAATGTTCCCTCCCCCCCAGCTAGAGGTTCTGGGGCTGAGATGGGACTAGGTGCTAGTCTGGAATGGAGTTGGTCTATGTGGCGTTTCCACATCTTACCATCTGCAGTTTGTAGGCGATAGGATCGGGGTTCCGTAAGTTGTGTTATGGTAGCGGGGACCCACAGTGGGTTGCCCAAGAAGTTTTTCGCAAACACGAGGTCACCTTCCTGGAATGCCCGACACTTGCTACTGGATCCCGGGGGTTGTTCTGGTGTGTAGTTTGGGTGGAGGCGATCGAGATGCGAGCGAAGTTTCCGGCCCATCAGGAGTTCAGCTGGGGTCTTATTCGTGGTACTGTTTGGGGTTATGTGCTGTAGGAGAAGCATCCAGTTTATTTTGTCGTCAATGTCGCCATGGTCTATTTTGTGCAAGGTCTGTTTTACAAATTGAACCATTCGCTCAGCCCTACCATTGGCCGCAGGGTGAGCTGGCGATGTTAAGGCATGGTGGATGCCCCGATCTGCCAGGTACTGTTTGAATGGCAGGGCCATGAATTGAGGGCCATTATTGGAGACCAGGACATCTGGAAATCCGTGGGTAGCAAATAGTTTATTCAGCTTTTTAGTGACTGCCTCCGTAGTGGTGCTTTTCATCTTGTGGACTTCGAGCCAGTTTGAATAGGCATCTACTGTTAGGAGGAAAGTGTGTCCTCTTGTGGGTCCCGCAAAATCGATGTGGAGACGGGACCAAGGACCTCGAGGCATTTCCCACTGAGTTGGGGGAGTTTTTGGAGGAGTGGAGCGAATCTCCTGGCATTTGCTGCATTTTGCTATCCAGATCTCTATCTGTTTGTCTAAGCCAGGCCACCATGTGTAACTCCTGGCCAATGCCTTCATCTGCACGATGCCTGGATGTCCATCGTGCAACATTTTCAACACCCTATATTGCAATTTCTCCGGGACTATGACTCTGTCTCCCCATACTATGCAGCCTTTCTGGGAGAATAGCTCTGTTTGATGATTTCTAAATGGCTTGAACGTGTCATTGGTTGTGCTGACCGGCCAACCCTGCTCTACCCAGCTGAGGACTTGTGCCAGAACAGGGTCCTTTTTTGTTTCTAAGGCGATGTCTCGAGCGGTCAGCGGCGGCGATTTGAGGGTTTCGATTTGCAATACGGCTAAGGTTGGAGCAGGGTCCTCTATGATGTCTGGTAGTGGAGAGCGGCTCAAAGCGTCAGCATGGGGAATGGTTTTCCCCGGGCGGTGTTACAATCGGTAATCGTAGGCAGCTAAAAATTCTGACCAACATGTCATTCTTGGTGATAAGATATGGGGAGTTGGTTTGTTTCCCGCCAAAATACCAAGTAGCAGCTTGTGGTCTGTAATTATGGTAAAGGGTCTCCCATACACATATTCATGGAAATGTTTAATTGCGGATACAATAGCGAGAGCCTCTTTATCGAGTTGACTATAGTTCCTTTCAGTTTTCGACAAAGTTCTCGAAAAGAACGAAATAGGTGCCTCATTCCCATTTGGTAGGACATGCCTTAAAATGGCTCCTACTCCAAATGGTGAGGCGTCACAGGTAACCGTTAAAGGTAGAGTCTCGTTGTATTGCGTTAATACAGCGTCAGAGGTTAAGAGGACTTTTACCTCTTGGAATGCTCTCTCTTCATGCCGTCCCCAGACCCAGGAAGCTATTTTGTCGAGAAGTCTTTGTAGGGGTTCAGCTACGGTTGCCTTCTGGGGCAAGAAGATGTGATAAAAGTTAATGAGTCCCAGGAAGGCTTGGAGGTCTGTCTTATTCCTAGGTCTCGGGGCATTTTTGATTGTGGTTAGTTTTTTTTCAGTGGGGTGGATTCCCTGTCTGTCAAGAAGGTATCCCAGGAACTCCACTCTCTCCATACAAAGTTGACACTTGTCCTTTTTTACCTTCAGACCAGCGTCTTTAAATTTCTGAAGAACTTTTCTGAGTCATTGTACTAATAACTCTTTAGTGGGGGCAACTATTAGGACGTCGTCAAAATAAGGCACGATGTCTTCTATGCCTTGTAATAGTCTCTCCATTAAACTTTGGAAAATGCCAGGTACCACGCTTACTCCAAATTGGAGTCTATTGCACTTGAAAGCGCCTCTATGGGTAACTAATGTCTGGGCTTCTGCAGTTGTCGTGTCTACAGGTAGTTGTTGGTACGCCTGAGCTAAGTCCAATTTCGCAAATATTTTTCCGCCAGCCAGGGAATGAAGAAGGTTTTGAACCACCGCTACTGGGTAAGCGCTCTGTTGAAGAGCATGATTTAGGGTGGCCTGGTAATCCCCACAAATGCTTAACGAACCATCTGGCTTCATGGGCGTTACTATTGGAGTTTCCCAGCGGGCATGGCCAATCAGTTCCAATAAGCCCTGAGCTATCAGCTAGCTGCTCGTCAATTTTTGGTTTTAAGGCAAAAGGTACCCAACGAGGTTTAAGCCGAATGGGAGCTACATCGGGGCTAAGATTAAATGATATAGGGGTCCCCTTGTACTTGCCTAATGTCCCTGTGAACATGTCCTGGAATTCCTGGATGAGAGCCTCTTCCCAGTTGTCGCTTCTGGTTTGGTGTATGCCGGCTAGTTCAATCCCGAGTGGGGCGAACCACTGTAACCCTAACAAACTGGGTCGGTCACGATCGACGACAGTCAGGGGAAGAATCGCTGTGCGGTCCTTGAAGGATACTTGGATGTGGCTGGAACCGACAACAGGAATTCTGTTTCCCTGGTAGTCTTTCAGGATGATTCATTGCATGCTGAGGTCCTGGCGGCAGATGTCAGTGATC
Source organism: Hydrophis major (assembly GCA_033807585.1). Lineage (NCBI taxonomy): Eukaryota > Metazoa > Chordata > Lepidosauria > Squamata > Elapidae > Hydrophis > Hydrophis major. The sequence continues at coordinate 49,431,262 of CM066333.1, read as the reverse complement.
AGCTGTTTGAGGGTTTTCCAGGATACCATCGATAGGGATGATCCCGAATCGACTTCCATCACGCACGGTCGATTCTCAATAGTTACCTTTACGCAGATCTTTCTTGCATTGAATGATGAAGCATGGCCGATAATAATGGTTTGGTGGGCCTCTTCTCGTCTCGTTGAAGAGGCAGGTGCTCGATTTCTGAAGTAGTAGTGATTGTTCCATTGGTGGTTCAGATGGTCCTGGTTCTCGGGAGGTTTGCCTATCTCCCGACGGAGGTTGTTCTCCCTTCGGCTGGGACTGGACTCTCATTTGCTTCTGCAGACTTTTGCGATGTGGCCTCTTTTTCCGCAAGTACGGCAGAGTGCGTCGAGGAATTTGCAGTCCGATCGCGGGTGGTTTGCCCCGCAACCAGCACATTGGCACAGACGTCTCTGGTTTCTTTGCTCTCGTTGCGAGCGGAGCCGGTTGACCTCCTCTTCCTCACTGTCTGAGAATGACTCGAGGTCTTCGTGGTGGGTAGTGGTAGCGTGCTTCTCAGTGATGAGTGGGCTATCGTTAGCAAGTTGGTGAAGTGGTGCGTTCGCTTGGCGCATTCGAGCAGCTGACTTCCTGGTTGCTTCTGCAGCAGTAGCGTTGGTGATGACATCTGTAGGGCTGATGTCGCCTTTCGCCATCAGTTTACTCTGCACATTTAATCCCAGAACTATGCGGTCTCTTAGGGCTTCCTCTAAGTTTGCAAAACCACAAAGACCTCCTAGGTTCCGGAGGTCGGCTATGAAATTTCCAACGCTCTCATCCTTCCGTTGGTCCCTCTGGTAAAATTCGTGTCTTCGTCTCAGTGTAGGTACTGCAGGTGCATAATGGGCCTGGAGGATTGGAGCGAGGGTGTCCCAATCCATGGTCTTCACTTCCGCCGGTTTGGCCAGTGCTTTAGCCATTTTGAAAATGGCAGGTCCACAATGAGTCAGGAACACCGCTCGTTTCTTGCCAGGCATAGCATCTTTTAAATTGTTGGTCTCCAGGAACATCTGGAAGCGATCTATATATGAGTCCCAGTCTTCGGTTGCTGGGTCGAATGGAGTGGGTGGTATGGCGTCGCAGGTCATCTTGCTGTTTGTTGCGTGCGCTCTTTTGCCACGTGCTCTGTCTTGTTCGATGCGTTCTTAGTCAGCTCTATCGTCTCCGCATCCCATCCTCATCGCCAGTGTTAAGTCCTGGGCATGGGCGCAAGGAACGGAGACGAGGCATCGAATGGTGACTTCAACTCTTTATTGTGAAATAAGAACAGAGCAAATACTTGCGCAGCAGCAGCTCTTTTATAGAGCTGGCTGCTGTCAAAACAACCAATGATTTGAGCTTACCGCTTTCACAAGCGTCCAATCAGGGGGCCCCATTAGCAGCCAATCAGACTGGCCAAAAACGACCAATCACAACTTGCTATTCATGGGCCAATGAGAAGTGCAGGATTACAAGTCTGCTGCAAAGTAAAGCTGTTTAGGGTTGTATCACTGTGTTGGCTTAGTCCATAACAAAAAACACGCAGTTATCACCACCAATCCAACATTGTCAGCTATTCAGTAAAAGCCAGCAAACAGTGAACTCTCTTGCTCCCTCTTGTGGTGATTTTACAACCGCACCCAAAATACATGTTTTGCAGTTAAAGTGATACTTACACTTAAACTCACTAACATAGTTTATATATTATTATTATTTTTTACCCAAACTAAGTTAGGTAACCAATGTTATCCCTAACATTCTCCCCTTTTGAGTAGTATAATAATATATATATTTGTTTACAATTTCAACCCATAGTTTTCACAATTTTCTTTGTGCTTGACTGCATCTTGGGCTTTTGTAAATCCATCAGCAATGTTTTCATCAGTCATGCAATATTCCAATCTCATTAAACCATTTTTACAGATTGTCTTACATTCAAATATCTAAGGTCAGTATGTTTAGATCTAGTTTTTACAGCAATATTTGTAGCCAACTGTATGGCTGCTTGATTATCCTCATAAACTACAATGGCATCTTTCACAGTTACTCCCATATCTAACAACAACTGTTTATACAGAATTAAATCAGTACATAATAAAGATAGACATGAAAATTCTGCTTCCATTGTGGACATACTTATGTGTTGCTGTCTAATTGACCTCCAACCAATCAATGTTTTACCTAATAGTATAGCCATGCCTGAAGTTTTTATATCTGTTGCAAAACTTGCATCAGCATATGCACTTAAAATCAGATCATCTTTTGGCTCCAAATACAATGCATAGTGCATTGTCTTTTTAAGATACCTTAATATATGCTTTAGCGCTTGTCAGTGTCTTTCAGTGGGTTCAGCATTGAATCTTGCCAATTGATTAATGCTATAGGCAATGTCTGGCCTTGACCAATTACTTATATATGATAAACTACCTATTAATGATTGATAAATGGTCTTATCAAATTTTGAACTTTGAGCATCAGTATGACAAAATTCCTGACTCATTGGAGTTTTTGCCGGCTTACAAAGTTCCATTTTATACATTTTTAGCAATTGGTAAATTTTATCTTCTTGTGACATCTTATAGCCACTATTGGTTTTGTTCATTGTCAATCCTAGATCTTGTCTTATTTCTCCTAATTGCTTTAATTTTATCCTCTTACTTAATAATGATATTATCTCAGTAGCTTCATTATTAGTCTTAGTAATTAAAGCAATATCATCTGTAAACAACAATAATAATGACACCGTACTATTTGTCTCTCTTTTAAATAAACATGGATCAGCTAAACCTGCTTTAAATCCTATATTGTTTAACTCTTTTACAATATATTGGTTCTATTCATAACCAGATTGTTTTAATCCATAGAGATTTTTATTCAGTTTCCAACAGTCATTATTATTTTTTTCATCCTTTATACCTACTGGTTTTCTTAAATATATAGTGTGATGCAATGGTGCATGCAGATAGGCAGTTTCTACATCTAAATGATTTATGATAGTTCTTCTAAGCTGCCCACACTAAAGCTGTTCTCAAGGTTCTTGCCTTTAAATTTGGTGCAAATACTTCATCATAATCACATGCAGTTTGATTAAATCCTTGAGCTACCAACCTAGCCTTATGGGTAACTGTCCCATTTTTACCAGTTTTTAACTTAAATATACATTTGCAGCCAATGGACTTTTCACCTGGAGGTAATTTGGCATTTTCATAAACTTTCATTTCTTTTAATGAATTTAATTCTTTCTCCATTGCTCTATGCCAATTTTCTTGTTCCTTTGCAGGATACATTCTAAGTTCTTCAACAGTAGTTGGAACTTTACTAACTTGGCAAATTATACTTGCTTGATACCTGTCAGGTGGTCTGGTTACATGTGTAGAACGTCCAGGTATTACAGAGCTTACAGGTGGACTTTCATGTTCTACCTGTTCCTGATTATCTATTTCTTCCTGTTTTGGTATTTCTTCCTGTTCTGGTCCTATATGCTCTTCCTGTACTTCCTCTTTAATTGTACTCTACTTATTACTGATTTTTTCTTTTGGTCTTTTGTAGGTTTCTATAATTACTTCCTTACTTGAATCTTGTTCCAGTTTTTCCCATCCTGCATGTTCTAGGAATTTGGCACTAGCACTACAGTAAACTCTAGATGTACCTTTTTCCCAGAATCTGTATGATTTGTGATTAGATTCATAACCTACAAAGAATAACTTTTTAGCCCTATGTTGTCCCTTATTTCTCAGTTGTGTAGGAATATGCACCCATGTTGGTGCTCCAACCAAATGTGTGCATGTAGTTTAGGTCAGGTTTTCTACCATGCCACCATGTGAATGGTAATTCACCTGTTGTTGAGTTAACAACATTATTCAATATATGATTACCACACATTATTGCTACTCCCCACAAATTTTCAGGTAATCCTGAATCTGACAGCATAGTACGAGCCATTGCTTGAATTGTTTGTCCTCGTCTTTCTATAAAGGCATTATGTTGTGGTCTATATGGTGCAGACTTTTTATGTTCAATACCTGCCATCTTTATTTTGGAATTTATTGTTTATAAATTCCGTACCATTATCAGTGATCAGAGTTACTAACTTCCTTTTAGTTTTTCTTTCTGCGAATTTAAGCCAATTAAAGAAATTTTGATATGTTTCCATTTTGCTTTTCATTAGATAACAGAAACCATATGTGGAATAACGATCCATTATACTTAGTATATAACGAGCACCTCCCACACTTGGTTTTTTAGGACCTATAATATCAGCAAATACGACCTCTAGAGGCTCCTTTGTTTTAAATCCATTAATTATATTTGCTGGTATTTGCTTGCTTTTTTCTTGACTACAAGAATTGCAGTGCAAATACTTACTGCAAGGCTTCAGTTTTATACCCTTAGATAGTTCTACCGTTTGTTTAAGCATTTTAAAATTTATATGCCCTAAATGTCTGTGTAACAAATGTATACATTCATTATGAGGTTTAACATTATTATAAACTGTGTTAGCTACCTCTAATGAATTATCATTTAACACATACAATTCACCTCTTAAAGTTGCAGTCACTTTTTTACCTTCTTTTTCAATTGTGAAATTGTCTCCCTTAAAGGTAATTACATAACTTAGTTTAACCAAAACTCTAACTGAAAGCAAATTAAGTTTAAGTTGTGGTACATATAACATTTTTACATTTTCTTTTATGCAAGAACAATATGATATACCTTCACCTTTAGCTTTTAGTTTCTATCCATTAGCTAACAATATCTGCTGTGAACTCGTGGACATCTTAATAAATCTTTTCTTACCTTTCGTTATGCAGTGCTACAACCCATAAATTATAATTCACAGTTTCGTTGCTATACATGGCTAACTCTATGCATTTTTTATCCTTTTGATGCCTTTTATCTTTCTGGCTGGCATTTTGGCTTTTTGCTTTCTTGCAGAATCTAGCGAAATGTCCTTTTCCTCCACAATTAAAACATTTTCTAATTGTATACGCTGACGAAGATATTTTCTCTTCTTCACATTGTGGTTGTTCTCTTCTGAGTTGATCCCTTTCAAGCCTTCTCCTGCCTTCTTCAATTAATCTGCCAGTAATGTCAGTTAATGTAAAGTTATCTTTTGGCAGAACCTCAAGTGAAGTTACGTAGTCATCGTAGCTATTATCTAAAGAAGACAAAATTATATAAACTTGGTGTAGTTCTGTGAAGATAAGTTGTTTTTCATGCAGTTCCTGAAAAATTATCTTCATTATATTTAAATGAGTCAACATGTCTCCATTCTTTTGAAGATGTGTTCTGAACAGTTTACGTGTAAGATTTATATGTGCTCCTACACTATCACGAACATAAATCTTCTTTAAATTCTCCCAACATTTCGCAGCTGTTTCTTCTCCTCGAATATGTACAAGCTGCTCATCACAGAGTGTCAGTCCTATTATAGAGAGAGCTTGCTCATTCTTCAGTTGATATTCTTGTATTTTCTGGGCATCATCTTCATCCTCTGGATCCCATGCATCTACTTCTGGTGGGTTTTGAATTATACTCCACAAACCTTCTCTGCGTAGAAGTAAGCTACATTTCATAGACCATGAAACATAGTTTGTTCCATCCAATTTGGATATTAGAGACAAACTTTGCAAATTGACTTGTGCCATCTTTATCTGGATATTTAAACTATAATTAATAAAACACAGCTGTCTGTTTACAGTATTGTGTAACTACACAAATTCTCACTTTAATCTAAGTCTGTTATAACCTGGTTAGTCTGACTGTGCACCTGGGCCCATAACCAGTGTTAGGGATACACACCCTAGCAGAACGTGCAATGGCAGTCTAGCAGACAGGCAAATGATGTGAGATAAACGTTGTAGTTTACACTCAGTAAGACAGATACACTGTGCCAATTAAATAGTTTTTTATTCCAGCAAGAGTTATAGCATAGTCAAAACAGTCCATATGTCATAAACTAGTTCAGTCCATCCAGGGATTACTCAGTTGCAAAGTCCAGTGTCAAAAAATAGAGGTCAGTAAACTTACAAATAATCAGTCCAGCAATATATCTCTTTTGCAGTCAGAGATATGAAGAAAATCAAACCCCTTTTCTTCGTTTCAGCAACAGCAGGGAAAAACACGCAGTTATCACCATCAATCCAACATTGTCAGCTATTCAGTAAAAGCCAGCAAACAGTGAGCTCTCTTGCTCCCTCTTATGGTGATTTTACAACCGCACCCAAAATACATGTTTTGCAGTTAAAGTGATACTTACACTTAAACTCACTAACATAGTTTATATATTATTTTTTTTTTTGCCCAAACTAAGTTAGGTAACCAATGTTATCCCTAACATAATATATGCTGCACAAAGGCTTTGATGAAAAAGCACCATTTTATAAGTCTAAATTGTTACTGGAAAGGGGGCTATCCTAACATTAGAGAGCAGGTTGTTTCAAAAGGAGAGAGTTTGACAAATGAGGCTCATAGCCATTACCTCATGCATCCTACTTCTCAGAAGAAAATCCACAAATAACCTTGTAGAAGTTCTACAGTCTTAAGAGAAGCTGCTACTAAGCATAGATAGTCTCAGAAGGTGAGCATTTTGAAACTAACACCTCGTGGGCATAAATGACACATTTAGAAACATAGAAACAATTTGAAAATGGCAATTAACCAGATAATGTTTATCTATCAATAACATAAAAAAATAGAACAAAAATTACTTCTATTTGGGAGAGAAATATATATTCAGTTACAGCTCCACAACAAAATATGATGTGATAATTTGTTACCTATAAAGTTGCATAATAATCAGACCTAGTAAAAATGAAACAATATTTGAATAAAATAAAATAAATTCATCAACAAAAATAAGTTCTTAGGCAACCAAAGATGAAACTGAAGAAACGTTTTAAAAAACTGAAATTGAACAAAGCTTCAGGACTTACCAGTATTTCTATAATATACTATAAAACTTTTCAGAAATCTTGAGTAAATCTTTATAGCAAGCAATGAGTGTGATTCAACTATGTGAAGAACTCTTATCTCTTTGATTTATGAAGAAGGAAAGAGTCAGCCTGTTCTGGAGACCTGTCTCCACTGAATATGGTTTATATGATATCATAGTAAATTGTCTTATATCAAAGTATAAACTGTATTAAGAGAAACAAGACAAGGATGTCTGTTATTTTTCTCCTTCATTTTTACCAGCACTAGAACCCCTGGCACTTCAGATATGTCAAGAAAATGGAATTTCAAGAACCAATTTAGTACCCAAGAAGATAAACAGAAATTATTTGTTGGTGATATTGTACTGATATCGTTGAAATTTATACAACAATATGGTTCAATGCCAGATTACCAGGAACAATATGGTTCAATGCCAGATTAACAACAACAGGAAAAAAAAGTTGACATGGAATTTGTCAGAGGCAGAAAAGTGTGAATCAAGCAACTGCTTTTAATAAGATTAAATATTAAGAACTGTCCTTAACAATTATGTTATTAATAAATAATAACAATTTATTTAAGAATATTTACTGATTTTAAAAAAACATAACATATTTTGAGGTAGAAAAAAATTACATTTGTTCTGGTTAGGAAATATCATAGATGTTGAAATTAATATTCCACTAAGATTATTTTTCCTTTATAAAATCTACTGAGAATATGTTAGTAAGTCATAATTTATTGCTAAGCACAATATTGAATTAAAAAGGTCTGATAAGTGGCAAAGGACTACATAAAAACATTTGAAGGACTTAAGAACATGTGTAGTCAACTGACCCCAGACTTATTATCCTGTCCCAGTTGTTTTATGAATTACATCTTCCTCCAGTTCCATCATCCCATAGAAAGGGCAGGTCTCTCTGAGGGGCTGCTTAGGTCATATATACAGAAATAAATAATTCAGACACCATGCAATATGAAGCAATGTAAAAAAAAACACATTTGGAATTAATACAGGAAAAGACCAGGTTCCAGTTTTTTATATTTATTTTATTATTTTATTTTATTTATTTTCAGAAAGATGCAGATACTAAGAAACTGCCTGATGGAAAGACAATAACTTGTATTGTTTCCTGGAATTTATTCTTAAAAGGGTAATAACATTTTGTATTATCTCACCATACAATGATCTATTACATTTGAACATTTTCAATATCTCCAAATAAATCAACATAACCACAAAAGATTTTTGAAAACAAGGGAGGAATATTGAGAGATTTGCCTGATTTTGAAAATCTTATTATACATAATGCTGAACTTTTGTTATGTACAAATTAGTGAAACATGGTTACAAAATCCAGAATAAATTTTAGAATTTATTTTTATGATTTTATCATTAAGAATATTTAATATTTAATAATTATATAGGATGGTTTATCATTGGTATTTTATATCAGTGTTGATTATTCAAATGAGTATTTTTTTCTCCTATAAAATATTGAAATATATTGAACAGATGGATCATCTTTTCATCAATGATGCCATAAAACCCAATGATACTAGAAAATGATTCTGGCACAATGGAACAAATTTTGAGAGTTGCAACGCTTACAACCTGATATATTTTTTATTAACTTTCACTAAATGTCCAATCACACTTGGCCAATAAAAAATTCTATTCTATTCTGTTCTGTTCTGTTTTGTTCTGCTCTATTTTATTCTATTATACCTTACGTTACCTTACTTTAACCTACCCTACCCTACCCTACCCTACCCTATTCTATTCTCTTTGTTTGTTCTATTCTGTTCCACTGCATTCCATTCCAATTGTACATTCCTTTAAAGAGTTCTAAATTGCCCTTGGTCATTGAAAGCAGTAAGCAAACTCTGAGTCCTGGCAAAACCTCTTTTATTAAATGAATGTGAACTTATTGCATTCACATTCAGCCAACAGCCTGGCAAACATTCTTGCAAAAGTATATTTATTAGCTTAGACCTTATCTACCTTGGAAAGCTGCCCAGTAAATATTTCCACACGCAGTGCTGACAGGGAAGGACTGGGCACAGCATCTCTAGGTTACACAGACAGATCTTCATGAGGCTGGAACGAATGAACGAACAAACAAATTGTTTCCTTCATCTGTAGCCTTACTTGCATGTTAACCCTGAGTTCTTAACTGTTCCTTCCCTTTGGCGGCTCTACACAAGCGCAGGCTGGGAACCGGTTCCAGAAGCTCCCCTGCCTCACTGCTGTCCAAGCCTAAAGGCAGCTGATGACTGTCAGCCTTCCCATCTCTGCCTCTGATGGAGAGCCCTCGTCCGAGCCTTCCTCAGCCTCCAGCACTGGCCTAGGTTCCTCCCCAACCTCCTCTCTGTCTGACTCTGCTGCCAGCTTCACCAGCTGCTGGTGGGCCATAACAGTGACAATATTTTTTTTAGCGATCATTCAAATTTACAATGGCATTGAAAAAAGTGACTTACAAGTGGTCCTCATACTTAGGATTACTGCAGTATTGTTAGGGATAACATTGTTTACCCTAACTGGTTTAGGTAAAATAATAACTAAGTAATCATAGTTTATATGTTAAAGTGTCTGCAACTTTAACTGTGGGATAGTAATTAAGGGAGTGGTTGTGAAAGCACTTTAAAAGAAGCAAGACTGCAGCTTGCTCTCTCTCTGGCTTTGATGATCCCTGATTACTGCAAGGACTCAAGACTGCATTGCTCGAACGGGAGAGAAAACAAAGGACTGACTTGTAAGTGAACTGACATAGGATATTCTAACACGGACTTTGCTAACTGAATATCCCTGAATGGACTGACTAAATGATACATGACTATTGGACTGTTATTTTGACTATGCTATGAATTCATAATGGAATAAACTATATTTTTTGATAGCACAAGCGTATCTGTTATTTTTACTGTATGTTAATAAACATACAAGCTTAGCTCACTCATTTATCTGTGTGCCTATCTGACTAACGCTGCACATTCTGTTTAGCTTGTCTCCCTAACCCTGGTTGGGGAAACCAGGCTTAACACTGGTTATGGGCCCAGAGGTTGCAAAGTCAGTTTAACTAGGATAAAACAGATTTATGTAAAAGTGAGAGTTTGTGTTGTTATACATTACAGTAAACAGACAGCTGTGTTTTATTAATTATAGTTTTATATCCATATAAGAAAACATGGCACAAGTCAATCTACAAAGTTTGTCCCTTATATCCAAGCTGGATGGAACAAACTATGTATCATGGTCTATGAAATGTAGTCTGCTTCTATGAAGAGAAGGTTTGTGGAACATAATTGAAAACCCACCAAACGTAGAAGAATGGGATCCAGAGGATGAGGAAGATAAATTAAAGATAGAAGAATTTATGCATAAAAATTAACAAGCTATTTGCATTATTGCTTTAACCTTAACTGATCAACAGCTTGTTTATATCCACGGAGAGAAAACGGCTGTTGGGTGTTGGCAGAAGCTGAAGAGGATTTATGTTCGAGATAATGTTGGTGCTCACATAAATCTAACACGGAAACTTTTCAGTACACATCTCCAAACAAATGGTGATATGCTAAGTCATTTGAAAACTAAGCAAAGCATTTTTCAAGAACTGCAGGAGAAAGAGCTTATTTTCTCTGAACTACTCCAAGTCTACATAATTCTATCTTCCCTTGATGAAAGTTATGATAACTACGTAACTTCCCTTAAAATATTGCCAAAGGAAAGTCTAACTTTAACTGATATAACTGGCAGATTGGTTGAAGAGGCCAGAAGAAGGCTTGAAAGAGATCAGTTAAGGAGGGAGCAACCTCAAAAAGAAGATAATGAATCTCCTACTGCATATGCAATTAAAAAGTGCTTTAATTGTGGAGGAAGAGGACATTTGGCAAGATTTTGTAAAAAGGCAAAACGCCAGAACGCTGGCCAGAATACTAAAAGTCATCAAAATAAAAATAAAAATTTAGAGTTAGCCATGTATACTAATGGAGCTGTAAAAAATAATTTATGGGTGGTTGACAGTGGAGCATCCCATTGTATAACAAATGATAACAAAATTTTTATTAAAATGTCCAAGAGTACACAGCAGATCTCGTTAGTCAATGGCTGGAAACTGAAAGCTAAAGGTCAAGGTATAGCATATTGTTCTTTTATAAAAGAGAATGTAAAAATGTTATATGTACCACAACTTAAGTTTAATTTAATTTCAGTTAGAATTTTGGTTAAACTAGGATATGTAATTACATTTAGGGGAGATAACTGCATAACTGAGAAAGAAAATAAGAAAATTACTGCATCTTTAAGAGGTGAATTATATGTGTTAAATGATGATGGTTTAAAGGTGGCTAACACAGTTTATGAAAATAAGAAACCTCATGATGAATGTATTCACTTGTTACATCGAAGGCTAGGGCATTTAAATTTTAAAATGCTTAAGAAAACTGTTGAATTATCTAAGGGAATAAGTTTGAAACCTTGTAATAAGTATTTGCAATGTAATGCCTGTAATCAAAGTAAGAGCAGGGTCACACCGGCTAATAGAGTTGATGGATTTACTACCAAAGAACCTTTAGAGGTAGTATTTGCAGATTTAATAGGTCCGAAAAAACCAAGTGTAGGAGGAGCTCGTTGCATACTAAGCATAATGGACCACTATTCTAGATATGGGTTTTGCTATTTAATGAAGAGCAAAACTGAAACGTATCAAAATCTCTTTAATTGGATTAAATTTGCTGAAAGGAAAACTAAAAAGAAATTAGTAACTCTTATAACAGATAATCGTACAGAATTTACAAATAATAAATTCCAGAACAGACTAAGAATGTTAGGTATTCAACATAAAAAGTCTGCACCATATAGGCCACAACATAATGCCTTTATAGAGAGAAGAGGCCAAACATTACAATCAATGGCATGAACTATGATGTCTGATTCAGGATTACCTGACAATTTATGGGGAGAAGCAATAATGTGTGGTAATCATATATTAAATAATGTTGTTAACAACAGGTGAATTACCATTCACACTGTGGCATGGTACAAAACCTGATTTAAGTTACATGCACACATTTGGAGCACCAGCATGGGTGCATATCCCTTCACAACTTAGACACAAAGGACAGCATAGAGCTAAAAGATTATATTTTGTAGGATATACATCTAATCATAGATCTTATAGATTCTGGGAACCAGGTACATCTAGAGTTTACACCAGTGCTTGTGCAAAATTCCTAGAACATGTAGGATGGATTAGATTAGAGCAAGATTTAAATAATGAAGTAATTATTGAACCCTACAAAAGGCAGAAAGAACAGAATAGTTATAAGAAGAGTCCAATTAAAGAAGAAGTCCACGAAGAGCAAATAGGACCAGAACAAGAGGAAACAGTTGATCAGGAAGAGTTAGATAATCAAGAAGAGTTAATAAATGAAAGTCCACCTGTAAGTCCTGTAATACCTAGACGTACTGCACGTGTAACTAGACCACCTGATAGGTATCAAGCAAGTATAGTTTGCCAAGTAACTAAAGTTCCAACTAGTGTAGATGAACTTAGGATGTATCCTTCTAAGGATCAGGAGAATTGGCAAAAGGCAATGGAAAAAGAACTAAATTCATTAAAGGTAATGAAAGTTTATGAAGTTGCTAAATTACCTCCAGGAAAAAAATTCATTGGGTGCAAATGGATATTTAAAGTAAAAACTGGAAATGATGGGACTGTTACCCATAAGGCTAGGTTAGTAGCTCAAGGATTTAATCAAACTGCATCTGATTACGATGAAGTTTTTGCACCAAGTCTTAAAGCAACATCTTTAAGAGCAGCATTAGTGTGGGCAGCTAAGAAAAACTATGTCATTAACCATTTAGATGTAGAAACTGCTTATCTGCATGCACCATTGCAGCACACTATATATTTAAGAAAACCAGTAGATATAAAAGACAATAAAGTAAATAGTAATGATTGTTGGAAACTCAAAAAGAGTCTTTACGGGTTGAAACAATCTGGGTTTGAGTGGAACCAATATATTGTGAAAGAGTTAAACAATATAGGTTTTAAATCTGGTTTAGCAGATCCATGTGTGTTTAAAAGAGAAAATAATGGAACGGTGTCATTATTGTTATTATTTACAGATGATATTGCTTTGATAACTAAGACTAATAATGAAGCTAATGAGATTATATCATTATTAGCCAAAAAGATAAAATTAAAGCATTTAGGTGAAATTAAAAAGTACCTAGGATTGACAATTAACAAAACAAAAAATGGTTTTAAGATATCTCAAGAAGATAAAATTTGCCAATTAATTTAAACGTTTAAAATGGAACTTTGTAAACTGGCAAAGACTCCAATGAGTCAGGAAGTTTGCCAAACTGATGATCAAAGTCCCAAATTTGATAAGTCTATATATCAATCTTTGATTGGTAGCTTATCATATATCAGCAATTGGTCTAGGCCAGATATAGCTTATAGTGTAAATCAGCTGGCACGTTTTAATTCAGATCCACATCAATGTCATTGGCAATCATTAAAGAGAATTTTAAGATATCTTAAAGGAACAATGAACCATGCATTGTATATAGAACCAAAGGGTGATTTGAGTCTTAGTGCCTATGCAGATGCAAGTTTTGCAACTGATATAAACACTAGAAAATCAACATCTGGGATGGCTATATTATTTGGTAAGACACTAATAGGATGGAGGTCAATCAGACAACAGCATATCAGCTTGTCCACGATGGAAGCGGAATTTTCATTTCTGTCATTATTATGCACTGACTTGATTTTGTACAAACAGTTATTATTAGACATGGGTATAACTGTAAAAGATTCCATTATTGTGTACGAGGATAACCAAGCAGCTATACAGTTAGCTACCAGTATTGCTGTTAAAACTAGATCAAAGCATACTGATTTAAGATACTTAAATGTTAGAGAATCTGTAAAAAATGGGCTAATTAAATTGGAATACTGCATGACAGAAGAAAACATTGCAGACCAATTTACAAAAGCTCAAGGAGTAAGCAAGTTTAAAGAGAGTTGTAACAAATATGATTTAAAGATGTAAATAGTTATATTATTATTTAACCTAAAAGGGGAGAATGTTAGGGATAACATTGTTTACCCTAACTGGTTTAGGTAAAATAATAACTAAGTAATCATAGTTTATATGTTAACGTGTCTGCAACTTTAACTGTGGGATAGTAATTAAGGGAGTGGTTGTGAAAGCACTTTAAAAGAAGCAAGACTGCAGCTTGCTCTCTCTCTGGCTTTGATGATCCCTGATTACTGCAAGGACTCAAGACTGCATTGCTCGAACGGGAGAGAAAACAAAGGACTGACTTGTAAGTGAACTGACATAGGATATTCTAACACGGACTTTGCTAACTGAATATCCCTGAATGGACTGACTAAATGATACATGACTATTGGACTGTTATTTTGACTATGCTATGAACTCATAATGGAATAAACTATATTTTTTGATAGCACAAGCGTATCTGTTATTTTTACTGTATGTTAATAAACATACAAGCTTAGCTCACTCATTTATCTGTGTGCCTATCTGACTAACGCTGCACATTCTGTTTAGCTTGTCTCCCTAACCCTGGTTGGGGAAACCAGGCTTAACAAGTATGCTCACAGATCAGGGGATATTGCTGTGCAACTGAGATATATATTTATGAAACTTGCAATATTTCAGGATCATGTGATCACCATTGCAACCTTTCATCCAGTTTCTGACAAGCAAAATTAAGGGGGGGAAGCTGGATTCATTTAATGACTTTGTAATTCACTTAACAACTGCAGTGATTCATTTCACAACCATGGAAAAAAGGTCATAAAATTATGCGCTTAGCAACTGCCTTGGTTAGCAATTGAAATTCTGGTCCTAATTATGATTGTTAATCTGTTTAACTGTATTTGCTAACAGTTGCATGATTCCATATGCTCTTTTGCTGGAAAAAAACATGGATTCCTTCTTTGGAATAAAGGGTCACTAAATTAATATTTGAAAAGTAAATCTGATCAAGAATTTTTTTTCTAATCAGACACCACTCTTGGATTACACCATCATGCATGGATTTGTGCATCATCCAACATTATGGTTTTATTTTCTATGGAATTATATTTTTAATTGATCTACAGTATAATTTGTCCTATGGACAATATATTCATTATTGCATAAAGTTCAGTTAATTGTTTGTGCTAGATTTGTACCAGGTACATTCGGTTTAAAATGCAGCTGGTTTTGGGGGGATTATTTAGGGAATGGATAAAATCTATTTTAGAATATCAGAAGTTCTTAATGGCATACATTATTTTTATTGTATTTTAGATCAATTGTTTATCCACACATAGTTCACTATATGGACATTATTTATTATTTTCTCATATTTATATTCTTTTTACTTTTTTGTTTTTTGCTTTGTGCTATAAAACTATTTAGTTTCTTACTTTGGTATCTCTATCATTTTCAGTTTCTCATTTACTTTCAAAAAGTATGGTAATAATGGCTATAATTTTCCCTAATAAACACAACATTTGCAAACCATTAATTTTTTTTTTTTGCATAATGTTATATCTATTTCAATTATCTTTCTTCAATTGTTGTTTTTTAGTGATTTTTAGTCCCATATAATCTGTGACAGTTAACTTATTATTTCATGTTCTTACTTTATTGCCTTTACTATAGTAGGTGGAGCTGGGCAGGGGTGTGATTCAACCGTTATAACAGCCGGTTTGGTGAGTGTGCACTTCGCGTGCCAAATGCATGCTCTGCATGCGTGCTCCACATTTAAAAAAGCTAATATTGCAAGTTTCATTCTTCAACTGCAGCTGAAGAAAACAGCTGAGGCACAGTAAACTGCTCTGCCGTGTGAATCAGCTATGCTCTAACAAAAAGACATAAAACACAGGAAAGAGCAGGAGTGGGTGGACGGAGCCAGCTGAGTGTTGGAACAAGGGGTTCACCTGAACCAGTCCAAACCATAAGAATCCTACCCCTGGGCATACCAATATACACTAAAAAGCTTTTCGATTTGATAACCAACTAAAAAAGGGAAAGCTATAACTATTTATTTGAAAGTTTATTCTTGTTCCACCTCATCTAGTTTCCAGGTAAGGGGTGGCATCTCCCTCTTCTGAACATATGGAAATAATAGAACGATCTACCTAGATAAATATTCTGTATGTGGGACAATAGGTAGACCAATACAATCTGACATTCAGGTAAAGGGGACCTGGGAATGAGGGACCCAGGAAAAAGTCTAGCAGATTGGTGTGAAACACACAGTGCCTCTCCTCCACTTTCTCTCTCATAAAAAATGCCAAATTCATTTTGCATAATAGTTCAAAATCTAAAATCAGAAAAGTTGTTCTCTTAAATATACAGTTTTTTTTAAAAAATCCTCTTATTGACAAACTTTGAAAAACATAATTCAGACATACACTGAACAGCTTTAAATGGAATTCTTATTTATTTTTGCCATTTGTTTTTTAAAGACACAATATGCTTTTTAAAAATATATTGATGGTTGTTTTGTGCCCCATTTCTCTATCCTGAGCTCTTTAGATAAATTGACCCAAAGTACATTTAACATTTTTAAGGACGGTTGTATAACACTTAGAGCTCTGTTTTCTCCATTTTAGTATGAGGCAGTTTTTAAATATCCATGCAAGGCAGAAAAATGAATAAAGAACAGATGCTTACTCTTTTCAAGACATTATCAACTTTTTACAAACTTCAAATGGGTCTGATTGCAATTATGCATCTCAATCTAAAGAAAAAGATGCTACTCCTATTTTGGCTAGCAGTAAACACCAAGAATGTCCATTGTAGAGTATTAAATTTTTAATTTGAGATGGCAAAACGGAGTTTACCCATTTTTTTCATCACTGTTGCTTTATTTGTAAATTAACAACTCTTGCAAAGATAACATAAATTTCTGGTGCCCACCATTTCTAAGGATTAGGAAACTAAATTCTTTAGTACCTTTCAATGCAGAACAAATGACCATCTCTAGCTTTCTTCTTCTTCAGAAGAGACAATACATTGAGACCTCCGTTTTTATTTCCAAATGATTGGCAATAAAAACAAAGCTCCCTACTTTTAGCTACAATTTTTTAATGATAAAAATAATCAAATCATGTTTTAGTTTGCTCTTTCTTTGCTAACTACCCAGAGCCACTTGTTTGAGATAGGCCTATGTATTGGATAAATAAATATATAAATACAAAAAAAGTCTAAACTACGTTCTAAGCAAGGTTTCTACTGAGTGAAAAAGCCAAACTCTAATCTGGATTTTAAACAGAATTGTGCTGATTATTGTGGCTTTTGGGTTTGTCAGTTGGATGTCAGAGCCTATTGCTGCTAAATTGCTCAGATACCATTATCAGACTGTCGTCCTTATGCTAATCATTCCCACTCCTTTTTAGTTAGTTTCTGTTTTCAAGGACTTGGTGGAATGAAATGAGCTTAACCTGGTGAAGTGAGCTAACATAATCATTTTCCTAAAAAGGATGGCTAAATTATCCAGTTGTGGTTTTGGGGGAAGAGTGATGGATAAACTACCGTATATACTCGAGTATAAGCCGAGTTTTTCAGTGCATTCTTTGTGCTGAAAAAACCGCCCTCGGCTTATACTCGAGTCAGATTCCCCTCTAAAAAAAAATGGTGTGGAGCTCCAGAGCTGGGCAGTCGCTTTCCTGCAGGCAAGCCCCACTTCATGGACTCCATCCATCCTCGCTCCCATCCACCCACCCACCTAAAGCGATGAAGTCCCCCAATTGCGCAGCCCAGAATTGCCCTCCCCTCAGGGGGCACCAATGACACCCGGTGTTTCCCGAGACAAAAAGCTCCACCATGCAATGAAAGCGCCCTGGCTCTAGGCTCAGAAAACAACGCGAGGTCGCTTTGGCTCCGCTCAGCTTCGTTTCCTAGCTGCTTTCAGTCCGCTTGGGAGGAGGGGGAGGAGGTGGTGGCGGCAGCTTGCGTTGTTTTCTGAGCTCTAGGCTCGCGGGTTCAGAAAACAACGCGAGGCGAGGTCGCTTCGGCTCCGCTCAGTTTCATTTCCTAGCTGCTTTCAGTCCGCTCGGGAGGAGGGGGAGGAGGTGGTGGCGGCAGCTTGCGTTGTTTTCTGAGCTCTAGACTCGCGGGTTCAGAAAACAATGTGAGGCGAGGTCGCTTCGGCTCCGCTCAGCTTCGTTTCCTAGCTGCTTTCAGTCCGCTCGGGAGGAGGGGGAGGAAGTGGTGGCGGCAGCTTGCATTGTTTTCTGAGCTCTAGGCTTGCGGGTTCAGAAAACAACATGAGGCGAGGTCGCTTCAGCTCCGCTCAGCTTTATTTCCTCAGCTCCAGCTGCTTTCAGTCCACTCGGGGGGGAGAAGGTGGTGGTGGCAGCTAGGAAACAAAGCTGAGTGGAGCCAAAGTGACCTCGCCTCGCGTTGTTTTCTGAACCCGCGAGCCTAGAGCTCAGAAAACAACGCAAGCTGCCACCACCACTTCCTCCCCCTCCTCCCGAGAGGACTGAAAGCAGCTAGGAAATGAAGCTGAGCGGAGCCGAAGCGACCTCGCCTCGCGTTGTTTTCTGAACCCGCAAGCCTAGAGCCAGGGCACTTTCATTGCACGGCAGAGCTTCATCTCGGGAAATACTGGGCATCGTTGCTGCCCCGAGGGGTGGGCGATTCTGGGCTGCGCAATTGGGAGACTTCGTGGCTTTGGGTAGGTGGGAGCGAGGACGTTGACTTTAAGCGCTGCCAACCAAGTGTTTCACAAATACCAGTGGGACCTCCGTCCACCACCACCCCTCCCTCTTTTGCCTCCTTCCTTCTGATCAATCAGGTTTTCCAGTATTTGCTCACAGCTGCGTTTTCTCTTCTGCTGTGCTAGGCATTGAACACGGGGATTTCTGATTCCCCTTACATGCGCGTGGATATGCCGCGGGGCATTTTCTTCCAAATGCCCCACTGGCAGAGAACACTGACTTTCATAATAGTGAGATCATTTCCCAAATTAATTGATTCACTAACCCAAAAGAAGATGTCGATGACAGTGGGAGGCAGGAGTCACTCTCTCCCTTGCAAGAAAAAAGCAAGAGCCGTTCTTATGATCTCTCTCTCTCTCCCCGTAATACAGTCAAGCCCTTTCCAGCACGCAGGATCCGCCCCCACCGCTTTGCACCTTGCAAATGCAAAAACCCCGGGATTTTGCATTTGCAGGGTGCAAAGCGGTGACGGCAGATCGCGCGTGCTGGAAAGGGCTTGACTGTATTACGGGGAGAGAGAGAGAGATCATAAGAACGGCTCTTGCTTTTTTCTTGCAAGGGAGAGAGTGACTCCTGCCTCCCACTGTCATCGTCATCTTCTTTTGGGTTCGTGAATCAATTGAACCTTTCATGATAGTGAGATCGTTTCCCAAATTGATTAATCTGTTTTTCTTTGAAATAAATATTCAAAAACATTTAATCTACTGATGCCCCAATTAATGTAATTTTATTAGTATCTATTTTTATTTTTGAAATTTACCAGTAGCTGCTGCATTTCCCACCCTCAGCTTATACTTGAATCAATAAGTTTTCCCAGTTTTTTGTGGTAAAATTAGGTGCCTCGGCTTATATTCGGGTCAACTTATACTCGAGTATATACGGTAATTATTTCCTCAAACATGATTTGATAAGGGCAAAGCTGTTTCTGGCCTGAAGCAGCCCTGCCAATCAAGCTAATTGAGCTCTGGCTCTTTAAAGGCAGGGGGTACTTCCAGCTATGTTCCTTCTTCTTCCTTCTGTGGTGGAGATAAGTATTATTATTCCACTGATTTTCAAAATTGAAAGGAATATCCACAACAATGTGGATAAAAAGCTAAGTTCTCAGTTTTTTTCTTTCCTTAAAGGGTGTGAAATGATGAATTATTAAGACATTAAATCATTTGGGGAAAAAACTTAGGCATTAAGTTTGCAGTATATTAGGAGATTTGTATCTCAACACCCAGATGCAATTACATTGTAATAAATATTCCACTTACAACACTGTCACAAAGAAGGCAACATATTCCCGTCTATGGCATCTCAATACTAGAGATCAATCACCACTCTCACTTCTCATCTAGCAAACACCAGGTTGCCTAGGCTTTTATTGAATACTGTAGAAGATGGTAGAAATGTAAAGAACCACTTTGGCCTAATGCTTAAGACTATAAACCAAAAAGTTGTGAATTCAAGTTCCACTTTAGATATGAAGCCAGATGAATGATGCTCAGCCATAGAAAGGAGGCAATGGCAGATCACTTCTGAAATCTTGCTAAAAAAAAAACCCTGCAAGGACTTCTCCAAACAGTATTCAAGAATCAACACTGATTATAGGAGGCACAAAAAGAAGAACAAACAGAAAAAAGGAGAAGCAGAGATTTGGGCTTTTTTCTAATAATTTATTTTCCATTGATCCTCCTTCACTGAGAACTAAAGCAACCTTAGCAACAGGCTGGAAAATAGACATAGAAAACTTGGGTATGTGCTATTTTATTTTTGGCAGCCTAGACCAGCTGTTTTTACTGCCTCCAGCTATCATCTAGCTGACTGTCAATTCATTCATGTCAACTATCTGCAAAAGCCATTACAAAACCTGTAACTATGCAACAAAGGTAATTGCAAAGGAGCAGTAGTTTGGTATAAACCAATAGAAGTTTGCCAGGACAAACAGAGTTAAAACCTGAGTGCTGAGGACCTGGGTCTGTAACAAAAAATTAAGAAAAGGGAGGATAATAACCTTGGAGACAGCAAATAAGTCTAAGGGGGAGATAAAGTGGTACTGATGGATAGCTTGTCACTGTAAAGAAATTAAAATAATAGACTATTGAGTATGGGAAGGATTTTTAAAGAAGTAGACAGGTAGAGAATAAAGCCCAGGAGTTAGGAAAGGAATAAAAATAATCAGTGTGCAAAAGATGCACTAGCAGGTGAGAAAGAAATGTGATGCAGGGTAGCTTTGAGAAATAGGAAAATGAAGATAAAAATATTATATCAAAGAAGAGTAGCATAAATGGTATGAGAAGAGGAGACTAGGTTTTAAAGCAAGAGACAAAGGTTATTTGTGATGAGGGAAATATGGAAAGGAACAGCATAAAGATTTTCTCTCTATAGTACTCTACTCCCTACAACTAACAGGGAAGAGAGAGAGCATATGGAGTGCCAAAAAATAAGAGTCTCAATTAACAATCCTTGACCAACAGAGGAGAGAGAAGCTGACAACCTCACTAGCAAGAGAATTCCCAACTGAATCATCTGATTGAGCCTTGAAGCATCAGAAGGAAATGACTGGGAGTGAAATGTACTAGATTAAGTAGATGGAAAAGATCCAACTAGAAGCAAAGCAGAGGAAAGTGTGAAAAGTACTGTATGTCCCAGCTATTGGCTCTGGCCTTTTTCAAGGGAGGAGAAAGAGTTGGTTCATTTAAATATGCATCAACCCTTTAAGAAGATGGAAAGCTGGGTTTACAGCAAGTCTTTTCTGTAAGAGAAAAAGAGAATTCATCCCAACAAAATGAATTGAGTATTGTTTAAATTATTGTTATTTCTGTAGGATACTATGAATATGGCTGTGGATTATTACAAGCAGTAGAGCTTTTCTTCAGTTGGAGATATTATTGTTGTTGTTATTGGTTCATTGCACAGTTGGCCAAATGTTCAGACTGGATTTGGCAATTTTGGAATTATTTCCAAGGATCTGGGTTAGGCAGATGTGTATGTTTGATGCTGTTACAGATATCATCACAGGATGTAAGCTGCTTTTTGCAATTGACTGATGGTTAATTTGTAGATGCTGATGGTGTTCAAGTGGCGCTCCAATTGTTTTGGGATTGCACCCAAAGCACCTGTTACTATTGATATTACTTTTGCTTGCTCTTGCCACAGTCATTCCATTTCTATTTGCAGGTCTTTATATTTTGTTATCTTCTCTAGTTCTTTCTCTTCTCTTCTACCGTCTCCAGGTACTGCCACATCCACTATTCAGACTTTTTTTTTTTTTTGTCTTTCTTATCAACAATTGTTAAGTCTGGGATATTATGTGATAGGTAATTGTCTGAATTCTAAAAAAATCTAGAACAATTTAACTTCTTCATTTTCTATAATTTTCTTTATTTTATGGTCACACCAGTTCTTGCTTGCAGACAAATGATGTTTTTTGCAGATTTTCCAGTGCACTATTGTTGCTACTTTGTCATGCTGCTGCTTGTAATCAGTCTGGGTGATTTTCTGGCAGCAGCTAACCGGGGTGGTCTATATTATTTCTTCAGCTTCTTTGCAGAGATGGTATTTCCTATCTATTGCAGTCTTCTCAATTCTGGCTTTGTGTACATTAGTTCTTAATGCTTGGTCTTGTGCAGCCAGAATTGGCTCTTTTTATTCAACATTATTCCTCTTAGTCATTGCCAGATCCTATTATCTCTTTTTCCTGCTATTTTTTTTTAAATATACTAGCTATGCAATGCTTTGTCTTCCCATGCCAATTTCTCTTATTCATTTGATCTTTTTTGTAGGCCAGTTTAGTCTTTCCAGTACTCAATATGCCTTCCTGATGTACTCAGTATGCCTTCCTGATATAGCTTCAGTGCATCATCTTCACTATCTGAGTGAGAATTGGGATATTCTCTCAATACTATTTCTTTTTCTTCAACCATCTAATGTACAGATAATCCTCATCGTATGACCACAATTTAGCCCAAAATTTTTGTTGCTCAGTGAGATGTTTGTTAAATGAATGTTGTCCTATTTTACAACCTTTCTTGCCACAATTGCTAAGTGAATCACAAATAAGTTAGTTACCCAGCTGTTAAGGGAATCTGGCTTCCCAATTGACTTTGCTTGTCAGAAGGTTGTAAAAAGTGATCACATGACTTTTGGACACAGCAATAGTCATAAGTATGAACCAATTGCCAAGCATCTGACTTTTGATCACATGATCATGGGTTGCTGCAAAGGTCCTAGCTGTGAAAAATGATCATGTCACATTTTTCAGTGCCTTTGTAACTTTGAAAAGTCATTAAATGAATTGTTGTAAGTTGAGGACTACTTATACTTGCAACATTTTCCTTGGTAGATAGAGTCTGTCAATAATACTGTGTAGATAAAGGGCATGATTCATTGTAATTATTTTTCTGGTCTTCCTTTCCAGAGCCTTTTGTTCTGCTTGAGTCTAGGCTACTATTCCAGCAGTGTATCTAATGACAGGAATTACCCAGGTATTGATTGCCTTGATGGTATTTTGTCCACTGAGTTTTGATTTTGAAATATTTTTCGTTCTCTTGATGTATTTATTTCCATTTTTCTTGATTTCATTGTGCTTAATATTGTCAACTTGAAGGATGCCCAGTTATTTATACTGATAATCCAGACTCTTGATATTATTTCCATAGGGCACGTTGATTCTGTCAGTTTTCACGATTCTTCCATATTTCATTGTGATCATGGCACATATGCAAACATGCCAAACTCCATTGCAGTATCTTGGCTGTATATATGGACAGTGTTGAACAACAATTCTCTTTTAGATGTTTCTCTTTTAGATGGCTTCAAATTGTCCTCTTGAAGGAAGTAGGACAGTTGTTTTTTATATATGATAGCCATCGCCTGAGTTGTTCAGTACTGATGCAAAAAAGTTAAGCAGTTCTGCCTTCTCTTTGTTGCCTGTTACCTTCTTGCCCTTTTCCCCCATTAGTGTATTGATCATTTCTTTGACTTTCTTTTTACTTGGGTTTGTGCTTGACATTAGATCCTAAAGATTGCTTTCCTTCCCCTTCCAGTTTTAGTTTAAAGTCTTTTCAATAAGTTGAGCTACTTGTTTTCCAAACATATTCTGGTTCTTGTAAGGTGTAGCCCATCCCCTGCCAGAAGCACTTCCTGTGGATAATGTAAATCATGGTCAAGGAATCCTAAGTTTTCTCAATAGCACCATCCCCTGAGCCAGTGGTTTAATTCTAGAATTAGTATAGAGTCAAATTACCATGGCTTGCTCTAACAATGTAGGGTGCATAGTTCAGTCTTAATGTGTGTCTTGTCTGCCAGGCATTTGGTTCTAGCAATTAGTGTTTTGGCCATGGAGTTTATCTGTGCTGGGTGGTGGGATTGGGCATTGAGGTAGTGGTTGGTGTGTGTTTTCTTCTGGTGTGTCCTAGTGTGCCATCTGTTTTTTTGTAGATTAGTACATCTAGGAATGGTAGTTGTTTGTTTGTTTCCGTTTCCATGGTGAACTTGATTTTGGGGTGTATGCTGTTTAGGTGTGTTAGGAAATTGTTTAGGTTTTCTTTTCCATGGGGCCAAATCACAAATGTGTCATCGATGTATCTTAGTTTGGGTTTGTGGGTGGAATTAGCCAGGGCTCTGGATTCGAATTCTTCCATGAACAAGTTTGCAATGACGGGTGACAGTGGTGATCCCATAGGGGCTCCTTCAGTTTGCTTGTATCTTTGTCCTTTGTATATGAAATATGTGTTGGTTAAGCAGTGTTCTCTTAGTTCCATGAGGTGTTTCGCTGGTTGGTATTTATTTTTGATGATTTCAAGAGTTTCTTTTATTGGGACTTGAGTAAATAGTGAAACCATGTCAAAACTTATAAGCAGATCTTGTTCCATGTGTAGATCTTTGATCATTTCCAAGAAGTGGTATGAGTTTTGTACATGTGAAGCTGCTGTTTCAGCATGGGGCTGTAGCTGTTTTGCTAAGTGTTTAGCTAGGTTTTGTAGTGGTGCTCCTCTGGAGCTGACTATGGGTCTGAGAGGTATGCCTTCTTTGTGTATTTTTGGGAGACCGTATAGTTTGGGGCATCTGGAAGATTTTTCTCTTGGGATGATCGTCTTTTGGATCTCTTTGCTCATGTGGCTGGTTATAATTTTCTTGGTTAATTTTTCCAGATATGTGGCTGGGTCTGTGTTTATGGGTTTGTATGTGGAGAACACGGACCCAACCACATATCTGGAAAAATTCATGTTCATGCTGTGAAAAATAGAATGAAAAGTTGTTTGAGGTACATTTGTCTATAGATAAACCTTTGCTTCTTTATACATTATTCCTTCTTCTGGGTGATTTTTAGCTGAGGAACCACTCAGCTGAAATGGATAGCAAGCTGTTGAATTCATGAAGAAAAAAAATGACGCATATGCAATGCTTAAATGAGAGAACTGTTTTGTGATAGCAACTAATTTAAAAATGAGAAGAATCATGAGAAGAAGAAGAAAGCTTGTCAGTTTTTTTTTAATCCATATAATATGAGTTGTGGTATGGAAACAAAATTGAAAGAAGGAGATATGATGTCAAAAGGATATGCATGGGCTAAAAGATATCTATCTTCTTTCCAAACATTTTCACATTTTCAGCTTTAAAAAAGTGATTCAGAAAAATATATTAATAAAGTTATACAATTTGAGTGAGTCAGTTAAAGATATTCCAATATTCATGTGCTGCTCAGAGCAACAACCTGCCTGAAGCTAAGCTGAAAGCAAGAATCAAGATTCTATTAAATCCCATCAGCAAATGGTTAACTATTACAAGGAAAATTTCTAGCTTACTCCATTTTATCTTTCTGGCTTTCTGTTAGAATTGTTCTTCAAAAGTCATGCAAATATGATATTCCCAAGATAGAAATGAAAACAAAAGCACTTCCAGGTTTAAATTTCCAAAGAGACAGATGTTACAAAACAACAGAGTCCTGTGTTATCTTAAAAGGCTAACAAATCCATTATAGTATAAGATTTAACAAATAGTCCACAAGAGCTCATGTGGAGTGAGAATGGGAGGAACATTTCTTTGTAAATTGTGATACGAGCTGATATGACTTTTACCTCCCTGCCAGATATAGAGCTGATTTTATTTATCCACTTGTTTTCACACTTCTTTAATATTCTGAAGTACTGTAGTTTTTTACCTGAAGAAATACGTAACATATACTTTAAAATTATTTTGAAAAAGAAACAAATTTAAAAATCCACAACGTGAGTGAAAAAAATGTTTCATTGATTAGATTTATGACTGAGTACATGTACAAGTGACTTCAAGATTAAATCAATGAAGGAAAAAAAGAGTGATTACTCAGAATATCTTACAAGAAAGAGTGTGTGTTGTATTGGATTTTGGCCACAAGATTTACCTTCAGCACAAGTAGATGCACATAAGCTACCTAGGGGAAAATCCTTTTGTTTCAGATAGATGTTAGTTGAAGAAAAACCTTACTTCTTCACAAAGCTACTATTCAATTCTGGGGCAGTTGTCAGTGTTCCAACTAACAAACTCCAAACCAAAAAATTCCAAGACAAGCTTTTTTCAAAGTCCCACTTTATTAGAGTTGTCATATTGGCACATCAGAGAGTTTCGGGTTTTCCCTTCCCAAAAGAATTTCAAAGATCCATCCCCTACACCCACCAGTCCATCACATGGCCCAATCTGGAGACTTCCTCCAGACACTCCTTCCCAGGTGCAGAGTAACACATCCTTGACTTTCTGAGAAAGAATGTTGTTGAGTCTAATCGTCCACCTCTCTATGAAATCCCCCCTCCCAAATTCCCAGGCAGTAAATGTGGCAGCCTTGAAGCTTCCAAGTAAAATATGGCTTCTAAGGCTGACAGCAGTTTTGCCTAGTCCAAAAATGTATGCTAGGGATGTTTAAGTCTAAAATTAATTCTTTTTAAGCCCAGTGTTGACTGAGTTTTTGGTTCCACAACTTGCTAATGCCCTTTAATCTAGTTTCAATGAGTTTAGAATGAATATGACCTCTCTTTTTATCTTTAACTTGTTCCTTCTAACACTTTCCTACTTCAGCAGATTGATTTGAATATGGCAAGGAAACTGTATTTTTTTTAAAAAAGGAGAAGAAGAGATTATCCTATCCCTCAGGAAAGCAGTATAAATTACATTAAACATATTAAGGAAGAAAGAAGACTGACCATCAGTTATTAAAGTTTGGGGAAACTGCTGTGCTTAAAAATATGTGATGCAATATGAATTCATCCTGTTTTTATTGTCCATTTCAGAACTGCAATATCCTGGCCTGTTGAGCTTTGAAATTGATTTATTTGAAGTATCTGTTAAAAATACTTCACCCTTTGCAAATTTCTCTAACCAGGCTTTTTGATATGGTATATAATATATATACATTCATCTAGGTTAGCATTCATCTCATCTTTGCATAAATTTGTCCATGAAGACATTTTGATAAACTGTACATTATTTTTTCTTTTAAGAAGTTATCTCAAAAATGTACTTTTCATTTTTATAAAATGAAAATATTCTTTTTTTCTTGCATTTATCTTTCATAATCATGTTCTTCTGCAGATGCATCAATACAGATTCTTGTCTATGTGCAGATTTCTGGCTAAGAAGTATGGTTGCTAAAATACTTTATTAAATGCTTTATGCACCTTGGGATGCTATATATTTTAGGTAGAAGTAACAAAAATGCCGCCTTCAGCTTGAGCTGAAGTCTTGATATTTCATTGATAATCGATTTAATTTTCTTGGCTGCAAGATAGAAATGGTTTGCCAGTTAAATTCTTCCACTCTAGCCACCTCCTTTCTCTAGGAAATTTTCTATCCAAGAGCTAAGCTAGTCTGAGGCTTTTTTGTTCTAAGTCTACAGGAAGGTGCTTAGATGCTGCTACATCTGCCTATCCCAGATCAATGACTGTGAAAATCTGAGGTGGACTTACTCTATAATATATTAGCATATATCCACACCCAGATTATTTTTGATAATAATCAATATTAATATATTACAACAATAATCTTATTTTTAGCTAACCAATGTTTCATCTCTGTGCTAATTTTTATAATACCGTATATACTCGAGTATAAGCTGAGTTTTTCAGCACATTTTTTGTGCTGAAAAAAAAAACCCCTTGGTTTATACTCGAGTCAGATTCCCCTCTGAAAAAAAAATGGTGTGGAGCTCCGAAGCTGGGCAGCCACTTCCCTGCTTCCGTGTTTCCTTTGCAACTTTTAAGCATGGGGGTAATCGGAAGCAGAAAAGTTCTTGCTTGAGGATATATTGTTTTTTCTTTTTTTAACTGTTTTTAGGGGGGGGGAAGACCCACCACCATGTGAGAATGCTCAGACACGAAATCTATCCGACCGAAAATAAGTGTGTATGTGTGTGTGTGTGGGGATTTTAACAGAGGGAAGATGTAGGGAGAAGGCAAAAGCGACGGAAGATCCTTCAGGGGAAACTGAGGGGGAGACTCACCCTTGGTCCAGATGAGCCCCCTTCCCCTTTCTCTAGGCTGAGAAAACAACGTGAGCCGAGGTTGCTTCGGCTCCACTCAGCTTCATTTCCTCAGCTCCATCTGCTTTCAGTCCACTCGGGAGGAGGGGGAGGAGGAGGTGGTGGCGGCGGCTCACGTTGTTTTCTGATAGTGAGATCATTTCCCAAATTAATTGATTCACTAACCCAAAAGAAGAAGATGTTGATGACAGTGGGAGGCAGGAGTCACTCTCTCCCTTGCAAGAAAAAAGCAAGAGCCATTCTTATGATCTCTCCCTCTCTCCCTCTTTCCCTGTAATACAGTCAAGCCCTTTCCAGCACACGGGATCTGCCCCCGCCGCTTTGCACCTTGCAAATGCAAAAACCCCAGGATTTTGCATTTGCAAGGTGCAAAGTGGTGAAGGCAGATCGCGCGTGCTGGAAAGGGCTTGACTGTATTACGGGGAGAGATAGAGAGAGGGAGAGATCATAAGAACGGCTCTTGCTTTTTTCTTGCAAGGGAGAGAGTGACTCCTGCCTCCCACTGTCATCATCATCATCTTTTGGGTTAGTGAATCAATTAAACCTTTCATGATAGTGAGATCGTTTCCCAAATTTCCCTTAAATCAGAGAAGAAATCAGAAACAAACCTTTGGACTGAGAATAAGCCTGTTCCTATGATGCCATTTTTGTTCACTGCAGTGTGAAAAGTATGAAAAAACACACTTCTTTTTCTTCATCTTCTTGTTCCCTATTTACTGGTCTCTTTCAAAGAGAAAATTGTGAACATCAAACTTATTCTCAACTGTCCTAGTGAAAGTTTTTATTGGTATCTATTTTTATTTTTGAAATTTACCAGTAGCTGCTGCATTTCCCACCCTCGGCTTATACTCGAGTCAATAAGTTTTCCCAGTTTTTTTGTGGTTAAATTAGGTGCCTCGGCTTATATTCGGGTCGACTTATACTCGAGTATATACGGTAATTAACAAGACATGTCAGAAAAAGTGAGAAGAATTTGGGGGTGCTGATCTTTAGACTCAGAGATTAAAATAAATTAATTTGACTATATTTTTTCTAGTGCTATTGTACAGTTATTGCATACACAGATTTATAGTAATTTGATTCCTATATACTTTGTGCAATGAATTTATGTAAAAAGAAGAATGGATATCAAGAGTTGACAATTGAGAATGTGAGATTTCCTTGCAGCAGGAACCCCAAAAAATTCTGACACAAATCTCAGAGGTAAAGGTTTTTTTTTCTGAAAAAATTTGAGTTTCTGCAATATGTGAAAACAAAACAAAAAATCCATCCCATGAAGACTTCTAAAAAGACTCAAGTAATGATGGCCTTGAAACAATAGCTGGTTTTTAAATAGTAGTTGTGATCAAAACAAAAACCAGTTTCTAAGAAAACTGGCTAGGATCAAAACAAAAGTACCTGATGCCACAAGAAAAGTATTAAGGTGAAACTGGCTAAGCTGTGTGTTGGATATAAGTACTACAATTCCCACCCATTTAAAAGCCTTCTACAAATCTTCTGCTTATTCAGTACAATCATCACCAACTTAGCCACAATATGGTTTTCTTGTCAGTCATTCATTTAAAAAGCTGAGATTTTTCAAAACTGGGTCCTAAAAAATTCTTGGTGCAATGGCATTAATAGGCAAACGTGTTCCTCATGACAGCAAATTCAGCAGACTTCTGAATCCAAATGCTACATTTTGGAATTTTATTTTCAATTCTGAAAATGGAAGGTACAGTATTTTAGAACTTGCCTTATATTTTGAATCTTTGATATTGCAGAGTTAACAAAATAGGAAACCTTTTGCAAACTGTTGGTGTGGCATTTTAATTTACAAAGTCAATTTTCAATGATTTACAAAAAGTTAATTATTTCATACCTATGGGAAAAAAATAAAAATGGCAAAAGGAATATTTTCTTACATTAGTTTTCTTTAAAAATCATGGACTTTTATTTTTTTTAATTGTAAAATCTTATTGTGAAAATTACAGTCTCAGCCATCTGGATATACCACATTTTATATCTCTTGCTTGAATGTAACCCTGATGCATTACTTACTAATGTAAACAACATTTCTAAATAGTTATTTATAGCATATCATTGCTGAATATCTGTAATCTGAGAAAAAGGTCCCAATCTCCAAAACATCTATGTGAAGAACAAAAGTTATCTTTCAATGCAATTTGGAAGAATATCTTTTTGAATTAATCCACTTTCTAACACAGTAGATCCTATTATTCTTCCTTTGGTCTCCTAACACCCTGCTGTTGACCTGAAATCTATTAAGAATTTTAATAACCATCTATATGCTGAGCACAGCTGTGGAGCTTTAATGTTGCTATTTGGTAGAATGAAATTCCATAAATAGCTTGAATGAGAGGGACTATATTTCCAGAATCATTCGGACAACCACCATTACAAACAGCTCTAAATGAAAAAGGAAAGGCAAATATTTGAGGACTTTCTAGACCAGGAGTGTCAACCTCAAGCTGGTGGGCCAGATTGCAGCCTGCGGGTTTCTTAGGTCTGGCTCATGGGGCTGTGCTCGAAACAGTGAAGGACTGGTCTGTGGTGAAGACGGAGGTTGCAGCAGGCTGTCACAGCCAAAAAATGGAGGTTGGGAGCCTGTTTTCTCTGGCAGAGCACTTGGTCCACTGCAAGCACCCCTGACACGAGTGTCATCGAGCTGGCCATGCCCACTTTAGTCACAATCCTGGTCAAACACAACCCTGATGTGGCTCTCAATGAAATTGAGTTTGACACCCCTGTTCTAGACCATTCAAAAAATGACAATGAATGTCTACTGTTTAAGAAAGAAAGATCAGTATCTCGGACTGCAAACCAGGCAAACAATCTATTGGGATCTTTATATTAAAACAATATATTTCAAATATAGTCAGAATTCCAAAATCACATGTAGTCCTTTATTTAATATAATCATTCAGTTGAGATTTACATACGTGAGTCTGATTGGGATAAATTGCAGGCACGAAACAAATATTATTCACAATCTTTATTCTTTTTATGTAATCTATTTCTTTTACTCCATTTTTGCATACAGTTTTATTAACTTTCTGGTTTTTTTATATGCTGTATTTTGATATAGCACATTTGTTAATTAACTATAAAATTTACTGTTAGTTAAATGATTATATTCTATGCTGTTCTATCCAAAAATAAGTAAAACTAAATCTATGTCCATGTCTATTCAGGAATGGAACAATTAAATTTAGAAGGTGTGGGATTACATTATAAGCATAGTGACTAAAGTTCAGAACCATCTTTGCTCATCCAACATTGACTCAAAGATACACACAGAGAGAGAGACAAGCTGATTGATTAGGAGTCAGGCTCACTCCCACCTCCTTCAGGAAGATGTTCTGAATTTTTTCAAATCATGACATTATTTTACTTAGCAAGAGGTGGGAGAAAAGAGCATATTCTGCATACCTGTAAGGTTTTGCATGTTGCATAAGAAATAGCAAGAACTTTTTCTCTCTTATATTTTTAGTATTACTGTAGAATCTGGATTCAGTCAGTGAAAATAATGCTGGGAAATTCAGAACAGGAAGGAAGGAAGGAAGGAAGGAAGGAAGGAAGGAAGGAAGGAAGGAAGGAAGGAAGGCCATCTTCACATTATTGTGAGATCTGACATTAGAATCTGAAGAGGTTGGCTGATAAATATTTGAACATAGAATTGGAGCAAGTGATCTATCTATACATTTGCTGACTTCACATCTTTGCATAACTTATCTTGTTTGTATCTGTTTAGTTGCCCCATTAGCTTAACTGAACACCTAGAACTTCCTGGGGTCTTAAATAACATCTTTTATGTTTAAATTATATCAGAAGAGAGTCATCCTTTTTTTACTAAGATACAATATTTTCAGTTTTAAAATAAACACAATGTTATTCAAGAATCACAAAGAGAAGCTTAATATACATATGTAAAGCATCCAGAAAGTATCCATGATATCAATCACTCTGAGATGTTATCTCTCCAATTGATTTATTAAAACAGATCTGGCATGTCAAAAGCAATTTCCCAAGTGAAAAGTTTTTTCATGTTACACAGAATCCACTTTCTCTCCTCCCTTCTCTCCTCCTACTTCTACACTTCATAAATCATGAGAACCAATTAACTGCAACTGGAAATTCTTAATACCACATACAGAATAACCTTGAACTTTTCAACTCTTCTAACTCTCTAAAAAATGTGGCAGCTGATTTTCAAAGCTGACAACATACAGATAATTAACACCTTGCTGTCTCAAGACTGGCACTTGTACTAACAGATTTAATTATAGTATAGTTCTGTATAGTAAGATAGGCCGGTCTGAGATTGGACCCAAATCTTCATCATTTCCTAATCTAGCATTTACTTAGTTGTTTATACTTCGTGTTTGAAGTTATTTATTAACAAATAACTTTAGATGCCATTTTCTTAATTTCACTGATACAAAATACCACATGTTAGGGTAAGAATGATTTCAGTTTTATTATCTGATTGAACTTTTCCCTGATGCATTTTTATTTCATTAGCTCATATGATGCTTCTTTCTGGAAATTCCTATATGTGATTTCTTAATAAATTCTGTGGGTGGAACATCTTCTGTTCCATTGACCTTTGTGATCCAAGCTGAAGGACATCTTTTAAAGGAGACCTTGATAATTTATCATTATATTCCTGAAGAGTGTGTGGACATCTTGTGAACAATATAGATTGTCCCATTTGTCTCATTGAACCATCTTGCTCACTGGGGAGATCTGGATTCATGAAAATTAGCACATGCTGAAAATGCCTGTATAAACATTTGTCTGCCTCAAGGTGCTTAAAGAAATAATCAGTGTGGATAAGAATCAGAGAGGATCATGGAAAAAGTATAGCAGCTCTCTTATAAGAATTACAGAACAATGTCTCAGATACATTAAGGAAAATGGCCCCATTCCAGGCTCCATTTCTGAGAACTGTATCACTTCAGCACTAAGACTTGATTAAGGCCTCGATCTGTACTACTGAATAAGAGAAATTATTTATGCATTTGAAAGAGTAGCAGTAGCTTCTATGACAAACTGTTGCTCCTCAGAGATATGCTACTGCCAGATGCACTGATTGATTTTGCTTTTCAAAGATTTCTTCAACTAACAAGGCAGCCTGACCAAAAGCTAAACTAAAGAATCTCCTTATCCTTTTAAAAGGGCTTTTTGTGAGCCATACATTTAGCTGCTTTAAGGAATTAATTATGACCCCCACAGATTCCCTAATGAGTGTAGGCTTTTTAATTGAACCATATATTTTATCATAACTAATTTTTTAAATTAAATAACTAAAGAATCATTAATGTCAACATCAGATATAAAGCAGAGTAATGTAGAACTGCCTGAAATAGCCTTCCAAAATATTATGTTCTGTTTTAGAGCAAAAGAAAAGGAGGGTAATATTTTCTATTTAATTTCTTCAGGAGGCAGAGAAATTCTATAAGGCTTATAATGGACAACATTTCCCATTAACCAAGAGAGGAGCACAATTTTTTAAAAGTGTCTTGGTGAAATTTCAGGTCCAGGGCCCCAAAGAATGGTATGGAGAGAGTAGAGATGCTGTTTCTCTGCCTTCTTGAATTTTCTTCTAATTGGCCATTACTAGTGATGGGTTTGAAGTATGGAAACATTTTTATAAAGCCATTTTTTTTCTTCCCTGATCTCTCAAAAGCATTTGGAATCCTTTCATGGACCTCATACGCTGAAAAAAAAAAAAAAACTACCCTGCAAATAAAGAACTATCCTGAAAATAAAATACATATATAAATATAAAACAATGTTTCATCCCCAAGGTGTCAAGCGTCTGCTGAAATAAACATCTGATAATTTCCCACTCCAGCTAGAGTGGGCATGAAATAGATTGCTTCCTCCTTCCCTCCCAATTTCATATTTTGACTTCATATTATGTGCATTTATCTGATTGTTGGCAAAAAAAAAAATACAAAGCAATTTCAATAATAATAACCCAAGCAATTTTAATGTGAGAATGCTGAACAGCCATGAGTCATCATTCCTTGGAAAGACTCCAGTTATGGCATATGAAGGCATCTTGAGGAAAGAATTCCCTGCATTTGGATAAACAGAAAATTCCATAGAGTTTAAAAGGAGCAGTCAGTTTAATATCACTTTGAAAATGCTATAATTGAGGCAGAAGTAAATTTATTTAGCTATGAAATGCATTCAATATCAGGTATCACAGAGGACCAGAGCTGCTCTCAAACTTAAGTGGATGTCCCTTCAGTATGATTCGGCAAATCTCTTCTATTAAGAAATCCATTTAAATCAAAATTAAATTATCAAGCAAAGTACTCCATGGTGGAAATAGTATTTGTCCAAAGTAGATTGGAAAAAAAATGTTCCCAAAGTTTCAAACTGACTTTAGATGTTCAAATGGTTCTTTACTTTTGCCAGCTTAGATAAGAAGTATATGAGCTAAAAGCTCTTTGTAAAGGGAAAAACTCCAGCCATAAAGAAGAGGGAGAAGTCATTTTACTAGGAGTTTTAGATATCCGGTTTCCGGTTCCGCATGGCTTCGGTAGCAGCAGGAATTCGCGACCGTTCGTGATTCTTGCTGCGCTTGCCGCCAAGGTACCCCCGATCCAAATGGGTCAGGGGTATATGGCTGCCCTGTAGGGACAGCCGAAGAGAGAGGGGAGCCGGACAGGGGGTTGGGGGTGTCACAGACCCCCTCCTCATCTGGAAAAACCCCTTTTTCCCAAGGTGGTGGAGCGGCGGTCAGCAATGGCCACCACGAAGAAGCCTGCAACCGGGTAAGATTGTGCTGGAGGAAGCAAGAAAAGTGAAAGTGCTGGCTGAGCCGGGTCAATCAACATCTTTTAAATTTGCTGGAACTGAGCTGTCTGAATTGTTGGAGGCTACATTGTATACCTAAGAAGATCGAAAGTGGCGGAGAAGCTGTAAAGGGAACTTTTTTTTCTTCACTCTCCCACCCCATGGAAACAGCAGATGAAGATTTGAAATTTGTTTGGGCACTGAAGGTGAACTATTCTGAAAGTTGAAGTTAAGGGACAAAAGAGTTCTTGGACATTGGACTTAAAAATTTAAGAAATTGGAAAACCCTTATTAGAGGTAAGGATTTCTGATCATTTAAAAATTGATGTTGCAAGTGGGAAGGGAGAGGAAAAAAATTGGAGCAGAAGTGGAAAAAGGAGGAGATTGCCTAGAATCTCAAAGAAAGATATATGGTAATTGGACCTCTTTGATTAAACAGTA
Organism: Hydrophis major; assembly: GCA_033807585.1. Classification (NCBI taxonomy): domain Eukaryota; kingdom Metazoa; phylum Chordata; class Lepidosauria; order Squamata; family Elapidae; genus Hydrophis; species Hydrophis major. Next base: position 49,395,829 of record CM066333.1, on the reverse strand, counting down.
ACCCCAGAAAGAGAAATAGAAGAAGGAAGAAAAGTATTAACTTTTGGAACTTTTTTTGAATTATTTTTGATTAAAAATACTTGGTTGGTTGTTTTGGGGAAAGTTTCTCTTTTCAGGATGGCATCGCTTGTGGATGAACTAAAGACTGAATATCAAAAATATAAAAAGGAAGAACAAGATGGAAAAGATACTTTGGGCACTTTATTTCAATTTTTAGAAATGGCGTTGTACTTATGAAAAGGTGATTTCGCAGCAGAATGACTGGGACAAAGAAGAAGAGGAACAAGAAGCCATCTTTGATGAACAATGGGTTTTTTCCGGGGAGGAGGAGAAAGAGGATAAGAAAAGGGGGATTTTAAGGTTTGAAAAACAACCAAAAAAGAGAAAAATGAGAGGAAAGGTGAATGCAAGGTTAGAAAGCAAAGGAAAGGGAGTAAGAAAAGGGAGGAGGAGAGACAAAGGGGTAAAAAGGGCAAGGAGAAGAATAAGCAAGAGAGAAAGGGGGGGGGAGGAGAAGCCTCAATGGTGGGAAGCAAGATCTAAAGAAAAAAAGTTTATTTAGAGACAATGGGTGAATCTAATTAAGGATAAAAGGGGGATTCTGGAGGGTACATAAGATTGTGTTTTTATATGTGTATTTAGAGTATAAAATTTATTGTGTAATTTTAGAATTTACTAAACAGAATCCCAAGATAAATTAAGTGTTATATGAAGTACTTTTAAGTTAGGGTAATGAGTTAAAGGTGTCACTCCAATTAGTGTATAGGAGAAGTATAGTAAAAGAAAAAAGATGAATGGATAGTTGGAAATAGAACAGACAAAGAATGTTATTGAAAATGGTAATAAGATATGGAAGGATATATAAAGGTTTTGTTATGTTTTTTTTGGTTTTGTATGTTGATAAAAGGCAATAAAATTTTAATTAACAAGAAATAATTTGGATGAAAAGGAGAAGTTGGGATAAGATATGAAGTTAAATAGATAAAGTAAATATTGATATTATAATTGGGAATCATTATGTTCTATTGGTTTTCTTCTTTAATTATTCCTATTTTTTTTTAGAAAAGAATTTATAAGCTGTTATGCCTTGATTGTTTGTGCACTGTTTTTGTAAAATTAATAAAATTGATTTATAAAAAAAAAGAAAATGATAATAAAATATGGAAGGATATATAAAGTGAATATGATGTTTGAATTTGTGTCTGTGAGAAGAGTTTCAACCCGGGATCAGGCAGCCTTCAGAAAAGATGTTTTAGGTTGTTTTTTTTTTCTGTGTTCTGTGTTTTGTATGTTTATGAAAGGCAATAAAATTTTAATAAGCAAGAAATATAATTTGGATAAAAGGAGAAGTCTGGATAAGATATGAAGTTAAATAGATAATGTAAATATTGATATTACAATTTGGAATTATTTTGTATGTTCTATTGGCTCTCTTCTTTATTTTTTTATTTTTTTTTAGAAAAGATTTTTCAAGTTGTTATGCCTGGATTGTATATTGTTTTTGTAAAATTAATAAAATTTGTTATAAATAAAAAAAAAGAAGAAGAGGGAGAAGTCATTTTACTAGGAGTTTTAGATATCTTTTGGAGAGGAATTTTAGCTATCATTGCATTTTTATCAGATGTTCTTTCAATATTTTTATATCCTTTGCAATATCTCTCTTCAAAATAAGATGACTTTTTAAAAAGTTTAAATGGAACTGATGGTTACATTTAGCTAATTACCTTGAGTGATCTTTCATCATTTCAATACCGTCAATCTGTTTGAAAACTCCAACTCTCTCCTAAACAGTATTGTATACTGTTGTATGTGTGCAGAAATAAAACGAAAAGCAGAATTTCCCTTTTGAGCAGAATGCTTCAAACTGCTTTGCTTTATCCTAACCTCTCTGTATCTGTTTTGCTGTAAGAAACTTATGTATAAACATCTGTATGGAAAGATATATACAATAACAAATTTGGGGGACCTGGAACCTTCTGTGGCCTCCAAATTTGACTGCTGCTCCCAAAGCAGTGTTTCCCAAATAGATACTGCACCGTAATTTACAAAGTGAGGGAGGAAGAATATTCTTAAATACATAGCAAACATGTTGACTATATGAACTTTGCACTTAATTAAATTTTAATTTTAAATTTGCACTTAATTAATTTAAAATTAAATACATAAAAAAACCTTCTGGTGTCACTTATTTCCTGGAGCATCACTCCACAAAGTGTTTGACAATCAGATGTGGAATAAACAATTTAATAAACTTTAGGAAGGGATTTCTTTTGAACAATACACAAAGGCTATCACACCTGCATATTTTACCCCTTTTTGAAACAACAACAACAGCAACAAACTACAAAGCATTTCTTTTTTTTTGAAACAAATTTTATTAATTTTAAAGACAAACAACACATCATTAACCATTAAGTACATAAAACCTCTTAACATTATAAATTTTTACAAGTCGGATAAAACATTATTTTTATACAACATAATTCTAATATATCCCATTTCCATATGGACACATAAATATCTTTCAGCAAATTTCTCATTATTTCTCTTTACTCTTATTCAATTTCATTTCTTTTCTATATTTATCCATTTTATAGTCATCATATTCATTTCTTTCTGACTTGTTTACAATTACATTCCTCCAAGGTTTTATTAATTCTTTTTAAAAAAAAAAAAAAATTAATAATTTTACAGAAGACACAATACACAAACATACAAAACACAAAACATAAACAAAACTAAAAGATTTTTTCTGAAGATTGTCTGATCCCGGGTTAAAACTCTTCACACAGACAGAAATTCAAATATCATATTCACCCCATATATCCTTCCATATCTTATTATCATTTTCTTTTTTTATATATATATATAAAAACCATTTTTATAAAAACAATGCACAAAGAATCAAGGCATAACAGCTTATAAATTCTTTTCTAGGAAAAAATAATAATAAAAAACCAATAGAGCATAACAATTCCAAATTATAGTATCAATACTTTATCTATTTAACTTCATATCTTATCCCTACTTCTCCTTTTCATCCAAATTATTTCTTGTTAATTAAAATTTTATTGCCTTTTATCAATATACAAAATCCAAAAAAAAAAAAAACCATAACAAAGCCTTTATATATCCTTCCATATCTTATTACCATTTTCAATAACATTCTTTGTCTGTTCTATTTCCAACTATCCATTCATCTTTTTTCTTTTACTATACTTCTCCTATACACCAATTGGAGTAACATCTATAACTCATTACCCTAACTTAAAAGTACATCGTGTAACAATTTTTCTTGGGATTCTGTTTAAAAGATTCTAAAATTACATAATGAATTTTATACTCTAAATACACATATAAAAACACAAACTTATGTACCCTCCAGAATCCCTCTTTTATCCTAAATTAAATTCACCCATTGTCTCTAAATAAACTTTTTTTCTTTAGATCTTGCTTCCCCCCATTAAGTCTTCTCCTCCCCCCTTTCTCTCTTGCTTATTCTTCTCCTTGCCCTTTTTACCCCTTTGTTTTTTCTCCTCTCTTTTCTTACTCCTTTTCCGTTGCTTTCTAACGTTGCCTCCACCTTTTCGCTCATTTTTCTCTTTTTTGGTTGTTTTTATAATTCTTAAAATCCCCTTTTTCTTATCCTTTTTCTCCTCCTCTCCGGAAGGGACCCATTGTTCATCAAAGATGGCTTCTTCTTCCTCTTCTTCCTTGTCCCAGTCCTTCTGCTGCGTAATCAACTTTTCATAAGTACATAACGCCATTTCTAAGAATTGAAACAAAGCGCCCAAAGTATCTTCCTTTTTATATTTTTGATATTCAGTCTTTAGTTCATCCACAAACAATGCCATTATGAAAAGAGAAACTTTTCCCAAAACAACCACAAGTATTTTTAATCAAAAACAATTTAAAAAAAAATTCCAAAAGTTAATACTTTTCTTCCTTCTTCTCTTTCTCTTTCTGGGGTTAATGTTTAGTCAAAGAGGTCCAATTACCATATATCTTTCTTTGGGATTCTAGGCAATCTCCTCCTTTTTCAGCTTCTGCTCCAATTTTTTTTCCTCTCCCTTCCCACTTAAAATGTCAATTTTAAATAATCAGAAATCCATACCTCCAACAAGGGTTTTCCAATTTCTTAAATTTTTCAATGTCCAAAAATCCTTTTGTTCCTTAGCTTCAACTCTCAAAACAATTCACTTTCGATGTCCAATATATCCAAACATTTCTGCTGTTTCCATGGGGTGGGAGAGTGAAGAAAAAACGAAAGTTCCCTTTAACAGCTTCTCCGCCGCTTTCGCTCTTCTTAGGGATACAATGTATCCTCCAGCAATTCAAACAGCTCAGTTCCAGGCAATTTAAAGGATGTTACTTGACCCGGCTCAGACAAAACTTTCACTCTTCTCCTCCAGCGCAATCTTACCCGGTTGCTGGCTTCTTCGTGGCGGCCATTGCTGACCGCCGCTCCACCGCCTTGGGAAAAAGGGGTTTTTCCGGAGAAGGGGGGGTCTGCGACACCCCCACCTCCCTGTCCAACTCCCCTCTCTCTTCAGCTGTCCCTACAGGGCAGCCATATCCCCCTGACCCATCTGGGTCGGGGGTACCTCGACGGCTAGCACAGCAGGAATCGCGAGCTGTCGCGAATTCCTGCTGCCCCGAAGCCACGCGAAACCGGAAACCCAAAGCATTTCTGAACCACAGGCAATATAGAGCTTCAAAAGCATTGGTTTATACAGAAGATTTTCCTTGAATATGTCAGGAACACAATGTAGAATATTCCATTTGCAAAACATGTATTTGACCCGTGTGACACTCCCTCTATAAGAGTCACACTTTACATAATCATGTGATTATTTCAATTCTTGCATCAAGCAAGGTCCTTTTGAACATAGACAGATAGTCATTTGGATAATAGAATTACATGTAATTTGTAAGAAGGGCCAATTAATATATTGGCTGAAATGTTCATCTAAAGGAAAGGGTCATGTCACACCCAGAAGGAATTTCAATAAAAATGAATGGATTTTTTTAAAAAAATGTATCTATTCTAACATTTACAAAATAGTTTTTATTGTGTTTTTTTTTAATTTTAAAATAATAGGAATGTCACCTTTGATTTTCAGCAAATATTCATATTTGTGTAACTCACTCAGAGATCTAGTTTAACATGATTTAGGCTTGAGGGGTCCTTGGTGCTCTCTGAGCTTGCTTGTTTTCTTGCAGACATTTCATTACCCAAACTAGGTAACATCATCAGTGCTAGTAAGGAGTGCAGCTTGCTGTCACTTTATATTCTACTGGCTTGCCTGTCAGTGTTGGTGGGGATGGTCTTAGAGATTCTTTGGTTGGCCTGTTTGCTGTTAGCTTGTTTGGCAGTTTCTTGATTGGACTATTGTTTACTTGATTGTTGGTGTGATGTTATGATGAAGACAATATGAAATCACTACAAGAACTCACACTTAACCTATTATTAACCAGCTCTTTCTTACAAGCAAAATGATAATTAATACTCTACTTTAAAATCAGAGAGAGGACTATTCTGATCAGGAAAACTCCATTTTGCCAGTGTTGGATTACATCATTAATCTTTGCTTCAATACACTGGAAGTAATTTGAGTCCACGCATGAACCCTGAAGGTAAGCAAAACAGCTGTTTCATTGAGGCTTAGCCCTGACAACCTTCCCCAGGTAGTCTGCTGTTTGTCTTTGTGGAATAGTTTGAAAGGGGCACCTAAGTCAAGAGCTGATCAAAGCACTTATTTCAGGATTGGCACAAATCTTCCAAATAATATTCATTCATTCATTCATATTAATGCATTCCTACCTTCATAACAATTCTTCCTTGTCTCTGAAAGCTTAAGGCAGTGCACAGGAAGGGACAATGGATTGTCAGATACAAAGTTGCCTAATGCTGTTCATCATCTAATGGGGATTATGGATCTCCCTGGCCAACATTCAACACATTAATTATAATTTTAGAGAATTTAAAGAAAATAAGAACTGTGGAATCTTATTGGGGGGGGCAATAACAAAAATAGCTCCATAGTCTAACCTAAAATGCTTCTCTCAGTGGAGTGATGTACTGTATAATGAAGAATGAGCCTATAAGCAGAAATCCTGAAATTAAATACCCAGAGACTGAGCTGTGAAAGAACTTTGTCTGAAATCCTGGAGATCTGTGACACCTGATATACACAATACTGAATGATAAACTTCTAAGGAGCACCACTATAACCATCACACTTACCATTGTCTCTTTGGAAAATTTGTCCCTCTTCTAGAACACATTTCTCTACTGTAATGGTCCACTTTTCAGTCTAATAAGGGCAATAGTTATCTTGACTAATAATACTTGAGAAAGTATTATCATGTGGTTAAGTTTTTGGAAGGTGAAATTGCTACCTTTCACTCATGGCCCCCATTCCAGTGGTTGTATAACAATACTTGAGAATAATACTTGAGAAAGTATTATTATACAACCACTGGAATGAGGGCCATGAATGATAGGTAGTAATTTTACATCCCAAAAACTTAACCACATGATGAAACCAAAAGATAAATACTAATTTTGAAGCATTCCTGGTAAACAGGCTTGTTGTTCTTTTGTTCTTTTTAGAAGTACATAGATAAATAACTACCTACAGCATTTGTGGAATGGAGGGAGTTTGCCCAGAGGTGTTTACTAAGTAATTGCCCCATCAGGATTCTTGTCTGTTGGTCCTGCACAGAACCATAGACAGCATATGTCTCATAGAAGTTAGTCCAGGTTGAACTGATATGTTTCTCCATTCAGCTTTAAGTCTACAAGAACACCTTTTGGCATGAAACTTGCTGCTTCTTTTATCTTGTCCTGTCTCTGTTGTCTCTGTTCCTAGACATTGCCAATCATTTTAGACTTTCCTCCAAGAAAGCTTTTGCCTCACAGCTTTTGCACACCTTGAGGCTGTTTTAGATGGTGTTTGAATAAAGGAGAAAAGAGTACGTGCTGAATCTTAGTACAGCTAAGGATAACAATGTGGCCTCACTCTTAGGTTAAGGACAAGATGAAAGCTGGAGGCAAAACAGAAAAAAAATGTTGCTAGAGCATATTTCTGCCATGGTTAAATGCAAGTGAGAACATGATTTCAGCAAGATGTTTGACAGAAGACAAAATGGTTCAGTTGCAACTTCATTTGAAATGTTTTACTCGATCCTTCTTAAATGTTATTGTAGTCTGTAGATGCCAACATGAGTAAGCATCCAATCATACATAAATCCTACAATACAGAAACCCTGTTACAAATAGAGTGAAACCAGCGAAAGATGCTAAGCTGAAGAAGGTTTTGTGGTATAGCCCAAACAATTGAGAATAACAGGGACCTCCTCACTTCAGTCCCCAGTTGCAACCCTGTTTTATATTTATACCATCTATTCAGGGCCCAGGTCTTCATTGGCATTGGATAATTAAGGGGCCTAAAAAACAATGATTTTTTGAGCACAAACCCCAATCCAGATAAATGTGTTTTTTTAATCTGCTAAAGAGATACTGTTCTAAGTGCTTTGAGAGAGAAAGTGCTGAAGGGAGGTCTCAGATGAATGGGAAGAGAAGGTGAAATTGCTATGATAACAAACCTAATAAATATTTTGAATTGCACCCATAAATCACCAGCACATATCCACATCAAGGAAGTGCCTGGTGCTAATCACAATCCTATGGACACATTTTTCAAATTAACAAATGTTCTTGAAATACTATCCCCCATTTCTCCCCCCCCTCTCCCCTTCATTCTCGCCTTCTCCTACAGCTCAGGGCTGAGACAACTCCAAAGTAACGAAGCTGGTGAGCTTCGTCCTCCTGTCCGCTCCGCCGCCCAAGGAAGCCCGAGCCATCCGCCTTCTCATGCATGTCCAGGAAGGTTCCGAAATAGCTTTTCTAAGGCGGGAATTAGGACCCGACAGCGCGGTGCGGAGGAAAAGAGCGTTTGTTGGGAAAGGAAATGTTGCTTTTTGACAGAGGCGAGAGATCCCCTGCGAGCTGGCCCTGAGAGGCGCCAAGTGAAGTCGGTCACCTGGTGGTGAGGGACAGTAAAACAGAAAAGGGAAGGGAGGGAGAGGGAAGTCCTCCCTCCCCCGCCGCCGCTCTTGCTCGTCGGGCAAGAAATCCCCCCAGGAACCCTTTTCAGCTTAGCCTACCAAAGCGACTCCGTCCCGACAGACTTTCTTTCTTTCTTTCTTTCTTTCTTTCTTTCTTTCTTTCTTTCTTTCTTTCTTTCTTTCTTTCTTTCTTTCTTTCTTTCTTTCTTTCTTTCTTTCTTTCTTTCTTTCTTTCTTTCTTTCTTTCTTTCTTTCTTTCTTTCCTCCTCCTCCTCCTCCTCCTCCTCCTCCTCCTCCTCCTCCTCCTCCTCCTCCTCCTCCTCCTCCTCCTCCTCCTCCTCCCTCCTCCCTCCTTCCTCTTTCTTCTCCTCTTCCTTCTCCTCTTCCTCCGCCCCCTCCCCTTCTCTCTACCCCTCCCTTCCCCTTCTTCGCTGTTTCTCTCTCTCTCTCCCTCCCGCTCCAGCGGTTGGGCTGCTTATCCTAGGGAAAGGGGGAAAAAAAAAAAAAGCAATCCAGAATCCCTTCTTCGGCTCGAAAAGAGTCCCTGCAGGACTTGAATCCGTGTCGCTCCGGCCGGGACGCCGCTGCTGCCTTAAGCTGACAGGGGAGGAGGCTCCGCCACCTTGCGCCCGGGGTGCCCAGACGCTCGCGCTCTTCAGCAGGAGGAGACGGTCGGAGGCTGGCGGTTTTGCTGCATTGATGCCGTCTAGGGAAGACCGGGGAGCTGCACCGCCTTTTGCCTTCAGGGGCAGCGATTGGCCGTTTGCGGAAGCTTCCCTAGCCCTGAGCCTGGCCGGCGTGCTTTCGCCGCCTTCTGCTGGCTCTCCTCGTCCTGCCCTCCGCTCCTTTGCCTCGCTCCAGGACAGGATCCCTGGCTCGTGGGCAGGAAAGATCACCTGTCGCTTTTGATCGGGGAGGGAGATCTAAGCAGGCGCGGGGGAGGAGACGGAAAGGAACGGACCGAGGGGCTGCCGGAGGGGATCTAGGATTGCTCTGCCAACCTCCGCCGATATCTGGGACTGTGGAAGCGACGGAGGCGATTCCCGGGCAATGAAATCCAGCCGAGCAGCTGGGATTTAGAGGAGACGGCGGAGTTGGGGCTGGAAACAGAGAGCCTAGAATAGATATGTGATAATTATTCGAGATTCGGGTCCCCCCCAGCGAGCAATTGGCACAACTTCGAGAGGGGGTTTTCCGCCGCCGCCGCTCTGCTTCCTCCTCCCACATTTGGTCGCCCTCTCGCCGCCGGGTCCTTCAGTTTCGGTTTATGGACCGCTCACCCCATCTGGATATTGAAGAGCTCAAGGTACGTGCTCTTGCTCCGGGGACGCGCAGGGAAACGGGCGGCTGGGTCACGCTTGGTCGGCTTTTGCCTCCTCCCGGTTCGGTTCCCCTTTAGTTTCTTGGAGGCGCTTTCTGGAGCGGGGGAATTGGGATGGCGGCGGTCATAAAGGCGGGGAAGGCGCCGGATCCCCAACGGGAAAAGCAGGAGGAAGAGAAGGCGCGGGGGGGGGGGCAGATGGGGTGGTGATGGTGGGAGGAAGGAGAGACCGTCAAGAGAGCCCTGGGGGACGGACTCCATACCGGCGCCCCTCTTTCCTCGTCGGCTGCGCGGGCAATAGGCGCGATCCTAAAGGGACTCGGGAATTCAACGCCCTCAGCACTTCGGACAGCGCCTCGGGCTCCGGACGCGGGAACTGCGGAACGGGCAGCGAGGTGCCTTCTCTCTCTGGGTTGGACTCCGAGGCGGCTGCTTTTTATCCCCGCTCCACCCTCCCCCCCGCTTCGCGACGGAACTCCCCTCCTCCCGCTCGCTGTCCCCTTGCCTGGCGGTTGGAAAACCGCGCAGCGCCTCGGATCTCTCCACGGGGGGGGGGGAGGGAGGGAGGGAGAAAAAGGCATTCTTCCGGGGATGAAGCGGCCACCGGGGTCGTTTCTTCCCGTCCCGAAGGGTGGATCTCGAGGTTGCCCTCCGCCGATCGCTTCCTTCCGAAAGTCAGTCTTTCTTCCTCCCAAGCGCTCGCACGCAAGGCCGTTGAGAAGATCCAGCGGGCATTTAAGCTCAGCCCTGGGATCTTCTCGAGACGCCGCGATGCCGTTCGGGAGCAAGGGAAGGGCAGGTGAAACTTTGAACGGAGATCGCGGAGTGAAGATTTTTCTTTTGCTTTTTTAAAAGTGTCCCCCTCAGATTTCTCCTTCTTTTAGGTTCCGTCTTAAGGAGCAAAGGGAGTAAGCTTAGAGCATGCGCGGGGGGGAACTGCTGCTGTCCTCCCTTATTTTAGAACATCTTCCCTCCATCAAACGGAGCGGCTTTGAGGAGCGAAGCAAGCAAGAAGGGAAGTCAAGGGAACGTGCTGCAGAAATGGCAGCGTGGGAGGAGGAAGGGAGTTAGGGTAAGGGAGTCAGAAAAGGAGCAGGAGATGAACAGAAAGTTGAGGAGGCAAATAAGTATAAGGGGTCAGATGAGAAACATAAGAAGGGTAAAACTCAGAAGGGGGAGAGAAGTAAAAAGGGAGGAAAGGACTCAGAGCTCCACTGGGATTCAAATAATCTTTATCAAGACAAATGTTGAAAATGGCTTGGTCTGACATCTTGAGGATTCTAAAACTTTTGTGAAAGAATAATCATCTTACTTTCTTGATTTCTTCATTTTCTGTTTCCCCCATTCTTTGTTTCCCTAAAGTTAAGTTGGAATTTTAAGTCTGAGTGGATCATACCCAAATGGTATGTTTCCTTGTTTTAATATTGGTGTCCTCACGTCAACTTTTGTAGGCTGATCTGTGCACATGTCTTCAGTAGCCAACCTCAAACAGTTTGCTGGAACCTCAAACCATGTATCAATGATATCTGTAATCATTTAAAAAATTGTACATCCCCTTGAATCCAGAGACTTGGTATATTTTGTTTTAAAATCTGGAGGGTGGGTTCTTTAAATAAGGGTGCAGAATCCCCACCCTGGAAAGGACAGCTTTTGGAAGACTCTTTTTTTCTTTTTGACAGATTCCTCATGAAGTTTGATGTTTAAAGTTCAGTGTAAGGATGGTGCTTTTAGCTGGAAATACCACCCTCATTGTGGAACATATTTCTGTATGGAAATCTCAAAGTAGGCTATGTCTCACCGGCACTTTCCCCATGTAGCAGACACTTTTTCTAAAGAGCATAGGTGAACAGAGAGATGTTCCCATTAATCTTCTGGTGAGCAACTCTGCAATTAAGACCATGATTGCAGATGTTTTAGTGGGCGACCTTGAGATCAGCAACTGGGATGAAAGGGACTCCTGATGCTCTTCTTTGCTTTGGGTGCTTTCATCAGCATTTGCTAAGGTGAACTTTATCCTTGCAGAAAAGAGAGAAAAGAGGAGAATGGGGGAAAATCTGGCACTGTTATCTTGAAATTAAAGATATCTTCATTTCATCTTTCAGGCAGGATCATGTTAACATAAGCAGGAGCTTATGTTGTTGTACTAATGTGAGGGGTCTGCTCTGTGCGTGTCCACAGAATTGCTGCCTGTCCAAAAGCCAGAAGGAAATACCTCTGGTACAGGTTAGAACAATGGACCAGTTGGTTTCCAACTGCTTTTAATAATGACATGCTACTTTTTGATCAGAGAGTCCTTGCCCAAAGGACATTTTCCAGAGATGGACATTATGCAGGGATTTTGTTTTAGTATATCATGAGTACACTTTTGTACCTTGAAACTGTTTCCTGCATTCTAGCAGTTACCCATAGAGGATGCTGTGGTGTATCTATGATACTTTTCTTTATTTAACCATGGTAAAACACATATTTTGTAAGTTTTCTTCACATCTCTGAAACCAATCTTTAAGGCTGCAATTCTGTATCTCCTTATATTGGTGTGAGCTTCACTAAAGGCAGTGAAAATCACTTTCAAATAGATGCTCAGGGCTATATTGTAAGCTGGATTAAAAATGCAAGAAATTAGTTCAAGCCACAGAAGAAGACAAAATGTGCATATGCTATCTTTCTACAACTGGGTTAACATTCTAAGAGTGATATCATCAACTTTTTTACTATTATTTTATTATTAAACCCTGTTACTGTCCAAATTATTCAGTCAAGGGATTGTTTGGTATCTAGATAGTAATCACCACAATGTATGTAAGGTTTCAGTTGTGTAGCTGAAGAGAAGGAACAAGACACCTGGAAGGGGCTCTCAGTTGGAGAAAGTAAACCTAATACCCCCAGTGATATTTCCTTTCACTAGCAACTTTTAGACTTCTTTTAATTATTTCTTATTTCTTTCTTTAGTTATTTTTTCTTTCTAAACAGTAAATATACAAAGGATGTGTATATAAACAATCTGTAAAATTCAAAGAAACAGAAATAGTTAAAATGCCAACAGCAACAAGAAATGTCTGCAGAAACAAGTAATGATATCAAAATACCTGAGATGAAAATATGATTGGTAAGATGAGGCAAATGCTAGCATTAGTTTTGAATGAATTCTTTTTCTTTACTATGCGAGCAACCGGTGCAGTAAGAAACTTTGCCTGCAGAAGTTCAGCTCTGAGTTTTTTAAGATAAAACTGGAAATTCAGATTGATAAAGAGGTTGTGATATTCAGTGGCCCACTACAAGTAAACTTATTACATTTCTGTGGTGCCCTGATAGATTCAATCCAACCATATATTAGATCCATGCTTTCCAATTTTAAAACAAAAATTGATGCATTGCATAGCATACTTTGCTATTGAAGTGTATCCTATGTCTTACATGCTTATAAGCAGGAAAAAATGATGTTGGATTGGAGCAGAATTCTCATTTCTTCACATGGATAAGAGAAATGATGTACAGTTTTATACTTCTGTGAGCCTCTGGTTTAGTTTTTATAATACACATTTATTGGCTCTATTTTTTAAAGACATAATAAAGAGTAGTGCTAGATCAGACTGAAGTTCCATTACATCCAGTGTGAATTAGATGGCTCCAAGCCCACAGGTAAATGAGTAACATTTATTGTATGGACATCTGTAACTGATAATACTTGGTGATTAGTCTTCAGAGGTCTGTCTCCTAATTATCACAGGTAAACATACTATATATAGGTAGTAAGTCTATCCTGATCTTCATGTAAAGCTATTCCAGCCAATAGTCATCATCATCATCTTCAACATAGGTTGGAGGAGCAAATCCTCCAACTGTACTCTACAGATAAATTTTTTCTATCTCTTCTGAATCAACAGTTTAATTCAGTGACACATCCCACTCCAGTGATATGGGAGTAAAAGAACATAATCTCTTTAGCCTCCTTTTAATTTAGCCATATAATTGTTTTATAGATCTATATTTTACCTCCTCTCACCACTAGTACTATCCAAATAATCTTTTGTCTGTTATGAAAGGCACTTTAACTTCCAAATGCAAATAAACCAGAGTGTTCTCAAATGGAATTATATAGTGGGGCATCTTATTTTAAGCCTCTTTCTTCATTAGTGCTAATATGGAAACTGACTTTTTCATTGCCTCTATATAGCTGTCACCTTTTTCAGTAGGAGGGTGATTTCTTCCCTCCTTTTCTTAAAGTTAGCCCTGTTAGTGGTGCCTTCATCAACATTATCTACTTTATTATCATTACTCAACATTACCATATTTTTGGTAACATTACTCCATTGTGCCTCACTTGGACGTTCATTTGCATGAAATTTCATTGGCCCTGCTGTTTTCCCACTCTGACAAAAGACGAAGCAGACGTGCTCAATTGATCCAATTGCTACATTTGGCCCAGTTTTATTGACATAGATCCAGTATCTTTTCTCCAGAGCAACAGTATTCTATCTGGAAATGCCAGAGATTGAATTTGAAATCTTTATGAAAAGTCAGTGCTATACCACTGAACTACTTTCCCTCCCATTAAAGGATATTCCTTTGGGGACTCTTCTCATTGATTTGATGTCATCTACAAATAGGAGTACCACTGAAACATTGTTTCCTTCCAGCATCTGCACTGAAATGGGCTGACTCAGCAGAGTAGTATCAAAGTACCTTTTTTAATTTAAAAAAAAAATGCTTTAAACCTGTCTCACCACAAAAAATGCAAAGTACCTTGTTTTGAAAAACTACCTGAGCTATAAAAAGACAATAACAAGGGCTCTCTAAGTACATCTACAGAGAATGTCATCATGTTTATTTGTTTATGTACTAATTGTGCCTGTTTAGCAGCAAACAGTTCTCAAGCTATATAATCTGCACCTATAAATAAAAATGTATTCTGAGACCGGGCCATATGTATAGATGCTCTGTGTCATTGGGTATATCAACATACCTCCCAGCATTTCTGCTAGAGGTGGCAACAAAATAGCATACTGTATGTAAGGACAGAGAGTGACTTACAGCAGTCAGGTGCAAAGAGATAGCTTCTTACCCGTTTTCAAATTGGAACCATAATTCCAGGGGCCTACAGTTGGTAAAATCATGGAATAAATTGAAAACAAAGCAAAACTAGGCAAAAAGAAGGAGAAGAAAGCATTCTCTCTCACTCCCTTTTGCAAACACAAACCTATTTTCTGTTCTAGTAACAATGGGCAAGCATTTGTAAAGTGGCAGACTGCCCGCTTTTTAACCTTCTCCCTCTCCTGAGGATTGGTCATCATGGTGGGATAAATACATCACCCTTCCAAATTTTGTTCTTTGATTTTCTATTCCAGGGAAAAGCAGTGAGGGATCCTGGAGGTGGTTTTGCTTCCCCTGAGAAGCAAAAAGTGTAATGAAAGCAGGAGAGCAAGCATATTACTGTCTCTTCTTTTAAGAAAAGAAGCAATGGGATAGAATGGATTTTTTGACGATTATTGCTCCCTTCAATAGCAAAATCAAGATGGATCTCGCAAGGGAAATGAAAGGGATGTATCAGCATACTCAAGAGAGTCTTAAAATTTGCTGAAGAGTATAAGCAACCCTTATTAAAGATCCTTAAAAATAACATTCTGAAATCAAAGCCTAAACCAATGAGTGCTTAATATATTTAAGGAATCGAGTTGGGTGGGAGAAAAAAACTTTAGAAAATTGGATAATAATTATCTTATGCCCTACTGTTTGTGGTCAGAAAGAGAACAATTTACTTATTAATCCTTAATAATAAATGTGTTTCTGCTGACATTTGCAAATGAAAAGTATGTTGTTGCAAATTGCACTTGCTTATCAAACCCTCATTTTATGCACAACATGAAAAGAGAAATAACTAAAGTTAGCTTTCCTCTCAACTGTGAATCTCTCAGAGCATTTTCATTTTTCATTTCCTGCAATCAATGATCTCATGCTATATGAACATCTGTGTTCCATATTTGATGCTTTAATGAATTTTTTTTTTCCAGAATACTTGTTCCTTCTGTGAAAAAGTTGGTTTCCTCTGGATCTGCATTTAAAGGAAGGGTCACAAGCATTAGATTTGTTAGAAGTCATTATTATTATAGTCATCGTCTTCATCAGGATTTACCCAATAAGGGTAAAGAATACTTAAGGAGGGTTGTCTTATATCAAGAATTACAAAATGTACTAGACATAAACTTAGCTTCAGTCAAAAATCCATACTTTTTTTTCTCCTAATTTTATTTTAGTTATTATTACTTTTAAATTTGCTATTGAAAAAATTCTGGCAAGTGCCCTAGTGTCCTGCATATAAGTATCTGCTGTCTTTCCTCATATAGAGAATAGTGTGGCCAAGAAATGTGAGGGGAAAAACTTTCAAATTATTCTTTAAAGCTAATGGAAAGAAAGACAGTGCAACTGACTTGCCATCTAATTTTCTGGGTAGTTTGGCAATAAGACTCTACATTGGCTCAAACCAGATTTTTATTTGCAAGTTTACAGCTTACGTTAAGCTCTTTCCCAAGTCCATTTAAAAGTTTGAGATTCATTAAGCACTTAGCTAAGAGAAGGGATGAATAATGCTCACTGCTGAGTGCCTCTCTGGCTGTGTGCTGCAATATTTTCAAAAATTTTGGGCACATTGGAAAGGTCAGTTGAGACAAACTTGGAAACTAAACAAGGGGAGATGCTCCCCCTTTGATAGTCTTTATACAGATTTGTGATGAAGCAGATCAGAACTGAAATGAGCAATGAGAAAAAATATCCATCCAGGTTTAGGGTTCTGGTTTTTTTTTCTTTTTTAGTTTGAACCTCTAATTCATACATACCATGTAGGTAAGCATGTATTTATGTGTGCATGTGTGTATAATGTGTGTTTGTGTGTAGATAGGATATAGATATTGTGTAGTTTTATTTTTTTTACCTCACTGGATATTGGAAATAAGTCATGTAAAGGTGATCAAGAGTTTGTCTATCCATTTAGGCAAACTCTGCAAACTGAAGAGAACAAGATTTGGGGGAGGGGGCGGGAAGCCTGGCAAAGAAAACTCAAACTAAAAAAAATTGAGCTAGATTAAATTTGGGCTCTGGAAAAAAAAACAGCTTAGAAAATGTCCCACAATGCGACATTACAAGAGAGCAGTGTGAAAGCAGATTGGAACATGGCTGATTGTTTGATTAAAATTTCCATTCTCTCTGGTCAGGTTTCCTGGGGCAAAGCAAATGCAAACTTCCTGTGTTTCCCATTAACCACATACACATGCACAAATGCGACATAAAAATTGAAGGAACACAACACTTTTTTTTTAATGGACAGAACAAACTGGCCTCTCCCTATGGTCATTAATGGAAAATCACTTGGAAAGAATTCCAGAAGCCATTCTGGTCAGGCTTTCTCTACCTCTTTTTATTCACACAGATCTGTTGGTTTGTTTCAAAGCACACTGGTGTTAAGATTAAGCAAGGCTGCAACTCAGGACTCAAGGTTGCAAATGACACAATATTCACGATATCATTAAAGCATTACATGTTGTGACTTACATATGTGATTCAATCAATCAATTTTATTTATGGCCGAAAGACTTCAAAGCAAATTACAAATATAACCTGAATTTAGCATAAATAACACAGTTCAAATAATTTTTAGTGTATTATATAATAGACATATTCCCAACTCATTCATCCATGTACTATTAAATGTCCCATGTCTATTTGATGCTTTGAAACTTTCAGTTGGGCAAAATGTTGCCTTAAGAGAGCAAAACATTGTCAACAAAGGTACCTCAAATGGGATAATGTACAAAATGCCAGCCGAAGGAAATGAAATTTGGGAATTTTTTATTTATTTATTTATTTATTTATTTTGCTGCTTCAGTGCTGCTGCTGTGCTGCCATTGTCAGTCACATTCAAAAGATTCTCATTTTCTTTAACAGCTTCCCAACTTCCTTGCCACTTCCTCACTAGCAAAAGAAGAAAGTGAATGGAGAAATGGCTTAGTCCCCTATGTTTGTACCATCTCTCATCCACATGCTTCCTCATTCCTTCAGCCATCTAGCAGCAGCAGTCAGTTACACACCTGATGGGAAGAGAGGGAAAGGAAAGTGATAGGAAAGAAGGGGAAGGGAAATTTCTGATGCTCACAGTCAGCTTTCCATTGGGCAAGCCGACAGGAATTTGGAAGTCATTCCTACTTTCACTGATTTTTTTTTTTTTTTTGTCTGCCTGTGGTCACTCTGTTTCTCTGTTTAGGTAAGGAAATGTCTTTGAAACATTTCTTTATTTAATTTGTTATTTAATTTGTAAGATTATTTAGTTTGTTACTAAAAGTTTTGTTTTTATAGCTAGTTTTAAAAATCTGGCGGTTGCTACTGTTAACTTAGGATGTTCATCTGCAAGTAAAAATTTTACATACACAGAAGTACTCTTCCAGGTTTGGATTTTAAAATAGGTCAGGTACTTCCTGCCAAAGTCTCTTACAAAATCCATAATAGAATAAAATATGATTTACCATTTCAGGATCATTACCAGGATATAATCTTTGAGAAATGGGATTTAGAATCTTCCATACAGCATATTTGGTCTGACTTTTGAAAAGACTATTCTGTACAGTATTTGCTTAAATATCAAATATTTATGGAGTTGAAAAATATATATGTAGTTAATTTCAAAAGTTACAGGTGAACACAATGCTTTGGCTTTAGCCAATTCCTGTAATAAATTATTCCATAGTTTTCAATGATATAATGAAATGTTGGCATACCCCTGCAGAATAAATAATCAGGATCAATGTCAATTTGGCTAATCTTTTGAGTTACCTGTTTAAACTACATATCTATGAAGGATTCATTTGAGATTTGAAATAATCCTTTCTTGTTTTTTAAAAAAATAACATATATTTGCAACCAAAACTTAATAGTGCTTAACTAAACCTGTGATATCATATCCCAGTTTCCAGAGAATAACAGAATTTGGAACACAACTTGAGCATATGTATGTCTCAAATCTATAAAGGGGATATATATTATCGTAATAGTGGAATCTGTGTAATGATATCATTACCCATGTATCCTAATTTTGGTATCATTGTGATATGCCAACTTGGAATCATTAGCAGGAATTCACATTTGTTTTAATGTTGAATATCATGATATAGCAATTTTTCTCAAATAAATTAAAATCTCAAAAGCCTACCATTTGCCCCTCCCCCCATCCGCATGGAGATAAATTCAGTAACAAATTCAATGAAGTGGACATTTGAGTAGAAGATTTTACACCTTACAGTACAGTAGTACACAATTTTGTTTCTAAAATTTATGGGATTATTGAGATATGCTCAACTTTGGTTGTACTTTTTGTACTTTTTTCAAGAGGATGTAAAACATCAGGGCATAATAAATTTGTATAATCCTGAACATATTTGTACACATGGAAATATACTTGCATAAAATAATTCTATAGTTTGAAATAGTTAGATGTGGGACAGTCTAGTCATGATTTGATAGTTCTAAAAGATTTGATAGTTAATGATTTGATAGTTCTAAAAGAGACACCAAATAAGCTTTCATATTTTAACTATGTTAATTTAATTGCTGCTACACGTACAAATACTAAATATATTGCTATAGATTTATAATATTTTCTTTAAAACATTTGATGCTTAGAATAGCTTGATTTCAGCTTTTTCCCATTCATAATCATTTAAATATTTCTTAGAAGTTTAGAAATTTATGGCATGCAGAGCACCTTATTGAATTCCACCTATCTCTGTGTTAATAGGTCATGCAAATAGATTAAAAACACAAAGATACAAAACTTCATAGCCTTTTATGAACTATGTACACATTTAGTAACTATTTTCTTGTTGCTTATTATATTATTGATACATTCAGATTTATGCGGAGGTGGGGTTCTACCAGTTTGCACCTATTCGCTAGAACTGGTTGTTAACATTCTAAGCAGTTTGGAGAACCGGCTGTTAGAAGAAATTACAGGCCTAATCCTGTAAGGAAGGCAGGAAGGAAACATTCTGGTGTTGCTTACAGAAACTCCCTTTCTGTTAATCCTTATTACATTCTTGACAGGACTAGACTTCATGACTCTGGAACTTCTCTGGAGTTTTTTTTTTCCTCCTTTGCTAATACTTTGCTTGTGTGTGGAGTGACCATTCAAAGTTACAATGGCACTGAAAAAAGTGACTTATGACTATTTTTCACTTAAAAAGTGACTTATGACTATTTTTCACTTACGACTGTTGCAGCATCCCCACAGTCATGAGAGGACAGGCAAGGAGATGCGTTCCTAGATGTGAGTGATATTTAGTTGGCCACACCCAGCCAATAACATTACCACTAAGCCACGTCCACCCAGTCACACGACCACCAAACCACACCCACCAACTAAGCCACGCCCACAGAATCAGTTGTTTAAAAATTTGAATCCCATCCCTGGATTTATGTCTTGCCTTTCAAAAATATTATATTATCATATATGATGCCTAAACTAATGTAAAATATTGTATTACAGCATGGTAGCATTGAAAAAAGTGGCCAACTTAAAAAAAACTTGTTTTCAGTCAGAAATACAATGGAATGAGCTTTTCACTGGGTGGGCTGCTTTGGGCACAATGATATCATCAAAATGAGTTGGCAAGGCTTTCTATATGTTTATTTTAAGCCAAGGCTCAGAAAAATCACTGTCAAGACTATTTTGAATTATGAAAGCTAAACTGGGATTTGCCCTCATTGTTTTTCCCCCAGTGAAAAGGGATAGAAGTGCAAACTGCATGTGTGATTTCTTAGACTCTGGAACATGCATAAATGGTTTTGGGAGGTTGGGACTCTCAAGTCAAAGGCTATCCACAGATTGCCCATCATAATGCTTCTGAAATTGCAAGACCAGAGCAGTATAATTGATAAGATTTCTTCCTTGATGGTAACCACATAGACATCTTAAATGGCACATTGCAGATGCTCACAAGTAGTTTTCCAAGATCTCCTGGCCTTCAAGTAGAATAAATGGTTGATTTCAAGGCAGTTACCTACATAAGAACCATATGAGCTCATAAAGAATGATGCACTTATCATCTCAACTGCTGCCTCTAGGGACTTCAAGAATAATAATCATCTTCCTTTGATAAATCTAAGAAAATAACCACTGCTGGTAACTTTGCTTCGTATGATAAAGCAGGTCAAAGCTAGCAGCCTTATAGAAACAGATAGAGCTATGTAGCCCCTACATCTGAAAACTGCTCTGACTGGAAATACTGCAGAGAAAAAGACTAGCATGATTTTAACAAGGCATCGAAAAAGAGTTTTGGGGCCTTGGATTTCTATGCATATTAGAGGAGGCCAGCATTCCATTCTTATCAGCACCAATAAAAATAAAATAAAATGAAATCATTGTATCAACACTTGAAATGAAAGAAAAAAAAATTATTCAACAAGTTTTAATACTTTTGGGTAACTTTTGGTCCAATTTTCAATATCCAGATGAAATAAGGTTACATAGTTAAGAATAGTATATTACAAAACTTGCTACAGATGGAGAGTTTTGAACACTCGTCTAGTACATAGTAGATTGATGGTATTTGAGAAGTACAGCATATGGCATAAGGAATGTTGAATGAGGAAATTACAAAAAGCTGATTCAACACTTTTCTTTAGTCTTGCAAAACCTACTTCAAAACCAAGTACTCCTGAAAAATCTACTTCACAGTTTCAGATTATTAAGTATATACTCTATATGTAGAATTAGTGCTTTCAGTCAAACTGAGCAAGCCAAGTCGAGATTTGATGTGCCATGTAGGAGGATTTTTTTTTTTCCTGGAAAAAATAAGTAGATAGTTTTATTTCAGTAACTTGTTTGTCATTCCATAATACAGAATACAACTCAGTAGCAACTGACATATTTTTAGCATTGTGCATGCAGCATTTATTTATAGCTGGCTTTGGAGTCAGGAGAGTGTTATGTGGTTGCAACTATCTGCCTAGTTTGATAGACAAACAGCTCTTCTTTCTTTTGTCCTCCTTTTGCATGCCTCCCAACTCTTGTCATTTTCACAAAGCTTGTCATCATCAGTGTTGGATAAAAGACAATTAACCTTTGCAGTTCACCTCCTGCATATTTAATCTTCAAACTCTTTCTAATTAAAGGTCATACAGGAATAAAGTAACACCAGGGATATTTTTCTTCTTGTTTTAGATCAAGAGATGGCATAATACTGATAAAAGAAACAGATCCTAAATTCCAAATATTAGACCAAAATCCCCTCCACACTCATCTGGATGCAAATCTCTGCTCATAGTTCATGGTCAACTAGTGAAGGATTCAAAATCCAGCCATACAAGTTCAGTCTGAGAGTTAGACATGAATACATTTCGAGGAAAGAAAGACTTCATCAGCTCTCTCCAGAGAGCAAAGGAAGCCAAAAGAAAAGGTTTTTTTTAGACCTTTTTTAGAATTCTAACTCAAAATTGTTTCCAATTTCTTGAAAGTTTTATTCTCACGTGAAAAAGGTTTCTCCTGTTTTAAAAACAATTTTAGAATTTATTTAGGCTGAATGAAGATTTGGCAGTTTTTTTTAAAGTTCTTTTAATTCTTTAAAATGTATGTAGAAATAATTCTACATATATATTTATGATATGAAACTCTGAAGTAGATTTTTCAGAAGTATTTGATATTGAAGTACTTGATTCTTTGAACTTATTGTAGCAAAGCTGCCTGAGGATATTTGTGGTTGTTTTTCTATTGTGTACCTACCCATCATTCTATAATCAGAATAACTGCATAAGGCTCATGATCTAAAAAATCACCAGGCAAGGAGTTCTGTTGGTTGTTTTCTGACATCTTACAAGAGGATGGGTTATACACAAAAGCTGCAGATCACTGAAGAAGTTATTGTTCAAAGAAAGAAAAGATAATCACACAGAAAAAAAATCACAGCCCATCTGTGAGAACAAATTCACCAAATGTTCTTCCTCTTTGGACTAATCCTACCCCCCAGTTTTTCTCTACCACTTGTAATGAAATACAGAAATGTGCAGCCTTGCATTAATCTCCTGAATTACATTCTTTTTTTAAATGGATCTCAAATATGGGTTAGTCTGCTGTGTATTGCTCCTAAGTGATGGAATGCAGATAGCAGTATGTTGCTTTGAAAGATAATTTACAGATTAGAGAGAGATCTTAGCTTGTACAGAAAAGCTTGAGCATGTCTGAGGTAAAACTGGACTTTGGTTAAACTTATGGCATACTGTGCCCAAAGTGACTGGTGACTATATCCCTTCGCTGGAAATTATAGCAATATGTTAAAGAGTAGAATTGAAGGCAATGAGACAAATGTTAGTGGTTAAGGAAACTGAATAAAAAAAAGTGTAAAGGGTGTGAGATGTAGAAAAAGGTTGTGAAGAGTTGAAAAATTGTAAGGCTGTAAGAGTCACTGCAGAAATATTACAAAACAAATGAAGTTTGTTTATGGATGGCTAGGTATGATAATGATGATAATGATTCATTAAATTCATACACCATTCATATGGATGATTGTGTGTGAGGTTGCATCTGTGCCTGATGATTAAAAGAAAGCCATTGCTGTTCACCTTTAAGAGGAAATTAATAGCAAGAATGAATATAGAAAGTTAGTTTGTTAAGTATGCCTAGGAATCATAAACTCTGATTGAATATAAGAGGTAATAATGAGCAAAACCTGGAAAGGATCACTGCATCTTTTATGCTGGGCAGAAGTGTGCAATCCAGATTGCACTTCAGTAGTCTTTAGTAGATCATTAAGAAATATAGAAATGTGTGCATATAAATGTATGGAATATTTAGCGAGGAAGCAATTCTTCCTTGATTGATTAATATGTATTAATAAATATACGAGGAACATTTGTAATTGCATTAGAGTGTGTTGGCTGGGAACATGAATAAACATGAGCTTTTGCATGGAGATGATGCCATGTTGCTCGCTGAAAATTCAATTAATTTTCAGTGAATCTTGGAAGGAATTGTATGATGTACAAAGAAGTATGCATTTAAAAATTAATGATTCAAAGACCAATATATTTGTATATAACGGAAAGAATGGAAAGAGATGATTGCACAATGTGAATAAATGGTAAAAACTAGAGAAAAAAAAGATGCATTTGGTATTTGGTAGGTAGGGATTTTACTAAAAGTGAAAGGAGAAAATTTAAGATTAAAATATTGATCCAAAGATGGTGGGTAGCATGTGGAGTGTTGTAGAAATGATTATTTTTTTAAAAAAGTGTGTGTGGGGGGTAAGAATGTGTTTCTGTTTTCTATTTTAGGGGACTGAGAATTGATGTCAGGAGAACAAAGTTGAATATACAAGGAATAAGATTCTAAAGTCATATGATAAAACAAAAAGACATAGGGTCAAAATCAGATACTAATTAAGGATTGAATGCAAAAATGATAGACAAGTATAAACAAATTATTTTGATTTGTATATAAAAATAGAACAATAAGAATGAAATTGTAAAACACATTTATGAAAGAGGAAAATGGGTCAAGGAAGGAGGCAATGATCATTTGTTGGAGCAAGTCCATGAGATCACCAAAAAGAAAAAAATGATAAGATTCTATGTGGATATAATATAAGCAAAATTAGTTTGGTTTGCAAAATTAGAAAGGTGTGGATAGGAATAGTTAATGGTGCTGGTGAAAATACAAGTAACTGTGTATCAATGAGGAGCAAAAATACATGTACACATATATAGATCTACCATAGCATTCTCTTTCAGAATAAGCAATGTAATGAGTAAACTTACAAGAGTAAGGATGAGTAAACGAAAGAAAACAAAAGTCTGGAATAACAGTGTAGGATTGGGGGCAGCAGGAGTAAAACTATACCAATTAACAAACTTTAGATATAGATCTGTCTGTTATTCAGTTTTAAGTCAGAGTCTCTGCCTTATACCAGGAATGATTAAAATTCTATAGTATTGAAAACACATTAGCTATACAGGATGCTTTGTTTTTTCATAAGGTTACAGAATAAGCTATGTCTGTGTATAAATCCTCCTTTTTTCCCTAGAAAAACCTGCTTTCAGGATATAAGTTGGATGGGATAAAAGGATGATGAAAATAAATACAATACCCGCAGTATTAGATATTTCATTATTAAGCATTTGTAGTTACTCTGAATAAGCACTTCAATTTTATATGCTTTTGGGCTGAAAATGTTTCAACATTTGAAGGTCTGATTAAAAAGAAAATCCTTCTAAGTTGCACTGATTCATGGCCTTTTATATATACCATACCATAGCCATATTCTCAAGAGATGTCATGTTCTGCAGAAATTGTGATATTCAAATAATTTAAATAAAAAAGGGAAGAGCGGAGAAAAGCAATTTCAGTATATTCAAAGAACCAATTAGAAAATGGTTATCTGAAGCATCCACAACTCTTAGAATATAAAGCTTTAAGAGATTCAGCTAAATTTCATGGCCTTTTCATGGATCATTAAGACTAGCCTGGAACTCAAATGCTAGCCTAATCCCCTTTCAGTGTGGAACTTTCATATATTGTATCATTTTCTGCTTCTTTAATTGACTTCCTAAAGGTTCATTTCCAGGTGTCTAGTCTTGAGCATAACAGAGTAGACATGGCTGTATTTTGTGCATATTGCATATGAAGAGACAGTGATATAAGACTTCTTGGTTTTTTGTTTAGATAATGTATATAGCTTTCCATCTCACTGAAGTGACACTGGAGAGTATGCAAATATTTTAAACACCTAGCAATTAAAACAGTAATCCATGATACTTGGGATAAATTATATCTGTCAGGTATCAATAAATAAATGAAGGTATTTATGAAGGAAATGAAATTTCCTGACAGA
The DNA here is from genome assembly GCA_033807585.1 of Hydrophis major. Classification (NCBI taxonomy): domain Eukaryota; kingdom Metazoa; phylum Chordata; class Lepidosauria; order Squamata; family Elapidae; genus Hydrophis; species Hydrophis major. Next base: position 49,370,572 of record CM066333.1, on the reverse strand, counting down.
GCAATTAATCAGTGGAACAACTTGCCTCAAGAAGCTATGGGTGCTCCAAAACTGGAGGCTTTTAAGAAGAAATTGTACAGCGATTTGTCTGAAATGGTAGGGTTTCCTGCTTCAGCGGGGAGTTGGACTAGCAGAACTCTAAGATGCCTTCCAACTCTGTTATACTTTTCAATTCTAAAATCCTATGCACAACTGTAGAGACTAAGTAAGGAGAATGGTCTTGAAGAGAGAGGGAAGATCCATTACCAAGATATCAAACAAAAAAATAGGGCTTAAGCCATGCAAACATGGAATTTTTCTAAAAGCAGGCAGCCCGCTAATGAAGCTAAAAGAAGAAGGAAAGAAAGCATATCCTGACTTACAAGGTTCTGTTACTATAGCCATTCTAATAAAACGGGCATTCGGTTTAAGAGGTGTCTGTTTGTTGATATGGTCTTCCTTCAGGGTTGCCATCAACAGATCTCACATAATCTGGTTTGTAGACAATTATTTTATTATACAAATAATTAAATATAATTTTATTATATACATATAAAGTTAACCATTATATGCTTAAATTGTAATTATATAATGAGTAACATGCCACATTACCTTCTTGTGGTTTAGCACCTAGTAAACTGCCAAGGCCCGATTGGTTCCTGTTTTCACCCTCTTCTGTCTACCTATTTGCTCAAAAGAATGAAATGGAGATGGATTTAGTTCATTTTTCTTTTCAAATCTCAATAATAATTGACAGCCTGGTGGAATCATCTCTTCTATTCATGCTTTCAGGTCTTTTTTCAATCTCTATGGCTTCTCTGATTCTGTGGCTAGGGTTTTCTATAGTCAATCATTTGGAAGCCTGCACTCACAAACAAAAAAATCTCCACACCACAAGCCAGGCAAACACCTGGGCACAAACAGATCCCCCCCTGATACCTCCAGCTCAAACACACCCCAACCAGGCACCCAGATGAAACTCAGCTTCCTAACTAATGATAGCCGTCCATTTACCTGAAGCCAAGCTGCACTAAAGGCCTCCAATACAGGAAACACAATGTTTCCAGCCAATCAAGACAAAAAAAGCTACAAAACAGACAGAAGATATTAGAAACACCAATCAAGCAGAACACAGCAAACTCCAAGACCAATAAACACAGACTAAGACTCCCAGCCAATCAAGATGAAGAAAAAACAATTCCGGCACAGCATAGTCTAGCACCAAATTTAAAACAGAAATGGCTGTGGAAGTCTGACTCATAGACGAACACAATACAGAAGCCTGATGATGGCAGATGAGATTCTGCCGAAACGTTGCTACAACTTTAAAAGCACAACTATAATGATGTGGAAAAATACCCGAACAAAGCTGAATATTATATATACATATATATTTGTTTTCATAGATTTTCATGGGTACAGGTATGTAGGTCTAGGTGTGTTCGGGTCTTTTCCCATGTAAGATTAAGAGTATCTTGGTGACATTTTGGCGAGGTCCCACTCACCATCCTCAAGCTGGTGCTTTCGGGTTCATGCCAGTGCAAGCAGTGTGTGATCGGAGCTGCCGTCTCTCTATAAATACTGGTGGTGGGGGCTGGTGTGCTGGGCTGGTTCGCTGCACTGCTGCTTCTTGATTGGTTGATGGACTTGATGTTGGTATAATGGGCTGTGTTATGGCCTTGTAAGTTTTGTTGTGGAGATATCCTGGATCTTGTGCTGTAAACTCCTGGGTCGTTTGTTTTGTAGTGATCTTTTTTCCATTAGCCTCTCGTGTTTTAATGGCTTGGGTAATGGTTTGTGTGATGGGCTTGTGAGTTCTTTTGTTGTGGTATCCTGGGTCCTGTGTTGTAATCTCCTGGGTTGTTTGTATTTTTATCTCTTTTCCATTAGCTTCCTGTGTGGTAACGGCTTGGGTAATGGGTTGTGTGATGACCTTGTGAGACTTATTGCTGTGATATCCTTGGTCTTGTGCTGTGCTATCCTGGGTCATTTGCTGTGTTGCAACTTCTTGAGTTCTTGTGGTATAATTTCCTGAGTTTTCTGATGTGGTATCCTGAGCAGGTGGCTGTGATGTAACATTCTTGGTTTTAGTCTGGCTTTGAGTTTGGGGTCTGGGTCTGTGTTCTTGGCATATGTCAGCTTGTTTGGTTTTGGGGTCGGGGGGTGAGACAGCTGGTGAGGCAGTCATGGTCTGTTTCAAAATCTGTACACAATTACTCAAATGTTACACCATTTTTTATTTATGAGAGAGATGTTTCAAACAAGAAAGCATGCCTCAAAAAATTGATAGAAAGAGCCTTGCCGTTTATGCAAAACCTATTTATATGTTTTTTTAAAAATGATATTAGGAAATTTAATTTAAAATATTGTTTCTCGTAAAGCTTCTTTCAATGAGTATGCACTTTCAGGAAAGTTGCTTGCAAAAGCTCTGTGTATTAATAAAATTTGCAAACAAGAATAGGAATTTTTAAAAAAAGTGAAAAGAATTTCAACTAGTCTAAAATGCAGGAGCCTGACTGATAATGGATGTTATTAAGCATTCTAAGCTTTCTCATGTAACATCCCAGTTTCAAAACTTACACTTGATGATCAATTATTTCCCTGATACAGTTCAAGGTGTTGGTGCTCACTCATAAAATCCTATATCACTTCGAACCTGGATATCTTTCATATCAGCTACTTCCTTAGGTTTCTGTCCATTGAATACAACCTGGAAGCCTGGTCTCTCTTTAGATAGGTTTTTTTTTAAGAGAACATCATCTTTAGCAATCCAGGGATGAGACTTATAAGTTGTGGTTCCCTAGATTGCACTAGCTTGTTTCTTGTTAAAGTCATTCCAAAGAGCTGGAATTCAGAATTGTTGTGAAGAGGGAAGCCACCCCCCCACAGACTATGTATCGACATTTGTTATTCCTTCAGCATGCAGTTCATTCTTATTTTAATGTAAGTTTTTCATCTTGTTATTCTTTTGTTATTTTGATGTACTGTTTTTAATCCTCTTAGCAGAAAGAGTTTTGTAAGCCTCTTTGAATCTTTGCAGACTAGTGTGGCATATAAGCACTTTTTTTCCCTTCCATTTAATCATATCCAATTCTCAGAAATTACATGGCCAAGTCCTGTCAGTTTTTTTAGCAAGCTTTTTCAGAAGTGATTTGCTTTTTCCTCCTTCCTAGTACTGAAAGAAATTGACCAACTTTAACCACTGCACAAACTGGCTCACCAATAAAAATCAGCACTAGTAAGTAAGTGAATGGAGTATTGCTGCTAGACAGGCAATCCTCGATTTACAGCCATTTGCTTAGTGATCATTTTAATGATCAATGATACTAAAAAAAGTTACTTATGCTAGATCCTTGCACTTATGATTGTCATGGGCCACATAATCAGAATTTGGGTACCTGGCAACAAGAATGTATTTACAATGGTTGCAATATCTTGGGATCATTTGCAACTTTCCCAGCTGATTTCCAACAAGCCAATGTCAATGGTGAAAGCCAGATTTGCTTAACAACCAGAGCAAAAAAGGTAATAAAATCAGGTATGTCTCACTTTACAACAACCTCACTTAGTAGTGAAAGTTCTAGTCACAAATGTGGTTGTAAATTGAGGACTACTGTACTAATACAGTAAACAAAACAGACTTGGCTGCAGCACAGCTTTCAATGCAATGCATTTATAGATTTTTGTGGTGCCATTAGCAATAAAGAGCTCTAATCCTCTACTGATACAGAACAATGGAGCAAGATAACCTCTGAATATCCTTAGCTGAGCTATTTCAGCAGGACCATCTATCAGGAAAGCTAATTTATAACATGGGTGCCCCTCCTCTTGGAGATCAAGACAGTGAAGATCTGATGATGATCCTTCTCAGTGACAACCTCCAGATCACCAAATAACTTGCTTACCCCCTGAGTTTTAGTGGGCTCCCTATCTCCCCTCTTACTTTAGGGGGGTAATTAAAGCAGTTATAGGTTGTGTTTTTGTTATGTGTTGTTTTCATTTACAACATTTGTATTGGGTGTTTTAATAGGTTGGTTCAGGAGAGTTTGATTGTACAACCATTGTTATTTTGAACTGCCTTGAGTCTTTGGAGTGGGCCGTAGGCAAATATTTGTACGCATAATAAACAAATTATAGAAGGTACATCTAATGCTCAGAGTCAGATTTTCATATTTACTCCTTTTCTTCCACTGTGTTGCCACTTAGGTCCTGAATTGTTAGGCTGAAGCTAAAGCCATCATAGATAGTAGCTGGATATGCAGGATAGTTGATTCATAAAACAAGTTTATCATTATTTTTTCCCAGGGAGAAAAATATAATTTGTTAAAATTAAATCTTCTTTAGCACAAGCATGCATATAATTTATACCCATGTTGAAATGTCTATGTTCAAATATCTCATACAAAAATATGTATATTTTGGAAGGAATAGCATCCAGAAATTCTACACTGGGTGTATTTTCTTCAATCCTTAGAAGAGTTTAGGAGCTGTAAAATTCTAGTTTGATATAAAGAGCAAAAGGGTAGTTAAAACTTTGATTATAGAAAGTTACAAATGAACTTAGGCTCAAGATAAATGAACAATAAGAGTTTAAAATTAATTATAAAAATACTTCCTCTGAGAAACTTTTGATTTGAATTCTTTCAAAATTAATATACTAAGTTAAGACTTCAGAAGTAGTCATTAGGGGAAACTAGAAAGAACTAAAGATTATAATTGAATCAAGCTCAACAATATAGAATGAAGCAAAATATTTGTTAATATCTAAAGGATATTTTCGAACAATGGTTTCAAATTTTAATAGTGTCTGCCTCTGTACATTGACAATGTTTAAAAGCTATGAAAGAGGAAGAGTTATACCTGACAATTTGAGACTGATTTCAAAATGGACTTAAAAAGCTATAAGCTATAAGAAAGATGGAAAAAGATGTTGCATGAACAGACAAAAGAAACTGGCTGACGTTTTAATGCTTAAAAGGGAAATACAAATGACAAGCCAAGAGAGTGATATGGATATTTTTTCCTATATTAGATGTATTAAAAAAGGCTTTTTATGCTTTGAGAGTTTTGTAAGAAAAAAGAAATGAAAAAAACCAACAGCAAATTCTACAGCATTATTTGATTGGAATAAATATCAAGACTGTTAAAAGTAAAATAAAGGAATACAAAGTTGTTTGTTTCCTCAAGGTTAAAATGTATATGATATTATCTCTGGTAACCCTTAAAGGACTGTTGCTGACATCAGTATTGAAATGACAAGGCTTTATAGATTAATTTATAGATAAAAGATGGGATATGGGAAGAAGAGATTATTTGTTGTATTTCAAGACTAGGTGATATGTTACGAAAATTATTTATGCTTGTTATGAAGGTAGAAGCACTTTGTTTTATTTCTTTTTTCTTCTTCAATATATTTTATTTTTGTTTTATTTTTATTTTATTTTTAGTCTTTTTGTTTGTGTTAGTTTTTATTACTGTAATTTAAATTTTTAATAAAATAAAGATTTAAAATAGAGATTTAAAATAAAGATGTATAAAATAGTCAAAATGTGAAACTAATTTTAAGTGCAGAGTTGATATGAGGGATTTAATATTTTCAGTGTCATATTAAAGTAATACTACAGTTTAATTTGCAGGAATCTACATATACATCACTGCCTTCCATTTATAGTTGAAGTAGCACCAATTTGTATAGCTCATTGTATTATAGAATGGAATCAAAACCATATGTAGATGAGCACTGAGTTTCTATAAAAATGCATGGTTTCACCATGAAACTGTCATCCTACTATACAAATTATCTCTATTTGGATACAGTTCACTTTAACTCAGCTTGAAAAGTATAAAAATATGAATGTTATGAATTGTTAGCACACATTTCAGAATACAAATGAAATATGCTAAAAAATCAATAGGAGTACTATTTCTTTATTCTTTTCACTTTTCCATTGAACATTTGAAATGAATAAAGTAACCATTTTATTTACATGTTCAACTATCTCAGTTATAATCACAAAAGATGACTTTGCAAAATCCATACATTTTCATTTTAAAGACATTTGATGGACAATGTTACAGGCCCTCAATGGATATCAGTACCTAATCAAACTTAGAAGATCTTGAGAAAGCATGGTGAGATCTAGTTGATATTTAGTTGAGGGACTTGGTTTACTTTAGTTGAGAGACTTGATTTACTTAGTTATTAGATTAAATTAGGAAGTGAAAAAAGATCCAAAATATTTCAGAAAAAGTAATCATACATCATTTTTGTAATATATGTAATCAATTTATTAAAGTCTACTTATTTAGCACAGATACCTCTTTTATTTTTCATATTTAAGGTCTATTTTGAACTGCCTTGAGTCTTTGGAGTGGGCCATAGGCAGATATTTGTATGCATAAGTAAACAAATGATAGTAGGTACATCTGATGCTCAGTCGGATTTTCATATTTACTCCTTTTCTTCCACTATGTTGCCACTTAGGTCCTGAATTGTTAGGCTGAAGCTAAAGCTATCCTAGATAGTAGTTGGATATATATCCTACTATCCTAGATAGCAGTTGGATATATATCCAAAATATTTCAGAAAAAGTAATCACACATCATTTTTGTATTCTAATAATAAGAAAAAATAGAATAATACATGTTTACAGCTTATGGTTATTCATAGAAATAATGGAAGATTGTAAATATATTATCTGAGAAAGAGGGAAAGTTGACTTAGAGTTGATGTACAGCAGTTTTCAATCAAGAAAGGAAGGTTTTCATAGATACAGAATCATCAGATTTTTTTTTACAGAAACTATATTAGGAATCATCAGACGTGAATAGCCATATTATTCTATGGGGTTTGAGCCATCTATCAGGAGCCATCTACCAGGAATTGAACTCATGGATCATTGAACTTAAGATAACAGTATGTAGTGGATTAACTATCCAGATCCCAGCAATTATTGTATTGAAGGAAGAAATATACAGAATCTTTCAGAGTTGTATATACAGTTCATGTTGCCTTAAACTGTCACAATGTTGCAGATAGCAAAATCACTCTCCTCCCCACCTCAAAAAATTAGGGAAAAAAAAGAATGCCGAAATAGGAGTCATGTAAAATTCCATACACAGGACATGTCGTAATGATATAATTCAACATATGTATGTGTGAGCATGTAGCAAAGGTAAATTGTATCACATTGTCATGGACTGGAAAAGTTAGATATATGTGCCTTAGTCATTTACTAGTAAGTATGTTAAAAGGAGATTTTTGTTACATCTGATTGTCTTTTCCCCCCCACAAAATTATTGAATAAATTGTTAAAAACCTTGGACGTGGTGTCATTGTCCTGACAACCCTGTTTGTCATACATGATATGGCATAAGGTACATGTTTTATATAGATTTATACATTTATACAACATTTTCTATTTCTATTCATCTGTTCTGCTCACCCTCCTATCTTTTGGTTCTAGATCCTTCCTTTCTTCCCACCATTGATAGAATTTATCCCATACTTTGTAGTATTCTGTTTTGACTTTGTCTTTTATTTCCAAAGTTAATTTATCCATCTCAGCACAAGTCCAAATCTTTTTTAATACTTCATCTTCATTGGGAATTTCTTTATCTTTCCACTTTTGAGGAAAAGCTAACCTTGTTGTATTATTAAGTAGATCACCTCTTTTTGTATTTTTTGTTATGATTCCAAGTAAGAAAAATTCCGGTTTATATTCCACTTTTAGCTATCTCTGAATTCTATGCCAAAACTCTTGGGTTTTTCTACATTTCCACCATACATGGTAATATGCATCTGATCCTCTTTTTAATTGGTTTAATGGGGGAAAGCAATGGCTTGTACTTGGGAAGTGGCACAAGGTCAGATTAATGAAAGCAGTTTTGTGATACAAGCCATGCTTTTTCTCTATATGGTCATTATCTCACACATGCTCTTGAAAGAGTCAGATCTTGCAGTATAGCAAGGGCATCAAACTCATGTTGTCACAATGGCATCATGTGATGTACTGGGACTTCTTCTCCCTTCGCTAAACTGGGCATGGGTGTGGCTAGCGTGTGATGCATCCAGCCTGTGGCTGGGAGTTTGTACAGCCCTGCAGGACAGCATTGAAAGCAACAAGTTTCCCTTGAAGCCACTGGGGAGAGTGCAAACACTCATTTGATACTATAAGCATGTCTATCTCTTCTATAATGTTTTGGAAGAAACTTGCTTCCAAGTTAAGGTATGTAGTATTACCCTCTGACACTTACTTAAGATTGCACTACATTTGGATTTAACGAAATCACTGTTTTGCTATTCAAATGTATATAAATAAAGCATTTTGAAACTACTTTGTGGATTAAGTTGAACATAATTATCAAAGATTTTTCATTTGGTTGTAAGTCAGCACCAACACTTTGAAAAACTTGAGATTTATAAAGCATTTGATTCAAATATTGGTTTTAATAAAGCATGTCATATTCATACATACAAAGCAAAAACAAAACTCATTTCAAGACTGGACTTGCACTTAATCCTCCTAATCATAGACAAACCATTCCAATCATAGAATGGTCTTTTAAGGAATCAGGTAGCATCTATCAGGGTTATACTCTGAATCTATCTATTATATAGGAGATGAAAGATAGTGGAAAAATATGTGAACACTTATGAGTGAGCTGGTGTAGTAGAACTGAACAAAATCTTAGAGATAATGAGTAGAACTTGACAAAAGCTTGGCAAGCAATGGAAGCTTGACATTGTAGAAACAACTGGTTTTTCAGACTTCTACCAGAAGAGAGTTTTGTTTGCAAAATATTGGTAGTTAGCTTGACAAATTTCTTATGGATATAGAAAGCCATATGTTCAGAGAAATAGCAAGACAAGTCACTCAAAATGAATAGTTGATAGTTTGTGCCCACTTTTTTAGTCAGAGCATCTGATGCTCAGGTGAATTGTTTGCCTTTCTGGATTTGGTGACCATCTAGACCAGGGATGTCAAACTTGCATCGTCATGGCATCATCACATATCATGACTTTCATCGTGCATCATGTATCATGACTTTTCCCACTTCAATAAACATGTGATGCATTTGGCCCACCGGCCACGAGTTTGACAGCCCTGATCTAGACTGTTGCTTTGCTTTGAACAGCTGGTCAGATTTTCAACTGCTTGTCCATAATATAGCTTGACAGTTGTGGTGTTTAAGTGTTTAAATTCCTAAGGGCCAGATCAACCAAGCATAAATGCTATGTTGTTAATTTCTTTAAACTCTATTATTCCGTTTGCTGACTGGCAGCTGAATCTGATTCTAGTGAAAAATAATGGATTTGAAGTAATATGATTGCCTGCATCACCAATTATGTACAAAGAAGCTAGGAAATTTCTAGGAAATTACAAGTAATCATTAGATAGAATGTTATTTATTGAGAGTTTAAATCACTTCTCACGGAAAAAAAATATATATCCCAAAGTGATATTTGATATTTGATTATTCCTACAGACTGCGTAGGAGTGGAAAAGCTCAAAATGTTAACTGAACCAGACAATCATTTAATTCTGAATGGTTAGATTTAGCCCCTCAAAAGTCCAATTTTGCATAGGGTTAAATTAATCTCATTCAAATAGTCATATAATGCAAACACTTCTAGTTAATTGCCTCCAATCACCATCAAGACTTGGCATCATAGAAATCTCTCCCAAACACTGACTACATTGTTTAAGCTACAGTTACTACTGTCTACTTGCTCAATGCGGAAGGAGCTAGTAATATATTAAGGCTGAGCCAATACTACCAAAGTATAAAGCCTTAGGAAATGCTAGGCCTTTCATGAAAAGAAATAGTACCTGACCCAGGTACTATGCTTTCCTCTTCATTTCATTACCCAGCCATTACTTCAAGTGTTACAAATTATTTTACTATTATTTTGGCACAAGGATAGCTGAAAGGTTCTAGAAGATACTGTAAGTTACTAGTAGGAAATGTGTTATGCTTAGGTGATGCCAGACCCATTAATAAGGTTTAACTGGGTTAATGGATGATTGAGTTAAACACAGTTTGAGAATAGGGTTGGGAGGCAAATAACTTAGAAAGTGGTTCCCAATTGATGCATATATAACTTTTATTACATTCTTGGCAGGACTACACTTCCTGTCTCAGGAATGTCTCTGGACTTTTCCCCCCCTCCTTTGCTGGTACTTTGCTTGCATGGAGTGACCATTCAAACTTACAATGGCACTGAAAAAAGTGACTTATGACCATTTTTCACACTTATGACTGTTGTAGTATCCCCACAGTCATGAGAGGCCAGGTGAGGAGATGTGTGCCTCGATGTGAGTGATATTGAGTTGGCCTCACCCAGCCAATAACATGACCACCAAGCCATGTCCACCCAGTCACATGATCACCAAGCCATGGCCACCACCTAAGCTATGCCCACAGAACTGCTTGTTAAAAATTTGAATCCCACCCATATATGCCATGACCTGTGGCTTCCATGTGTTAGAATAGCATCAACTTCAATGGCACAAAAACCCTAGCCACTATAGAAAATCCCAGCCACAGAATCATCAGAGAAGCCATAGAGATTGAAAAAAGACCAGACAGCATGAACAAAAGAGATGATTCCACCAGGCTGTCAATCATTTGGAAGCCTGCACTCACAAACAAAAAAATCTCCACACCACAAGCCAGGCAAACACCTGGGCACAAACAGATCCCCCCTGATACCTCCATCTCAAACACACCCCAACCAGGCACCCAGATGAAACCCAGCTTCCTAACTAATGATAGCCATCCATTTACCCGAAGCCAAGCTGCACTAAAGGCCTCCAATAAAGTAACACAATGTTGCCAGCCAATCAAGATACAAAAAGAGTCAAAAAAACAGACAGAAGATATTAGAAGCAGAACACAGCAAACTCCAAGACCAATAAACACAGACCAAGACTCTCAATCAATCAGGATGAAGAAAAAACCATTCTGTCACAGCAATAGGCTGCCCCAAATTTAAATCTGAAACCACTGTAAAAGTCTAACTCACAGACGAACACTATACAGAAGCCTGATGATGGCAGATGAGATTCTGCTGAAACGTTGCTACAAACATATATATATATATATATATATATATATATATATATATATATATATATATATATATATATATATATATATATACACACACACACATACATACAGCCTCGAGGGTGAGTGTAAATGTTTTTGTGCATGAATACACAAGGAAAGTAAAACACTAACCCTTGCCTTTGCTTTGAGAGTAATTTGTCCTCTTTCAGGCCTGACACTTCAACCTTCAATCTGAATGTGTACACTTTCAATTGAAAATGCCATGAGTTTATGATCTTAAATCCTTTCTTAAATTGCTTTCCATCTGTTTGGGTGAAAACCCTGAATGAAAAATATCATATGCAATGTGTATATATTCTGAATATATTTTAATATTATATGCAATGTTGAAAACATATTTTAATATAGTAATTTTGTCTTAATTTTTGTTTACTAGATCTATTGGATATCAGATTTTCGCTTCATAAATGTATATTAGCAATCAGTTTGATTCTGAACTGCAGATCAAATCTGATAAACTGGAGGTTTTGGAGAATACATACATTCTGACTGTGATATCAATTTTGGAAATCGATAAAATTTGCATTAAAACCCTAATGAGCCTAGCCTCTTTTTTTGTATTTCTATCATACATAGGGTTTTATTTTTGTATAGACAGTGTCAGAAGAATATAGATTGAATCTATAGCAGTCTGAAATGTTAAGAATAATGTAGGAAAACTGAATCCAGCTTTTTAAACAATCAGTTTTAGTCTGCACATCACAATTACTTTTGCTGTCAATAAAGAGAACATTTACTACTGCAGGTAATTCTGAACAGTCACATGTGTTCTTTAAAATATAGCATGAGTGGCAAAGTCAATGACATCATGCCATTGGAAGGCTGCTTTGAAATGTTCCATTAAAAAAAAGCAATGTAGACATAAATCAAAACTTGGTATGTTCAACTGCTGTCATTTTAAACAAGAATCTACTCTCGGCTCTCTCTTTAATCATTTGATATGATCATTATCAAAGGATCCCTTTCAAAGGATCACATACAAAGGCCAGACATGGGAGAGTGGGTAGGGCTGATGTAAATCCAATGGCCTTTGCAGGGTAAAATAAAGGTTATTTTGTGCTACAAAAATGTGACAAGATTCATGATATTTTCTAACATGCCTGTGGAAACTGCCTGTCTCTTCCAATAATATCCAGGGTGAAATTGAGAGTAAGCATAGGTTCATGTGTTCTCACTCTCCTCCTCTTTCCCTACCCTTTTGCAACTTTTCTCACCTCTTGTACTCACAAGATAATCAAATAGTGTATCAAGGGTAAGAGATGTTCCTCTTTATCAATGCTTGATTTTAGTGAATTCTTTCTGATGATCTGAGCAAAGAAGAGAATGAAGAAGAGTAAAGAAAAATATTTTTCATGTAAGAACAGAAAGAAAAACCCAAACAGTTGACTAGATTGAAAAATTGGAAGACAGGGAGAAAGGGTGAACTTTCCAGAAAAAAAAGGCAAACTTTTATCCTGTTGTCAAGAAAGCTAGATGGGTTCATAGCAGATGTCCTTGAAATAAAATGAAATGAAGTGTCTTTTAGCTCTGTATGGAAATGAAGTTTGAAATATGAGATATTATAACTGAGTTTAGCACCTGCCTTTGAACTATTTCAAAGTACAAGCAGATTCCTACAGGAGAGATTCAGAAGTTTTTGGTATTCTAGTCTTTGGTTTATAACCAAGTTGGCTGGCATAATGGAATATATGATTTAATATGTCTGGAGGACACCAAGTTAGGGATGATTGGTATAAATATAAACTACATAAGAAGATTCAGTGCTGCTTGAAAGTCTATATGGCCACACTTCTGTTTTGATAGAGTTGTTTCTCTAGTCCCATGTAAAGCCATTTATCTTCTGAAAGACTGTGGTGTCTGTGTTATGCCTGTGGGTGATATAGAAAAGATTCCATCTCCTCTTATTTTAAAGAAAATGCACATCTTTTAAAGAATAAAGCATAGATATAAATGGCAATGCATATGTAATGTGTAACCCATATCAGACTTTAAAGTGAAGTTTGCTTTTATTGATGCTTTCATCTGAAAAAACAAACAAAAGAAGCCCTAATGTTGTAAATTCAAAAGACCAGGGATAAGAATGAGATGGTGATACTGTGTACCACATATAAATCAGGTAGCTCTAACAGAATTTCAATATGTAAGGTTAATAATATCGCCATCAGCAGCTCTTGAAAAAGCTTTGACTGCCTTTAAGAAGCAACTTAATTCTAAATCTCAAGAGAATATGAATTGTTTGCCAAGCAGCCGACCATGGGGAGGTTCTGATGTCGTAAATGTGGGAAAATGACTGTAAGTAACCTCTTTTTAATCTCTACAGGTTTGGTTTTATGCCTGATCAGTTTGAAGGATTTTTTTTAGCATTTCCTTAAGAAAGAGGGATATTTTTGGAAAGTTACTGGTTCTACAGAAGTGTTTGTGCTCATTTTTCATTCAATAATTAGTCCTATATTTTTCTTGTTGATGCTGTCTCCAAAGTAAAAATTTTTGAGGGAGTGAAGGAAGGATAAAGGAGGGAATCTGAACAGGTTTCAATTTAAGGATTTGTATTCAGATTTGTTTTTTTTAAAAAAATAAAAACAAACATTCATCTAAATTTGATTATTGGATAAATGTGTTTTATTTAGGAGTCTGTTAAGGAATGACATAATTAAAGCAATGTAATAAACCCCCAAAGGACATCCATCATATGAGATATTTTGCTTGGCAAACCAACGAATTTGAACTGTGGAAGAGTTTAGTGGCTTCTTGATTAAAATATGATTATAAATTACAAAGTTAATGCTGCAGTTCTGTCATGGGCTTTTGCTCTCAAATTTGTCCTTGAGCTAAATAATGAAAACAACCATCTATTGTTAGTTGGATGTTTTGAAGTTCTCTTCAGTCGAGTTACATACCCATATATACATACATGAATCACAGTTCATGGACAGAAATAGCATAGTATATGTAACATAGATTGCTTCTTTCTGTATTGAGGGTTATCTGTCACTTTGAAGGAACACATTTTGGACTGATTTGTCTGCCAATAGATCTCTGTGCACCTGCTGTTGAATTTGTATGCAGCTATTAAATTTGTATGCAGCATATATTGTAGCTCATGCCCCATGCTGTTAGCTTTTAAGCTTTCAATCTTGAGAAGCAAGAATCGGCATCCAAAGCAAGCACCTGCCATGACCTACATGACATAAAAGGACCTATTTATTCAAGATCCTACCTACTTCTCCCAATTTGCTTTTTCTATATGTCTGTTTTATCAAAGGATGTAAGCAGTGATGACAGCAAGCCAGACTGGATGGCTTTAAAAAGGAAAAGTATACGCCTGTTTCTTCTGAAATTTAAAATGCACAGTTCTAGGACTGGACAATTATTTTCCCACCTGAAGCTATAAAAATGCAATAATCATATTTCCCTGATGTAAAAGAAGATTTTTCTCCAAATAATTACCTATAAATGTATGTGCTTCTGCCTACATTAACTAATAAGAACAAAAGAAGCTTTTGGAAATAAAAGAATTACCAGGAAGTGCACTTGGTTGCAACCCTTTGTAAATCTCAAGTGTCCTTAAGGATTAACCTGGAAGTTAGCCACTGCTTGAGAAGAACTGTTTGCTGGATGAATTTAACCCTTTTTATAACACCTCACATCCTTCTCTTTATTCTTCTTTCCTGTCAGCTTTTCCCACAGACATATTGCTACATAATTTTAACTTTTTCCTTCTTTTTTCAATACAACTACCCTATATTTTTTATAGACATCCTACCTCCCCACCTCCTCTTTAGTTTGCTCTTTCTACTTTGAAGGACAAAAGGGAAATATAGATGGGAGTAACTTATGTGGGCACGCTGCAGACAAGAGAATCAGAAGTCAGCATATGCCAATGAAGATCAATTAATTATGTAAACTAGGTACCTTAATTTAAAAGCAATTAATTTTAATCAGTATTTTTGTTTGTGTCCCTGTATGTCTAAAACCTGACACTTCTGAATATAACTAGAAGAAGATGCAGAGACATATTTGAGGATCTTTGGCATTGGTTTCAGTTGGGTTTAGTACTGTTAAAGTTTATAAGGTGGGAAAACTGCATGTCTTTTAATTTTTGTTTGTGTATTTTCCATATGTACTCTTTCTTTTGGTGAATCAACTTAAATTCAGAGGTATTGTTCCTTTGGGAGACTATAATAACCAAATAATGGGTCCTGAGATCTGGTCTCCACATAATGGATATGGTCCATATTAATTCCACATTATGATGGGGTTGATCCTAATGAAATAAGAGCAGCCTGTATTTACTTGTCTTCATTTTTTGTTGCTGTTCTTAATGAGTCTTGAGAGATGTGATAACTTAGGAAGTAGTGATAAAGAGTGGGCCAGCTCAGGAAAGATTATGAATTAAAAATATTTTGTTCAAGAGTTCCAAACTGTACAAAACATTCCAGATTGACATGAAAGCTTCAGGACCATGGATTGCTTGATAATTGCTATGATACCCTAAGGCTGCGTGATGGCTGGGGAATTCTGGAATTTCCCCATACATCTTAAACTTGCTAAGGAAAAATTGTTCCAGTGTGTAACTCCATATTGGAGTCAATTAGAATCATCATAAAAACCAAGTGTATATTACAAGGAAACAGGAAATAAGCCAATGGCTTCCAGGGATTTTAAATTTCTACTTCTATTAGCCCAAACAGTATAGCAATGGTAAAGATCATTAACACTCATGTTCCAAAATATCAGTGGGATACCAGATTGTCTTCCCCTGCTTTAACAAGTATCCAATTCTTTCCTATGTTTTCAGGTTTACATGATCAGTGATGATGGATGTTTTCATTCACTAAAATGTGGCTGCCATTTATGATTTCTCAGAATGGTAAGCTTTTGATGAACTTTAAGTTATTCCAACACATAATCTGAAAACCAAAAATCTGCACAACACAGAATATTATTTTCATTGTGGGATAATGCTTTTCCTCAGTTTATTAATATTGAGCTGTCAGAAATGTTTAATCTGCATTTTCCCAACTTTTAATTATCTTACATTGGCATTATTTTCATTTATATTGCTTATTTGTTTACATGCAACAAATTTTATTTGCATCATAATATTTTATCCAGACGATATAATTTTCCTCTCTACATTATTCTGCTTTGTGGATATTTTTAATGTATTTTGTTCTTGTGTTAGCCAGTCGGTAAGGACCTACTCTTGTCTACTGGCATGGTGGTTGTAAAAACAGTTTGGGGATGTACACAGGGGTGGGTTTCTAGGGATTTTCAGGGATTCAGGAGAGCCCCTAGCTAAGATTCTGTGCAGTTTGGAGAACCCCAAAATCCCACTCCTGGCTGGCCCCACTCACCCCATCCTTTCCCTTCCAGTAGTCCCCACGTGGTGCATTTTGGATGCAAGTAAGTGCAGGGTATGTGCAAATGCTCAGGGAGGGAGAAAAATTGGCTTCCCAGAAGTTCAAGAAGGCCGGAAATGGGCCCGTTTCCAGCTTCCAGAGAGCCTTTGGAGCCTGGAAGAGGGAAAAACACTTCACTGCCATGGTGCAGGAGGCTGACTAGACCATACCTACCATGGCCGTGCCCACACAGCAACTGGGCAGAGAACCCTTTGCTATTTTTTTTGAAGCCAGCCCCTGGATGTACAGCATTTGCACTTTCAAATATGACATCTTCTGGGTAAAAAACTGAATGAGTCATAGGAAAATACACAAAATTTGAAAAGTTGGATAGCACAAGTGATGGATTCACATAGCAAAATGAATTTGTTTAACTGGGAAGTTACCCCAAGTTTTTCCCCCCAGAATTTTACGAAGATTATTATGATATAAATGAAAATGAAAATAAAGATAATAAGAAAATGGGAAAGGGAAAGAAAGGAGAAAGAAAACTGTAGGGTAAAAGGGAAAAGTCAAAAAGAGAATTGACTTCCAAGTTACAAAATAAAAATACAACTTCAACTTTTTTTTTTACCAACTTCGTAAGCACTAGCCATTTCCATAACAACTAAATTAATCAGCAGAACCCAAAGACAAGATTTCATTTTTCTGTTTTCAGCAAAAAGTCCAGAAATGTTTTCCAACTAGAAACAAAACTGATAAATATTCTGTTCTCTAATTGAAATAGTGAATTCTGTCATCTCTCCTAGCTCTATTGCTTTTTCCATCCATTCTTCTGTTGTGAGGATTGATGGAACTTTCCATTTCTGTGCATATAGCATTCTTGCTGTAACCATCATATACAAAAATAAAGTTCCATTTTTTTTATGTTTCCCCAAGTTGAAGAAGCTTTTAAACAGTTGGTAGTTCTGATCCTTTCTAGTATATTGGTATATTTTAGGAGAAAATAAATTATTTGTATTACAAATAATTATTTGTATGTATTAGGGGGAAATTTATGCGGGCACAGTCTAAATTAGACAATAAGCAAAAGTGTACTGCAGGTAGGTGAAGTGCAGTAACAAAGACAGTCTGAGAAAAATGAAGCTGTTTCCTTACTAACGTGATGGTAAACACCTTAAAAATCAAGATTCCAAGAAGAGAGAACAACATCCCCTTTGTTTCTCATAGTCACCTTATCTGAGGCATATCTCTAACAGGCTTGCTCTCATATTTTTTGTTTTGTTTTGTGAATTTTCTTCTTCCATTAAATTAGCCAACAAGACCTCACAGGTGGGGTAATTGCAAAAATGGCAACTAGGTGGTACCTGCCCATGTCTTCCTTCTTTCTCAAATTCATTTGCTTTTGTCACTGAAGGAAAACAGAAGAAACATATTTACCTCAGGAGGATAATGAGTAAATGCCTTGACTATAGGATGAAGGCTGAAAATCTGAGGACCAAAGGCAGATTACAGTGAAAGTCCTTGCTCATAGGGAAATGTAAGAATTGTCGCTTCAGTGGAAAATGCAACACTGTCTTTTTTACTGAACTGGAGAATCCAAGAATATCTCACAGTAAGACGGGCATACAAGTGTGGCACCAATTCTGGTCTGTCATTTCACTTGCCCTGTATGTGGAAGGGGATTCAGGATACAAGAGAATATAGCCTACTCAACATCATGCATCAATTCAAAGAAAAAAATCACAAAAACAGTCTACACTTTATCTACCACCTATTCATGTTTGTACAAATGGTTGTAATTAATGTTGCCACAATGGACATGGCTGGTGCCTATTTGGGAAGGTCTATGCATGTAAAATCTGGGACTTGATTGGTTGAATGGGGGAACTTAGAAGCTTCATGCCACATTTCTTCATCAGATGGCTATAAGCTTGAATAATGAATATTTACATAATCTTCACTTCTTATATCTGAAACACTATATGCCTCCTGCTTCAAGCATATCATAAAATTAATGCCCCACTCTCATTGTGAATAAAGCAAATTTTGAATCTTAATCATCAATATATTCTTGTCTGAGCTAAAGAATCCTGTCTTAAACCAACCACTAATGATTGAAATTTCCTCAGAAGTATGGTACTTTCGGCTGAAGAAAACTTCAGAATAATTTCTTTAATGATAAGAATCAACTCCAGAACATTCAGCTCTGGAAACTTTGCTTTCTTGAAAAGCTGATTGATTCACCAATTCATTTTCATACACTTCTGGCTTTCTCAGCTCTTACCTGTGATTCACCAGGTTGTTTAAAGCATCATCAGCTGTTATAAATTGATTTCTTTCCCTAAGAGCAGACATCAGGAATTATTTCTTCTTTTTTAGCAGCAGATACAAAGCAGCTTGTTTTCATGTCAAACATAAAGTGTCCCTTTAATTTATTCTTTCTAGAAGAATATGCACAATAGCATTTGTCTATTATACCTAATACATTAGTTGTTCAATTTGATGCATATGTGCTCAGAATTTAATCCCAGGTTATGGACATTGTTTTCTTCCAGGAAAGAAAATCCAGGTTTTACATCAGCCTTTTTAATTTATTTTGTTTTCCAAATGACCCACATTTAGTATCATTCCAAGACATGGAAACAAAGATATTTCATGAAGGTTTCTCTCACTAGATGGGTGCTTATAGCATTTTATTTCTCCCCCATATGAATTAATGGCATCCAGCAATGCTCCCTGAATAAGATGATGGTGCTCAGGATAAATCTGATTTCTTGAGCTTGGTAACTGGAGTCACACTGCATAGTGTGATCCTAAAACCTATCACTAGTCATATAGGAGTGCAATCAGATGTTGAAAATAGTGCAGAATGTTGGAAACTTATTTAGAATGACAATTCTCATTTTAATCCTTAATATTTAAAGAAAAATATTAGTATTGTAGTCCGCTGGCAGCATTGGAGGCTCTGAATGTACTGGCAAAGAGATGGAAAAGCTTTTAGTTGATTGCAACACACACATTAGGTTAAATTCTTGGACCTGACAATTAACTATTGTTATTATTAGTTTCCAGCACTGCAGTATAATTTGCAAGGTTTCTTCATTTTGGATAACACAAGAAAATGGACTGTGCATTTTCATAGCTTCAAGATATTAAATGGCTTCTGCAGCCACCAAAATGCAAAAAAAGAGAATATCCTACTTACAGAATTTACAGCTGCTTGTTTCAAATTGATGCATTTGAGCATATATATGGGTGATGATTTAGTCTACCAGAAAAATGCCTTGTGCACTAGCTGTTTTCATGAAACAGAACCCAGCTAATATTTAACCTGCTTCTCTTGTCCTTGGCCTTCTTCCAAAGAACAGCCAGTTTTCTCTTTGCAAACTACAGTGTTAGTGGCATTGATGTTTATCTATTTATTGTGCAGGTACATTACCTATGCTGTTATTGTCATTATAATATCAGGAAGCTCGGTTGCCCTTCTGCAGCCCTTGAGGGCATTGCTGTTTGTACAGGGAAAAAAATATCTCCAAACACCTGTGCTCAACTTCAATATTTCATTCCTTTGCGAAATTAGGGCATTACAATTCTCAGCAGTCAATCTTCCTCCTTTCCCCTTCCCCTTCCCCTATAACAACATGATTATAAAGCCTCCAATGTCCTGGGGTCTGCATAAGCATTCTTTATTATGTATCCTCCCACCCATATGCACATACTCTATAGAAGGGCTTCTATATTAATGGCTTAGCATGTCTCCACAATTTGCAACCATTCAGCCAGCTTCTGTATACAGGTTTGGTACCATGGCAACATGCCACATTCTTACTGCTGCTAAGAAAAGCTTCTGTAATGCAAGTTTTAGGCTACATCAGCATATTTATGGAGCTGATTTTTCTTCATTTCTTTACATGTTTTTAAACCATCTCTTACTGTCATACCTTATACAGAAGACTTAGAAAGGGGTAGTTGTTCCTGTTTACAAACTCATGGAAGAGGAGAATGGGAGCTTGTTTTTTTCTTGTCTTTTTATGAAGGACTGATAACAGGATCTGGGTAAATGTATGGTTCACAATACTGGAGGCAGGCAAAAAAGAAATGTAGCCAGCCAGCAAGCTTGAGATTTAGTTAACTGTAATGAAGCCCTTGGGTATAACACTATAAATATTAACATTGATATAAAAAGTAAACAGACTTTTACATTGTTTTGATTTCATTTAAATTTGCTTGTGAACGTTTAGAAATTGATGGGCAGGTAATCTAGAAAACTCTGTAGCTTGCAGCATAGGGTTTTTTTTTCAGTCACACAGTTTTATTTCCTGCTCCCCTGAAGTCTCAAGTAAGTTCTTCTACTGTTTGCCAAACTATCTATCTTGGTTGTGTCATTCTTTCATTTCAGAATCTTTGGTTGTAAACTAAGCAGACTGCCTTAGAATATTGCACAGCCATAGCAGACAATAATAGAAGAAAATAGAATGGATGAGATATTGACATTTGGCCATCGACAGAAAACAAGACCCAGAGTACATTTAGAAACTTGGCATTCAGAGGGAAATAAATATTTCAGCCCACTAAGATATACAGAGACAGTGTAGCTCAAGGTCAAAAAGCATTCACCACAATTTTAATAGCGGTTGTAAATTCATGAAGAAAAGATGTATCTTGTATGCTGCATAATGGGTACTTTTTTTTTCTATTTTAAACTGTGCCATAATTTTTACATTTATGTTCAACATTGATCAGGATTTTTCTAATGTTCAAGATGATTCTTAGTGTGTAGATTGGGATGAACATCTGTGGTTGGCAGTGGCTTTCAGACACATTTATCAGGAGTCTCAATGAACAGACTGAATAGAATAGAATAGAATAGAATTCTTTATTGGCCAAGTGTGATTGGACACACAGGGAATTTGTCTTGGTGCAAATGCTGTCAGTATACATAAAAGAAAAGTTACATTCGTAAAGAGTCAAGAATCATAAGGTACGACACTTAATAATAGTCATAGGGTACAATAAGCAATCAAATCATACTAGGAAACAGTTAATATAAGTTGTAAGGATATAAGTGACAAAGTAATAGTCATAGTCACAAGTAGGAGGGGATGGGTGATAAGGAGTGATGAGAAGATTAATAGTAGTAGTGCAGACTTTATAAATAGTTGGACAGTGTTGAGGGAATTATTTGTTTAGCAGAGTGATAGCATCTGGGAAAAAACGGTCCTTGTGTCTAGTTGTTCTGGTGTGCAGTGCTCTATAGCATCATTTTGATAATAGGAGTTGAAACAGGATTAGGGTTAGGGTTGACAGGTGGTGTGGTGGCTCAGAAGTTAAATAGGCTGAGTTTGTGACAGCCTGGGTTCAAGATCCAAGTGAGCTCCCATTATTTGCTCCAGGTCCTGCCAACCTAGCAGTTCAAAAGCATGCAAATGCGAATCAATTCTGTGTGCCTTGGCATAGAGTTATGGAAATGTCTTTGGACAATGCTGGTTCCCTCAGCTAAGAAATGGATATGAGCACCATCCCCTATAGTCAGAAATGACTGGACAAGGAAATACTTTACCTTTACCTTTATGAACACACTGCTGAAATTCAGCAGGAATTTCACCTGCTCCTCAAATAAGAGATAAAAGAGGTCCATGAAGCTTCTGCTATGCCTCAGAGCTTCTTTGCCTTTAAGCATCACATATGAGATGCCCATCACATATAAAATCAGACTGTGCATTGTTTCTAAGAACCCCTCTACTGCCACCAGCACCCCAAATAAACCCCTCTTTCAAGCCATAATTTCATTTTTCCTTGATGCAGAAGCATTTTCTGGCCCAAATAGCTTAGCCAAAGGTTAGCTACACTCTGATCATTTCCCCTTTGAACTACTTGTGTGTTACTTACATAGAAATGGTGCAGAGTTTGAATTGGTGCAAAATGTGGAACTCAAAATTTTGACTGGGACCACTTGCTTGGAGTTGACCACAGAGTGTAATGCAAAATGCTGCTATTTCCTCTTTAGGCTGTAAACTTCTTGAGAGCCAGATAGTTGACAAAATGTTTATTCTCCTTTCCCTATGTCTGTGGATTAAAATACCATCCAGTCATCATGTCCACTTACACCTGTGACAAGTAAGACCTACTTTCATAGGAGGGAATATTTTAGCTCCGCCGCATGCTGGTAAGACACTGTCCTTAGATGAACTCACAAACCATAACATTGTTCCCTTTATTTCCACACATTAAATATAATCATATCTTCTGACTGTTAGTAGTTTTTTAAAGATGTAATGTACTTGATTTGGTTTCACTTTAGTGTCATATAGGAAGCCAGCCATGGTAGTTCATAAACCACAGACTATGATATGGGCAGTTGTGAAGTATAACAGAAGCCATAATTAATTAATATTTGAATCCAGCAAAGAGATGGATCTTGATATTTTGAAATCTGATTTTTATTTACATCAAATATGTCACTTTTACATTTTTAAAATTACCTATATTACTTGCATCAAGACACCAGGAGAATTTTGGATTTCAGTATGGAATGACGTTGTAGGGATATTGAATGATTATATTTTCTGTTAGGGAAGAAATAGAAGTCTGCAGTTGCTAGTTTTGCAAGTCTAATTTTAATTCGATAAATCCAGGAAAAAGTTTGCTAGGCTTAAGTGCCTAGAGTTTGATTCTTTCAGCATTAAGAGGTCAAAGTATTATATTCAGTCTGCCCCTTACAATGCTGCAATTGCTAAAAATGCTGCACCTGGTAAGATTTTTACCTTTTTAATGCCTCTTATAATGATGGTTGAAACAAAAGGGCCTTTGAGTGCCCCAGAACTGGCAGTTTTATCTGCACTATCTATGTGTACAAAGTAGTTTCTACCAACAAGAAAAGAGGAAGAGAACAGAGGTGGAAGAAAACTGTTGTTTTAAAAGCAGAGGATTTAAATCTATAATCATGTATTCTAATAGCACTTCTTTTTTAATACACAGCAAAGGCCTGAATGCTTCCTGTTTTTTTCTACCTCTTTTAAGCCATTCCAATATTTGTGACTTGAATTAGAAGAAAAGCTGTTGACAGTTTCAACACACAGTGCACAGAAGAACCTATCATAGTTCCTAGCAGGTCACAGAGAGCTGATTCTTAGATAGCAGTAAGAACTAGAGCTAGATAATACTGTAGATATTATTTAGGAAGTTAATCTTCCTCTCTACTTGCCCAATTTTTTTCTTTCTTCAGGTTTTTGACTTGCCTTAAACTCTTCTCCTCCAACTGTGCCATATCTGACCAATTTATTCTCCATCTGCTAGTAATCTGTGGTTACTATGGAATCCCCTTCTATTTCTCTGTGGTGCAAAACGTTCTTTTAGACTATCTATTCAGAATCAACCACTTTTAAAAAACTTATCAATAGAAATAGAAGTGATATTTAATTTGGTACCATTAAGTACTACTGATACTACTTATTTTAGGTACTGATAAAATCTTAGTAAAATTCAAGCGGAGGGTCTGGATCTTACTAGTTGCATAGGGCCAAATTTTTCATCTTTATCACAGTAGAATTGTCCCCTCTCTATAGCTAATACTTGTTCCCCTAGGAGATGTTTTTATCTCTAGCTTGTTTTAAAACACTACACATCAGGTCAAAAACAAAGATATTTCAACCTCTCATGTGGAAATCATATTTGTATCTATTTAAAAATAGAAGCTGAATCAGCATGTCATGCATTATTAAAGTGTTCATATAATACACAAGTGTGATCAGAACTTTTAAATCAATACATGTTGTTAGAAAATGTAATCTTCCTCATGGCAATAACTATTTTTAAGAGACCAGTTTTAGGTGCATTAACAGCAATATCCCAAAGTTCTTTTCAGAAGTCAGCTGGACTTTTTTGGCTTTTTTTTCTTGAAAAATCAAAGAAGCTTCTTGGATGAGAAATGATACATGACTAATGGACTGTTATTTTGACTATGCTATGAACTCATAATGGAATAAACTATATTTTTGATAGCACAAGTGTATCTGTTATTTTTACTGTATGTTAACAAACATACAAACTTAGCTCACTCATTTATCTGTGTGCCTATCTGACTAACACTGCACGTTCTGTTTAGCTTGTCTCCTTAACCCTATTTGGGGAACCCAGGCTTAACAAAACCTACCAATTATAAATTCACCACTGCTATTAATGTCTATGGAGATTCTCAATCCATGTCATGGTTTTTCCAAAGGTGTTTTTCAAAAGGCAATTGGACTTTCTTGGTTTTTCCCTTGAAAACATTTCATTTCTCATCCAAGAAGCAATGAGCAAGTTGTCGTCTTGCTTCTTTTAAAGTGCTTTCACAACCACTCCCCTAATTACATTCCCTATATTTAAAGTTGCAGACACTTTAACTTATAAACTATGATTATATATTTATTATTTTACCTAAACCAGTTAGGATAAACAATGTTATCCCTAACATAATCCCCTTTTAGGAAATAATAATAAATATAACTATTTACATCTTTAAATCATATTTGTTACAACTCTCTTTAAACTTAATTACTCCTTGAGCTTTTGTAAATTGGTCTGCAATGTTTTCTTCTGTCATGCAGTATTCCAATTTAATTAGCCCATTCTTTACAGATTCTCTAACATTTAAGTATCTTAAATCAGTATGCTTTGATCTAGTTTTTACAGCAATATTAGTAGCTAACTTTATGGCTGCTTGGTTGTCCTCGTACACAATAATGGAATCTTTAACAGTTATACCCATGTCTAATAATAACTGTTTGTACAAAATTAAGTCAGTGCATAGTAATGACAGACATTAAAATTCCGCTTCCATCGTGGACAAGCTGATATGCTGTTGTCTGATTGACCTCCACCCTATTAGTGTTTTACCAAATAATATAGCCATCCCAGATGTTGATTTTCTAGTATTTATGTCAGTTGCAAAACTTGCCTCTGCATAGGCACTAAGACTCAAACCACCCTTTGGTTCTATATACAATGCATGGTTCATTGTTCCTTTAAGATACCTTAAAATTCTTTTTAATGATTGCCAATGACATTGATGTGGATCCGAATTAAAACGTGCCAGCTGATTAACACTATAAGCTATATCAGGCCTTGACCAATTGCTGATATATGATAAGCTACCAATCAAAGATTGATATATAGACTTATCAAATTTGGGACTTTGATCATCAGTTTGGCAAACTTCCTGACTCATTGGAGTCTTTGCCGGTTTACAAAGTTGCATTTTATATGTTTTAATTAATTGGCAAATTTTATCTTCTTGAGATATCTTAAAACCATTTTTTGTTTTGTTAATTGTCAATCCTAGATACTTTTTAATTTCACCTAAATGCTTTAATTTTATCTTTTTGGCTAATAATGATATAATCTCATTAGCTTCATTATTAGTCTTAGTTATCAAAGCAATATCATCTGTAAATAATAACAGTAATGACACCGTTCCATTATTTTCTTTTTTAAACACACATGGATCTGCTAAACCAGATTTAAAACCTATATTGTTTAACTCTTTCACAATATATTGGTTCCACTCAAAGCCAGATTGTTTCAACCCATAAAGACTCTTTTTGAGTTTCCAACAATCATTACTATTTACTTCATTGTCTTTTATAATAATTGGCTTTTTCAAATATATAGTGTGCTGCAATGGTGCATGCAAATAAGCAGTTTCTACATCTAAATGGTTAATGACATAGTTTTTTCTTAGCTGCCCACACTAAAGCTGCTCTTAAAGATGTTGCTTTAAGACTTGGTGCAAAAACTTCATCATAATCAGATGCAGTTTGATTAAATCCTTGAGCTACCAACCTAGCTTTATGGGTAACAGTCCCATCATTTCCAGTTTTTACTTTAAATATCCATTTGCACCCAATGGATTTTTCTCCTGGAGGTAATATGGCATCTTCATATACTTTCATTACCTTTAATGAATTTAGTTCTTTTTCCATTGCCTTTTGCCAATTCTCCTGATCCTTAGCAGGATACATCTTAAGTTCATCTATACTAGTTGGAACTTTAGTAACTTGGCAAACTATACTTGCTTGATACCTATCAGGTGGTCTAGTTACACGTGTTGTACGTCTAGGTATTACAGAACTTACAGGTGGACTTTCCTTTACTAACTGTTCTTGATTATCTAACTCTTCCTGATCAACAGTTTCCTCTTGTTCTGGTCCTATTTGCTCTTCGTGGACTTCTTCTTTAATTGGACTCTTCTTATAACTAATCTGATCTTTTTGCCTTTTGTAGGATTCAATAATTACTTCATTATTTAAATCTTGCTCTAATCTATTCCATCCTACATGTTCTAGGAATTTAGCACTAGCACTGGTGTAAACTCTAGATGTACCTGTTTCCCAGAATCTATAAGATCTATGATTAGATTTATATCCTACAAAAAATAATCTTTTAGCTCTATGCTGTTCTTTTTGTCTAAGTTGTGAAGGGATATGCACCCATGCTGGTGCTCCAAATGTGTGCATGTAACTTAAATCAGGTTTTGTACCATGCCACAGTGTGAATGGTAATTCACCTGTTGTTGAATTAACAACATTATTTTATATATGATTATCACACATTATTACTTCTCCCCACAAATTGTCAGGTAATCCTGAATCAGACATCATAGTTCGTGCCATTGACTGTAGTGTTTGGCCTCATCTCTCTATAAAGGCATTATGTTGTGGCCTATAGGGTGCAGACTTTTTATGTTGAATACCTAACATTCTTAGTCTATTCTGGAATGTATTATTTGTAAATTCCGTACCATTATCTGTTATAAGAGTTACTAATTTCTTTTTAGTTTTCCTTTCAGCAAATTTTATCCAATTAAAGAGATTTAGATACGTTTCAGTTTTGCTCTTCATTAAATAGCAAAACCCATATCTAGAATAGTGGTCCATTATACTTAGTATGTATCGAGCTCCTCCTACACTTGGTTTTTTCGGACCTATTAAATCAGCAAATACTACTTCTAAAGGCTCTTTGGTAGTAAATCCATTAACTCTATTAGCCGGTGTGACCCTGGCTTTGCTTTGATTGTAAGCATTACATTGCAAATACTTATTACAAGGTTTTAAACTTATTCCCTTAGATAATTCAGTAGTTTTTTTAAGCATTTTAAAATTTAAATGCCCTAGCCTTCTATGTAACAAGTGAATACATTCATCATGAGGTTTCTTATCATCATAAACCGTGTTAGCCACCTTTAAACCATTATCATTTAACACATATAATTCACCTCTTAAAGATGCAGTAATTTTCTTATCTTCTTTCTTAATTATGCAGTTATCTCCTTTAAATGTAACTATATATCCTAGTTTAACCAAAATTCTAACTGAAATTAAATTAAACTTAAGTTGTGGTACATATAACATTTTTACATTCTCTTTTATAAAAGAACAATATGCTATACCTTGACCTTTAGCTTTCAGTTTCCAGCCATTGGCTAACGATATCTGCTGTGTACTCTGGGACATTTTAATAAAATTTTTGTTGTCATTTGTTATGCAGTGGGATGCTCCACTGTCAACCACCCATAAATTATTTTTTACAGCTCCATTAGTACACATGGCTAACTCTAAATTTTTATTTATCTTTTAATGACTTTTAGTATTCTGGCCAGCATTCTGGCGCTTTGTTTTTTTACAAAATCTTGCCAAATGTCCTCTTCCTCCACAATTAAAACACTTTTTAATTGAGTATGCAGTAGGAGATACATTATCTTCTTTTTGAGGTTGCTCCCTCCTTAACTGATATCTTTCAAGTCTTCTTCTTGCCTCTTCAATCAATCTGCCAGTTATATCAGTTAAAGTTAGGCTTTCCTTAGGCAAAATTTCAAGGGAAGTGACGTAGTTGTCATAACTTTCATCTGGTGAAGATAGAATTATATAGACTTGGTGTAATTCAGAGAAAATAAGCTCTTTCTTGTGCAGTTTTTGAAAAATGCTTTGCATATTTTTAAAATGACTAAGCATATCACCATTTGTCTGGAGATGCATCCTGAAAAGCTTTCGTGTTAGATTTATATGAGCACCAACGTTATCTCGAACATAAATCCTCTTCAGCTTCTGCCAACACCCAACAGCCATTTGCTCTCCGTGAATATGAACAAGTTGTTGGTCAGTCAGTGTTAAACCTATTATGCAAATAGCGTGTTCATTTTTCTGCATAAATTCTTCTGTTTTTAGTCTATATTCATCATCCTCTGGATCCCATTCCTCTACGTTTGGTGGATTTTCAATTATGTTCCACAGATCTTCTCTTCATAGAAGCAGACTACATTTCATAGACCATGATACATAGTTTGTTCCATCCAGCTTGGATATAAGGGACAAACTTTGTAGATTGACTTGTGCCATGTTTTCTTTATATGGATATAAAACTATAATTAATAAAACACAGCTGTCTGTTTACTGTAATATATAACAACACAAACTCTCACTTTTTACATAAATCTGTTTTATCCTAGTTAAACTGACTTTGCAGCCTCTGGGCCCATAACCAGTGTTAAGCCTGTGTTCCCCAACCAGGGTTAAGGAGACAAGCTAAACAGAATGTGCAGCGTTAGTCAGATAGGCACACAGATAAATGAGTGAGCTAAGCTTGTATGTATGTTAACATACAGTAAAAATTACAGATACGCTTGTGCTATCAAAAATATAGTTTATTCCATTATGAGTTCATAGCATAGTCAAAATAACAGTCCATTAGCCATGTATCATTTAGTCAGTCCATTCAAGGATATTCAGTTAGCAAAGTCCGTGTAGAATATCCTATGTCAGTTCACTTACAAATCAGTCCTTTGTTTATCTCTCCTGTTCGAGTAAC
The DNA here is from genome assembly GCA_033807585.1 of Hydrophis major. Classification (NCBI taxonomy): domain Eukaryota; kingdom Metazoa; phylum Chordata; class Lepidosauria; order Squamata; family Elapidae; genus Hydrophis; species Hydrophis major. The sequence continues at coordinate 49,341,269 of CM066333.1, read as the reverse complement.
GCAGTCTTGAGTCCATGCAGTAATTAGGGATCATCAAAGCCAGAGAGAGAGCAAGCTGTCGTCTTGCTTCTTTTCAAGTGCTTTCACAACCACTCCCCTAATTACATTCCCTATATTTAAAGTTGCAGACACTTTAACTTATAAACTATGATTACATATTTATTATTTTACTGAAACCAGTTAGGGTAAACAATGTTATCCCTAACAGGTTTAAGTTATGGAAATTTACAGGTGCTTTCCTCATTGTTCCTCACATAGATGTATTTTTTATATATGTATTTAAAATGCATATATTTACATGTTTGTTTTTCTTTGGCAATTATAATAATAATGGAAAAGAAAAAAAGTCTGCTTCATTGATATTGCAATGCTGGGTGATGCACAAATTGAGGAGACATACTGTAGCAACTATACCATAAAGACGTATTGAGTACTGGAGAGACCAAACTGGCCTATAAGAAAAATCAAATGACGAATAGAAAAGAGACATGACATGGCCCAAGTTTCACTAGTTTCACACACTGAAGAACTAGCAGGCAAAGCGATAATAAGCCCTGGCAGTAGCAAATGACAATTGAAGAAAGTGGGGGGCAGGCTAATTCTAGTTGCATAAGACCAAGCCTTAAGAACAAATGCATTTCAAGCTAGAAATGAGAAGATATCAAAATAAATAAATAAATAAATCCCTGCAAGCACTATCTTTGCAAAGAAGCTGAAGAAACAGTGAACCACTTGGTTAGCTGCTGCGAAGACTGAGTACAAACAAAATCCTGACAAAGTAGAAATAATGGTGCACTGGAAGATCTGCAAGATACACCATTTAACTGTAAGCAAAAACTGATGGGACCACAAAATAGAGAAAGTCAGAAAATGAAAAAGATAAAGTACTCTGGGATGTTGTTGTACTACTTGGAGACAGCAAACGAAAAATAACTAGAGAAAATCACAAAATACAAAGACCTACAAATAGAATAACTGTGGCAAATGAAAGCAAAGATAGTACCAATAGTAATAATTACCTTGAGTGCAATCCAGTGGAGGAATTCATTTTTTTTTACTACTGGTTCTATGGGTGTGGTTTATTTGGTGGGCGTGGCTTGGTGGTCATGTGATTGGGTAGGTATGGCTTAGTGGTCATGTGACTGGGTGGACATACTTGGTGGTTATCTGATTGGGTGGACGTACTTGATGGTCATGTGACTGGTGGGCATGGCCAACTCAATGACACTCACATCAAGGGGTGTCTCACCTGGCCCCTCTCCTCCCAGCCATTCCTTGTCACCCAGCCTCAACTTATCTATAGTTCTGTAAAAATGTTGTTCACCTTTTTTGACTTTATTATCTGCATATTATAGATGTACTTTCATGGACCACTGAAAGGAGGAAATTATTCATATGTTTTGCTCAAGAGTGTGATATAGGCAACAGGCTTTTAAGGGGCTGCCACAAAGAAAGTGGGGGGAATGTATTTTCCAAAGCACTGGGAGGCAAACAAGAAGCAATGGATGGAAACTGAACAAAGAGAGAAGCAACCTAAAACTAAGGAGAAACTTTCTGACAGTGAGAACCATTAACCAGTGCACCTGCTGGTCCCCAGAAGTTCTGGGTGATCAATCACTGGAAATTTTTAAAAGACTGGACAGCCATTTCTCTGAAATGGTATAGGGTTCCCCTCAAAGTCCCTTCTAAGTGTTATTCTGACACCTTTCCCAGGATTTCTACTCAGAGTTTGGCATCCTCAGTTTTCCTGCCTGAGCAGGGGCTTGGACTAGAAGATCTCCAAACTCCCTTTCAACTCTGTTAAACACACATGTATTTATGCTCTGGACTATAGACATTGAATGCATGTAAATCCTGAAAAATATGTGGTAGCCCTGGGCAAAAGAAAGGCAGGAGAAACACTCTAGGTGTAGGGACAGTGTAAAATATTAACACATGATAAATAATGGAACAATTAAAAATAATAGCACAGAGTTTTCTCTGTCTCTCTCTCCCTTCATATTTCTTTTTCTTTCTTTCTTTTTCTTTGTCTCTTTCTGTCTTTCTCTCCCTTCCTTTCTTTCTCTCTCACACACAACACACACTCTCTCCCTATTTCTTTTTCTTTCTTTCTTTCTCTTTCTTCCTCTTTCTTCCTCTCCCTTCCTCCCTCCTTCTTTCTTTCTTTCTTTCTTCTCTCTCTCTCTCTTTCTCTCTCTCTCTCTCTCTCTCACACACACACACCTGTCAGCTTTCATTCCCTCTCACTCCAGGCACCTTACTCACAAGGGGAAGTGAAAGTGAATCCAGCATTAGATAAGTTCTGCAGGTAAACGGACTTGAATTTGAAGCTCCTGCAAACTTCCCCATGGCTGGATTTCCCCTTCCCCTCCCCCAGCGTTCTTTTCCTCTCGCTCCAGGCACGTTACTCACAAGGGGAAGCGATACTTCTAGTGTCCATGAAGAATCCAGCCTTGGAACAGTTTTGCAGGTTAACAGACCGCTGCTCCTCCTACAGTCATGTGTTTTGAAGTGGCTGCTTGAAAATGCATGGCTAGGGCAGTGGAGCAGTCCTCCTTTAAACTGGGGCAGCTAGTATCGGGTGGGCGGGGCAAGCGAGTGAGCAGAAACTGGGTGACCGGGTTGGGGGCATGGCCAGCTAGATGTTGCTTCCAGTTCAGCGACTCACGCCAAATTCTTTCTACCGGTTCACTCGAGTAGATGCGAACCGGCTGAATAGCATCTCTGGTGCAATCCCAAAACACCTGACACAGGGGTGGGATGCTACCAGTTCTGCCCGGATCTGTAGAACCAATAGCTCTGAAGAGCAGCAGACAGAGAACCAGTTCTGTGTCTGCTGCTTTTTGGTTCACCTGCTCGCCCGGGCTCTTACCTGATCTTTATTACCTGCTTTTTCAACTTCAGCTGCTTTGCGTGGCACAGCTGAGGTTGAAAAAGCAGGAAAAAGGTATTTTTCAAATGCTGTGCACCTGCGTGCAGCGCTTATCAGCTGTCCGGGAGGCACAGCTTTCATTGTATTACATGCGCACGGAGCAAAACGTAAGTACCGAACTGGTAGTAACGCTGGTTGAATCCTGACCTGGCACCAATGGAATACTACTGACATCGCTAAAGCATCTATCCCAGGCACACGCCGCACTTCCAAAGCCTGACCCAACACTTCCAGAAGAGTTTGGTGGTGTGTCCAGTTCCTCCCTTGCACTCATTCTTTCCACTGGTTGATTATACTGGGATTGTGAGGAAAACAATGGTAGGAAAATCTATCCATCATTGCCCTTAGAGCAGGGGTCCCCAACCTCTGGGCCGCAACCTACTACTGGGTCATGGCCTATTGCCCAGCAAACCGTATGAATGGCTGGCCAGTGCATGTTCATGAGCTCACACACTGCCACTCATGCGAGCATCACTCTGAGCATCATGTGGGTGCTGGCATCACTATGAGCATTGCCATGAGCAGTGTGTGGACACTCGAGGTGCCATGAGCATTGCATGGGTGCTCACAGTCCCATTTGTGTCACACAGGCCCTTGTGGCCCTGTTCACACACGTACATGCAGGTGTAAAGGTGCCTGCTCTCCTTCCCTCCAGGCACCAACCCAAAACAGTTGGGGAATTCAGCCTTAGGGTGTTCTGTCACAAGGTTGTAAGCATAGGACTATTTGCAGACCTTTATTACTGAGGCAGATTAGTTCTTGGTTATGAGATCAGCACAAATTGAATTGTCAGGAAAATATACCAGAGGAATGCACATTAATATGGCTGAGAAAAAAAAGAAACCCAGCTGCTTATGTGTAGAACCAAACTGCTATAGCTACATGGGTTTAATTTCCCTTTGGGTATGAAGAGGACTCTAAAACAAAGCTTGACAAGACACAATCCCAGATACTTTAGAAGATCAGGTCCCATCTTCTGACTTTGAAGTTATTGGTCCAAGCTTCCAAAATTTTGTCATCATATCTGAATATCCATGGCAAACAAAATGTTCTTTTTTTTTTTTGAAAAAAAGTTTTTATTAATTTTCTACAAACAAACAAGACAAACAAAACATAAAAACATCAACTCTTATATGTACATCCAGTGTGTCAGTTGGTTCATCATTTTTGTGCATTCATTCTGTAGTCTCAAATTACAATTACATTACATAACAACTCATATTGTCAATCCAAATTTATATATCCTAATATCACTAAAAAAAGAAGTTTTTGACTATATTTTTAATCATTCATGCTTAATGAGCTAACAATACTTTAAGCCAGTTTACTCTATAACAAATCATCTAGTCATATCAAATCAATCCTAAAAAATCCTTTATAAATATAATATCAAATAGCAAAATAATAGCAAAATAAAGATATTCCTTACTATCTAGCATTCTAAATATTCTATTATCGTATTTTATCATCCAGCCATTTATAAAAAAGATCCCAAATTTCATAAAATTGTTTATCCTCTTGCTCTCTAATTTCAAATGTCAATCTACTCATCTCAGCACATTCCAATATTTTCTTAATAATTTCTTCCTGTAATGGTATTTTCTCATTCTTCCAATTTTTAGCAAATACAATCCTGGCCGCTGTTAATACATTTACAATCAGGTATTTCAAATCTTTACTATATATATCAGGTAAAATTCCCAATAAGAAGATCTCTGGTTTCAAATCAATATGTTTCTTTATCATTTTTTCCAACCACATGCGAATTATAGTCCAATATTTTCTAGCATCCTCACAAGTCCACCACATATGGTAATACGAGCCGGGTATCTGATGACATTTCCAGCATTTTTCAGATTTGTTCTTAAACATTCTTGCTATTCTTGTCGGGGGAAAGTGCCACCTGTAAAACATCTTATACAAGTTTTCTTTATATGCTGTTGACATTGTCATTTTATAATTTTGAGACCACAATTTCTGCCATTTCTCCAAATCAATCCCATATCCAAAATTCTTCCCCCAAACAATCATAGTTTCTTTAACTTGTTCTTCCTCTAATTTCATTCCCAGTAAATAACCATATAATTTTTTAATCACCTTCTCATCAGTACCCATCAAAATCTTATCTAAGTCAGTCTGCTTATCATAAAATCCCTCCGTTTTAGAATCTTCATCATACCTTGAGTGTATTTGTGCATATGAAAACCAATTCATCCTTATACCTTGTTCTTCTAAGTTTTGGATCGATTTAAGTTCACCCTTTTCATCCAAAAGTTCCCCATATCTAACTGTTTGTTCCCTCTTGTAAATTATAGGATAGGAAAATGCTTCAATGGTCGATAACCAAACTGGAATTTTCAAATAACATTGTCTTTTTATCTTCTCCCAATTTAACCACAAAGACTCCCGTACATAATGTCTTCTAAAATAACCCTGTGTTTTAGTTCCCTTATACCATAAGAAAGCATGCCAACCCAACAGCAAATCATGCCCTTCTAATGTCAACAACCTATGTTTCCTTAATGTTATCCATTCTTTGACCCACATCAAATTTGCAGCTTGATAATACAATTCCCAATTAGGCAGACCAAAACCTCCTCTAATTCTAGCATCTTGCAAAAGCTTTAGCTTTATTCTCGCTTTTTTACCTTGCCATATAAACTTCAACATAATTTTATTTGGATCTTCAAAATAGTCTTTTCCAAGCCTTATTGGTATTGTTTGAAACAAAAATAATATTCTAGGTAAGATATTCATCTTGATTGTTGAAATTCTCCCTATTAATGACAATTGCAAGTTTTCCCACTTCTTCAAATCTGTAGCTATCTGTTGTTTAAGTTTAATATAATTATCCTCCTTTAATGTGCTACATCTTGTTGTCAAATATATCCCCAAATACTTAACCTTATTTGTAACTTGAATTTTCAAAAGATCTGCCAATTCTTCTCTCTGTCTCAATAACATATTCTTTGTCAAAATCTTTGTTTTATCTTTATTTATTTTCAAACCAGCCACCTCCCCATATGACTCTATCCTTTCCAGTAACTTTGGAGTTGTTTCAATCGGATTTTCCAAAATAAAAGCTAAATCATCAGCAAAAGCTTGTAGCTTATATTCTTCCTTCTTAATTTTCATTCCTTTTATGCTTTTATCATCCCTAATATTTCTATTCAAGACTTCCAAGGTCAACACAAATAGCAAGGGAGATAGGGGGCATCCTTGTCTTGTGCCTTTTCTTATATTAATAAGATCTGTAAGTTCCCCCTCCATCATTACCCTTGCTGTCTGTTTATTGTATATAGCTTCTATTGCTTGAATAAATTTTTTGGCAAAACCCATCTGCTCCAATAATAATAACATAAATCTCCAATTCACGTTGTCAAATGCTTTTTGAGCATCTAAGAATATCAAAGCCATTTGTTTTTCAGGATGAGCCTCATAATATTCCAAAGTATCCAAGATTACTCTCATATTGTCTCTAATTTGTCTCTTTGGCAGAAATCCATTTTGATCTGAGTGGATAAAATTGTTTAAATATTTTTTAAGTCTTTCTGCTAAGATTGAAGCAAAGATTTTATAGTCTGCATTCAATAAAGAAATAGGTCTATAATTCTTAATTTGCAATGGGTCAGTCTCTTCCTTTGGTATAAGTGTAATATAAGCCTCTGACCATGTTTTAGGTATCATCTTTTTTAACATAACTTCATTCATAACTTCTAACAATGGGATGCTCAATAGTTCTTGAAATGTTTTATAGAATTCTACTGGCAGCCCATCTGGGCCCGGAGCTTTCCCATTATTTTGTCTCTTAAATGCTTCGTTTACTTTAGAAGATCAGGTCCCATCTTCTGACTTTGAAGTTATTGGTCCAAGCTTCCAAAATTTTGTCATCATATCTGAATATCCATGGCAAACAAAATGTTCTTAACCTTGCAGACAGAGTGAATAATATATTTCACTAAAGAGTTATTTCCTGAAACATTTGCAATGGAAGGGAGGAGGATCTGCCTTTTGTTCATTTATAAGTCATAGCACATATATTTAAAACAGTGGCTTGGAAACAAATGTATTAAAATTCTGGTACATCACTGCTCTTTCCAAAGACTTCTTCCTATACATTGCACGTAGGAAAGGTTCACATCAAAAGGGACAAATTTGATTTGAAGCTGAGCTCCAATTGTGTTGGCATTGCTTGGCTGTATGATTATTCTAAAAGGATAATAATGTGGTTGAATTGTTGATGGGTAAACGAAGGAAGCCATGTCATGTAAAGAAAATGTTCAAAAGGAAATGGAATTTGGAAATGAGGCTAGTTAATTACAAGGAAGATAAAAGAAAATTAATTAAAAGAAGGAACCCATGAGGTATTTAAAAACACTGTTATCTACAGGGCATTTGGCATTGATTGGGTGGTTATTTTTTGGTGTGTTTATTTATTGTCATAAAAAAAAAAGAACACCAGATTAACCCCAAGCTTTATTTTATATATTCATATTATGCCATCTGCAATTTAATACAATCTTTCACAAAAGTTTCAAGCCTACAATATTTGAAACCTTATTCTTAAGGCACTGTGGTGGAAAATAATTCCTTTCCTTTAAATGACTACAGCATATATACCAATGGTCTTCAAATTTGGCAAGTTTAAGACTTGTGGACTTCAACTTGCAGCATTCCTGAGCTAACATGACTGGAGGAAGAATTCTGGGAGTTGGAGTCCACAAGTCTTAAAGTTGTTAAGTTAGAAGACCCCCATTGTGCAATTGTCTGCATCACAGCCCTAGGGAGCAATCCAGGAAGAACCACTACTTCAAAACCCCATTAAAATGAATATGCACCATATAATATGATTATTGGGTGTCTTATTATGTTTGAAGGCTTTAAGAGTATTTGTATGATGAGGTGGGTTTAAATAATAGCTGCTGTTTCCAAATTTTAACTCTCTAGAGCAGTGGTTCTCAAACTTTGTCAGTCCACCACCCCCTTGTTGCTACAAACTCATCCTCACCCTACTTTCCCAATATGCTGCTGCTGCTGCGTTTGACGCGCTGGCTCCACAGGCTCACCCCATTGAGCCCCTTGCACTGCTCCAGTGCAACAATCAGTTGGGTGAGCCTGTGGTGCCAGCACCCTGAACACCCCCCTGCCTCCTCTTAGCACCTCGAGGGGGCTGGCAGAGGGGCGCTAAGAGGCAGCAGAGGGGTGTTCGAGGCGCCGGCCCCACAGACAGTCCATTGACTGTTGCATCACTCCAGAGCCGGCGCCTTGAATGTGATGGTGGCAGCTTTGCTTTACTTTCCCAATGTGCTGCCGCATTCAAGGCGCCAGCTCCAGAGCGGTGCAACAGTCAATAGGTAAGACTGCAGGGATGGCACCTTGAACGCCCCCCTACTGCCTCTTAGCGCCCCTCTGCCGACCCCCTTAGGGGTGCTAAGAGGCAGCAGGGGGGTGTTTGAGGTGCTGGCCCCGCAGGCCTACCCCATTGACTGTTACACTGGAGTGGTGCAAGGTGCTCAATGGGGAGAACCTGGTGTGTTGAACGCGGCCGCAGCGGCACGTTGTTCTACTTTCCCAATGTGCCATCACTGCTGCATTTGAGGTGCCAGCTACGGAGTGGTGCAACAGTCAATGGGGTGAGCCTGCGGGGTTGGTGCCTCAAATGCCCCCCCTTGCCTCTTAGCACCCCCTAAGGCATCCCACTGCCCTCCCAGTACCACCCACTTTGGGAATCAAAGCTCTAGAGCATGGGTGTCAAACTCACACTGTCATGTTGTCATCATGTGATGTTTCACTTGATTTTTCCCTTCACGGAACTGGGGTGGGAGTGGCCTGGGCGTGACACATCCGGCCCACAGTCTGCCAGTTGTGATCACACTCCTGTTCTAGAGCAGTATTTTCATAGGACCTTGCCTTTCATCTATAGATATATAGGAATCTCTCAGATAAGGTTTGGAAGCAGACATACCAGCTGGAACATAAGTAATTCTATTTTTGTCCACTTCAAAGGGAGCCCAGTGGTGTTTGATAGGAGATGCTGTTGTTGGTAATCTGCTGCTCCTTTAGAGTAGTGTTTGAAGAAAAGCCTCAGATAAAATTCCCAGAGTCTAAATGATTTGCAACCATATTCGACACTGACCAAAGTTCCTTGGTCATATTCAGTTAATCTATCCTACAAAGGCAATTAGCAACATATTTTTTTAAAATAATGTTTTTTCCTGCAGGAGCAGCTGGCTCACAAAATGAAGCTGGCCAAAGTAACTCCCAACTACTAAATCAACTGAATTACATATGGAACTATTTTGAATGCCAAGCTTTGGGTTTTGTTTTTATTTTTGTTTTGAGGAGGGCTGTTAACAAACTAAGAAGAAGAAGAAAAAGAATGGCAAGAGGCATAATCCAGGATCAAATAGGAGTTTTTAAGGTATAAATCTTGAAAAAAGCTTTTTCCTCAGTGGGGGAACAAAAATACAAACCTAATATTAATTAGAAATAGTTGTGTGAGATACTTATAAACACCTACATCAAAGAGTAACTGCCAGTTTAAGGGACTCTAACTGCAACATGGTTAATTCATCTTTCATTCCAAGATGCCCATTTCAGCTACCCACCAAGCTAGGCAATTTCTTGCCTTGCAAGATTGACTCTCTTGGATTGGCTGCTATAGTTGGTTACTACACACATCATACAAATCTGTACTTTATTTAATGGTATTTTATTGAATAATTACAATGGCTTATTAAATATACAACTTAAAAACCCAAAGTGAAGAAAATAAACTCTGATTTGCTATAATGTGTAAGCCCAAGATAAGTTAGGAAATCCTTTTCAGGTGCTTGTTACCTTTTTATTTTACTTTGAAAATGATAAAAGGGGTGACCTATGGCTATCTTAATGCCATGTATACTCCTAGTCCTTTGAACTGTATTGCCTTGCATTCATAGAACAGAGAATAACATGGTTGGTGGGGGGACTTCGGTGGTTTTCTTGTCCACCTATGAGTTTTTGTCCTCCTCTCAGGTACTTAGGAGTACAAATCCAATAAATAAAATAAGCTGCAAATAAAATAAGCTGCCCAGAGTCATATTACAGAAGAGATTGGCAGCATAAAATGTAATAAAATAAGTTGATCCCTTGTGGATTCATGGAGCTAGATTTTTCTGCTACCTTCTAGCTGTTGAACCTGAAAGTTGCAGAAGTCCTGGATCTGCAGTAAGACTTTTATAAAGAAAGATAACTATGGGATTGACCCTACTGAGTCCATCATAATTAGAGTTCCTATTTACTCATTAACATACTAGAGAGAATTAGGCAGTTTCAACACAATAGGCTTCCACAAAAGACATAGACTATGTAATTGGAATTTGCTGCTTAAATGTGGGATAAGAATTAAGGAAGAAAAGGCAGCCCTGCTGGAGGAGAGATAAAAAAAAATATTTACTTTTGGTGAAAGGAAAATGAGCAGTTTCATTTTCTTCATAGTATAACAAAATTTTCTTTGCTCCAGTCTTGCTAAGAGGCAAGACAGGGTAGAGGAAGACAATTACTGATTCCTTTCTGAATAAGTATGTATTAAATGTATAACTATGTAATGGTTCTACAAGATAAAAAATAATAACTCAATGTTTCTTGACATACTAGCAGAAGTTAAAGTACATTTTATAATTAGAAGAATAAAAAAAAAATGCCATGTATGTATGGAGTCTATATTATTCACAGTACATGGAACAATTACTGTTAGTGTGGCTTGCTCAGTCAATGAGATTTGTAACTCAGAGGTTAGCATATTGTATTCTAGTAAATTGGAATTTATTCATTCACTGTGATTAAACAAGCCATGACATATGATGTGTAAACCAATGAGTGGGAAGATAATGGCTTCATTTTATATATTATAATCCTTGATCTGTGTGCATGAGAATGCTAATCATAAAACCATATGTATTCCATATCCCAAAACATACAGTCATTCTAGAACAGGCAGATTCTTTTGCAGCAAGGAGGGACAAACGTTCCATCTCTATTGAGGTCTTGCCAATGTATTAGGTGAAGCATGTATAGATAAAATCTGCATAATCCTCATATGGTGAACAAATTCAACAGAATGAATCTAGCAAAATCCAATCTGGGTTGGTCACCAGGTCTAGATTGCATCCTGCAACATTATCCTGGGATACATATATTTGCCTTCATCCATGAGCTGGATCTATTGAGGAACAAAAGACCAAATATTAGTAGAGAATTATCAGAGCTGTAATCTCAAGATGTGTCAAGAGGACCCTGGTTGGAAAAGGCTGGGCAGGTTCATAGCTTCTTTATTAGCGCTCAGGAGTGTCAGTTTAAAAAGTCCACTTTTTAAAAATGAAATTTTTAATCTCAGTTTTGCAGCCATCACCACACACTGCAGATACCCCTTGAAGGAAGCATAATCACAGCTCTTAATTCAATTTTTAGGTTAAGGAGGTAGGAAGGTAGGTAGAGGTAGATAGGCAAATAGACAGCTAGAGTTACACAAATAGAAGGAATTTTATTCTATATGTTATATATGTCTGAGTATATGTTGTTTGTAGAGGATTGTTTTTATTCACCATTGATTTCAACAGGCAGAACATTCAAACATATATTAGCAGTTGCTAACTAGTATAAAACCCATGTAATGGTATCCACTTTCTTTCCCATCAGTTTTGATATGAACTTAAAAGTTTCTTTGTTTCTTTATGGAAACTGAATTAATTGGGCAATCAAAATAATACTAATGATTTGAACAAAATATGTTTTTATTTTACAAACACTTTTTAAAAACTGAATGCAGCTTTTATGTGATTAAGAACACTAATTGGCTGGATAAATATGAAAGAACCATTTGAGGGCTGTGGACAGAAATCTAGACACATCAAGGGGGATTAATAGTTCAAAGTACCTGAATAAAATGAAGCAAAGGACCAGCCAGGAAAAAGGCCAGGTTGCTAGAGTGGGTACTAACCTTGATTAACATAGAACAGGAGTGTCAAACACAATTTCATTGAGGCTAGGCATAGTGGCATAATCAGGGCTGTGGTTGACCTCAGGAGGCCAGGCAGGCATGGCTGACTGGGTGGGCGTGGCCAGCTTGACGCCATTCCCCAAATTGCTGTCATGTTTCTATCTTGCATTGGGTAGATGCTGGCTCGAAGTTTCCTCTTCACATTGGGTAGACCAGGCCAAAGTGACGTAGGCTGGTCCCTTACATTTTCCAGGATGGCCCTGCTGGTGGGCTGAATCCAGCCGATGGGCCTTGTGTGTGACACTCATGACATAGAGGGTGCTTGCTACTTTCCCATGTCCCTTACATCTTACAAGAATGTTATTCTGCCCCATTTCACATTACAAAGTCCATGAGGGACAAAGTTTCCATATCTTTATAGACCAGAAAAAAGAACATACTGCATGATGGGAGAAATAAAAGAACATAAGGTCCAAGAAGTCTTTAATTGCTAGAAATTTAGCAGGGTTCACGCATTGGCTAAGCTGTAATTGTGACTTACACATCTGTCCTGGCCAAGCAAACATGTTGCGCTAAACAGTACTTTTGTGTTGTCCTCCACTTATGTTGGCAGAGATAATCTCAATACATCTGCAGAGCACCCATTTTTAAAATTAGCAAATTGTATGAGTTCGGTCACTATGCTTCGCCAACTACAGTATTATTCATGGCTTGACGGTTGTGAGAATCAACCAATTGTGCCTTGCTCAAATGATATAATGCAATATGAGAATCCAGATTTTAAAACTGAATGAAATATACAATCTGCAAGAGTTTTAGAAACTCCATATCTTTTCTTAAAAATAGAGGATTCTCAATAACTATTCTGTTATTGCCTGGCTTAATACTGATCTTTTTACAGATCTATTTCAAATAAACCAGGAACCTATAAGTAGATTTTTGTATACTTTCTTTCCTCCCAACTGGAAGGGATAAATGTTCTTAAAATAGAGCCAGCTTTTAAGTATCTACCAAACAGTCACTGCATCTCTGATCTATGAGTATTATATGCAAAACTGCTGTGTGAGAGGAAACTGGAAAAATAGGTCAAGAATAGAATGGTAATTGAAGAATATAGAGGGAGACTAACAAAACATTTGAATAGTAGCTTAATACAATTCCTTTTATGTGGTCAACATAGAGGATTTCTAATTAAGATCTTGCTAAAAAATAGTGATTCATCTTCATTAATCATCTGGCCAGTGGAAGTTCCTGAATCTGAAAGGAGCTTTTAAGAATTAATCACACAGCAACCTTAAAATCTAAACTGCAGAAGCTTTATAAGACGTTGCACAGAGCAAAGAAGCTGCACGGAGCTTCTGATTCCTGAAATTGGAAAAGATTTCTCTCTAATGTTTACAATCTTCAAAATTGCTGTGAATTTTTTAGAGCTGCATAACAAGCTGGCTTGGGGTTGTTGTTGGGTTTTTTTTTGCAACATTTTATTTGGCAAATTTCAAGGAAAAGAAATCTGCTCTCAGTTTAATCTAGCAATTTTAGGAGCAACCGTGACTCTTTTTTTAGGCAGATACAATGCTGAATTTACACATCATATTATAAGCCATTCTGTGGTTTGTTTGATATTGGCTGAATGCTTTTGCAGTTTATTCCACATAAAATAAAGTATCTTTGGGAAAATGTCTGACTCCAATTAGTTTGGAACATATACAATTAGTTTGGAACATATACAAAATCTCTTATGCACAAAAACATGTGAATGTATATATATTCTAAAGTATTTTGCTTGTAGTTTTGCTATCTATGAAGTATCCTTCATACATACAGTTAGACATAAACTACTGTAAAATGTTTCAATAATCAAGTGCCAGTAATGCCTGTCTGAACTAACTTGAATCTTTGGAACATGAAGCTGCTTTCCACAAGAATATTTTGATGTAAGGTGACTGTAGGCTTCTGTGTAATTGGAGAAATGGGACACAGTTAGCTATAGCAAAAGAGAAAATAGGTTGCTTAGGGTTGAACTAGTCAGATAATAAAATGTCTCCAAGCAAACAACCAAGCTCAGAGAGCTCCATGAACTACACAGTAAAAATTATTCACCCCTCTTCTTTTTCACTGCTCTCAACCTTAAATTTAAAAATCAGGCTCTGGAAAAAAATTTTTTACTGAGAAGCTCTTAAAAAAAACTTGGCTCCCCTGGGAAAAAGTTGCCTTGAAGCAACATTTGCAAACAATCAACTATGTTGATAATTGATTTAAAATATCAGCAGCTCCCAAAGCTGCCTTTAAGGTGAAGTATACATTACTCATTAAATCATGGATATTTTTATTGTGTTTGTTGAGGACGTTACAATGGACTGTTCATATACTGAACCAAGACTACACAGTCTACAATATTGATGTTAGCTAGTATTTAACAAACTGTCTTCCAGATGCAGATTGTTGGCAGTTCCTTTCATTTGTCTTGGAAAAGGGTTAAAGGGAGATTCCATGCACTCCATATTGTAAGGCTCAGGACCTACTGAGTGCTATGGTCAACAAATTCATACAAAGTCAGTGACTATGGCTACTTTCTTACTCTTTCTTCTACTGCCAAAACTAATTATTGCAAATGGCCTGATCTTACCAAAGAAGTTTTCAATTATGCAATATCCAATAATTAAATAATTTGTCTAAGAATATGCTATTGTTGTCATTGGCACCATTTCTGTTATCTGTTCATTCAAGTCACTCCCTGAACTCCTGCAGGCATGATAATGGCTGTTTGTAATACTCAACTGTCCCCTCCAAAAAAACAACTTGTATCAATATAAGATAATATTTATAGCTCAGGATTGAACCATATGATGATGTTGCATAATTGGGAAATGAAATGTCTGCAAGAAAACAAAGGCCAGAGAGCACCAAGGACCCTGTAAAAACATCTTGATCTATCCACTCAATTAATGGCATAAGTTACTTAAGATGGTCTTTTTTTAAGGAATAGCATTGTTATTGACAGCCTTGGCTGGAAGCCATGTCAGGGACCACATCTCAGCATCATATATGAATTTGATCAGAAGTTTCTGCTTTCTAGCATTTCTTCAGTCTCTTTAGGTACCTTTGGTAAATTAGCTTCCTGTAAATACTGTTTGACTTTTTCTTCATCAATATTCTCTTGTTTATATAGTTGTCCATAAAAATCTCGAATAATTTCTTTTTTCTCCTTATTCCCATAACAAACTTGGCCTTGTTCGTCTATTAACTTCAATATTTTTCTTGATTCCTTCTCTTTTCTCAATTTATATGCTAGCCATCTACCTGGTTTATTTGCATCTTCAAAATAATTCTGTTTAGAGTTTCTAATTTTCTGTGCCAGTTCTTCTTTCTCTATTAATTCCATTTTATGTTTGATTACATCCAGCTTCAATTTAATATCCTTTTTCTGTGGCATTTTCTGTAATTCTTTTTCAAGAATTTTATACTCATCTTCCAAGGCCTTAGAAGCTTGCCTTTTCCTAATATTCTTTTTCCTTGTATAATCTATTATCAAACCTCTAGCGTATGCCTTCATTGTATCCCACACATTCTGCGTTGAAGTATCTTCTTTTTTATTTTCTCTGAAGAAAAAAGCCAATTCCTTCTCCATCCATTGTATAAAATCTTTCTCCTTTAAAATAGTATTATTTAATGTCCATCTCGATCTTCTTTTTTGTCCTTTCCATTTAATTGTCATTGGGCTATGATCTGCCCAAGTACTTGTTTCAATATTTGTTTCTTTAATATTGGATATTAATTCTGTTGAGATCCAGACCATATCTAATCTGGACCATGATAAATGTCTATTTGAATAAAAAGTATATTGTTTAGCTTTAACATTTCTTTCTCTCCAAATATCTTTTAAAGTTAATTCATCTGTCATTTAAAAAAAAGACCTTGGGAGAGCCTTTCTATTTTGTTTTGTTGTTGTTGCTATATAGTCCAATTTATTATCCACAATTCCATTAAAATCTCCCATCATAATTATATTAACATAGTCCAGTCCAATTATTTTCATGTGTAGCTTTTTATAAAACTCTTCTTGTTTATCGTTCGGAGCATAAATTGCAATCAAGAGTATTTTTATATTATTGTCCATTATTTCTACCATTAATACTCTTCCATCTTCATCCGTGTAAATCAATTTTGCCGGGATAGCCTCTTTAATGTATAAAACCACTCCTCTTTTCTTACATTGAGTCAAAGAAGTAAATATTTTCCCCAATTTTGGCTGTAATAACAATTGTTCATGTTGTTTTTTAATGTGAACTTCTTGTAAACAAATTATATCAAATTTTAATTTCTCTAATTTATGAAAAGTTTTCCTTCTTTTAACAGCCGAATTAAGCCCATTTATATTCATTGTAATCAGTTTTTTTTCTTCCATGATTATGCTTTATATTTAGGTCTAACAGCTCTCGTGGATCTCACTTCACGCTGTTCTTTGCTATCCATCTGTCCCCCTGTTGCTCCTTTCTCTTTTTCAGTCTCCAGTTGTTCATCTTGAAACTCAATTAATGAAACCTCTTTCTCTGCTTCCTCTCTTCTTCCTCCAAAAAATTCTGCATGAAAAAGTTCTGCTTTCTCAATTGAATCAATTCTATATCTCTGCTCTTGCCACCTAAACATTAGTCCTTCTGGAATCAGCCATCTATAATTCACTTCGTTTTCCAATAGTATTTTGGTCAGGAATCGATATTCTCTTCTCATCTCTCTCACTCTTCTGGGTATTTGTTTTAAAACTACAACCTCTTTACCTTTGTATTTCAGTATTTTCTCTCTTACTACTTGTAATATTTGCGTTTTAATGGATTTTTTGGTAAATCTAATATGGACTTCCTTGGGTAATTTATTTCTCATCGCATATCTTGTATAAACTCGATATATCTCATCTATTCCATCCATCATCTTTTCCTCTGTAATTTCCAAAGCATCTGCCAAAATTTCTATCATTACCACTGCCAAATTTTCTCCTTTTTCCTCTTCTATATTTTGAAATCTAAGGTAAAATTCTGACCTTTACATCTCCCACCTCAACATCCCACCTTTTTCTTGTTCAACCGCTGTTAGTCTACTGTCAATATTTCCAATCTTCTCTCTTTGTTTTCCTTCTTCCTCGATTTTTTGGAATCTCTCCTCATACTTGACCATCATTTGTTTAATATTTTCCACTTTTTCATCCGTCTTCTCCATTCTTTGTTCAATGTTCTCTATCCTTTGTTCAATGGTGTCTGATTTTATCTTGAGATCTTGTATTCCTTGCATAATCATCTGTAAAGTTACTTTTTCTTGTTCTTTATCTTGCTTTAACATTGTCTGAATTAAATGTTGTCCTCCAGCTGGTGGGGAAGCAGAGGTAGAAGCAGAAATGCCAGATGGTATTGGTTTCCTGCTCATTTCAATGCTTCCAAAGCTTCAAATTCTTCTTAACTTTTAATCCAACTGCTAGAGCAGCCAATTATAATCCAAAATGGAAAACTCCAATAGTAAAAGACAAAAACCAAAAAAGAAACAGGAAAAAAGGAAGAAGAAAGATCTTCAGGTTCTTCTAAACCCTAATCCAATTACGAGATAGTCCACCATGAAAAAGGAAAAAATAAAAAGGCAAAAACAAACAAATCGAAAAATAATAATATTGATTGAGAGCAAAGAAAAGAAAAAGCAAAAAGCAAAAAGAGAAAAGACAAAAAGTTCCTTCAAATTCTTCACACCTTAATCCAATTAAAAAATCTCAATAATCCAAAAAAAAAAAAACAATAACAAAATGGTCCAAAAACATAAATAGGAAAAGCAAAAAAGTCCCAATAAAAAAGAAAAGAAAAATAAAGAAAAAAAAAAAACTCTGAGGCTTTTCCCTTTAAAATAAAAGGCAAAAATAAGAATATTACTAGAATTGAAATTTAAAAAAAGGCTAGCGAATGGGGTATATATAAGAAAGCACACTGCACTTTGTTTATTTATCCAAGGCTCTTGTTATGACTCTCTTCTCCAGCAGCTTCAAAGCAGCTTCAGAACAGCTTCCAGTATTATTGATAACAGTCCAGGAAAGCACCTGCAATAATATTTTGCTGTGCTCTCCCTCTATCTTATCACGTTAAAATGTCCTTGAGAAGAGGTCTTTTTGCAATTCTCTCCAATTCAAATAAAATACTTTCAAGCCTCTAGTTGGCAGTGTTACAAAGTTTCTTAATGCTCTTTCTCCCCCCCAACCGGAAAAAAAGGAATAATATATACAGAAAAAAAAAAAAAATAGCCAAAGGAAGCCTCTATCCTAAAAAAAATTAAAAAAATCAAAGGGAGCCTAAAAGTATATATAAAAGAAAATTCAATCCGGTTACCTACAAAGTCACAATAAAATCTTTCCCGAAAAATATAGAGAAAAGAGAAAAAAAAACACCCCAAGCCTCAATTTGACATCACTTTAAAAAACGCCTCTCAAACAATTTCAATCAAAAAAAAAATCTCACAGCTTCCTTCTCTCTTCAGAATGAACTTTCCAACCTCAGCGAATTTACAACACTAAAGAGTTTTTCTCACCCAGCCGACACACTTCAATCCAATCACTTTCTTTCCGGAGCTGTCCCGACTTCAGCAGCTATGGAGGCTGCCTCTCCGCCGCCAGCAAAAGGGCTTCTTCCGGATCTAACCATGTTAGATAATGTTATTTGACATTATATTTATAAAGGGTTTTTTAAGGATTGATATGATATGATTATAGGATTTGTTATAGAGTAAATTGGTTTAAAGTATTGTTAGCTCATAAAGCATGAATGATTAAAAATATAGTCAAAAATAATTTTTTTTTTAGTGATATTAGGATACATAAGTTTGGATTGATGGTATGAGTTGTTATGTAACATAATTGTAATTGAGACTACAGAATGAATGCACAAAAATGATGAACCAACTGACACACTTGATGTACATATGAGAGTTGATGTTTTTATGTTTTGTTTGTCTTGTTTGTCTGTAGAAAATTAATAAAATCTTTTTCAAAAAAAAAAAGAAGTTTCTGTTGGTTACATATAAATACTTGAGTGATATTATCATTACAGAGTCATTTAGTATGGACAAACAAAGGAGACTTAGCCTTTTATTTCCATTTCATTTTATCTTTTGACTTAATATCTGGAATCAACCATTACATTGAAATATAGCTTTTTTTAAAAAAACAAAAACCTGCCTCATTTGGTCACTCTCACATAATGAATTAAGACAAAGTTTTCGCAAACTACACTCATACATAAATTAACCAAAAGCAAACTGTAATACTGTTTGGTGCACTGTGAAAATGTTATTCTCAGTCAAAACATGCTGCTATTTCAAATTATGCATAGCCCTCAACACTGTAGTTATCTTTAAAAAACTGTGTACTAATAATAAGAGAGGAAGTGTCTGATTTGGGATTATGATATATAGAAGTATAGCACAAGACATCTTGAAAGTACCAAATTTGGAAGTCTGTAATATATTGTTATCTGCTGATCTTCACATCTGAGTGCAGATTGAAACATTTTCTTCACATTAGTTCTCTCTGGTTCTTAAGATACTACTTAGCAGAAAAGCTAATTTGTTCTGCTCTGAAATATGTTTCAATGGATGGGTTCCTCCATTATAGTAAGTAGGCTTTTTAAATCCAGGTTTATTGAACAAGCCTGACTCAAACGTAATTTTCAGGTGTGTGTGAAACATGAACATTACATACATCCCACTTAGTTAAAAATGAACCTCATTAATGCTTAATGTTAATTTGAATATTACACGATAATTACAGACCAGCAAATGTTTATCTGATCTCTTAGTTGGGTTCCTGAATTTGAGGAGAAAGTATGCAGTTCGTGATATTGGCATAATTACATACATGCATAAATACATATGCACATCCAGGTGTTTTTAGGGCTATTAAACCTGGGCATCACAGATCTAGATGGACACTAGATGGCAGCAAAGAGGTCTAGCATTTTATTAGTTGGCTTGCTGCCAACTAGTGTCCAACTAGAGTTATGCAATCAAGTAGGTTTGTCATTGTTGATTTTCTTTCTCCAGCATACAAGTGAATAATCGTCTCACTCCATCCTGAATTCAGTTTAGCATTACTTAATTCTGTAAATGTAATTCATTAACATTTACTACACTAGCATTGTAAATGCTAGTCTAGTAAAGAGAAGGACCAGGGGAGATATGATAGCAGTCTTCCAATATTTGAGGGGCTGCCACAGAGAGGAGGGGGGTCAAGCTATTTTCTAAAGCACCTGTAGGCCAGACAAGGAATAATGGATGGCAACTGAACATGGAGAGTTTTAACCTGGAAATAAGGAGAAACTTTCTGACAGTGAGAACAATCAACCAATGGAACAGCTTGCCCTCGGATGTTGTAGGAGCACCATCACTTGAGACTTTCAAGAAGAGATTGGACTGCCATCTGTCAGAAATGGTGTAGGGTCTCCCACTTGGGCGGGGGGTTGGACTAAATGACTTATAAGGTCCCTTCCAACTCTGATTATCTGTTATCTGTTATTATTTATTTATCTACTTTGCTGTTGCTATCCTTTGCAATGTTGTGCCA
Organism: Hydrophis major; assembly: GCA_033807585.1. NCBI lineage: Eukaryota > Metazoa > Chordata > Lepidosauria > Squamata > Elapidae > Hydrophis > Hydrophis major. The sequence goes on along the minus strand of CM066333.1, from coordinate 49,320,773 downwards.
TCTGAATATCATTAATATGCTGATCAGTTCATCTGCTTGTCATTAATTAATCTGCTGAAAAAGAGCAGATTTCATTTATTTAGCCTATGGCATAAAATGTCAGGGAAATCTACACATGCTAGACACAATAGAGTCCTGACAGCCTAAATTGCTAATTTATTCTGTTTGATGCTTGTGTGCCTATCCTTGATGCACCGCAGGGGGTGAACTACCTTTACACCAGTTAACTTGTGGCGCTCAGGTTGCTGGCTCTTCTGGGCTGCTCCGCCTGCCTTGCCTTGCATCATTATGCCTTGCCTCATCTTGCTCATATCATGATGCCCCACATCCAGGCAGCTCCAGCTCCAGCTCCTGCTTTTTGCACACATGAAAGCAGCTACGTTTCTACCCCACCATAGTGGTATTCATTTATCTACTTGCAATATTTCATACTTTTGAACTGCTGGGTGGGAGTTGGGCTCCAACTGCCAAAGTGCATTTCTGGCCAGCAGTTTCAATATCATTAAGCCTCTGTGCCAGTGTGTCTTCTGGAGATTATCTATCTATCTATCTATCTATCTATCTATCTGTCTGTCTGTCTGTCTGTCTGTCTGTCTGTCTGTCTGTCTGTCTATCTATCATCTATCTATCCATCTGTGATGACCCATAGTCTCTCAAAATAACCCAAAACTCAAAGCATATATTAAAATCCGGTAAAGCCTTCAACTTAACTTCACTGTTTTATTGGACATAGTTTAAAATCACAAAAGTAAATAATGAGGCAAACAAAAAACCAAAACAAACCGCATTGATGAGAGTTCTGAAGCAAGCCGAGATAACTAATTATAAACTCCAGGAAAATAACCGGGAAAAGACCATGGGAAGAACGCCAGCAAAGATAAGCCTCTTTCAAGGTGAACACTAATTGACTTCAGCAATTCTAACTGTGAAGTTGCAAACTTGTGAAGTCCCACCTGCAAGCCACGAGGATCGTGGTAATCTCCTCTTGAGTAGACCTTGTTTTTCCCTGATCCTCTCCTCCCTGCGTGACCTAGGATGAATAGGGGATGGGCCTGCATCCTCCTCTAACTGCTCAGCCAGCCTCTGCCCTTCCCCAGCCTCCTCCACCACCTCTGGAGCCACACTCCCACTCCCTGTTGGCTGTTCCTCCTCTTCCTCAGAGTCAGACTCCACCAGGGGTATGTCACTATCCATCCATCTATCTGTATGTATTCTCTATAAAAAAATAAGACTGCAATCACACACACAGCCAGAGCCACAATACTGACTAACAGTGTTATACCCCTGTAATAACTATAATGCAAATGTGAATTCACTGTGTTTGTCCTTCATATTAATTTGTTCTGTTACATATACAATTGGTTTTCTTTGTATTGAATAGATCCCTTGGCAGTAAATTCAATAGTTTATCCGTACCTCTATACTTTCACCTAAATACTATATATTATAATGGCAATATACTTATAAAAAGGTTTTACAATATGCAGGAATAGCTAGAATGTTTAGGAAAAAGTAAATCAAAGATAGTTGTGCATTAAAGGGTTTAGATATAATCACAAAAGCAGCATATTTGAATCCTGTCAAACAGTCTGCCTTGAGTATATTTATTTTCCTGTGGAAATGATTTCTAATAGAGACTTTAATTACCGTAGTAATCACAGTTGTATGATTTTAGCTAATGGTATTTATTATGTTATGAAGTTTCATAGGATTACTTCTGTCTTGTAAAATAAATGCAAAAGAGCAGGCAAAGCTGGAGAGTGGAGTTAAGCATATCATTAGTTTAGAATCTTTCTGTTCCCACAAGCACTCCTTGTCCAACCACTCTTGAATTCCATTGACCCTTATCTGCTTAATATCATGCACAAGGAATCAGCACAATTCATAAAGTTGTAAAATATAAGAGTTATTCATGCCTTTACACAAAAATCTGGTGAACTAAAGTTCAGTGCTAAAATGGTGCCAGATAAGTGTCAACAGAATTCATGAGGAGTTGGACTTGGAGTGCTTTTGGGAATGCAAGGATGCTAAACTGATGATGTGCTTAACTCCTTCCCCCAGCTCTGCCTTCTGTTCTACAATAGATGATTCAAATAATAACGGAAAATCAGAATAACAAAGTTAGAAGAGTTAGAAAACCATGGAGGTATACTAGTCCATCGCACTGCTCAAACAGGAAACCTATCATTTCAGACAAAAGGTTGTCCTATCACTGCTTAAAAACCTCCAGGACTGGTACAAGCACTACTTCTGGAAGCAAGTTTGGAGACAATGTTTTCATTGTCAAGAAATTGTCTAGAATTAAGAAGACAATTCTAGGTTGATTCTGTCCTTGATTCGTTTCCACACATTGCTTTTTATTCTGCCTTCATGTACTTTGGAGAATAGGATGATCCCCATTTCTTTGTTGCAGCCACTTAGATATTGGAATACTGTAATCATGTCACATCTAGTCCTTCTTTTCATTAAAGTAGACATACCAAATCCCACAACAATTCTTCATATGTCATAGCCTCAGGTCCCCTAATCACTCTGCTTGTTGCTCTTCTTTGCACTCTTTCTGAAACCTCAACATCTTTTCTATATGGGGTAACCAAAACTAGATGCAATATTTCAAGTATGGTCTTACCAAGACACTATAAAGTGATATTAACATTTCACTTGATCTTGATTCTGTCCCTTTGTTAATGCAGCCTAGGACTGAGTCGGCTTTCTGGAGCCAGCTCATTTTTAAGTAATTGTCTACAAGAACTTCCTTTTGCAGTTATTACTTTTAACTCTGCTATCACCTATTCTATACCTGTGCATTTGGGTGGAGTTTTTTTGCCTAAATATAGAATCCTACTTTTCTCATTATTGAATTTCATTTTGTTAGAAAGGGCCTAGTGTTCAAGTCTATTAAGATCCTTGTGTATCTTGAGTCAATCTTCCACTGTGTTGGCTATTCCTGCCAGCTAGGTGTCACCTGCAAATTTGGTGAGTTCCCCTTTAATTCTCTCATCTAAATGATTTATGAAAATGCTGAAGAGTACTGGGCCTAAGACAGAGCCATGTGGTGCCCCACTGCAAAGTTCCCTCCATGTAGATGCAGTTCCATTAAGACTACAAATTGAATGTGCTTGGTCAGCCAGTACAAATCCTTCCAACTTTTTAAATCTTATCAAGTAGTAGATTGTGGTCTACTTTGTCACTAAAATCGAACTACAGCATGTCACTAGTCCACTAATTTTGTCACATTGTTGAAGAATGTAATAAGATTTGTCTGGCGTGATCTGTTTTTGGCAACTCAAATTTGGCTTCTGGTTATGACTTTGCACGCCTCTATTTGTTCACAGATTATGATTTATTTAACCATGAGATTCTTAATTCTAGAGGACAATACTTCATGAAATGATAAATGAATTTCCAAGGCTACATTCTACCCCCTGATATCTTTGGGTTTAGCTGAGTAAGATCATTATACCAGTTACTAAAAATTGCATAGCTTTCATCATGCTTTCATAACTTAAAGTTATTTTCAAAAGCACTTTCAATAAAATGGCCATAGTTCGATTTCCTTTAACTATTCAACTACTCCTTTTCCATTTCAAAAGGTTAGAAATGCAAAATTGCAGATTAAAATACCGAATTTCATTAAGATGCATATTTCTTCTCCCAAAACTATAGGAATCATGCCAGTAGTCATCAGTTGATGGGGTATGCTTTTCTAGACAACAAGCTGCTGTGATTGGTATAATAAATATAGTCATCAATCAAAGCTGTCTTAAGGTTTTGCTTTTTCCTTTGTTTACACAATTTTGATAAGTTTTCCAAAAGTTTTATGACTCTCTGTCATGTTGCTTGTGATGTACCTTAGTAGTCATGACCTATAATTTGAGAAATACTACTTTACTCTGTAAACCTAACTGTTGTTTCCAAATATATTTTAAGCCACAGTCTGCGTTTTATAAACCACAGTGGCTGGATTTATAAAACATGCTATACTAAGGTTACTGTATCTATCTCTTTGCTGCCATCTAGTAGTGGTTGAATCTTTGTAGCTCAGAATTAAATTTTTCTATCCATCCTTTTTTTTTTCAGCCAAGAAATGGAGCCATTTGCTAAACTGAAAACAAAGAAAGTACTTTATAATTTGTCAGTCTCAATCCATCTCAGGTAGTTGTTTAAAAATGCTAATATATGTAAACTTAGTGAATAGGGAGACTAACATTGTTTTTAAATGGTCATAAACGTCTGGAAAAAAAGTAAAAATGAAAAAAAAAAAAGAATAACCAAATGTATCTACATGAGTGGTCTTGTTTTTCTTCATTGTACCTGAATATTCTTATTAAGAGTGCACTCTGATGGAAATTTATATGAAAAATCAGGGGTGTGATTCTACCAGTTCACACCTATTCACTAGAACAGGTTGTTAACATTCTAAGCAGTTTGGAGAACCGGTTGTTAGAAGAAATTACTGGCCTAATCCTGTAAGGAAGGCAGGAAGGAAACATTCTGTGTCGCTTACAGAAACTGCCTTTCCGTTAACCCTTATTACATTCTTGGCAGGACTAGACTTCCTGTCTCAGGAACTTCTCTGGAGTTTTTTAATCTCCTTTGCTGGTACTTTGTTTGTGTGAAGTGACCATTCAAAATTACAATGGCACTGAAAAAAGTGACTTATGACCGTTTTTCATACTTACAACTGTTGCAGCTTCCTCAAGTCATGAGAGGCCAGGCGAGGAGATGGGTGCCTCGATGTGAGTGATGTTGAGTTGGCTACACCCAACCAATATCATGACCAAAAAGTCATGTCCACCCAGTCACATGACCATCAAGCCATGCCCACAGAACTGGTTGTTAAAAAATTTGAATCCCACTCCTGTGAAGAATGTTTTAGTTATTGTTTTCTGTCTGTCATTTTGGTAGATTGAACAAATGATTGTGAATAAATATAAAGTCTTGTATTTTTCTATTGGCTTTGTCATAGTTTGGTAAAGTGGTATAGAATTAAATCAATGATCACCACCTGTTCATCCAGAAGCTGATATAGTAATATATTTTATATAGATAATTTATAGATTTTACTCAACTATTGCTCTTGGGTTTTTTTTTTTTCTGTCACCCAATGTATATATCAACCATACTGATAACAGTTACACATTTTATTTATCTTCATGTCTTTTGGTCAAACCAGTCAATCAGGAGATACATGACCATTCTAGCATGGATGGCACTTCACCAGGATTTGCAAGTAATATGTAAGGCACATATCTCAAAAGAGTCCTCCTTGCAGCCTGGAGTGTGATGCCATATTGTGCAAACTGTAATACCAAATCACTGCTTTATTATTTGATTTCACATCCAAATGTTGCAAATTAAACTGACGATTAAAACCATATGGTTAGGATGGATGCTATGTATACTATATATTGCTTTCATTCTTTTGGTTTTCATAGCCATGGAATAAGATAATAAAGCTGGGGAAACTGCCTGGGTTGATTTAAGTTAGTCTGTAGAGCAAGATTATGGCAGAATTTTTTATGTCCTTTGCCTTGATCTCCAAAATTACCCATCTCTTCACTCAACTTCTCAATTGCCACCTTTTCTCAAAGCCATCTCATTTTGAAGTTCTTAACTGTGTATTATTGTGCATGTTTAAAAAGAAGTGATTTCCATCAAGGTTCGGATTGAGGCAGTTTAATCTTCAATCCTATGTATTCATCTTGTTAACTGTTGTGGACCTTTTTCTTACATACAGAGGCCCATTGATATGTTTTGCTTAGTGCAATCTTAGGCCTCATTCAAATAGTGTAGACTACTGAACAATTTATTGTGAGCAACAGTTGTCCCTGGATGCAAATGACATTTAAATCAAATATATCCAGTTAATAAAATAGGTCTGATAGCATGCTTTTGTGCCTCCAACAATATTGCATATGGCTCTCAACAATCTGAGTCCTCATTTTACCATCCTTTCCTTAGAAGGATGGAAGGCTGAGTCAACCTTGAGCTGATGAAAATCAAAGTCTTGGAATGGGATAGTTAGCCTGTAATAGTGCATTCTAACCACTGCACCACTATGGCTCAATAAATACAGTGCATCCATCACAGGCTAGTTATCTCAACTCTTTTCTCAGTATACAACCAGGTTACTATTCTTCCAACTACTGCAAAGGAGATCCAGTACCTGGAATTTCCTTTCTTGATTGTTGACATTTTTCACCAGACCAAAATTCAAAATTTTGATGACTTGATCAAGTAATAAACATTGGTTTACCTTATTGGAGATCGGAAATAGGTGGAGCCGACTTCCACCTATTCCTACTGTTCTCTCAACCTGCTTGCAGCTGTAGCAATACATCAAGGGCAAAACAAAAGTGCTATGCAAATTTGACCGTGATCAGCTTCTAAGCAAGTAAGAGCCAGGTCAAGCTGACTCTTGGAGAGAGAGCTGGTAGGACCAATGCATTCAAAGTCAACTTTCTTTATCAGGAAAGAATTGCCTTCTGTTGTTCTGCTCTTGATGGTGACTTGTTCCATGTGGGTACGTCATGAAAATGCTACCCGTAGTTTTCATTCTGTCATTTCTGTTTTGCTTAAAGAACACTCTACCACTCGATCTTTTGTTCCTTCTTTACTCTTCCTATGGAAAGGAACTTTAAAATCTTTTCCTCTATTCAATCTAAAACATAGGGGGACCTAAATGTCCTTCTATTGTATTATGGGTTCCCCCACCCCAACTAACATCCTTGATGAATTACCAAATTAATCTTTATTGTCATTATTGTAATTATTATCCTTTTTCTACTAATTGAATTCCCTCCTCATTTTTCAAATGTTCTACAACTAATTTGTCCATAGCCCTCTCTCCTGCTTGTGATGTTTTTATATACCTGAACTCTGATCCTGTCAACAAACGACGCTTCAAAAGAACTGTCCATGACGATCCGCAGAAGCCTCATAGAAGATATAATATTACTTGGACTATAACTGACTTTCAAGGCGTTCGTTTAAGTTCTACAACCAATTTTTCTCGCATAGAAGACTTCTACCCACCACTTCAATTCGATTTGGCAGACGCACCCACACAACCAGGGGATATCCTGCAATCTACACCACTTCAGGAGGAACTTTAACAGCACGCCTGAAAGGAATGTATTTTATCCCTGGCAATAATTTTGTTTGGACTTGTTCCACCGGTTTCATGGCATGTGTCCACAGGGATGAAATTGTTAAATCCAAATCATTTTGCATTCAAGTATGGCTTGTATGTATAACTCTGATGATTTTATATCCCTACAGGTACCCATGGAATACCCCCCTTTGCAAAATCGTAAAGATTTAGATCTGTTATTTTTTAAAACAAGGGGGATTGTGTGCTATGCTTAAAGAAGCTTTATGCTGATAGCAGGGGGGGGGGACTTGTTTTCTATTTTGCCATGGTTTACAACCTTTTTAATTGCATTGGTAGGATCATTAATAATCATTATATTGATATGTATTATAGGACCTTGTTGTTTTTATAGAATATTGCAATTTTTGAAAAATCAATTATCCTCTGCTGATGTTAATGTGCTATTGCAAGCTCATGTTATATCCTCAACACCGGACAAAAAAATGTCATTGCTGAGTTACCGCTCTTTGGACAACCCTGACGCTGACAGGTCGCACTCTTGCCTAGATGACGGGGACGGCGAACATTTCATAAAAATGGTTCCTGTCTTCTCGGACGAGGAAAAAGACTCGTCATAAATAATAAAAACAGAGGAGATGTTGTAACTATGTATCATTCATGTGTTTGCAACTATGTATCATTGCAACTATGTATCATTCATGTGTTTGCAACATTGTATCATTCACATGTAATCATTAACTTCTGTCTCTTCAGTGACCTTTGCAAGGCACGTACAAGGGACAAGGAGCTAGACGGTTGTTAATAAGCTTATCCACACTGTAAATAATCTGTCCGGTATGCAGCTTTGTAAACATGCACATCCTGATGAGATTACCATGTTTGACTTGAGCTTTGATTAAATATTTTCTTGTAAAAAAGCACAATAAAAGAGCGTGTGCCAAGACATTCGGGGTGCGCTCATCCAGAGGAAACCTCGCTTCCTGTCGTTTCTCTCCCCTTCGCTCCCTATCATGTGCCGCCCATCAGATGCGGGATAGCAGATACCACACTTGTCCTTCCTGGATCATATGTCCCATCACACACATCCCTCCAAGCAGTGTCTGCAAGAGTATCAAGTAAATCTTTAAACAGAACCATCCTTGAAAGTTAGCTTCAAGAGAAGCATGTTCTGCAGCAATACCAGAGATAATGCTGAATTCAGCATTAGCGTCCTACCAATGCTTACTACATTAAGAGATCACTGACTTGAGATTGCCTAGTCTTTTACAGAAAGTATTGGATTTGTTTTGTCTCTATCCTTTTCCCTCCTGAAATGTATAGCTTGGGTGGATTGTACTGAAGGCACCCTCATTTCAACCCTTTTCCTTGGCCTTTGCTGTAGGAACCTCAAATATCCAGAGGAGGGTGCTTGTGACACTCCAATCATCATGTTGCAATGAAAGAGCTTAATATCATATCCTTATTTCTAGAGAGAGATGGGGGGGGGCATTTTAAAGCGTCCCATCTGAGTCAAAGCATTATTAAACAATCACGGATAAGGCATGGTTATCAGTATCTAGATTAGCTTAGAGGTTTCTGCAATTAATTGACATATTTATCATTTGAACTCCTTTCCAAATAGAGAAAGTGGTCTTTCCAGGACTGCAGCTCTTGGCTGTAAATATCTTCTGTTTGTAATAGGAAAAAGATGGAGAAAATGGGTGGGGAAAGAAGTCTGCAGATAATGTAGCATAGCTATCAGACAATATAAGGCAGAAAACTCAGAATTCCAGCCACATTGGTGAAAAGAATTTTGGATATTCAAATGCAATGGTATATTTGTTCTTCTCAGAATTTTCTGCTTAAGAGATTAATTAGAAAACATTTCTAAATATCTGAACATCCCTCACTCTTCTTGCTTTGAGAAAGCACTGAATATGTATTGGCTCCATTAATCAACAACCAAATAGGAACAGAAGAATTATGTTTGATTTAACCTGCTTCATAAGAAAAAAGAATATCTTGTATGGAAAATGAGATTGAATACAAAAGTAATGAAAAGTGGAACAGTTGTAAAAAAATGTTATTTGGCATTGGTTTTGTATTTATATTTAAAAGCAGACTAGGGATTGAGAAAAATGCATAAAAAAGTATCCACAACCACATTTTAAAACAATAATTCTCTTTATGATATAAATTAAAAAGTATCTGCTCCCTGTTTATAACTGTAGATAATTTAAGGAGCGGGGAATGGATTTTTCACAATAGTGGCAACATATAAGGAATTTGAAATGTAAAAAAAAAATTAAAATGCATGTGAGTCACTGAAGAAAAAATGTATACAGTCATGAATAAATGAAATGCATTAGGGATATTAGTCTTGCCTCCCAGATAAGTATCTGCTGCAGTTTTACCAAATAAGTATGTCCAACCTTCAAATAGCACAGTATTCTACACTGCAAAACATGGTATTTAAATAATGGCAAATGTGCCAGAGCTTAGAGTTAGAATGCATATTTAATAAGCAGGAAAATATCAAGTTCATTCTATTGGCTTTTGAGCTAAACTGAAAAGGATTTCTGCAGGAGTCTCCAAAGAGCAGCTTCCAAGTGTCAAAGCAAACACAGAAAGAGCAGTAGTCTAAAGTTGCATCATGCATCATTCTGCTGTGACTTCTTCCCAACGCACACTTTACATTGTTTATAGATTCAAAACAATTCTTTATTAAAGATGCAACTATCAAAAGGAATGTGCTGTGATGTATTTGCATAGGTATTATGGATTTACTAAACTAGCCTGTAGCACTATCTGCGTTTAAACAATCTCAAAAATTTAAGCAGGGTTGGATTAGGTTAGTATTTGAATGCCAACCAGTAGCTTACTTACTTACTCATTTCAGCTAGCAAGCAACGTTTTACAAAATATGCTCTGTATTGATCTTAATCTTAAGTAGCAGAGTAGACCAGGAGATATATATGATATATCTATGAGTGGATCTATGAGTCTACATAACAAGGTTCATTATGCATCCCTTTGTTAGTACGTAACAGAATAACAGTTGGAAGGGACCTTGGAAGTCTTTTAGTCCAATCCCCTGCTTAAGCAGGAAAACCAAAACCATTTCAGACACATGGTTGTCCATATTCTGTTTTTAAAAATCTCTAATGTTGGAGCACTCACAATTTCTGGATGCAACTCATCCCACTGATTAATTGTTCTAATGTGTTATCTGTATCAATATCAATATAAGAGAGTAAAAGATACATACTTCCCTTAAAATATTAACGTATTGCATTTAATCATTTAAATGAAGATATAAACTTAAATTATAAATTCCAAGCTTTGTCTCCTTTTTTTTTTTACTGTTCACATATTGAGTTTTTCACCGATGCTCTGATGGATTTCTATTAAACTGAACTGTATAAGCTCCCATGTGGTTATGAAAAACATGTTGCATAATTCATTAAAATGTGCAAAATGATGTCCTAAAAAGGATTACAGAAATAATCCCCACTTTTTCTTCTAAGACTTCTAAGCTTTATCATTCTGTATTTAAATGAAAAGGAAAAATGAGACAATTTAATGAATCGCTTTGTCTTTAGATATCTCAGGGCTTTTTTGTATATTAATATGACTCCTCATTATATTTGTGGGGTGTTATTTCACAAATAAGTACAAGACGTAATATATTCACCATAAGTGTATCAGTTAGTTCTCTCAGGGCTTTTTGAGAGTTGCTTGTTTTGGAGGAAAGAAGTTTTAATTTTTTTTAAATGAACATCCTTTTCTTCTTCCTATCACAATTCATTTTTTTCTTTAATAGTTGTATAAAACCATAACCAGTAAAAGCAAAAAAATGAATAAGAAAAAAATAGAAAAGTGATTTACAAGCTATATAAAAATCAGTAAATGCTTCAAAATAACATGAGATTAGCTTATAATAATGATAAAACCATTACTGAAATAAAGTTAATAGTCAATGATTAACAAAGCTGGCCACTATAACTAGAGCCATAGGTCAGAATAAACAATAATATTTTCTATCTGAACAACAAAATTATATATTATTTAAACAAGCTGGGCAAGAGCTGATCTATTAAAGCCTTATTTATGTTAAGGGAAACAAAACATTTGGATATAGTATGAGACTATATGTAGAATTATGGTCTCTTCCAGATTGAATTAAACTATATATCAGACTTATTTTTTAAACATAAGATTATTTTTTATACTGATGGATCCAGAACACACCTATCAAGTCGATGAGGTGAATCGATCAAAGGAGACAACACCATTTCCAGAAACTAATCAACACATTCCAGGAAACCTTACATCACAAACCACTCTTATACAGACTCTTCAAATCTTATTCAGACTGCAAATGTTTCAGGTCAATCCTCAGTTTTGAACCATTGCACTGATGAAGTCTTCCTGGTATGCAAGTGAAGCATCTGCAGAAAATCTGATCAATTTTTTGATATACCTAACCATTCAGCTTACCTTTACCCTTTTCTAGGTAACTTCCAAATAAAGCAGTTATCTATGTGGTACCCAGACACATTTTTGGGAATGAGGATGATGTCGAGGATGGCATCCTATTTTTTTAAAGATAAAATAATCTAAAAACAAATTAACAGAGGGCACAAGGAACCTGGTAAATTTAAGAATAGTTACTTAGATCATTGGTGGCCATGAATATCTCTTTGGAGACCCAGACTATTATAGTAATGCAATATTCAGGATGAAGAGGTGTCCATTCTACATATTTTTCATTTACTCAAACTTCCAAGATAATTTATACCAAATTTATATATAATTACCCAATATAATGCAATATTTTAAATTATAATATTTATCCATTGGCAGCTATTATCCAATAATGGATCTGGGGATCCCCTCCCTCCATCTCTCCTCTGTCCCATGAAAAAGCACAACTGTGATGATTAGTTACATATTTATTTTGAGCAATCCTATTTTGCCTTTTAATCAAATTATTCTCAAAACAGATTGATTTGCCTCTTGGTTGTTTTTTTAAAATCAGATTTATCTATGTTGATCCACTCCTGCAGAGCTCTGCTCAACTGTGCAATGCCAGTGCAGCATGGATTTCTATTTCTATGTCTATATTTCTAGGAGGCAAGCAGGAAGAGGTAGAATTCAGCTGCTGCTTCTCCAACCATGGGGCTGGGGTCTTCAGCTTTTCATTATTGCTATGTCTGAATGAATCAATTCTATGACTTTTAATTTCCATAACATGTTGGCTGTAAAACTACACATAGGATAACAAGGAAGTAAATTTAATAGGAAATCAAGAGACATTACCTCTCCTTTTTGCATTCTCTTCCCTCCCTTGTGAGCTGGACTGATAGTATTTATTTATTTTTTATTTATTTATTTGATTTGTCAATCACTTACAAGATAATAGGTATAAGTATAAAGATAGTTATGAATACATGAAATGGATACATATAAGAAAAATAAAGAAATAATAGGACAGGGATGGTATGCACATTGGTGCGCTTATGCACGCCCCCTACAGACCTCTTAGGAAAGGAGTGAGATCAATAGTACCCAGTCTAAAGTTTTTGGGGTTTGCAGGAAGAAACCACAGAGTCAGGTAGAGTGTTCCAGACATTGACCACTCTGTTGCTGAAATTGCATTTCCTGCAATCAAGTTTGGTGCGGTTAACCTTGAGTTTGTATCTATTGTGTGCTCTTGTATTGTTATGGTTGAAGCGGAAGTATTCACTGACAGGTGGGACATTGCAATGTATGATTTTATATACTATACTTAGATTGGACTGAAGGTGGCATAGTTCTAGGTTTTTTAGATCTAGAGTTTCAAGTCTGGTGACATAAGGTATTCTGCAATGAGTAGAGGAGTGGAGAACTCTTCTTTTGAAATATTTCTGGACTTTCTCAACTGTGTTAATATCAGATATGTAATGTGGATTCCAGACTGAGGAGCAGTATTTGAATATTGGTCTAGCAAATGTTTTGTATGATCTAGTTAGTAGTGTAATTTTACCAGAGAAAAAGCTACGTAAGATTAGGTTAACAACTATTAATGCCTTTTTGGTTATGTAGTTACAGTGGGCTCTAGCACTTAGATCAGGGGTCTCCAACCTTGGCTCCTGGAAGCCTGGCGGACTTCAACTCCCAGAGTTCCACAGCCAGCAAAGCTGGCTGTGGAATTCTGGGAGTTGAAGTCCGCCAGGCTTCCAGGAGCCAAGGTTGGAGACCCCTGACTTAGATCATTAGAGATGAGTACTCCAAAATCCTTGACAGAGTTTGGATCATCAACAAGGTCTTGACTATTCAGCTTGTATTTTAATTTCTGATTTTTTTTGCCAATATGTAAGACAGAGCATTTATTTGTTGAGATTTGAAGTTGCCATTTGTTTGACCATTCTGATACATAGTTGAGGTCTTTTTGAAGGGTAGCAGTATTGTCGGTGGTGTTGAATAGCTTTACATCATCAGCAAAGAGAATGCAGTTGCTCTTAATATGATCACAGAGGTCATTTATGTACAGTATGAAGAGAGTTGGTCCTAGAACACTGCCTTGGGGGACACCACTGTTGACAGGTACAGAATTTGATAGGACGCTCCCAATTTTGACTATTTGTTGTCTGTTTGACAGGAATGCTTCTATCCAGTTATGCAGGTGTCCAGAGATACCATAAGATTTTGCTGTTAGGATTAGTTTGGCGTGTACCACTGAATCAAAGGCTTTACAGAAGTCTATGTAAATTGCATCTATTGCTTTGCCCTGATTGAGTTGTGTAGTCCATATGTTTTTGCAGTGTAAGAGTTGCAGATTACAGGATAGTTTTTTCTGATAGTAGGGGTTTGATCATGCTCAGTAAGACTCACTTCTGAGTTAGAATCAAACTGTTAATTAGACTTTTCTTGTCCCCCCACCCTAGAGATCATAAGATGATTGGTATGCCTTTGGATTGTTTACTTCATCAATAATTATAAAACAGGGATTTTGAGACACCTTAATCACAAATCACAAAATAGATTTGCTTTCCAATTTGCCATGTGGTGACTAGGAGTTGTTATATGGCTCAGTGAAGAACTTGCTAGAAAAAGAATGTAGTATGATTGTTAATATATAACTTCTTTCCCCAACCATAAAAGAATGATACTTAATCTTATCCAATGAAAAATAGTAAAAATCAAACTATTAGCAGCTCTTTCTTGTTGAAAGTATTAAACTATGAGAACATCATTTATTTTTCAAAAGATGTCCTTCAAGATATTCACTAATGGTAGCTACATAACTCTCAAATGGGATAAATACACACCTGCTCCACTTTAGTGATCCATATAGTAAATAGAGCTAATGCTAATTAGTGAATTCCATTGCTTCAGCTGATTTTCAAGCTAGATAGAAGTACAGCAATTGCTTATTAAATTGTTTTCCAGAACAGGAACCTTGTGATTCACAATGGGAATATATCCAAATTAATTGCTGAGACAATATACAGTATTTACTGATTTGATAGATAAACCACAACTATTTTTAGCAAAAAAGAGAAAGAGTTTACAAGAAAGCAGTAGCAAATCATCCATTGAACTAAAAACCCTATGTTTTATTCTATGTATTCACCAGTGATTATAGCATCCTGAAATGAGGAACATGTTTGTCTTCTTTTCCCTATGTTGATAACTTAGCTTTATGAATGTATGAAATCTCTTTAAAACTTTTGTGCACAGCTTAGGACTGCAGAAAAAAAACAATTACTACCAACCTCCCTTCAATCAAGAACCTGTATACTGCACGAGTCAAAAAGAGGGCTGTAAAAATATTTACAGACCCCTCACATCCCAGACATAAACTGTTTCAACTCCTACCCTCAAACCGGACAGTTTTTTCCCCAAACGCCATCACTCTGCTAAACAAATAATTCCCTCAACACTGTCCAACTATTTACAAAGTCTGCAGTATTATTACTATTAACCTTCTCGTCATTCCTTATCACCCATTCCCTCCCACTTGTGACTGTATGACTGTAACTTTGTCGCTTGTATCCTTACAATCTATATTAACTGTTTTCTAGTATGTTTTGATTGCTTATTGTACCCTATGACTATTATTAAGTGTTGTACCTTATGATTCTTGACTCTTGATGAATGTATCTTTTCTTTTGTGTACACTGAAAGCATTTGAACCAAGACAAATTGGATTGAGAGAACATTTTATGAGCCAGATAATATTTCTCAGTTGTGTCAGCTGTAAATTAAAACAAAACCTTCATGTACACCTATTGATATTCAGCTCAGTATAAACAAACAAGAGCTTTCCTCCCATTTTGCATGCTCAAATGTTGACAATTGCAAAGATTTTCATAGCTGATCATTGTTTTAAAATAATGCACTAAAGCAACTTTTTTTTCATCATGGCATCTCCTTTCCATTTTTAATGTACTTTCTTCAAGTCCTATTTTATTTTTCTCTTATCTGTTTTTAAAATCTTGAGTGAATATCGTAAAAGAAACTGGGCACTTTACAAAGAAATTCCCTGTGTGTCCAATCACACTTGGCCAATAAAGAATCTATTCTATTCTGTTCTGTTCTGTTCTATTCTATTATGACATAAATGATAATGATCTGCCCTTCTAAGAATATACTGTATTTTATATAGTCTTCAATGCTGCTTTCCTTGTGTTCCAAACTTTGCTTCAAATCAGGTAGTTCAATTTTGCATTTTGAACCTGACATACTTTCATTATTTACAACAGAATAATTATTTTGAGTAGCTTTCATTAGGATGTCTCTAATGTTTTATGTAAGCTTGTCGTAAAGTCAGCACAGGACAGATGTATAGAGACTGACAATGAGAAATGGCCATAGATTACTACATTAAGATATTTAATCTAGTAATTTAGTCATATTATCCAATTTAAATAAAATGGAGTCAATGCTCTAGCAGAATATTCCACTGGATTATTTTATACTGGTGGCTCATTTGTGATGATGTTGCCTCCCATGTTGCATTGGTGTAATGCAGCAAGGTAGAGAAAAGTCAAAACCTATATTTAATGTTCATCTTCACTCAGTAATTTATTTTAAAATCTCTGAGGTGGATTTTAAACTATAGTTTCTTCCCCCTTTCTGTCAGGAACATAAAACATCCTACTGTATTTGTCTGGTGAATTAGAGTTATATAACTCAGAATAGTTTTCCAGTGGATTTCTTATTCTATGAAAATGCCAAAATATTAATTTTAGATGATCAACTGCAAACACATGGCAGAAATATTTCAGTGGGGAACAACTTTCAAAAGAAATGTGCCATATTATTTCTCTGTGATTCTGATCTCCTAAACCAGCACATAACCCAAGAAAGGTGAAGACATCTCTTTCTGGAAGAGCTGATTTCTCTAAGTGCATAATAAGTTCTAGTGAAGTTGACTTTAAATTCTGCTTATTAAACATAGTTCAAGGAATGGAGAAAGCAACATGAAAGGCACATTTGCTTAACACGAGACAATGAGGATAGAATATTGAGCTTTTTATTGAATCAGAGGGAAAACAAATTGGACTGAGAGAACATTTTATGAGCCAGATATTTCTCAGTTGTGTCAGCTGTAAATTAAAACAAAACCTTCATGTGCACCTATTGATATTCAGCTCAGTATAAACAAACAAGAGCTTTCCTCCCATTTTGCATGCTCAAATGTTGACAATTGCAAAGATTTTCATAGTTGATCATTGTTTTAAAATAATGCACTAAAGCAACTTTTTTTTTTCATCATGGCATCTCCTTTCCATTTTTAATGTACTTTCTTCAAGTCCTATTTTATTTTTCTCTTACCTGTTTTTAAAATCTTGAGTGAATATCGTAAAAGAAACTGGGTGCTTTACAAAAACATTAGAAGGCTAGAATTTAAATTGTTGTGTGGAACCTGATCTACTATGAAGCTAACTGACCGTAACCCATTCCGGGGGTTGTTATAAGGACAAAATAAATTATAAGTATGTATTTTGTTACTCTGTCATTTTGAGAATAAAAATAATTAAACAGAATTTTGTGCCACTTATCTTGTTCTTTCCCCTTCCATCTCCTTGCTGAACTTTTTTTGTATGGGTCATATAAGTACATTTTCAACAATTATATCTAATAACCTGGAGAATGATATATTTAAAATTACTGTTTAAAAAGAGAACTTGTTCTATGAGAGGTTGTGTGAAGCCTGTTTTTGCCTAATATGTTTTTTTAATGATGCATCTATTCATTTTTCATAGATTGGGTATCATATCATATCAGTCATCAGGAGCCAAACAACCATTTTGTGTTTTGTATTGTAGTCTTCTAGCTAATGTAACATAGCCACATGCCAAATAAATCCTATCATATATCAAATATATCATACTCAAAGATAGCAGTGGGAACTTACAATTAGTCTTCAACACAATTGAGCCTAAAATTTATGTTACTAAGCGAGAAATTTGTAAAGTGAGTTTTGCCCCATTTTGCTACTTTTTTTAATAAATTTGTTAAGTAAATCATTGCAATTGTTACATTAGTAACACTGTTGTTAAATGAATCTAGCTTTCCCCATTGACTTTGCTTGTCATGACCCTGGGACACTACAACTGTCATAAATATGACTCAATTGCCAAGCATCTGAATTTTGATCGCATGACCATGGGCATGGTACTATCATCATAAGTGTGAAAACTGATCACAAGGCACTTGTTTCAGTGTCGTTGTAACTTTGAAGGAAGTGTTGTAAGTTGAGGATTACCTGTATTTAATCTAAACTCCCCAAATTTCCCCCTATGTTGGTATTCTTTTCATAATTAGTGACTGAGGAAAGAGCAAAATGATTTGTTGTTTATATTAAAACTATTAGAAAGGAAACAGGAGGTACAAATAATTAAGCACTGCTGAAAGGTGAAAGAAGAGGCATTTATCTTATAAACTTAATATTGGTGGGGACATTATAAAAGTCTATTAGTAATGAAGGCATTCCAAATAATATCCAAACTGAAACTAAAGCTACAGTAAGCAGAGCTTTTTATAATGTATTGTGAGGCACAGCTTGTAGGCACTTGGAAATGTATTGCTGTTCTGACTTTTTAAAAAAAAATTGGCATGGTCTCTTAGGGAAACAAGTGAATTAATTTAGCTTCATCTCCCATTCTATTTGTAAGCCATCATGAATTATATCAAAACTGAAATTAGGAGCTGATTGCATTAAGTCTAAAAGAGGTCTAAACCTCTATTTTATTTAATTATTCCAGGATTGTTTCAAATACAAAGGAACTAATACCAAATTGCAATAGTTTATGGAACTTGGAGTCCAGTCCTAAGCATGTCTGCCTGCAAGTGATAAACAAACATAATTTTGCTCAGTTGTGTGGTTTCCCAACTCAACTTCTGGGTAGTAAGATTCCTAATCCATTGATACTTCAAGGCTGCCAACCTTGAGTGATAGTTTGGAGTGAGACACTGCGAGGGAGCGGAGCGACTGAGGGGGGGGGATGGTTTGGAAGGGGGGTGTCCCCCCTTCCACGGTAGGGAGCTTTGACAATTTTACATTTTAAATGGTGCAATCTGATGCATACTTTAGTCATGATTTGGACATATACATACATACATACATGCAAGCAGCACCAATGTACTTGAACCGGATTTGTAAGATATTAATAATGCAGTTCACTGACCATGAATAATTGAAGTTCCTGACTTGTAACTGCAGTATTCTACCTCAACTGACTTTATTAGCTTAGTGATATACTATAGACCACTATAGGATGAATTCAATGTGCAATAAAAAGACAAAAAAACCGAAACAACTACAGAGATAATGCAAATACATCAATGGGTATTCTTCTTTCTGTATCAAATACCATACTACATGCCAATATCAAATGCTATAGTCTCAGTCTTTAATTATATACTAACTTGTTGACTGAAATAGGGGTTCATAATTTCAGACATGTATAAACTAAACATTTAATCAAATAATGAGTGCTTCATATAAATATACATATTGTTAACTGTAAAACTCATCTACTGTATTCTGAAGCTTGAGCACAGTGAGGAAACAGTATATTATTTATTGGGTAAGTTTAGATTCTGAACTTAATGGTCTTACTGCTCTTTGGATGGTAAATTGTGTTAAGATTAGAATATGTTCTAGTTGAGTCAGGGCTATCCCAATTTGGGGCTGAGAAGCCTACTGGCATCAAAAAAAGTCCTTATTGAGTCCTTATCTAAGGGTTTGAAAATATGATAATAATGTAGTACAGTCCTGTCGATCTGGTGCATGGAGACCTAGGATTTAAACTCAAAGGAGAAAGAGGAAAAAGTGATTCCTTCATCCACTGCCAGAGATGTAATCCTGTCAGTCCTCCAACCTTTCTATTAAGTATTTTGCAAAAAAGCTGCCCAGCCCCTTTATAGATCAGCCTGGCGCGCTTCTCGCCTTGCTGGTTTGGGAAGACTCTTTTGGATCAGCTAAAAGAGAGCATAAGGCGTGTAAAGGGGTGGTAATAATAATTATAATAATAATAAAATTTAAAATAATAATAATTTTATTCAGAGTTGTGTTGGATCTCTTTTTTTTTGGGGGGGGGGGTTGTCCCATTCTTTCTTGGTGTTCTTTCTGTCCTTTTTGCTTTTTTAAATGGTCTTTCTCCCCTGGGTCAGAAATCCAGCCAGAGAAAATAAAGAAACATCACCAAAGATTTAAACACCAAAGGGTTAAATGGAAGCCACTCCGTTGGCTTTGCTTACCATTGTTATTACTGGCCGAGGCTGTTGCCCGCAAAAGAGGCTTTGCCAGCCCCCTCGTGTCCTTCTTTGGAAAGCCTAGGGCAGCTGGCTTGTCTCAGAGGACATTGCAGAGAGGGAGAGAGCGGGGCAAAGTGGCTGCGAGCGCCCCGGGCGGCGAAGAAGCCTCCTGCTCTTCGCTTTCCTGAAGCGATAATGATCGGCATCGTGACAGTTACGGGACGCCGGCAGAAGGATTAAGGCGGGAAAAGAGGCGCGGTGGGGTGGCTGGGCAGGGCGGGGCGGCGCTGGGAGCTCATCCTTCTCCTAAGCTAAGGGGAATATTCGGAATATAATCAGAGAATGTAGGGATATTTTTGTACATTCCATGATTTTGGGGGTTTAGCGTGAGATTTTGTTTATCAGAGTGAGACAGTCAAAATTGATTGAATTGCGTGAGTCTCACGCTGATTGCGTGAGAGTTGGCAGCCCTGGATACTTTTGAAATCACTGTGAGTTTTGCTTTTTTCTTCTTGATGTTTTTTTTTAATTCTTTGAGAGTTAAAAATGATTAAAAATAACCCCCTACTGACTAAGAGCTGAATAAGAAAATGTATTTTAGGTCAACAGTTCAGTTCATAATTTATTGCCTTGTAATTTTCCAACAGGATGCCTCCTAGTCAAAAAGCAATGAACTAGGAAAAATGCAGTCTGTTTTGTAATGAAAATGTAATTGAAGTGGAATAAATTGGAAACTTCCATGGTGGAATGTATGGTTGTATATTTAGAGTAACATATGTAAACTGGAGTTATAGTGACAGGTAATAATGATTTCATGTATAACAAAGGTTCAGTTTAGATATATGACAATAATCTGGGAAAAGTGAATAGTAACACCATTCTTTATATAGGGATAGAGGGTGCCAAGGTTTAATGGAGTGGATTTCAGTGGCTGTGTTTGTTTGTTGGAATGATATCCCAGTGGACATCCACACGATTCCTTCACAACTGTCTTTTCTTATGGCTACTGCTTCCACTTCGACAGGGCATTTGGGCTTTAGCTTCATTTTGGTTTGGCTATAATTTGCCTTGGTTAATTTAATTTTATTCTGTGATATCATTAGCTTTGTAGAACTTTATTTGAATACTTTTTGTTTATTGCATATTATTTTTTATCTACCTTGTCTGTAAATCACCAAAAATCTTTAGAGAGCCAATGGTCTATAAATGTAATAAATCTTCATCTTCACTATTTAGTACATTTGCTCAGTATATTCTTTACTTTAGCATTATATGTTCTTAACCAAAACTGAAACATTTGTATATGTGTAATTTTATCCATTTTTATACTGTATCTCAACTTCAATATTACTGGATATTAAATATAGTTGGAATAAATGATATTTGGAAAGAAGTTTAATCTTATGAACTTTTTCAATAGTGATTGATCTTCTATGATGTCTTAATAGATTGAACATAATATTACATAATATTGAACATAATATTCATTTTTCAATATAGTGACTAAATTAATAGACCAGCAAAATACTGTGGACATAATAAATTTAGATTTCAGCAAGGCATTCAACAAAGTAGACCACAACCTACTTCTTAGTAAGCTAGACAAAAGTGGAATAAATAGCACCACCACTAATTGGACTCGCAACTGGCTGACAAACTGTACTCAACGAGTAATACTTAATGGGTCTAAGTCTACATGGAGGGAAGTAAGCAGTGGAGTGCCACAAGTTTCCTTCTTAGGCCCAGTACTCTTCAATATTTTCATTAACAACTTAATGAGGGAATAGAAGGGGAAATTACCAAATTTGCAGATGATACTAAAGTGGCAGGAATAGCTAACACCCAAGAAGATAGGCTCAAGATCCAGATGGATCTTGACAGACTAGAACACGGGGCTGTATCTAACAAAATGAAATTCAATCTAGAGAAAAGTAAAGCCCTACACTTCGGCAAGAAAAACCAAAAGTACACATATAGACTGAGTGAAACTAGGCTTAATAGCAGTAACTGTGAGAGGGATCAACCAGCTAAATATGAGCCAGCAGTGTGCAGCAGCAGCCAAAAAAGCCAATGAAATACTAAATTTTATTAATGATACAATCAAGAGAGGTACTAATACCACTCTATAAAGCCTTAGTAAGACTACACCTAGAGTACTGCATTCAGTTCTGTTCACCACAACACAAAAAATATGAGACTCTAAAAAAAGTACAGAGAAGAGCAACCAGGATTATTAGGTGATTAGAGATTAAAACATGAAGAAAGGTTACAGGAATTGGGCATGGCTAGTCTAGTGAAGGACCAGGGGAGACATCATAGCAGTCTTCCAATATTTGAGGGGCTGCCACAGAGAGGAAGGGGTCAAGCTATTTTCTAAAGCACCTGTAGGCCAGACAATGAATAGTGGATGGAAACTGAACAAGGAGAGATTTAACCTGGAAATAAGGAGAAACTTTCTGACAGTGAGAACAATCAACCAATAGACCAGCTTGCCCTTGGAAGTTGTGGGAGCACCATCACTTGAGACTTTCAAGAAGAGATTCGACTGCCATCTGTCAGAAATGGTGTAGGGTCTCTCACGTGGGCGGGGGGGTGGATTAGATGATCTGTAAGGCAGGGGTGGGATTCAAATTTTTAACAACCGGTTCTGTGAGCGTGGCTTAGGTGGTGGGCATGGCTTGGTGGTCATGTGACTGGGTGGACATGGCTTGGTGGTCATGTTATTGCCTGGGTGTGGCCAACTCAACATCACTCACATTGAGGCACGCACGCATCTCCTCGCCTGGCCTCTCCGCTGCAACAGTCGTGTGAAAAATGGTCATAAGTCACTTTTTTCAGTGCCATTGTAACTTTAAATGGTCACTTCACACAAGCAAAGTACCAGCAAAAGAGGAAAAAAAACCTCCAGAGATGTTCCTGAGACAGGAAGTCTAGTCCTGCAAAGAATGTAATAAGGGTTAACTGAGAGGCAGTTTCTGTAAGCAACACCTGAATGTTTCCTTCCTGCCTTCCTTACAGGATTAGGCCAGTAATTTTTTCTAACAATTGGTTCTCCAAACTTCTTAGAATGTTAACAACTGGTTCTAGCAAATAGGTGTGAACTGGTAGAATCCCATCCCTGTTACAAGGTCCCTTCCAACTCTGATTATCTGTTATCTGTTATATACATCACCTAAGCATATTATGCAAACAGTCCATTATATTCCCTATTGTGTTACTACTTACACTCTTGTAATCTCTTTCTCTCCAAACTATCCACTCTACAAGAGAGAAGAAAAATAATGGGTCAGGCACAGGAGATATTATCTACAGGAACCAGATGTTTCATTTATTCAGTAGTATTGCCAGAGATCTGTAGTCCTTCCTCAACTCTATCACCTGTTTCAGGATTTATTTCAAGGTCGTAATCTCTTTTTCTTTATACACCATCGGCTCATCCTTTGTGATTCTATATACAATGTCTCTTACATTTTTTCTGGTGAACCTGATGTGGACCTCTCTAGGCAGCTTGTTTCATCTGGCGTGGTTTGTATGGATTCGGTAGACCTCATCTAATTCTTGCACTATTTCCTGCTGGTCCCTTTGCAATGCCTCTGCTATTAAATGGGATATTATGTCTCCCAGCTCTTGATCTTTGGATTCCAATACATTTGGAACCTCAAATAGAATGCTGCACGTTCCTTTTCGAGATGGTTAATTGAATCTTCTAAGTCTCTGTTCATCTCTATTACTTTCCAATCCATCTCTTCCAATCTCTTATCTGTTTGTTCAGCTTTAGTTTCTATGTTCTTTATTCTTTGTTCATTCTTCTTCAGTGTCTGTTGGATCATTCCCATCTTCTTCTCTAAATTTTGAATCTTACTGTTCATTTCTTCCATTGCTGTCTTCATATCTGTATGGTTATTAACCATTGTCTCCTGCATTTTAAGCATCGTTTCCTGAATAGCTGTTAATGTTGCTTGCATCATCTGCATGTTGGGCGTGTTGCTCATCTTTTCTGTATTCAACATTCCTTCTATTGTTTTTTGGCCCGCTGGAGATGTAATAGACATTGATGAACCAGACATCATTTTTTTTTCCCTTTCAGGTTCGCTGTTGTAGTACTGGGTATATTCCTAACTTTATTGTAGATATCTTCGCACTTTACCATTCACTGTTTATTTTTTCTTCTGCTATTCAGTAGTTTCCCTTAGAATATAAATATCTTTTCCCACTTATGATATTCTAAATTGTTCAGATTTGATTCAATCTTTTATAGAATCTGAAACTAACTGAATCACCAAAATTAAAGAAGATAAAGAAGGGAGAGAGCTAAAGGGGTGACAGGAAGGATAATATCAAAATGAGAAAAAAAAAGAGAGAACCAGTGTAATATAATATCCTAAAAATATAAAAAAATATATACTAAAAATATACTTGCTGTAAATTGTTCTTATTTTATATTACTATATTATGGTATATCAACTGTATTCTTTATCTTTAACTGTAAAGTTTGGTTTCCTTTAAACAATTCTATATTCCACTTCTTATATATATGACCTTACTTATTTCATTAGTTGTTAGTAATCAATCAATCAATAATAATCAAAATAGTATTTCACCAGTTTTCAGTTTCATATCATTTAAACTTTTAAATTCTTAATAAATTCAATCAAACCTTAATCAAAATGTTATTTCATTAATTATATGCCTTGAAAAGAAGTCCAGTAATATTCAATCACTTTCTTTTCCTTGTCCGTTCACATTTTGTTTAGTCACAGTCTGTTACATCAGCTTTTTTTCTCTCTGTATAATCTCAAAATGTCACTTCCGTTCTTGGGTTTAGTCCTGTCTCTTACTTTTTTCCCACTGTTCTTCTTCTTTTACAAGTCTCAAATCCATCAGGTTAAACTCCAAATTCATGGATAATCAGTCTAAATCAACTCCAAATTTTTCAGAACAGGTCAAAGACACCAGTCAATCTTTAATAAACTAAATTGGCTTTGATCTCTGTCTTAAAAGTTCCTTGCTTTCACCACCAGATCACCATTTGCCTTTGGACTTCTGTCCTCTTATTTAAGAATCACAGTTCTGCCGTCTCTCTCTGCCGTTTTTCTCCTCGACTTTCACTTTCTGCCTCCTTCAGTCCAAGTTCAATCCATCAATTGATGCAATGCCAAAAATGCTGTTCGTACTCTGGTATCTTCCTCATTGGGCTAAAGTGCTGCGACTTTGGTCTGTCATCAAGATGGCCGATCAGTCACATGTCAGAGCAAATGAGGTCTCCCTCGAAGCTGTCAACCGCCACCACTGTCAAACTTCCCCTCGGGCTTCCTCACATTTTTGTCTTCCCTCCAGGGTCTATGTGCCCCTCACCAGGGCCTCCAAACACACAGATTGGGGATGAGAGAGCAGAGCTTGCTCTTCTCTCCCCACCCCACTGCAGCACTGCAACCGGAAGCTCATTCTCACTTCTTATCTTTGTTTTGCTGTTTAATCCTTATTCATCTTATGTGACCGAAGAATGATTTTTGTTATTTATGTATAGCTTACAATTGTTTATTCAGTTTTGGTATGTAAACTGGGATCTATAATTTAGAGATTACCTTCCCAGCAACATCAAAACCCTATTCAGACATACATGCACCAAACCTCTGTTAGATGCATATCAAGTTATTGGTTCATACATGGATAAATTAGAGCAGTTTAAAAGATTCCATGGCTTTCTTTAACTCAGTATTTCTTTTAATATGCTGTAAGCATTTTAGCAATTTGAAAGTCTGTTTGATGTAGTGTTCTTTTAATACCATGTGATAAACAAGGAGAACATGAGTTCTCTCCTGCCCTAGGCACAAATCCAGTTGGGTGGCCTTGGGCCAGTCACTTTCTCTCATCTCTGGGAAGGAGTCAAGGGCAAGTCATTTCCATAAATGATGCCAAGAGAATGATGGGGAGTTGTCTCACTAAATTTCCACTTTACAGAGACAGGTTTGTGGGAAGCCTTGCTTTTTAATGTATTCTGACAGTGATATTAGTTAATGACAGAGAAGCTTTCAGGAAAAAAAAAAAACCGTGGCAGCTGAAGTAGTATTCCAGCCATCACTGTACAGTTTTCTTGTTCTCAGAAGAGTAGCCATGGTCAAACTAGAGTATAGAGGAAATGCCTCTCCCATCTTCCCCTCCCCCTTTCTGTTTGATGGTTCATGCAGCCTGGTTTACAAAATTTCCCTGTCTCCCTATTAACCTGTGTCTCTTTCCTTCCTCTTCCATCCTTAGCAACTGGCGGCAGAACATTTCCCCCTTTCTCTTTGATGGTTCACACAGTCTGATTAAATTGAAATATTCTCCAATAAAAATGCAACACTTTAATTAGGCATTTATATATTCTACAAGCTGATAATCAGCTCGGATTAAAGTGGACTCTGAGCATCATACAATTCCTATGTTTGTAACTCAATTTGTAGACAAAACCCATTAAATAAACACTTAATAATATCCCCAATAACCCACAGGAACAACATCTAAAGTAAAAACATGCTGTAATCAATCCAGTTTGAAAATCTCTTGTCTTTCTGATCATATACTATAGCATCCTCTGTACTTTTACAATTCAACAGAGATTCCTCAACTGTTAAATTTTTCTCCCGCACTTAATTGAAAGCATGTACTATAGCTCCTTCTCCATTTCCTTTCTGTGAAGCTCTTATTTTCCTTTTCTAATCATTTGAAATTTGCATTTCATCATGCTCATTATGTTCTCAATTGTGCTAGTCAAGGCCTACTTGCATATTTTCCCTTTCTTACAAAAACAAAAGAGTTTTGAGAGTTTTTCCTCACTTGCATCTAATCATGGGCCAAATAGGCCATTACAGCATGCTTTTTCAGCACATCCCTGTGAGATTGTCTTTACCTCATCCTTCTCCAAACCTGAGGCAGTCCTTGGCTCTTCCATCACATGTTCCTTATATAGATGAAAAGCCATTTTAGTTTTAGGGTGGGCAATATCCCACAGGCTTTCTTCTGGTCAGATGAGCCAGCAGGAGAAGGATCTAGATATGAGCTTACTTCTCTGGATACTCAGCATACAATTCCATATTGTGTGAGAACAGAGTTGGTCCTTGGTATCATTCATATTAATCTAGCTCATAATAACAATATTGGTAAGCTCTATTACATTTGTCGAATTTAAGCAATCCTCATTATATTGTTTAAGCATATATCAACTAAAAAAAACCCTAACTCCTCATCTTTATCTCTATCTTCATCTCTGTCTTTCTTGTTCAGTCTAAACATTTCTTTATATATGTAAACAAAATTACTCTAAGTATCATTCATATTGATCCAATTCACACTAACATTATAGTAATCTCTGTCACAACAAGATTTCTTGATGACATTTGATTCTGAATTTCAATCCAGCATAAGTAATAGAATAGTCAACTAGCAGATTCACAGCTTAACACGTTCTAAAATGGATGCCAAAAAAGTCAATGGACTCTGAGCTGGATCCTGCACTATACCATTATCAAAATGGTTGCCTAAGCCACATTTTTTATGACTAGCCAGTAACTAGTGAGAGAAGGATGGGAGGCTACCACTCTACTTTGCAAGTATTTTGTTTCTGGGGAGCTGGAATTTGCTTCAAATTGAACTATCCCACTCCATCCCCTGCTACCAAGCACTTTGAAATTGTAAGAAACAGGTTCAATTCTCTGTTTTCTCCAATTTTCTATTTGCTGCCAGAAATGTGCTTTTTTTTTACATAAAAAGATATTGAGTATATTGGAAAGAGGGTTACAGAGTGAATTATGTTAGGGCTGGAAAACTCTGTGCCACCAGTGTTGCTGTTAGCATCTTCATTAAGCCTTGTATCAATGGAGGAAAGGGAGGGAAGGTTTGGTGGTACTGGAGAAGTTTTGTTTTTGTCTTTAATGGTAGCTATAGACTATTTCTCCCATTGTGGGTGAAAGCATTTAATGGATCTGGGTTTTTCTGCTCCTTTACATACCTCTTTATATGATTTCTAGCCAGACTTTTCTACAAGAGCTCAAGGCCCTTTTTCTTCTCCCTTCACAACAACAATCATTTCAAGTAGATTGGGCTGAGTAAAAATAACTGGCTCTATGTCACCCAAGGATCATGACTTAAATGTTCTCAGTTTTAGGCCAGTTCACCAACCAGCAGTCTTTTTATGGCTAGCCATTGTCATCAAGTCATGATGGCATCTCTGTCCTTTCTTTGGGTATGAAAATGTGCTTTTGAGATAAAAAGTATGACTGCTACT
This sequence comes from Hydrophis major, assembly GCA_033807585.1. Classification (NCBI taxonomy): domain Eukaryota; kingdom Metazoa; phylum Chordata; class Lepidosauria; order Squamata; family Elapidae; genus Hydrophis; species Hydrophis major. The sequence goes on along the minus strand of CM066333.1, from coordinate 49,292,661 downwards.
CCTAAAAACATAGTTTTGAAAAAATTACTGGGGAAATTATGGATGGGCTTTAAACCTTCCTTTTCATGCAGAAACATATATATAGACATTTATATAATCCCTTCTCTATTCAGAACTGGGGTCCAGGATCAATAAAGAGCAATAAAGTTGATTAGGGGACTAGAGGCTCAAGCATATGAAGAATGGTTGCAGGAACTGGGTATGTCTAGTCTAACAAAGGACTAGGGATGACATGATAGCAGCCTTCCAATATCTGAGGGGCTTACACAGAGAAGAGGGGGCAACCTATTCTCAAAAGCATGTGAAGGCAGGACAAGAAGTAATAGATGAAAAACTTATCAAGGTGACAACCTAGAAATAATGAGAAATTTCCTGACAATGAGAACAATTAGTCAGTGAAATTTCTTGCCTCCAGAAGTTGTAGATGCTGCATCCCTGGTGAGTTTTAAGAAAAGATTGCACATCCATTTATCTGGAATGATGTAGGATCTCCTGCCTGAGCTGAACTGGGGGCTGAACCAGATCTCCAAGATCCTTCAAATTCTTTTATTTTTCATTCAGTATCTCTCATATGTGTAATTGTATTTTCAATTTTGAATCCCAATTTTAAATGGGAGAGGGGACTAGATGTACATAAATTTCATGTGTGAATTAAAATTGTGTCTACTTTGTGGAATGCCGGTATGCAAGAATGTGACAGAAGTTCAGTGGCCCATATAACTGATTTTAAACATGTTTATGAAATTGGGATCATTGTACTGTACATATATTTATGTGGACCTGGATATATAAACCTGCAGTCTAAGACCAGCAAGCTAGGGAACAGCTTTTACCACACAGCGGTTTTCTTGCTGAACTCCTCTGCATGTTTGTCCCCACACATATGCTGATGCTTCCCTTGATAATATATGATGTATTTTGTATAATTTTCTGTGCATCTGTATTTATATTCAACGTGTCCATAAACATTTTGTAAGTTGTATATGTTCATATATATGTAGTCACAGTTATTTTTGTGTGCTCGTGTACATACATTTTCCATTGACATATTCATAGAGGCCTTATATATTTGCATACATATATTTACATTTTACTGTTGTCTTGTACTCTGATTGGATACTAACTGCATTTTGTTGCCTGTATCCATGGCAATGACAATAAAGTTGAATCTAATCTAATCTAATCTAATATGTGTATATACAACCTTAATAATTTAAATATTAAAAAAGGAATATTTTTGTCCAGACCAGCTATTGGTCTAAACTTTTTGTGCTAGTTCAGTGGAAAAAAAACATGATTCACCATTCCAAAACCTGGGGCCATGTTGAAAATATGAAATAGAAATTCTAAACAAAATGTCAGACAGAATTGAATAGAAATGAGCAATTTAGGGGTGATACAGAAATTTTTTTCTGATATGTTGGGGATGATACGATATGATATGTTGGGGATAAATACAAGCAAGACAAATCCCTCTTTGTAGATTCAGAACATTTGTCTTTTTTATAGAGCACTCATTATACCATAGAGAATTTGTTGCTTGTTAATTTGGTTAAATGGGGATTGTGCAAACTGCCTATAAATTTCAACCCTGTTGGGAGAGTCAGTTGTATGGAGGTTTTGTTTATGTTTGTCTTCAGACCACTCCTGATTCTTCCCCCTCCCTTATTTTTACTTTTTAAACTGTAAGCCACCCAGAGTATCTGTTGTGGAGCGGCGGTTACAAAGGGAGACGGAGCCAGGCTAAAGGCTAACAACTTTATTCTAGCGAATAAAGGGTCGCCGCGGCTGCCGAGGCTATCTGACAGCCAGCTGGCGGCGACAGCTGATGCCGTTTGACAGCTCCCTTTTATAGCCGGCTGTCAAACGGCACCAACCAATGGGAGCGATCGGTGCTCCCACACTGGCGGCGGACCGGAGGGAGGACTGCTGCTAGTCTTTGAACACAGCACTCCTTCCCCCTGGCCACGAGCATGTGTAGTCCTGTAGCCATGATGGCCGCTTTCGCTCGCGGCCCAATCTCCGAAATTCCTGAGGCTTGTCGGTGGCTGGTGCGTCTTGTTCCTCCCGGGCGGTGACTGGAACCTGCAGAGGGTCGCTGGCCATCCCTGGACTGCTTTCTGGTGACTGCTCGGGTGAGTCTTCCCGCGGCGGTCGGCTGGTTGCGTTGTCGGGTGGCAGGTAGACCGGGTCCTTTGGCGGGTTGGCTGGCGGTGAGTAGACTGGCTTGTCCGGCGGCGGGTAGACCGGGATTTCGGTGGCAGTCTTGTTTCAACGCCTCCTCAGCTGGTCTACGTGCCTTCTCCAAATCCGGCCATCTTCTAGAAGGACTCTATATGATCTGGGTCCTGCAACAAAGACTATCTGCCCTGTCAGCCATAAGGGGTGCCCCGCATAGTTCCTGGCGTACACCTGATCTTGCAGGGCGAATTCCCTGGCATGGCTGTCAGAGGCTAGTGGCATGCTGGGAGCGTAGTGGGGGTGCAACCTGTCCAGGGTGGTCCTGAGGCGCCTGCCCATTAACAGTTCAGCAGGGGACTTGTTGGTGGAAGGGCACAGGGTGGCATGTTGTGTGAGTAGGTAAGTTGATAGTTTGGCATGCCAGTCTGCCTGGCCCAGCTTGGCCAGAACTTCCTTGGCAGACCTGACAGCCCTTTCTGCCATTCCATTACTTGCTGGGTGAAAGGGGGCTGTGAGAGCGTGTCTGATGCCCAGATTAGCTGTGAAGATGGCAAACTCGTTAGAACTGAATTGGGGGCCATTATCTGAAACTAATGTGTCAGGAAGTCCATGAGTAGCAAACAGTCTGGTCAAGGCCCTTGTGACAGCCAGCGTTGTGGTGGAGGGTAACAAGGCTACTTCAGTCCATTTGGAGAATGAATCTACAACCACCAGGAATGTCCTCCCTTGTATGGGACCAGCCAGGTCTACATGCAGCCTGGCCCAAGGGGCCCCCGAATCTTCCCACTTGGTTGGGGCAGCTGCTGGTGGGGCTGCTCTTGTTGCCTGGCAGGGCTGGCACGTGTTAACCCAGCTGGCAATCCGGGCATCTAATCCTGGCCACCAGATGTAGCTGTGGGCCAAGGCCTTCATCCTTACGATACCAGGGTGACCCTCGTGCAGTGCCCTTAAAACTGGTTCTTGCAAGGTGGGTGGTATGACCACCCTTGTCCCCCATAACAGGCAGCCCTGTAGTGAAGAAAGCTCCTGCCTGCGGGTCTTAAATGGCATGAATTCAGGGGCGAACTGAATGTCAGGCCACCCCCTCCCTACCCAGTCCAGGACTTGGGAAATAACACGGTCCCTCTTGGAGTGTGCAGCAATATCCCCAGCTGAGACAGGTAGGTTAAGTTCATTGCAGTCGAAGATTGCGTGGATGGGAGCTGGGTCCTCGACTGGTGATGGCAGGGGGCATCTGCTGAGGGCATCAGCATGGCACAGGTTCTTCCCCGGGCGATGTACCAGTGTGTACGAGTAGGCAGCCAGAAATAGAGTCCATCTGGTCATTCTCGGGGATAACACCTGTGGGGTTTGCTTATCCCCAGCTAGCAGTCCTAATAGAGGTTTGTGATCTGTTACAAGTTCAAAAATATGGCCATAAAGGAACTCATGGAATTTTTTTACAGCGGCCACAGCTGCTAAGGCCTCCTTATCGATCTGACTATAGTTCCTCTCTGCAGCGGAGAAAGTTCTTGAAAAATAGGCAATGGTTGCCTCTGATCCATTTGAGAGCCTATGGCTCAATACAGCTCCTATACCAAAAGGTGAGGCATCAGAGGCTAACACTAGGGGCAGGTTTGAGTTAAACTGAACCAACACAGAGTTTGAAGTTAAGAGAGACTTCACTGCTTGGAAGGCATGGGCTTCCCTTTGTCCCCATTGCCATGGGGCTTTCTTATCTAGGAGCCTATGTAGGGGTTCAGCTACAGAGGCTTTGTGAGGCAAAAAGGAAGCATAAAAATTAAGGAGTCCCAAAAAGGCCTGCAATTCAGTTTTGTTAGAGGGAGTGGGTGCCTAGTGAATAGCCCTAACTTTACTCTCTATGGGGTGAATTCCAGATACATCAATTCAATAACCCAGGAAGTCTACCTGTTTGGTGGCAATGGTGCATTTGTCTTTTTTTAATTTAAGCCCGTTTTGCCTAAACCTGTCAAGGACAGATCTCACTCTGAGTAAAAGTTGTGTTTTGTTGGTGGCAGAAATTAAAATGTCATCGAAGTATGGAACCACCCCAGGTAGGCCCTGGAGGATTCTTTCCATGAGTGATTGGAAAATGCCAGGGGCTACGCTAACTCCAAATTGCAAACGTCTACATCTAAATGCGCCCCTGTGAGTAACTATAGTTTGTAGGTCAGCAGTGTGTTGGTCAACGGGAAATTGCTGGTATGCCTGGGACATGTCTAACTTTGCAAAAATTATGCCTGGCTCAAAAGAGTGGAGCAGGTGTTGGATTACAGGTACTGGGTATGCACTAATTTGTAGGAAACGGTTGAGGGACGTCTTATAGTCAGCGCAAATTCTCACACTGCCATCTTTTTTTAAAGGGGTGACTATGGGGGTTACCCACTTGGCAAAGTCTACCTGTTCTAGCACCCCCTGTTTGATAAGTTTATCTAATTCAGCATCTAACTTAGGCCTAATGGCGAAAGGTACCCTCTGAGGTTTCAAACGAATTGGGGTGGCTTGTGGACCCACATCAAAAGATATGGGGGTGCCTGAATAGCAGCCTAGTTCACTACTGAAAACATCAGAGTAGTCTTTAAAAAGGGCATCTACATCAGAATTTTCCACAGAGTGAATTCCCGTAACATTGAGGCCTAGGGCAGGAAACCAATGAAGGGCACCATCTACAACCACCAGTGGCAAGTGACCCCTAAAGTTTTGGAATTGAATGAGGAATTTTCCCTTACCCAGGACTGGAATGGTCTTCCCATGGTAATCCCGAAGAGTCAGGTGGCAGTTGATCAGTTTCTTTTTTGAGAGCGAAGGCAGCAACTTCTTCAGGGAGGCCCACGAAATGATGGAGAGGGTTGACCCGGTGTCTACTTCTATTCGGCAGGACTTACCTTCTATAAAAAGAGAAATGCTTAATTTGTTAGGCCTAGAGGTGTTGTTGTTTGCGTGGTAACAAGTGTAACAATGTTCTACTTGCCTTTGGTAGGAGGAAGAAACTTGAGGTCTTTATATGGAGGCCTGCTCAGCTTGGCAAACCCTGGCTATGTGCCCTTTCTTCTGGCAGTTCAGACAGATAACGTTTCTGAATCTGCAGTTTGATCTATGGTGGTTGCCCCCACAGCTTATACAAGGGGTTTGCTGTTTGGCTATCTGATTGTTGTATTTCCTAGGTGGCCCTGGGGGGGGGGGCTTGGACGCGTGAGGCGGTTTACCTCCAGAGATTCATCTTCCACTTCTTGGGAGACCTCATCATAGTGGACTGCAGCCTGCCCTTGCTTAGCGGTGTTCCCCTGAATTTCAGCTGCTGATAATTCTGACAATTCAGCAGCCTGAGCTTCCTCAATAGCTGAGGCTAGGGTTAAGTCTTTTTTAGCCAGTAACCTCCTTTGCAGTTTTAGGTCCCTTACTCCTCCCACAATTTGATTGAGCAGCATGTCCTCAAGGTAGTCCCTAAAACCGCAGTGTATGGCAGCCGATCTCAATGCTGCCATGTACTGACTCACAGTCTCCCCTTCAGCCTGAGTTCTTCTTCTAAAAGCCAATCTCCTGGCTATCCTAGAGGGTCTGGGGGAGTAGTGATTTGACAAGATTTCTCTTAACTCATCCCAGGGAATAGCCTTTATAGAACGTGGGGACACTAGCGCAGAGGCTGTGTCAAAAACTGTGGCCCCGCAGAAACTTAAAAAATAGGCGCTTTTCCTTAGATCCGTGGCTTCATCTAGCTCAATGGCATTTAAAAAGCATTCAAACCTATTCATATATGATTCCCATGTTTCTGCCCCCAGTTGGAAGTGCGGGAATGTCGGATTAGAGGCCATTAGAGTGGCAGCGTTGGTTTCCTCAGCTGAGGAAAAATAGAGTCTTCGCTTTTAGAAAAGCGTTTCTGGCTGCGCCTGTCAGCGGCGTTTGGCTCCTCAGCTGAGAGGGCTTTTAAATTCCGCGCTCTTTGGAAAGCGTCAGTGGCGGTGACTCGATCAGCTCGTAGCGGCTTCAGCTCTTTCTTGTTGTGACTTCAGCTCGATTTCCTCCCTGGTCGTCTTAGCTGTATCCCGCCCTCATCGCCAGTGTTGTGGACCGGTGGTTACAAAAGGAGACGGAGCCAGGCTAAAGGCTAACAACTTTATTCTAGCGAATAAAGGGCCGCCGCGGCTGCCGAGGCTATCTGACAGCCAGCTGGCGGCGACAGCTGATGCAGTTTGACAGCTCCCTTTTATAGCCGGCTGTCAAACGGCATCAACCAATGGGAGCGATCGGTGCTCCTGCGCTGGTGGCGGACCGGAGGGAGGACTGCTGCTAGTCTTTGAACACAGCAGTATCTATCAAGTGGTAGCTTTTAAATAAATAAATAGGCTTTCTGTCAGTTTCTCTCTCTCTCTCTTCACTTTGTAAAAGTCAATAATTTTCTTATAAAATAATAATACGGTTTGTTACAAAATTGTAAGAAATCATAAAATCAAAACTTCTTCAGAAACTAGAAAAAAATGTTTGTCTTTCTTTTTTTCTTTTTCCTAGCTCTTTGCTTTTATAGAACAATAATTTGGGCATCTGTTATTTTCCTTGAATGCTTTTTTAATGTTTGCATTGAACTTTTTTATTATCATTATTTTTTATTTGAATGTAGTTCCCAAATAGTTCTGGGAAGGTTGTTTTTTGTTTGAATATTAATCAATGTATTTTTAAACCTGTTTCCTAAGTGTTTATAGGGAGTTTTATTACCTTCAATAATTGCAAGCCAACAACTGGTGAATATTTTGATTTATTGAATCTATGACCAGAGGCTGTTCTTCCTAAGGAGAAGGCAATATATTCACAAGCAAGTGCTTTTACAAGCATGTACCTGGAGATGATGAGTTCAAATCCCACCTTCGTTATGAAAACTAGCTGGGTGATCACTGTCTCTCAGCCCAACCTACTTCACAAAGTTGCAATTGTGGGGAAAACAGGAGGATGGTGATGTGTTGTATATGTTTGCTGTCTTGAGTTATTTATAAAAATAATAAAGGCAGGATATAAATAAATAAATGTTGGTTAAAGCATTTTAAGCATCACATTATAAAAAGAAGCTGAACCTCTGGAAAGAATGCAGAGAAGACCAAGAAAGTTGATTAGGGGACTAAAGGCTAAAACACATGAAGAGCAATTGCATGAATTGAGTATGGCTCGTCTAATGAAAAGAAGGTCTAGGAGTGACATGATAGCAGTTTTTTTAATATTTGAGGACCACCACAAAGAAGAGAGCTCAACCTATTTTCCAAGGCAAGATAATAAACAATGGGTGGAAACTAATCAAGTAAAGAAGCAACCTAGAACTAAGGAGAAATTTCCTAACGGTAAGAAAATTAACTTGTCAAATGGCTTGCCTTCAGAAGTTGTGAGTGCTCCATCACTGGAGGCTTTTAAGAAGAGACTGGACAGCCACTTATCTGAAATAGTATGGTTAAACTCAAGGCCTGGGAGCCAGATCCAGCCTCAGCCCATGGGGTGCTTCGATCTGACCTGCAGGGATGCCCTGAAAACAGCAAAGGACTGGTCCATGGTGCCTCTGTCAGCAAAAATGAGCTCAGGAGGGCTGTGTGCAGCCCTTCCAAGCTCTGTTTTTGCTGGCAGAGGGTTGAACAAGGTTGTTGCAGCTGAAAATGGAGCTTGCAAGGGCTTCCCGCAGCCCTCCCAAGCTCTATTTTCCCTGGAGAGGTTGTAAGAGGTTGTTGCAGCTCAAAACAGAGCTCGGGAACCTGTTTTCTCTGGCAAGGTGCTCAGGCCACCCCGGTGCCCAATATAAGTGACGTCAAGCTGGCCATGCCCAACCAGGCCATACCCATCCCCAGCTCCCCAAAATCAAACACAACCTTGATGTGGCCCTCAGTGAAATTGAGTTTCACATCCTGGTATAGGATTTGCTGCATGAGCAGGGGGTTGGTCTAGATTCTAGAAGAACTCATTTCCAACTCTGTTATTCTGTTATTCTGACTATATGCAGTAATTTTACTTATTTAAAACATTTATATAGCTGCCTATCTTACATCAAACCTGGCCAGTTTAATTCATCTTGTTGATCATTGTCTTCCTTCTTGGTATTATGGTTATGTACCTTACTTGCTTTTTATCCTCTTTCTGGACAATTCTCTAAATGGAATTTAGCCTCTTCAAACATAGTTTAAGGTGGCTTCAGCTATGTTTGCCAATGCCTGCAAGTTTGGGCTCCTACAGTTGCCCCTTTAAATTATAAAGTTGCTTGTGAAAATATATACTGTAATTGTGGTTCATTATAGAATATTTCCTTCCATTCCAAAGGTTAAATTTTAGAAAATCTGTGGGTGACTTACATGGTTCATCTCATGGGCAATGGAGAAGGGCAATTGATAAAACATGCATTGTGGCACTTCAAATAAACTACCTCTTTTGTATTTGCCAGACAAAATTGATAGCAAGGACATGACCAGTGAATATTCCATTTTAGTATATTGTAATGTCTGTTTTGTGATTTGATTGTAACCTTGGCTTGTTTTTTAATGCCTTGGATTCATCTCTTTATAGTAGGAGACAGATGGAAAAGAAAAATAGTACCTTTTGAAATGATAGAGTTCAAATTCAGCAATGGAGATTAATTAAATATTTTATGCAAACTCCATTTTTAAATATACTGTAGTTTCAAACAAGAATTATAGCTATATTTTGCCTTATCTGATGCTCTCTAGATGATAATATTTTAGACAATTCCTATTTTTCAAAACTTGATCCAATAGCATTCCATAGGATTGCTTAACCCCTCCTCATTGAGACAGGAATTTCAGTTTCCGCCACAAGATTTTAAAACATCCTCCTTACCATGGATATATGTGAGCATTAAAGCTACCCTCCTACCCTCCTCCCACTTATAAACTTTATTGCCCCAATCAGGTATATGTAGCCCTGTTTTCCAACTAATTTGTTCAACTATTTGTTCAACTATTGTTCCATTGTTCTGCAAAAATATTAATTAATTATAACTCCCATCTTTATTATTGGATAAACTATAATGGGAGCCCTAATCTTCAAATCAAAACATTCCAGTCTTATCTTCACACATATATTTAAAAGAACGTTTCCATGGATCTATCTTATAGAGAGACCAGATTGTAATATTAGAGCACTGCAGAACTCTGGGATCCAAAGAGTAGCAGATGCTTTGGGAAATATTGGGATGTATATTTAGTGGTTATCAAGTACTCTTTGAATGAAAGGTATATTACCTCAGGATTGTGCTGCAAATGAAGAGTTGCCATGAGATGCATACAGAGGCTACATGAATATCTCGGCATGCTCAAAATCACTTTTTTGCTTTCAAGTCTGAGGTGTTGCACAAGTCTGCTGTGTTCCCACCATTCCTACAAGTTACTGCTATCATCGACAAGTTGATCCATAACATAAAAACATTCTTGTTTGCTACAAAAATTCTGGAAGTTTAGGAGAAATAAGGAGAATTAGGAGACTCAAGAAATAAGCTTGTTTGATCACTTTCTTTCTTAGGAGATGAAAATCCTTTTTCCTAATTGCTAATTCTAGATGAATATGTAACAATGAATGAGGAAGCTGCCTGTTCTGACTGTAGAGTGGCACAAATCCATGTTCAATCTTTAGAATGTGTTAGTCAGCTTTATGAATAGCACTAATTGTTCAGCCAGTATATTTGGGATGCTGTTGCTAAATTTGCACCAACAGTACTTATTTATTTTTATTTTTCTAGCAAAATATCCTTTCCCCAATATAATCAGAGAAATTCATAGACTAGGAAATTGCATTGTATAAGTTAAATATTCCCAAAATACAGTATATATTTAAGCAATAAAGGTTCTGGCTGTAAAAAAAGGAAATTATGTGGAGAGGTGGAAAAATAATGTATTCTCCTTGATATGTCAAATAGAAGGGGCTCAGGGAGGGGGACAGAAAGAACCAACTTTAATAATAATAATAAAAAAGGGGATTACTTAGATGTGCTTCCACACTAAGTAACAAAAAGCCATCTCCATTTTGCAGATAGATTTCAGTCCTTCATGGAATGGCAATTAGGTTAGCACAAGACTCCTTTAGCAGATCTTTTGAAAGAAAACTACTGCAATGTATTCAAGGAATTGTTCAGAACATTGATCCAGCATCTCCTTTATTCCTCTTATAAATGGTACATTCCTAAAGTTTATTTTGTAGTCTGCAGTCTTCTCAATCAAGGAGATGATCTGTAATATGTTATTTCATTTTTCCTGGCTGAAAGATGCTCCTAGCCTTTGAATCCTGTGCATTCAATGAAGCCAAGTAAAAACTAAATTTGATGAGATTTGCATAAAAAGTAAACATGTATTAATTGATATTGATATGAGCTCTCTATTTATTAGTCATCCTGTTCAGTCAGGTTAAAAATATAATTCAATTTTTCAGGAATTTTGCAAGGGCTTTTGGGACTGCAGACAAGTATATGGAGAGTTTCAGACAATGTTGGAATTGAGCACTAATGAGTTATACCACATGGGCTCAGCATTTGGACTTGCTGCAAGAGTTCACACAGAAAAAAGTAGTGGTTGGGACTAGTTTAAAAGTAAATAGGATTTCATTTCATTTATTTTTAATTACAATTCCTTGTAATCAACATAATTTCCCCCTAGGTATGTATTTAATTATTTTCTCTTCTCTTAATAACTGCCAAAGGTCTCCAAGGGCTGCACCTAGGACTTCTCAGAAGTGTGGTGGAAGTTGTACAGTTCTGAATTCCCAGTTTTTGCTTAAAGTCTGCAGTAATTGATGCACTGCTGCTAAATGTAAAGAAAGTTCTTTATAAATGTTTATTTTATAGTTAAATGGAGGGGGAAATATTTAAGTGATCCAAGACAAACATCAGAAAACTCTGCTGTTCTTCATGTTTGCTGGAGTTTAGTGATTCTGATCTTGTGAATTACTCTTAGGATTTTTCTATTGTTAATTCTAAGAATGTCTACAGGTCATTTAGTGTTTCTTCAAACAAAGGGCATTAAACAAAGGGTGGTTATGACTGATCCTCAGACCTTTGGCTTTCCTAGCACCCCCATAATTCATAATTGTGGTCTGGGTGCTTGGCAACCCATTTGGACATAGGACTGGTTGCCAAGTATCCCACAATCATATGACACTTGCAACCTTTCTTTCCAGTTTCCTCGTAATGTCAGTAGGAAGGCCAGAAGAGAAGGTTGCAGGTCAACTGGAGTAAACCTCCTTCACCTTCTCCATCTCCTTTGTAATTCCACCATGGCAGTCACTTGCAGACCCCTGTGTATTCTCCCCAACCCTTAATGCACCTTCCTCAAACCCTGACACACCACCTTGTATCCCTGTGCACTTTTCCTGATCCATGCCACATTCCTGCATGCCCTCCCTGCCCTATGTGGCACTTCTCACTCAGCCCCTCATACCTTTCACAATTTCTCTTACCTTCCCAACTGACACCACACATATTGCACATACTTGCACACCCTCCCCAATCCATGACACACCTCTTGTGAGCCCCTCACACACTTGTGCGCTTCTCTGACCAATGTCACTTACCACCTTGCACCCTTCCTGACCCATGCTGCCTCTCTCATGCACACATTTACACTCTTATGTTCCCATCTCAATCTGTGCAGTCCTTCTTCCACACATTCTTTCACCTTCATGCACTTTCCCAGATCCTGCCTCATATTCTAGCTGCCTGCAGGCTTGGGTCATACATCTTTCTATGTCCCTACTGACTTTGGTTGTGGGAAAATGTTGTCCTGCCTAACAACTATGAGGTTCAGTAAGTGAAGGCAATGGGGATTGCAAGGATTGCTATTTTAGTTATGCAGTTTGTGCTTTATGACCACAATACTTAGCAATAGAAATTTTGGTCTTAACTGTCATTCTAAATCAAGGACTACCTGTATCTTTAGTCCAACAATAAAGGTAAAACTCCAAGTTCCCACTATTGAATGGTGATGGGATTTGTCTCCAAATACACACTTACAATTCATTTAATTTTCTCTACAAGTTAAGTTTCTTTAGAAAGCAGTTGAGAGAGTCTTTTTAAAGGTATATTATATTCATTCATTAACTAAGACTGTGTTGCCTAAAAAGAGACATTTAATTGGCTTTCTGTTTGAAGACACTTAGAGTTACAATTTAGACCCCCAAATGCTTTTGCTAACACTGTGAAGATGATGAATCACTTGCTTTGAGGAGAGAAAAAAATCTTGATAGAATAATCCATTAACAAGAGCCCTTGGCTGATGAATTTTTGTTCAGAAGAAGATAGCAATTTTGGCTAAGCAAAGAAAGAGAGAATACACATTTTTCAAAAATCTTCAGGCATTCCTAACACTATTCTATACATGTTAATTCCAACAGCATAGGGACATTTCACACAATTATTTTGTTTTATAGAGTTCAAAACTAAATAGGGACTTAAATGGACATACTTGATATCCAAACCAGTTCTCATCACCAGCAATATCTATGTTTGTGAGAATCTGGATTTTGTAAGGAGTAGTGCTAAAATATTATCAATATCCAATAAGGATTTTAAAAAGGTATATGTACACAGTGCCTGCCTTGTCAAGGACCCACAGTTCACAAAATTAAACTGTAAACCCCTTACTTCCTTTGAATGAATGAATGAATGAATGAATGAATGAATGAATGAATGAATGAATTCTTTATTGGCCAAGTGTGATTAGACACACAATGAATTTGTTTTGGTGCATATGCTCTCAGTGTACATAAAAAGAAAAGATGCATTTGTCAAGAATCATAAGGTACAACACTTAATGATAGTCATAGGATACAAATAAGCAATCAAATCATACGAGAGAACAGTCAATATAAATCGTAAGGATACAAGCAGCAAGGTTACAGTCATATCTGTAATCTTACCAATATCTTTTTTCTCAAAGGGAGTAAGAAAAGAAAAATCACTGCATTGAATTGAATAATGAGGGAGAAGGGTTAGGAATGCCCAACAGCAACCTAAAGCCTAAACTGAAATATTTACTGTAACTTAGGCCATCAAGAATTCTTATGGAGAGAACAGAAAAACAATTATCCATAAATTGTGGACATATGATTTCTTGACCCAAGAAGAAATTATCTGAATGAAGCAAGTTGTCTGAACCCATTACTTTCAGGTGCCATGCCAGATATAATACTGAGATGGCATTGATCACCTTGTAAAGAACCTTTGGTGAGCCCTCTCAAGTCAGAGCTGTTGTGCAATCTTGGATTCTTCTAAACTCTTGGATCTTGATCAAAAAGCAAGTGGCCACCATGATGATGAGGGCCTTTGTTCAAATACATCTTGCACAGTATGCAGTTGCACACTTTCCTAAATCTGGGAGCACTGCTCTCAGTCACTCATGCCTTAATCACCTCCCAATTGAACTACTTCAATGTGCCCAATATTAGATTGCCCTTGAAGAATATTTGGTGGTGGTACAAAATGCAGAGTGCAGTAGCACAGAGGGCACACCTTGGCATACCTATATTTTTAATGCCATGATGAACTGCATTGGAAATTAGCAGGTTTCTGGATGAAATTCAAGGTTCTGGTTTTCACCTCTAAAGTCCTAAAGGTCACTTGTGGAACTCTTTCTCCCTAGAGATATGAACTATTTTGACCATATTCTTCATGTCAAGAAGATGGTTAAGAATTAGTTTTCTTCCGAGGCTTCCGGTTCCGCATGGCTTCAGGGCAGCAGGAATTCGCGGTCATCTGCAATTCCTGCTGTGCTTGCCGCTGAGGTGCCCCCGATCCAAATGGATCCAGGGGATATGGCTGCCCTGTAGAGGCAGCCAAAGAGAGAGGGGAGCCAGACAGGGGGTTGGGGGTGTCGCAGACCCCCCTCATCCAGAAAAACCCCTTTTTCCTGAGGTGGTGGATCGGCAGTCAGTAATGGCCGCCACGAAGAAGCCTGCAACCGGGTAAGATTGTGCTGGAGGAAGCAGGAAAAGTGAAAGTGCTGTCTGAGCCGGGCTAATCAACATCTCTCAAATTCTCTGGAACTGAATTGTTTGAATTGCTGGAGGATACATTGTATCCCTGAGAAGATCGGCAAGCGGCGGAGAAAGCTGTTAAAGGGATTTTTTTTTCTACACTCTCCTACCCCATAGAAACAGCAGATGAAGATTTGAAATTTATTTGGGCATTGAAGGTGAATTATTTTGAAAGTTAAAGCCAAGGGACAAAAGACTCTTTGGACATTGGACTTAATAATTTAAGAAATTGGAAAACCCTTATTGGAGGTATGGGTTTCTGATCATTTAAAAGTTTTGTTGCAAGTGCGAAGGGAGAGGAAAAAAATTGGAGCAGAAGTTGAAAAAGGAAGAGATTGCCTAGAATTCTAAAGAAAGATATATGGTAATTGGACCTCTTTGATTAAACAGTAACCCCAGAAAGAGAAGTAGAAGAAGGAAAAAAAAAGCATTAACTTTTGGAATCTTGATTAAAAATACTTGGGTGGTTGTTTTGGGAAAAGTTTCTCTTTTTATGATGGCATCACTTGTGGATAAATTAAAAACTGAATATCAAAAATATAAAAAGGAAGAACAAGATGGAAAAGATACTTTGGGCACTTTATTTCAATTTTTAGAAATGGCGTTATGCACTTATGAAAAGTTGACTATGCAGCAGAAGGACTGGGACAAAGAAGAAGAGGAAGAAGAAGCCATCTTTGATGAACAATGGGTTTTTTCTGGGGAGGAGGAGAAAGAGGATAAGAAAAAGGGGATTTTAAGGTTTGAAAAAACAACCAAAAAAAAGTAAAATGAGATGAAAGGTGGATGCAAGGTTAGAAAACAACGGAAAGGGAGTAAGAAAAGGGAGGAGAGACAAAGGGGTAAAAAGGGCAAGGAGAAGAATAAGCAAGAGAGAAAGGGGGGGAGGAGAAGCCTTAATGGTGAGAAGCAAGATTTAAAGAAAAAAAGCTTATTTAGAGACAATGGGTGAATCTAATTGGAAAAAAAAAGGGATTCTGGAAGATACATAAGATTGGGTCTTTATATGTGTATTTAGAGCAAAATGCTTAAGATATAAATGAGTATTAATATATACGATTAGGTTTTTTTTTTTTAATGATATGGATTGTGCTTATATAGGATTTTACTTAGTTATTGTTGGGTCTTTACCTTTTTTATAAAATTTATTGTGTAATTTTAGAATGTACTAAACAGAATCCCAAGATAAAATTAAGTGTTATATGAAGTAATTTTAAGTTAGGACAATGAGTTAAAGGCGTCACTCCAATCAGTGTATAGGAGAAGTATATTAAAAGAAAAAAGATGAATGGATAGTTGGAAATAGAACAGACAAAGAATGATATTGAAAATGATAATAAGATATGGAAGGATATATAAAGTGAATATGCTGTTTGAATTTGTGTCTGTGTGAAGAGTTTCAACCCGGGATCAAGCAGCCTTCAGAAAAATGTTTTAGGGTTTTTTTTTGTTTTTTTTTATGTTCTGTGTTTTGTATGTTTATGAAAGGCAATAAAATTTTAATAAGCAAGAAATATAATTTGGATAACTAGAATGAAAAGGAGAAGTCGGGATAAGATATGAAGTTAAATAGATAATGTAAATATTGAAATTACAATTTGGAATTATTTTGTATGTTCTATTGGCTTTCTTCTTTCATATATATATATATATATATTAGAAAAGAATTTTCAAATTGTTGTGCCTGGATTATTTGTGTATTGTTTTTGTAAAATTAATAAAATTTGTTTTTTTTAAAAAAAGAATTAGTTTTCTTCCTAGGCACTTGAGCCAGAAGTAGACAATGCTGGCTGGTGGGTGGACAGAAGTTTCTGTTGAGACTCCAACAGAGTTTGCTTTTGATAGTTGAGCAGCTATATAAATTTGCTTAATAAATATTTCTCAAAATAGGACTTTCCTTTGATGGTGAAAGTAGCAGAACTATTGAAACCTCCCCTCCTCCCCCGGAGAGTATAGGGATCTTATTGGAAGCTAATTATAAAAAATAAGGATGATATAAAATGAAAAGCAGAAATTTTGTACATGTCTTGTCCATATTTATAAATCAAAAATTAATTCACCTCATGAGAATTTCAGTGACATTCTGATCTTTTTTTCCTAATGCAAACTTTCTTCATCAGATTGACCAAGAACTAATAAAAAATAATGTGACAAAATTTCTCTGACCAGCAATAGAAGGATTGTTAGATGAATTATGTTATCAGCCTGGAAGATTTTGAGGTGCCCAAATATCATTCAAAGATAAAATCAAAGGGTTGAAAAGGATTCTGGAGTCATCTAGTCCAACTCCTTGTATCATTTACACTTGTTTGTGAGTTTCTGTTTAAAGAGCCCTAGCAAAGGAGAATTCACCACACGTGGCAAGGTGAACTGTTGGTATGTCATGCAGTCAGGAGTTTCCTCCTGGCATTTAGCTTGGATCTTCTTTGTATTTCTAACTCATTTGTTTTGGATCTGGACCAGTACAGTCCTCTTCATCTTCTTTGTGACAACCTTTTAGGTATTTGATGGCTGCTTTCATATTTTCCTTCAGTTATTTCTTCTCTAGGCTAAACATAATTATTCTTCATAGAGTTGCTATCTTCAAAGCTTCCGAGTTTCACCTATTTCTTACTTCCTGCATTGCTAATTATGCTTTTCATCAGTCAGATGGATATAATTCAGCAAGCTAACCAGTTTCCAAGAGAGCTTTTCTGTCCAATATCTATCATGTTGGTCTCCACAACTACCAGGTAATCAGCCAAAGGATTATTTCCTAACTTCTGTCCTTCATGCTTTTCTCCAGATAACAGATAATCAGAGTTGGAAGGGACCTTGTAGGTCATCTAGTCCAACCCCCCGCCCAAGCGGGAGACCCTAGACCATTTCTGACAGATGGCAGTCCAATCTCTTCTTGAAAGTCTCAAGTGATGACGCTCCCACAACTTCTGAGGGCAAGCTGTTCCATTGGTTGATTGTTCTCATTGTCAGAAAGTTTCTCCTTATTTCCAGGTTAAATCTCTCCTTGTTCAGTTTCCATCCATTAGTCCTTGTCTGGCCTACAGGCGCTTTAGAAAATAGTTTGACCCCCTCCTCTCTGTGGCAGCCCCTCAAATATTTGAAGACTGCTATCATGTCACCCCTGGTGTTATCACTAGACTAGCCATGCCCAATTCCTGTAATTGTTCTTCATATGTTTTAGTCTCCAGACCCCTAATCACCCTGGTTGCTCTTCTCTGTACTTTTTCTAGAGTCTCAACATCTTTTTTATAAAGTGGTGAACAAAACTGGACACAATACTCTAGATATGGTCTTACTAAGGCTTTATAGAGTGGCATTAGTATCTCTCTTGATCATATCATTAATAAAATTTAGTATTTCATTGGCTTTTTTGGCTGCTGCTGCACATTGCTGGCTCATATTTAGCTGGTTGATCCCTCTCACAGTTACTGTTATTAAGCCTAGTTTCACTCAGTCTATATGTGTACTTTTGGTTTTTCTTGCCTAAGTGTAGGGCTTCACTTTTCTCTACATTGAATTTCATTTTGTTAAATATGGCCCAGTATTCTAGTCTGTCAAGATCTTTCTAGATCTGGAGCCTATCTTCTTGAGTGTTAGCTATTCCTGCCAGCTTAGTATCATCTGCAAATTTGGTAAGTTCCCCTTCTATTCCCTCTGTCAAATGCCATGCTGAAATCTAAATATATTATGTCTACAGTATCTACTAATTTAGTCACTATGCTGAAGAATGAAATAACATTGGTTTGGCATGAACTGTTTTTAACAAACCCATACTGACTGTTAGTTATTACTTTACTTGTTTCTAGATGTTGGCAGATCTGTTTTTTTATTATCTTTTCCAGTATATCTCCCCAGGTATTGATATTAGGCTGATTGGTCTGTAGGTTCCCAGATCTGTTTTTTTCCCTTTTTTGAAGATGGGAACCATATCAGTTCTTTTCCAGTCCTCTGGTAGTTCCCCGGGCTCCAGGATTTTTGAAAGACATGGTGCAGTGATTCCGAGATCACCTCCGCTGTCTCCTTTAAAACTCTGGGATGTAATCCATCAGGCCCCAGTGATTTGTGTTTATCAAGACCAGACCGGTCTTGATAAACTCTTGATAAATCTCTTACTATTTTTTTTGCTTATTTTAACTTTTATTTCTGGTCTGTCTATTACAGTTATGTTTTGGTGGGTTTAGCTATAGTTTGTTTTTGTGTGAAAACCAATGCAAAGAATGAGATAAACAGTTCTGCTTTGTCTCTGTTGCCTGTTACTTCCTTGCCATCTTCTCTCTTTAGTGGACCAACTGTTTCCTTGATTTTTTTCTTCTTATTTATATGTTGAAAGAAACTTTTTAAAATTATCTTTGACTTTTGTTGCAAGTCTTTGTTTGTTCTGAGCCATTGCTTTCCCAACTTTATCTTTGCAGATTCTGGCTATCTGCTGATATTCTGCCTTAGTTGGTTGGCAAAAAGTTTATCTATTTTTTCTGCTTGGTTGGGTGGCCTATAATATACACCTATGGCCATGTCATTCTTTTTTTTTTCTTTTATATTGAACCATATGCATTCTAGGAGGTTTTCATCTTTGGTTTCACACATTTCTGTAGCAATATAGTGGTCCTTTACTATAGCAATTCCACCTGCTCTTTTATGGTGTCTGGGTTTTCTTTTTGAACAGTTTGTATCCTTCTACCAGTATGTTCTAATCATGGGTTTCATTGTGCATTGTATATAGGCACTTGAGATCTTTATGTTTGATGCTGTGTTTACTGTCTACAGAACCTGTGTTATGCCTGACTGCCCCTACTTTCTTGCCACCTGTTTGATTAATGCACATGGTATGGTATTTGCTATTAAATGCTTGATTTTGCTTGGCAGTAAAGTTGGTAATCTTGCCTGCACAAACATCTATGTTAATTTTAGATTGCTGGGGACAGAAATGTTCTGTATCAATTAATTCTCTGTCCTCACTGTTCAGTTTAAATCTTTATCCAGAAAATCTGTGAATTTAATGCCAAGTAACTCCGTCCCTTTCTTTGATTGATGCAAACAGATCCAGAGAGATTAAATTAATCCACAGAGATTAAATCCCAAATTAAGCCAGCTGTGAAGATGCTGGGTAATGTTGATTGAACCTTAAATTCCAGCAAGGTAGTTTCCTCAGATATTACTGTTCAATACAATTCTCTTCTGATTTTCTTCCAGACAGTCCATAGCAATGTATAAATTTATCTTCCTCCATTCCCTCCTATTTTATGAGATAGATTGGCCTGCCACAGAATAATAAATTCAAGATCCCAACAGCTTCCTAACTAAAAAGGGTTTGTTAAGAATAATGTATACATGTAGAAAAAAAGTTTTAAATATATGCTTAGAATTATGAGTAAGAAGAATATGTTATTATCACAAAATGAAGCCTTTTCATCCATAACCTTCCATATTTATTTCTCTCCTCTCCTTAATGTCTTTCATTTTACAAATTCAATCCATTTTGTTCAATCTGAGAAAAATGTACCAAAGACAAAACATGTAAATTAAGCATTGTTATAAATCATTGCCTTATTTTGCATGCTTCATTCCAACTTCGCCGCTTAAAACGTTGTGGTATTGGGTACAGAAAGGAATTTTTATTATGCAAAGAACAAGATTGCACCTCTTCTTGTCCTTTGTGTATAGCCAATTTAGCAAGCTTGTTTGTCCAAGTAGTTAGTTCAAAATATGGATGATTAGAAATCTGATTGCATGAGACTGATGTTGCTTACACTAGGTTGCAGTGCCTATTGTTATGAAAGTGAATCTCTTTCACTTGGATCTCAGACAGAGTTTCTATTATACATATATCTGCAAAGAAGCTGGTAATTTTGGTTACAAGCTGTTCAGACACTAGAATGGATAGATTAATCAATTCAAGCTTAATCATTTAATTATACAGTAAAAGACATTTCAATTCTTTAAGCCACATGTTAAGATGACAATTTTTGCACATTGGTATTTTGATTACAAGTTACTGTTCCAATAAAAAAAGAAAACTTAACTGCAGTGACTTTTTGTCTTTTACAAAACTGATATCTTTCTTAATATTAAACAATGAAGTTCTTAACCAAATTAATAACTACTTTCATATTTCAGAAGTCTTCTGTTTACATTTTTAAATATTTGATTTAAAGTTGATAAATAAATCAAGTATAAATAAGGAGAAGTTTAGTTATTACTGAAAGGAAAGAAGATCACCAGGAACAAGGTGGATGCATTAAGTTACAGCAGTGAGGGGTGGAGAGTGGAAGTCCTGAAAGACCAGGTTAGAGACAGATTATTTTGGAGAAAATCTTTCTATGTGGTCACTAAGAGTCAGCCCTGACTTTGTGGCACATATCAATTAATCTACTTACTGCAGAAATATTAAAATGCAGTTACTACATATATTTATCCATGGCAATATTTGGAATTATGGCACCCTTTAGAACAACCAAATTTTGTGAGTTTGTGACATGGATGTAGAGTAGCATAAGGCTAAGTTAAATGTATTATTTCACAAAGTATTAACCACAATAACAGCCTACATAAAAGAAGTTCCTTTAAATAATGTTTCACTATCCATAAATTATCTTGGGATTAACTTTATAGAGATTAATACTTCTGCATAGTAGACAATTGTTAATTTCTTAGTTTATTGTTTGATGGCACTTTGACTCCAAAAGAAAGGTTTATGCTTAAGTAACATATTAAGATAGGGGAATGAGTTCTACCCTTTAATTTCATTGGAATATCACGTTGTTGTGAGATCTTCAACTACATTAAAATTCATTTGTCATTCCAGCACATAACTTTGAACTTTGGGATTCTTCTGCAGTTTATTTTTTTAACTTAAAACAATACTGAGGTTTTGATAGGCAGTCCAGTTCTAAAAGCATGCATGACATCCACCAATTTGCAAGCTGTTTCTAAACGGCATTTTGCATATTTAGTTTTAATACTTTATTCTGTCACTTAGCCTTTATTCCCACACATTATTACACAATCATTCCAAGCACTCCTTTTCAAGGTAGTTTCAAGGTTTTTATGATTTCCATAGAAAGCAGTTATAATGAATGTTATTACCAGCAATCTTGTTTTTCTTTAATTATGCTATTAGATCTTTAGTGGTACTTGGAGCACTTCTAAAAGAGGACATGATTGTCAGTTATTTTAGGAGCACTTTCATATCAGTACAAACCCTTTTTTAAAAAAAAATATCTTGAAAAGCAGCAAAACCATTCTTTTCCTCTCAAGGACATTCCTTTTATATTTTCAAGAGTTCAGCTTTTGTTTCCTATTACAGAATTGATTGTGATCTCACTGCCCCATCCTCAACTGCATCTAAATTATTTTTTCTTTTTCTTTTGATATATGCTTAATTACATGGAACATGTTGTGAGTTTGTGATGACAACAGCAACAACAATACAATATCTTATTCTATATGATAGGAGTTTGTCCTAGATAGAACTTTTTGCTTCTGCTGACATACAGGAATGGAATTCAGCAAGTTAATTATTCAAAAAAAATGATTGATGTCTATAGGTGTGCCTCAATTTCCCCAACTAATGATGCATTTGTACCTCTCTACCTGCCTTGCTTTCTTTACTATGTAGGAAAGCAGAAAGCTGCTATCCTCCATACCTTTCTCTACATATGGTCTTTTTTCCATTTCTTTTTCTTGTTGCAGAGGTGGATCAACTTTTTGATGGCTAGCAACCATATCTAATATTTTTTGAAGACCTGAGAGTCACAGGCTGAGGAAAGTGATGCAAGATTGGAGAGTCTCACCTTACCCTTTGTTTGGAGACAGCTTTAATTTTTTCAAACTCCATTAGATTTATTATAGGATCTGCATTAGAGTCCTATTTATTTCCTGCTTCAAAATTGTAAGAAACTGCATCTGCCAGTCTTCAGCAATAGAAGTCAGAAGGCATTTGAGGGGGCATAAAACATAAACAAAGGTAGATTATCCTGTTTTATTCTCCCTTTTGCTGCTTTAATTTCTTTTTCTGTCTATGATCTTCAATGTTTCCACTTGAAATCTCAATCTGATGAGCATTAAGTTTTTAAAAAAGGAATCAATACAAGTTAAATTCTCACTTCAATGTTTAAATCCCAGTATGTTCAATGCAGTTAAGCTAAAATCCAGTTCACTTTCCCCTAATTTTGCTTGAACAAGCTAACTCTCTGCAAAACCCTGAGTGTGACTCTGTCAGAGCTTTGTGCATTCAAAGACCAATCTCTGCCAGGTGCTTTCCTTCCCACTTTTCCTGAATAAGCCAACTTCACAGGGCAGAGTAGGCAGAAATGCAAGTTTTTGGCTTAGTGTGGAATAATTTAACAACTTGTTCTTTGAACTGGACCAAACTACCAAGATAACCCCTTTGCTATGGGAACTTTAGTAGTAATATAGAGAGATCATTGCAAGCTGCACTTTCCATATATACACCTCAATTTTTATGCTGAAATAAAGATGCAATCTAATTAAGCCCAGCATGTAATCCAGACTTCCTTCCAGCAATTTATTGGCAGTTTCATCAAGTGAGCTTAATGCTGTTCTAGGAACAGCAGGCAGGGAATTGTTCCTGTAGCTCAATTTGTAATTTTGCCCTCTACCTATAATTCAGACTATTCGTTATATTGATATAAAATCCAGGGGCAACTGAATTTCTTTTAAAGTAAAAAATAAAGTAAAATCACTCTCTGCACTGCACAATTTGAAAACAAAAAACAAAAAACCTTTCCTTGTCCTTTTCACTGCCAGCAACCAGAGTTTTTTCAGAATGACAGTAGTCATCATGAATGTAAATAGGAAATTAAAGGAGTTTACAAGCAGACTTTTTTAAAAAAATCATTGATAATATTATATTCTGACACGAGAAATGTGTAATTTTCTACAGGGGTAAGTCACAAAAATGCCTAGTCAAAAGAAATTTTATGTGAAAACAACTATGTGGCAGGTGTTTTTAAACAAAACCACTATTGACTGATTAGATTTTGGAATCCATCTTTTTTCAGAGTGGAATCAAGCCCTTCTAAATCTGTGTAGTCATAGTACAGATTATTGGTTTACAGTTGCTAATTGGCAAGTTGAGGATGTATTCCAAACATCTGGAGAGCATCAGGTTGTTTTCCTCACAGTTAGTGATTCCAGAAATAGAAATCTACTAAGAAGCCAATAAGAAGTATGGTTGGATAGCATACATATCAATCACTTCACACTATCATGAGATGCTGAATAATACAATATTCAGCCAGTAGGTCTCTTTAATTGCAGCCATTATAGGCTTGGCATAGAGGTTCCTAGAAAGGACACCAAATTACCAGCTTCTTTTAAAGCATCCTTATCTAGATTCAGCTCACTGAAAGGATCATTTGAGTTCTTCTCAGTTTTATTAATTGGTGTGCATGTGAAGCAGCAAGTATCTTTCTCTCTGTGTGCTCATCCACATGGCCAGCTTACTGTGGCATGAAAAAGGGCATTGGTACTTACCTGATATGCCCTAGCATCCAGTAGTGGGAGGTGCTTCAGTCTCTGCATGTCTAGGCTGGGCTTAATTTCTGGAAAGCTCCTCCTCCTCCGTGGGACTCCTCCCCATCGTTCCCCAGTTTTGACGAAGATGAGAGAATAAACACCACTTACCTTGAATGCCTTAACAATTTGTTGGCCGAAACAGGATCCCACCAGATGGAAAAAAAGGGTGGGCTGGATGCTCTTCACAGCTCAAAGAGAACAGGCATATCAGGTAAGTACCAATGCCCTTTCTCCTATGAGCTGTTCAGAGCATCCAGTAGTGGGACAAAGCTTGGCCTGTCCTATGGGAGGGACTCCGTCTGGCTTGGAATTCCCTCCTGGTCCCCGTGGAGCCATTGCAGAACTCCTCTGCCAAAGGAGGCCTCAGCAGATGCAAACACATCTATTTTATAATGCCTAATGAAGGGTGATGGAGAGGCCTGGGTTGCGACTCGACAAATATCAGTTATTGGTGCCTGTGTAGCCCATGCTGCTGATGTTGCTACGCTCCTTGTTGAATGAGCTGTTATGCCCCTGGGTACCTGTAGTGATTGAGACTGATAGGTCTTCACTATCGCAGCCCATAGCCAATGCTCTATTGTGGAAGAAGAGACCTTGCATCCCTGAGTGTTTGGCTGAAATGACATAAATAAAGTTTCCATTTTCCTGAAAGTCATTGTGTGACTTTCGCAATGCTCACCTCACATCAAGCTGATACCATTGTAGTTCTTACCTTTGAGATGGCCTGGGACAAAAGTTAGGAAGTATCAGCTCTTGTGCCCTGTGAAACACCAAATTAATTTTGGGTATAAACATAGGATCAGGATGAAGGACTACCCAGTCAGAATGGAAGACACAAAGGTCTTTTCTGATTGACAAAGCTGCCAGTTCCAAAATACAATGAGCAGAAGTGATTGCTACAAGGAAAACTACTTTATACGTCAGAAATTGGAGACTTGATGATTTCAAGAGTTTGAAAGGGTACTTAGTGAGTGCAACAAGGACCTTGTTAAGGTTCCAAATGGGATAACGGTGAACCGCTGGCGGGAGTAAATTTGTGGCTCCTCGAAGGAAGCTCCGTATGCATGGGTGATGAGAAAGAGACAGTAGACCCTCAGAAATGACAACCGATGCCAAGGCTGCCACCTGCCTTTTCAACAGGGTGATAATCCCTTGTTAAGGTCCCAAATGGGATAACAGTGGTGGTGGGTGTAAATTTGTGGCTCCTCCAAGCTCCGTATGCATGGGTGATGAGAGACAGTAGACCCTCAGAAGTGACAACCAATGCCAAAGCCACCACCTGCCTTTTCAACATATTAGGTGATAATCCCTTATCAAACCCCTCTTGTAGAAACTCTAGATTTTGAGCCACTGATGGATAGATGGGATCAGTTTGAGACTTAGTACACCATTTGCAGAAACTGGACCATGTGGCATTGTAGATGTGAGTCGTTGAGGGGCGTCTGGCAGCTTGGATGGTGGTGATAACTCTGTAGGAAAACTGTTCACTCTTCAGACGTCTCTGTTCAACCTCCAAACAGTCAGGTACAACCATTGAAGGTCTGAATGTTGAAGGGGTCCCTGGGTTAGCAAAATCTTGTCCGACGGAATTCTCAATGGTGTTGATAAGGATAGACTGCGGAGGTCTGCAAACCACGGCCGTCTGGGCCAGTAAGGAGCTATTAGCAGCAGCTCCACCCTCTCATCCAACAGCTCCTGGATGACCTTGGGGATCAGAGGAAGTGGTAGGAATGTGTACAGAAGACCCTGGGCCAACAGCAGCAGAGCGCATCAAAGTTCTCCGCTCCTTGTGAGGGGTACCTGGAAATGAACCTGGGGAGCTGAGAATTGAGGGGGGAAGCAAACAAGTCTACCACCAACTGCTCCAAACTCCTGACCGCCTCTTGAAACAGGGTTGGATGGAGGCGCCACTCCGATTGATCGATTGTAGCCCTGCTTAGCCAGTCTGCCTGTGTATTCAACAGGCCTGAAATATGTTCTGCTCTAATGGAAAGTAGGTTGCTCTCCGCCCAATGACACAAGTGCTCCACTTCCCGCATGAGATGTTTCGACTGTTTGTTTATGTGAGCTTTGGCTGTTACATTGTCGGTCAATATTAGTATGTGTTGATTGCGTACCTGTGGAAGGAAGCTGTGGAGAACCAGGTGTACTGCTCAAAGCTCCAGCCAGTTTATGCTGCATGATTGTACTATGGCAGACCAGCGGCCTTGGGTTGTGAACGATTGAACGTGAGCTCCCCATCCAAACGGGCTGGTATCAGTGGTGATGGTAAGTCTGTGTGGCTCTTAGAAGAGGCAGCCTCTGTTGATGACTGGTATGGTCCACCAGAGGAGAGAGATGAGGACCTTTGATGGTACCTTGACCTTGTATTTGGAGTTGCTTCGGCCAGAGTGCTGGTACGGGAGCAGGAACCACCGGAGGGATTTAGTGTGGAGCCAGGCCCAAGGGATGATAGATATACATGAGATCATCTTATCTAACAATTCTGATAGTTTAGCTAGAGACACCCTCTTAAGACCCCTGCTCTCCTTAACTAATTGCTGAATGCTATTTAGTCTATCTGGTGACAGGTAAACTTTGCCTTCCACCATATCTATGACTGCCCCCAGATGGATTAACCGAGTTGATGGTGTTAAATGATTCTTTTTCCAATTTATTGAGAACCCATGTTGTTGTAGGGATTGTAATGTGTTCTGAGTATCTCTGACTGCTTGATGATTGGAAGATGACAAATTAAGATGTCATCAAGGTAACACTGGAGGTCGTACAGGGATATCACAGAGATGAGCAGCTAGAGCTGCGAGAACTTTTGTGAAGGTCCTGGGGGCAGAAGCTAGTCCAAAAGGAAGGGCCACATATTTGAAATGGTGGTTATTATAACAGAATCTCAGAAATTTATAGTGGGAAGGCCGAATAGCATGTAGGTACGCCTCCGTCATGTAGGTACACCTCCGTCAGATCTACAGATGTAAGGACGTCACCTTTTCTGATGCCAAGTAAGAAAGATTGCAGGGTGTGCATTTTAAACTTGCAATATACTAAGAAACGGTTGAGATGTTTCAGATCTAATATTGCTCTCCACCCCCCCCCCCGAACTTTTGAGAACAACAAAAAGATATGAATAGAAACCCCGTCCTCATTGGTTGGTGGCTACTGGTTGGATGGCTCGTATGTCCAGTCGATGTTGGATAGCTGTTTCCATAAGATTACGTTTAAAACTAGCCTCCTTCTCCAGACCACTTCATAGATGGTTATGTTAGGGATAACATTGTTTATCCTAACTGGTTTAGGTAAAATAATAACTAAGTAATCATAGTTTGTTAGTTAAAGTGTCTGCAACTTTAAATATGGGAAAGTAATTAAGGGAGTGGTTGTGAAAGCACTTTAAAAGAAGCAAGATTGCAGCTTGCTCTCTCTGGCTTTGATGATCCCTAATTACTGCTTGGAATCAAGACTGCATTGCTCGAACGGGAGAGAAACAAAGGACTGATTTGTAAGTGAACTGACATAGGATATTCTGCATGGACTTTGCTAACTGAATATCCCTGAATGGACTGACTAAATGATACATGACTATTGGACTGTTATTTTGACTATGCTATGAACTCATAATGGAATAAACTATATTTTTGATAGCACAAGCGTATCTGTTATTTTTACTGTATGTTAATAAACATACAAGCTTAGCTCACTCATTTATCTGTGTGCCTATCTGACTAACGCTGCACATTCTGTTTAGCTTGTCTCCCTAACCCTGGTTGGGGAAACCAGGCTTAACACTGGTTATGGGCCCAGAGGCTGCAAAGTCAGTTTAACTAGGATAAAACAGATTTATGTAAAAAGTGAGAGTTTGTGTTGTTAAACATTACAGTAAACAGACAGCTGTGTTTTATTAATTATAGTTTTATATCCATATAAGAAAACATGGCACAAGTCAATCTACAAAGTTTGTCCCTTATATCCAAGCTGGATGGAACAAACTATGTATCATGGTCTATGAAATGTGGTCTGCTTCTACGAAGAGAAGGTTTGTGGAACATAATTGAAAATCCACCAAAGGTAGAAGAATGGGATGCAGAGGATGATAAAGACAGACTAAAGATAGAAGAATTTATGCATAAAAATGAACATGCTATTTGCATAATTGCTTTAACCTTAACTGATCAGCAACTTGTTTATATCCACGGAGAGCAAACGGCTGTTGGGTGTTGGCAGAAGCTGAAGAGGATTTATGTTCGAGATAATGTTGGTGCACACATAAATCTAACACGGAAGCTTTTCAGTACGCATCTCCAGACGAATGGTGATATGCTGAGTCATTTGAAAACTATGCAAAGCATTTTTCAAGAACTGCAAGAGAAAGAGCTTATTTTCTCTGAAAAACACCAAGTCTACATAATTCTATCTTCCCTTAATGAAAGTTATGATAACTATGTAACTTCCCTTGAAATATTGCCAAAGGAAAGTCTAACTTTAACTGATATAACTGGCAGATTGATTGAAGAGGCCAGAAGAAGGCTTGAAAGAAATGAGTTAAGGAGGCAGCAACCTCAAAAAGAAGATAATGAATCTCCTACTGCATACGCAATTAAAAAGTGTTTTAATTGTGGAGGAAGAGGACATTTGGCAAGATTTTGTAAAAAGGCAAAGTGCCAGAACGCTTGCCAGAATACTAAAAGTCATCAAAAGATAAATAAAAATTTAGAGTTAGCCATGTATACTAACGGAGCTGTAAAAAATAATTTATGGGTGGTTGACAGTGGAGCATCCCACTGTATAACAAATGATAACAAAAATTTTATTAAAATATCCAAGAGTACACAGCAGATATCATTAGCCAATGGCTGGAAACTGAAAGCTAAAGGTCAAGGTATAGCATATTGTTCTTTTATAAAAGAGAATGTAAAAATGTTTTATGTACCACAACTTAAGTTTTATTTAATTTCAGTTAGAATTTTGGTTAAACTAGGATATGTAGTTACTTTTAAAGGAGATAACTGCATAATTGAGAAAGAAGATAAAAAAATTACTGCATCTTTAAGAGGTGAATTATATGTGTTAAATGATAATGGTTTAAAGGTGGCTAACACAGTTTATGAAAATAAGAAACCTCATGATGAATGTATTCACTTATTACATCGAAGGCTAGGGCATTTAAATTTTAAAATGCTTAAGAAAACTGTTGAATTATCTAAGGGAATAAGTTTGAAACCTTGTAATAAGTATTTGCAATGTAATGCCTGTAATCAAAGTAAGAACAGGGTCAAACCGGCTAATAGAGTTGATGGATTTACTACCAAAGAACCTTTAGAGGTAGTATTTGCAGAATTAATAGGTCCGAAAAAACCAAGTGAAGGAGGAGCTAGTTACATATTAAGTATAATGGACCACTATTCTAGATATGGGTTTTGCTATTTAATGAAGAGCAAAACTGAAACGTATCAAAATCTCTTTAATTGGATAAAATTTGCAGAAAGGAAAACTAAAAAGAAATTAGTAACTGTTATAACAGATAATGGTACAGAATTTACAAATAATAAATTCCAGAACAGACTAAGAATGTTAGGTATTCAACATAAAATGTCTGCACCATGTAGGCCACAACATAATGCCTTTATAGAGAGAAGAGGCCAAACATTACAATCAATGACACGAACTATGATGTCTGATTCAGGATTACCTGACAATTTATGGGGAGAAGCAATAATGTGTGGTAATCATACATTAAATAATGTTGTTAATTCAACAACAGGTGAATTACCATTCACACTGTGGCATGGTACAAAACCTGATTTAAGTTACATGCACACATTTGGAGCACCAGCATGGGTCATATCCCTTCACAACTTAGACACAAAGGACAGCATAGAGCTAAAAGATTATATTTTGTAGGATATACATCTAATCATAGATCTTATAGATTCTGGGAACCAGGTACATCTAGAGTTTACACCAGTGCTAGTGCAAAATTCCTAGAACATGTAGGATGGAATAGATTAGAGCAAGATTTAAATAATGAAGTAATTATTGAACCCTACAAAAGGCAGAAAGATCAGACTAGTTATAAGAAGAGTCCAATTAAAGAAGAAGTCCATGAAGAACAAATAGGACCAGAACAAGAGGAAACAGTTGATCAGGAAGAGTTAGATAATCAAGAAGAGTTAATAAATGAAAGTCCACCTGTAAGTCCTGTAATACCTAGACGTACTACACGTGTAACTAGACCACCTGATAGGTATCAAGCAAGTATAGTTTGCCAAGTAACTAAAGTTCCAACTAGTGTAGATGAACTTAGGATGTATCCTGCTAAGGATCAGGAGAATTGGCAAAAGGCAATGGAAAAGGAACTAAATTCATTAAAGGTAATGAAAGTTTATGAAGATGCTAAATTACCTCCAGGAGAAAAATCCATTGGGTGCAAATAGATATTTAAAGTAAAAACTGGAAATGATGGGACTGTTACCCATAAGGCTAGGTTAGTAGCTCAAGGATTTAATCAAACTGCATCTGATTATGATGAAGTTTTTGCACCAAGTCTTAAAGCAACATCTTTAAGAGCAGCATTAGTGTGGGCAGCTAAGAAAAACTATGTCATTAACCATTTAGATGTAGAAACTGCTTATCTGCATGCACCATTGCAGCACACTATATATTTAAGAAAACCAGTAGGTATAAAAGACAATAAATTTAATAGTAATGATTGTTGGAAACTCAAAAAGAGTCTTTACGGGTTGAAACAATCTGGGTTTGAGTGGAACCAATATATTGTGAAAGAGTTAAACAATATAGGTTTTAAATCTGGTTTAGCAGATCCATGTGTGTTTAAAAGAGAAAATAATGGAACGGTGTCATTATTGTTATTATTTACAGATGATATTGCTTTGATAACTAAGACTAATAATGAAGCTAATGAGATTGTATCATTATTAGCCAAAAAGATAAAATTAAAGCATTTAGGTGAAATTAAAAAGTATCTAGGATTGACAATTAACAAAACAAAAAATGGTTTTAAGATATCTCAAGAAGATAAAATTTGCCAATTAATTAAAATGTTTAAAATGGAACTTTGTAAACCGGCAAAGACTCCAATGAGTCAGGAAGTTTGCCAAACTGATGATCAAAGTCCCAAATTTGATAAGTCCATATATCAATCTTTGATTGGAAGCTTATCATATATAAGCAATTGGTCTAGGCCTGATATAGCTTATAGTGTAAATCAGCTGGCTCGTTTTAATTCAGATCCACATCAATGTCATTGGCAATCATTAAAGAGAATTTTAAGATATCTTAAAGGAACAATGAACCATGCATTGTATATAGAACCAAAGGGTGATTTGAGTCTTAGTGCCTATGCAGATGCAAGTTTTGCAACTGATATAAACACAAGAAAATCAACATCTGGGATGGCTATATTATTTGGTAAAACACTAATAGGGTGGAGGTCAATCAGACAACAGCATATCAGCTTGTCCACGATGGAAGCGGAATTTTCATGTCTGTCATTACTATGCACTGACTTAATTTTGTACAAACAGTTATTATTAGACATGGGTATAACTGTAAAAGATTCCATTATTGTGTATGAGGATAACCAAGCAGCTATACAGTTAGCTACTAGTATTGCTGTAAAAACTAGATCAAAGCATACTGATTTAAGATACTTAAATGTTAGAGAATCTGTAAAGAATGGGCTAATTAAATTGGAATACTGCATGACGGAAGAAAACATTGCAGACCAATTTATAAAAGTTCAAGGAGTAGTTAAGTTTAAAGAGAGTTGTAACAAATATGATTTAAAGATGTAAATAGTTATATTTATTATTATTTCCTAAAAGGGGAGAATGTTAGGGATAACATTGTTTACCCTAACTGGTTTAGGTAAAATAATAACTAAGTAATCATAGTTTGTTAGTTAAAGTGTCTGCAACTTTAAATATGGGAAAGTAATTAAGGGAGTGGTTGTGAAAGCACTTTAAAAGAAGCAAGATTGCAGCTTGCTCTCTCTGGCTTTGATGATCCCTAATTACTGCTTGGAATCAAGACTGCATTGCTCGAACGGGAGAGAAACAAAGGACTGATTTGTAAGTGAACTGACATAGGATATTCTGCACGGACTTTGCTAACTGAATATCCCTGAATGGACTGACTAAATGATACATGACTATTGGACTGTTATTTTGACTATGCTATGAACTCATAATGGAATAAACTATATTTTTGATAGCACAAGCGTATCTGTTATTTTTACTGTATGTTAATAAACATACAAGCTTAGCTCACTCATTTATCTGTGTGCCTATCTGACTAACGTTGCACATTCTGTTTAGCTTGTCTCCCTAACCCTGGTTGGGGAAACCAGGCTAAACAGGTTGTATTTCTTGCCACTAGGAAACTCCATCAATCAAATTCTTCCTAATTAAAAATATGAAAGTAACACAGGTTACTTAATTTGTTTTTCAGATAGAATAGGATTTAGCAATAAGAGCAGCACCAAATATGTCAGCATTCTTTATTCTACATTGTAGATGGAAAGGACGCGTGATAAAAGCAATTTCTCTCTTTCACTTTCACACATAGACAGACTTATATTTTGTTCCCATCACATGAGTTATCTAGTAACCAAGTAGTTTTATTACTATATAATGTGTATTTATAGGCAGTGGCCCAGCTTGCTTTTGCTTCAAATTGTGATTCCAAAACAATTTATAAGAAAGCAAAATCAATGATATGCAAACAAGGCCATCTTCTAAGGTATATTTTTTCCTTACTCTTGCTCTTGGCTTAAAATTGCAAGTAGTGATATATGACTTTCAATGCTTAGTAAGTAGCTGTTCTTCAATATCAAATACTATATTGTAACACTTATAATATACATCAAATTATTTCATGCCATTATAACTCATGGTAGAAAGTGAAAAGGCTTGTTTCTCTTTAGGAAAACAAAAATATGTATTTATTGGAAAGATAACTTACAAGCCAAAGAAAAATGACTATGTTAGAACTGATTTCAGAAGATATTACTTATCAATTTAAAGACTTCTTGTAGCAATGATAAGTAGAAAATGATAGTTCTGTTAAAATATCATTTTTTCACACAATGTTTCTAAGTTGGAAACAGTTTAAAAACACAAATAGTTGACAATTTTGAGCAAGATGTAAAATAGTATTCAGGAAACCGTGAATTAAACCATATGATTTTTAAAAAGGTTAAAATAGTGTTTTTTGAAAAGCCAATTAAATATTATTTAAAGACAGAAAAGGCAGGAAATGCAAAGATTATTCCAGTCATAACTGATCCTAAAGGGAAGAAAACATCATATGAAAAATCAGCAAAATCGGATATTCATTCATCCATGTGTTAATCCTAGAAACAATATTCAATCAGCAAAACCCAATTAATAACTTCAATAGCTCAAGGGAAAGGCTTAATCATTCAGCCATAACTAAATATAAAGTAATCATTTCTGAAAAAAGTGATTTGAGTTGGTAGGCCAACAGAAATGTTTTGACAATTCTATGATTTGGGGATCATCAGTCCCAAAATCTGTAAGTGTGCAATGTCTTTAATTAAAGTGATAAGCTTTTGTGTTTTGTGTTCCAGGCATCACTGTTTTTAGCATATTGATATTAAGAATAGTCCTGGCTGAAAAAACCTCACTCATTATCTTTAGATAGCAGAAGAAAAGTTTGTGAATGGGGGCAGCAACAGATTTATAGGCCTATATGTATGTAAATATTAAGAGAAACAGAAAGGACACCCAGAATGTGAATAAATGGCTTTAAATAAATAAGGGTTTATAATTTGACTTTTAAATTTGTTTTTGCAGCTATGCAACTATTATCCTTGTGCCACACTGAGTTTGCAAGCTTCTCTGTTTCCAAATTTAGTTTTAAGTGGACCAGTAAAATATGTTTATGGAACAAGAATGGTTGTAAATGGCAATGCTATTATTTTCTATTTCCAGGAACAGTTGATGTTCAATTTTCATTAATGTTGTATTTTTATATCTTTCTGAGTTTCTTGGATGTAGAAGTAAAAATTATGCCTTTGAAACTAACTGTGTATTTATTTATTTATTAACCCACCATTATTATTCTTTTCCAAGGGACCTGGTAGCTCAGTGGCTAAGACACTGAGCTTGTCAATCAGAAAGGTAGTGTCATGCCCCTGTTGGAATCTGATATTGAGGGGGTGATCAAGCAGCTGACAGGGAGTGGGAGTGTGGCTCTGTTGGCTGTGGAAGAAACTGGGGAAGAGCAAAGTCTGGCTGGGCAGAACAGGGAAGAGGTAGAGCAAGGCAGAGGGAATTTGGAGGAAGATCCTGGCCCACCCCCTCTTCATCCTAGGGCATGCAGGGAGGAATGGAAAAGGGAGCAGCATGAGTTGCATGGCTTATGGGGGAGGAAAAGACCCTGATTCCTTTCATTAGCTGCAGCTGGGAACACAGTGTTTTAAAAGGGAGGTTGCACACAGAAACTTTTTGGAAGCAAATTGTGAGTAATCTTTTATTGTCAAGGCTGGGCTCCTGGTGTTAAGTACTTGGACATGGGTTGGAGTAAATGGAGACAGTCTTTGAATGTGAACTTTCAGCTCTTTATTGCATAGTGACTTCTCAAAACAACAACAGTGAACTCTGCCTTATATAGGCAACCCTTGTGAGAATTGTCCAATAGCGAGCTATGAACACCAGCTCTTTTAACCACTAATAGTCCTCTGTTAAGGGCCAATCGGATTCCTAAGAACTAACCAATCTGATCTGGCTGCCTAACAGCCAATCAGAAGTGCAGGGCCAGAACCCTGCATTTTACCTCAAGCTCATACTTTATTAACTATGGTACATACACAACACCCCTTCCCCCTGGCTTCTTAATTACGGTGTAGTTATATAGTCCTTTAAATAGGACGGTTGTCTTTTAAGTCTTTCACATTTTCGTTGGACTGGTTGATTGCAATCCTGTTGAGGTAGATTGCTGTTTGGTGATGGCTCTGCTTCTTGCTCAGGTGCAATTTCTTGCAGTGCAAACAATTCTCCTTCCTGCTCCATTTCCTGAGTCTCACTTGATTCATCACTCCCTTCGAGCAGGTTCCCTGGAACGTCATCTTCTTCTGTACCTCCCCCCCCCTCGGTTTGGTCATGGGGGAGTTGTTGACTGGCCGTTGTGAGTCGTGACCGTAATTGGTTGATATGCCGTTTCCACAGTCTATTGTCACAGCATTTCACTACGTAGGATTTGGGGCTGGTCACTCGCACTACTGTTGCCTCTATCCATAACGGATCGCCCGATAAGTTTCGTGCGTAAATGTGGTCTACTACCTGGAAAGTGCGATAGCGGCCACTGGATCCTATTGGCTTTTCCGGTTCGTAAGCAGGGTGCAACCGGTCGAGGTGGGAACGGAGTCTTCGTCCCATCAGTAGTTTCGCGGGAGTTCTGCCGGTGACGCTATGTGGAGTTATGTGTTGTAAAAAGAGAATTTGGTTGACTTTGTCATCGATATTGTCATTGTCCAATTTGGAAAAGTCTTTTTAACAAATTGGACCATGTGTTCTGCTCAGCCGTTGGTCGCAGGGTGTGCAGGCGAGGTGAGCACATGGCGGATGCCGCGGTCAGCGGGGTACTGCTCGAACATTAGTGCCGTAAACTGTGGCCCGTTATCGGACACCAGGACGTCAGGCAATCCGTGGGTTGCAAAGAGTCTATTTAGGATCTTAATCACTGCCTCGGAAGTTGTGGCCGTCATACGATGAATTTCTAACCAATTGGAGTATGCATCGACTGTCAGCAAGAAGGTATATCCTTTGGTTGGCCCTGCGAAATCCAGGTGGATTCTGGACCAGGGTCCACGTGGTGTCTCCCATTCAGTAGGCATGGCTTTTGGTGGGGCGTTGCTGGCTTGTTGGCAATTGGTACACGCTTTGACCCACTGCTCAATTTGCCGGTCCATGCCCAGCCACCATGCGTAGCTTCGTGCAAGCGCTTTCATCCGCACGATGCCGGGGTAGCCCTCGTGCAGAATTTTGTAGCAGCGTCTTCCAGAGTCGTTCTGGGACAACGACTCTATCACCCCAGATGACACAGCCTTTTTGGGAAAAAAGTTCAGTCTGTCTTGCTTTAAACGGCGCGAAGTCATCTGGGACTTGGTCCAATGGCCATCTGCGTTCTACCCAGCCTAGGACTCGAGCTAGGGTGTGGTCTCATTTGGTTTCTCTCGCAATGTCGTGGGTTGGCTTGTCCCCAGCTATTATCCCTAGCAACGGTTTGTGGTCAGTTATAATGGTAAATGTCCTTCCATACACATATTCATGAAATTTCTTTACAGCTGAAATGATTGCGAGAGCTTCTTTATCAATTTGTCCACAGTTCTGCTCTGCTTGTGAAAGAGTCTTCGAAAAGTATGCAACAGGGACTTCGTTCCCATTAGGCAGTACATGACTCAAAATGGCGCCCACCCTGAAGGGCGAGGCATCGCAGGTTATAACTAATGGCAAAGTCTCGTTATACTGCATAAGTACAGAGTCAGATGTGAGCAATTTTTTAACATTCCGGAACGCTTGTTCATCCTGGTAACCCCATACCCACAATGCTTTTTTATCTAATAACCGGTGTAACAGTTCAGCAACAGTCGCCTTGTGCGGTAAAAATACATTATAGAAATTAATGAGGCCTAAGAATGCCTGGAGATCAGCCTTGTTACGTGGCCTGGGAGCATTTTTTATCGCCTTTAATTTACTTTCGGTAGGGTAAATGCCCTGGCTATCAATCCGATACCCTAGAAACTCAACACTAGCAGTATATAAGTGACATTTTTTTTTTTCACCTTAAGTCCTGCCTCTTGGAAATTTTTAGAACAACATTTCAAACGATCCTGCAAGATTTTTTTGGTAGGGGCTGCAATTAATACATCATCAAAATACGGAACCATGCCCTTGATTCCCTGTAACAACCTTTTCATGAGGCTTTGGAATATCCCTGGGGCTACACTAACCCCAAATTACAATCAAGTACATTTAAAAGCACCTCTGTGCGTTACAATTGTTTGGGCTTGGGCCGTCTTTTCATCCACTGGTAGTTGTTGATAAGCTTGAGCTAAATCTAATTTAGCGAAAACCTTTCCGCCCCCCAAGGAATGGAGGAGGTGCTGCACCACCGGAACTGAATACGCATTCTGCTGTAGGGCGTGGTTTAAAGTGGCCCAGTAGTTCCCACAAATTCGGATTGACCCGTCTGGCTTAATGGGTATTACAATAGGGGTTTCCCATGGAGAGTGATCGATGGGCTTCAACACCCCTTGAGCAATTAGCTTGTCGAGTTGTTCATCGATCTTAGCTTTAAGAGCGAATGGAACTCGACAGGGCTTCAAGCGAATTGGGGCTACCTTTGGATCTAGACTAAATGAGATTGGAGTCCCTTTATACTCGCCTAAACGGTCCGCGAAGACGTCACTGAACTCAGAAATAAGGTCTTCCTCCCACTCACAACCACCAACTCGGTTCACGCCGGCCACTTCGATGCCGAGTGGCGCGAACCATTGGAG
The DNA here is from genome assembly GCA_033807585.1 of Hydrophis major. Classification (NCBI taxonomy): domain Eukaryota; kingdom Metazoa; phylum Chordata; class Lepidosauria; order Squamata; family Elapidae; genus Hydrophis; species Hydrophis major. The sequence goes on along the minus strand of CM066333.1, from coordinate 49,255,409 downwards.
GCCTAATAGACTAGGCCTATCTCTATCAATGATTGTTAGAGGTAAGTACACTGTATGCTTTTTGAAGGAGACTTGGACTCGGCAGGACCCGACCACAGGGATTCGATTTCCTTGGTAGTCCTTGAGGATGAGGTGTTGCAATTGGAGGTCTTGGCATTGGATTGTGGGGATAAGTTGCTTGAGTGTCTTCCAAGACACCATCGAGAGAGACAATCCCGAGTCAACCTCCATGTGGCAAGGCTGGTTCTCGATGGCTACCGTGACTCGAATTTTCTTAGTGTCCAAAACTGAGGCGTGACCTATAGTGATAGTATGGTGAGCCTCTTCTTTTTGCAAAGCTTGATTTATGTAGGAGTGGTTTACTGGTTCTCACCTTTCAGGACGGTTTCCTGTCGATTGGTGATAGTTGGCCCCTTTTGAGGCCTGGCTGGGTCCTGGTAAGCTGCGGCAGACCCGGCTGATCTGGCCTCGTTTTCTGCACTCATGACAGAGTGTGTTGCGGAATTTGCATTCGGCCCTGGCATGGTTTGCTCCACATCCAGCGCAAGGGCATAAGGGCTTAGGGCGAGGGTCCCGGTCGGACCACAGTCGATGGACCCCTTCTTCGTTGCTGTCTGACGACAAAGAGAACTCCTCGTGGTGCGTTGTTGCAAACGGCCCTTCTGAGTTGGGTGAGATTTCGCCGGTCAGTTGTGTTGCCGGAGTGCGGCTTCGCCGTAATTGTGCAGCCGACTTTTTGGTCACCTCTGCAGCCGTGGCTTCGGCGATGGCGTCAGCAAGGCTGATGTCGCCTTTCGCCATCAGCTTGCTTTGCACGCCTAGTGCATCTAATCCCAGAATTACTTGATCTCTTAGTGCTTCTTCTAAATCGGCGAACCCGCAGAGGCCCCCTAAATTCCGGAGGTCCGCCACGAAATCGGCCACGCTCTCTCCTTTTCGCTGGTTTCTCTGATAAATCTCGTGGCATCTCACGAGTGTAGGCACAGTTGGCGCGTAATGGTCTCTAAGGATGGGTTCGAGGTCGTCCCAGCTCATGGCTTTCACTTCTCGAGGTTTGGCGAGTGCTTTAGCCATTTTAAATACAGCTGGGCCGCAGTGTGTCAGGAACAGTGCCCGCTTCTTTGCTGGTGTGGCGTCCTACAAATTATTCTTCTCAAGAAACATTTGGAAGCGATCCATGTAGGATTCCCAATCCTCTTGGTTTGGATCGAATGGAGCGGGTGGTATGATGCCGCCGGACATGGTTCTGTTGTTGGCGTTGTCTTATCACATGCTCGGTATTGCTTCCTGGCTTCTTATGTTCAGACGTCTCCAAATCCCATCCTCGTCGCCAGTGTTAAGTACTTGGACATGGGTTGGAGTAAATGGAGACAGTCTTTGAATGTGAACTTTCAGCTCTTTATTGCATAGTGACTTCTCAAAACAACAACAGTGAACTCTGCCTTATATAGGCAACCCTTGTGAGAATTGTCCAATAGTGAGCAATGAACGCTAGCTCTTTAAACCAATGATAATCCTCTGTTAAGGGCCAATCGGATTCCTAAGAGCTAACCAATCCGATCTGGCCACCTAACAGCCAATCAGAAGTGCAGGGCCAGAACCCTGCATTTTACCTCAAGCTCATACTTTATTAACTATGGTACATACACAACACCTGGCATTTTCCCAACTGTGTGTGTTTTGTTGGCCTTTGAAGTCTGCAATTCCTTATCCTCCCCTGTCCAGTTAATTGCTGCAGTGTGGTTTGTGTGGATTTTTATTTACAGTTTATATGTACTTTGTTTTGGGGCTGAATTTCCTCCACTTAAAGACTGTTCTTGGGAGAGTTTTTCTCCAGCTGAAGGTAACTGGACACTGGGGACAAAGTTGGAGGTTTTAAAGGAACTTTTCTTACTTATGTGACGGTGTTGCCTTTGTGCCATGCCCCGGGTCATCACAGGTGGCAGTTCAGCAGTTTGAATCCCTAGTATCAGAATGAGCTCCCATTACTTGTCCCAGCTTCTACCAACCTAGCAGTTCAAAAGCATGTAAAAATACAAGTAGAAAAATAGGGACCACTTTGGTGGGAAGGTAACAGTGTTCCATGCACCTTTGACATTTAGTCATGCCGGCCACATGACCATGGAGATATCTTCAGACAGTGCTAGCACGTATGTGCGAGGGGAACCTTTACCTTTATTATTTTTTTATAAATTACTCAAGATGGCAAACATAGATAATACTCCTTCTTCCTCTTATTTTCTCCACAACAACCTTGTGACATGGGTTGAGATTAGAGAGAGGGACAGGCCTAAAGGTCACCTAGGCAGCTTTTATTCCTGAGGTAAGACTAGAACTTAAAGTCTCCTAGTTCCTAAGCCAGCACCTTAACCACTACACCAAACTGGCTCTGTAAATTACCATATAAATCTAAATTATTATTTATATATTGATTACAGTTACTTAAAATTTATGGCCAATATGCTCTGATGATTCTTTAAAAAATCAGATTAATAAGAGTACTGCTGTGGATAAATTTCCATAGACTCACTGTATTTGGATTTAGCTGTCTTGCTTTTTGTGCTTATGGCATTTGCAGATTTTTGTCATTGATTATTCTTCTATGTTCTGGAAGGAAGACAAGGAGTTGGGGAAAGTTTGACAACACACACAGAGAGGCCCAGATTAAGAGAATGCACCATCCTGAGCTCATGGGGGAGGGGAGAAGAGATTCAAGATAGCCACATTTAGAATCTCTCAGGATGTATCTAGTAAGCTAGAATGCAGTAGCTAGAGTCTGACAGGATTCTGTCCAGTGAATAAAGGTTTGAATTCAAACGGATTTTGCTGAGTTGTCTCTGGGCTCTGATCTGGTATTATAATAATTTTAGCACAATTTCATTACCTATTGCATTTCCTATTACTACATTTTTGTGAGGAACCTATTTGCAATCTATGATCTCTTCTAGGTTCATTCAGGACAGGAGATAAGCATCTTGAATTCTCTCTATTTTAGGATTGCTTAAGAATTTAGTTGAATCTACTGCAATTTGGATTTTAGGTATCAAAATCTATATATTTACATTTACAATTTTCTTGCTGCAAAACTATGCAGAAATGAAGGTTCAGTCTGAGGAGATTACAAATGTAAGAACGCTTGGTTGAACATTAAAAACCTTTGCAGTAGATAAGTTAAACATGTAAACATTTTTAGCAAGATGATTAAGAAGTACAAAAAATAGCAAGTCATTTAACTGGAAAACCATCCCCATTCTTTTTATGTCCAAAATGATTTATTATTATGGTTGGCTGCAGTCAGCCAGATGTTTAGACTTGATTTTTAGCCACCTGCTGAGTACTTCCCAAGGTGTTCTTGTTTGATGATGTTAAAGCTATTGTTGGAGGATGTAAGCTGGTTTTTACAATTCACTGATGCTGATTTTGGTCAACGCTGATCGTATTCAAATGCTGTTCCAAATGTTGCACCCAAGGTTCCTATCATTATTGCTTTCTTTTGCCACAGTAGTTCCACTTTGCTTCTCTTTATATTTTGTGATTTTCTCTGGTTCTTAATTAAGTCTGTGTCTGTGGGCCGGTTTGAATCCTAATTTGTTTGAATCCTAAAGTCCCAGAGCACTTCAGCTTCTTCCTTTTCTATTGCTTTCTTTATGCAGCTTCCACCAGTTCTTGCTTGCAAGGAAATGGTATTTCTTGCAGATATTCTTTGTCCTGGTGTTGTTCGTAGTCTATCTGTGTAATTTTCCTGCATCAACTAACTAAATTGTCCACTGGTTCTATTATTATGATTGATCACACAGTCAGCCAAATATTTTGATTGGATGTGGCATTTTTATCTACCAAGCCTTTCCCAGGTATCAGGGATAGGCAGATGTTATTTCATGGTGTTAAAGATATAATAATAATTATTATTGGTCATTGTTAAATAAAGAAGTGCAGATAAGTGAACCTATTTGTATGTTGTCTTTCTAAGTCAACTGTTTTAGTGCCTTTTAACAAATTGGGAATAAATTGAATTAATCTGAATTAGCAAATTAAGTAAATGTATTGTGGTGAAGTTGCATATATATTTTTCTGCAGATAAATGCTCCCAGCATGCAATGCCAGTTGTGAATCTCATGAAAATATATGAGATAATAACATGGGACGTTTAACACTTACAATTAAGGAAGACAAGTTCTTTATAATCTTTCCTTTTTTTAATGAAATATTTTTTTCAAGCCACACAGAATCCAAATTCATTATGATCTCTCTCTCTCTATGTACATGCATGCATCATGTCTGCTAATTATATGACCAGCCTGAATCAATTTATATGCTTCAGTGCTGATTATTCCTTGGCAGAATATACTTATGTAACATTCAAGTGTTGTATTATGTAGGTCAAATTTGTTGCATATCTTCCAAATTGCAATCCCCTTTTATTATATTTTGGATAGTCTGATTTCCTTCATTGTCAATAAATTCACCGCAATAGGGTTATAACACTGAGCTTTGTCTCATCAAAGCAATCTACATGCATGATTTCCTTTATAAGTAATGCAAATGAGAAGGTCATTTACCACATTCTTGACTATTAAAGCAAGTTAGTAATTTGTGGTATATTTTAAAACTAAGCATTCTTTAAACTGTTCATTTCCATGTTATGTAAACCTTATTTATTACTGATTTGCTACCTGTGAATCCCTGGATGTTTTCCCTTCTCATTAGCAACACACAATGCAATTAGGCTTTGACCAACTTGGGAAAGAAATAAATTAGTTGGTGAATATTCCGTACATGACACATACCCTTCTAAGCTTTGCAGATAAAATTAGAATACCTTCCAATGTACTTGTTGAACTCCTATTTTCACATTAAGGACTATTACCGGATGCTTTATTTATTTAGTCAGCAATAACTCAATAGCTTCCAAAAAGAACATGTTAGCCAGCTGATTATAGTTTTCTTTAAATGGTCCCAATTTGTAAATTTCTGGCTGACCCCAATAAAGATTTGCTTGGGGTTAGACTGGAATTTTGATGGAAGGAGCAATCAAATCCCATTGTTCTATAGTTTACTTCTAGTTGGATACATACAATTACTGCCATAATCTCACAGTGGATTCAATAGCAAATAACTGCAACTTTAATATATTAAATATCATTGGCCCTCTTTTTAATGAGCTGCAAAAAAGGAAAATATGCAAAGAAGGAAGGAAAGGCATTTAATAGCATTCTGGATTAGAAAAGTCTAAAAGGTGGATTTGTGTAGCTACTGTTTAGGTTTAAATGCACGAGGATATTTAAATGTAAAATAAACTAGGGGAAAAAACAATTGTCATGTAATAGAGGGCCACTCAGTATAACATGGGAACAATTCAGTTCTTAAATGTAAATTGGGAAGTTGGGAACTAAATATAAAATAAGCAAATATTGTAATTCCTTTACAGTAGACTAAAGAGATACTGCCTTTCCTTTCAATTGATTTTGTAATAAGGAAGTGAACGTGAACTTTATGCAGATATTAGTTATTTTAAAAAAGATATACCCACATTTTCCCTTGTGGGGTGGGGGCTCAAAAAACCACCAAAGATTCGATATTAATCCAAGGAAAACAGCTTTTTTGTAGTCTTTCTGCAGAAATGGGTTCCTACCCTGGCAGATGGGAGGAACTCAGAGCAAAGTTTGCATTCTATTTTATACCCTAACCTACTGCCCCATCCTATGATGGCTTTTCTTTACAATCTACCTATTGAATTTCAGTATACAATTCATCACCTAATATGGGACATCAGGAAGTTGGATGCTTTCTAACACGTACACATTTTCCCAGATTTTCCCAGAGCACAACATGAGATTGTTCAATGTTTCAACTCTCCCTTTTGCAGTAGAAAAGTATCAACTCGCAGTTTGAGGTTTGAGTCACAGCTACACAATACACAATGGATTTTATTCATGTTTTCCTCTTACACCCCCAAATTCCAAGTACAGAAGTAAAGGAACAAAAACTTTCTAGAAACAGCTGTAAGGAAAAGTAGGTTATAGCAACAAAGAAACAGGCAAGTAGTTCAGAAATATCCAAATATTCATTCATAGCTTTTCTAGGGCAGGAAATGATATATCAATTTGAGTTATAAAGATTGATTTGTTTGGCAAATGCTTTCTTTGCTTTATAAGCAAAATGGAATCAAGAACTGTCAACTTGAGCTTTTGGTAGTAGTTGAAGAATTCTGTGGCTTTACTTCTCCATCTTTTACTGAAATAAAAGCAAACTGAAGGCATTCAATTTTGATTTTTTCCAGTTAAGGCATAGATTATCCCTTTTATGAAATGATTTGTATCAGTGTTTTTCAACTTTAAATTATATGGACAAACTCTCAGACTTCAGTCCCCATCCAACCATGCTCACTAGGAAATTCAGACAACTGAAATCTACCCATCTTAAAATTTCAAAGTTTTTTTTTTAAAAAAACAAAAAACACTGATTTATATCATATAGGTTGCAAAGTGTGTTGAAATGTTTACATTCACTTCTGGTATGATTCTGTTAATTATGCATATAAGGATATGTATTTCAATATTTTTTATTAATAATTTAAATTTTATAATAGTTTTAATAATTTAAAGAACTGTATAAAAATGTATTGCTAACATTTTTCCTATATCTGTGAAGCCTAAAACATGTGCAATACCTAACAATACAAGGAAGCTCTGTGTTGGCTAGACCAAGCGTATATCTATTATATAGCTAGCCAAAATCTTTATTCTTTTGCTTTGCCAAATGAACAGCATAGAACATAGAATCATAGAGCTAGAAGGGATCTCGGAAACCTTAAAAGTCAAATCTCCAGTTCTTGGGGGAACCTCATACCATCCCAATCAAATGGTTGTTTAGCATGTTTGGATATTTTATGTGAATGTCCAATGGTATGCCTTGTTTTAGTCCTAGTTTGGCTATCATTTGCAGAACGTCTGGCTTTTTATGAATTTAACTATCCTTTTGTAGCAAATTGAAGCAACTTTCTCCCATGAAATACATTCTGGATCCATGATGTGGCAAACCTATGGATGCCAATCTGCCCAAGTGACATCTGCTCTGATGCCAAAAGGCTACTTGATCCACCTGAATTCTCCCTGAGATACTCAGACTTTTGGGAGGAAAATTAAACCAACACAGTCAAGCACCAGCCTGAAGCATTTTTGTCCCTAGGGGACACACACAAACTAAACATGCCTTCTTGGAATACATATTAGGAAACTTAATTTCCTTAATTAGGAAAAGTATTTGGAAAAACTCAGGGGGAAAAAAAGAAAGAAAAGGGGTTCAATGAAGGTGGAAAGAACCAAAGAGAGATTGGTAGCAACTCTGCCAATTTGCACACAGATAAGTGGGTGTTTTGTGATAGCCACATTAATCAGAGGGCTATATGTGGAAGTGCTCATGATAAATTCCAAAGGTGCTCATCATATAAGAAAGTTATGGGTGCTATTGGATTTCCGGTTTGTAGCCCTTCGGAGCAGGCAGGAATCCGCGACTGTGCGCGGTTTTTGCCTGTGTTCACTTTCCGAGTACCCAAGCCATTTGGCTTCGGGGCTAAGCCACCTCCGTAGAAAGTGGCAAAGATGGGGGGGTCTGGCAGGGTCAAGAGATATCGCACCTCTCTTCCCTAGCCAGCGAAACCCCCTTCTCCAAAGGCAGCTGAGCGGCGGTCAGCAATGGCCGCCACATAGAAGAGCTCAGCCGAAAAAACAAAGTGCAGGAGGAGCTGTGAAGAAATGAAAGTGATTTTTGCTGACCGGGACAAGCAACAGTGAAAGTACCCTGGACTTTGAAAACTGTTAAAGAAACATCGTTTCCAGAATGTGTCAAGCAGCGAATGTGAATTAAAGGAAAAGCTTTTTTTCTTTTCACTCTCGTTCCAAACGTGACAGCGATAGAACCTTAAGAGAAATTGGAAAACTCACATTGGATTTCTGAACATTTAAAGGAAAATTGCTGCTGTAAGTAGGAAGGGAGAGGAAAAAAATTGGATCAGAATTTGAAAAAGGAGGAGATTGCCTAAAATTTTAAAGAGCTTTAAATATTAATATGGCTTCTAAAAGATACATCTTAATTGGAACTTAATTGGAACCCCAGAAAGAGAAATAGAAGAAAGGAAAAAATATTAAAAGAAATAGTCTATTTGGATTCTTTGGTGGCTTTGGAATTTTGGGGAATTATTCTTGATTAAAAACACTCGGGTAGTTGTTTGGAAAAAAATTTTCTCTTCATGATGGCATCGCTTGTGGATGAACTAAAAACTGAATACCAAAAATTTAAAAAAGAAGAACAAGATGGGAAAGATACTTTGGGCACTCTTTTTCAATTTCTAGAAATGATGGTATGCACTTATGAAAAATTGACTGCTCAGCAGGACGACTGGGATAAAGAAGAAGAAGAAGCCATCTTTGATAAACAATGGGTTTTTTGGGGGGAGGAGGAGAAAGAGGAAAAGAAAAAGGGGATTTTAAGGCCTGAAAAAACAACCAAAAAAGAGAAAAGAGAGGTGAAAGGTGGATACAAGGTTAGAAACAACAGAAAGGGGGAAAGCAGAAGAAGAAAAGCAAGAGAGAAAGTAGGGGAAGAGAAGCCTTAATGGTGGGAAGCAAGATTTAAAGAAACAAAACTTATTTAGAGACAATGGGTAAATTTAATTGAAAAAAAGGGATTCTGTAAGGTACATAAGATTCAGTTTTTATATGTGTATTTAGAATAAAATGCTTAAGATATAAATGAGTATTAATATGTATGATTAGTTTCTTAATGGCATTGATTGTGGTTCATATGCTTTTCTTTTTTGGTTATTGTTGTATTTTTTTTTTCTTTCTTATAAAATTCATTGTGTAATTTTAAAATGTACTAAACAGAATCCCAATATAAGTTAAGTGTTATATTAAGTATTATTAAGCTAGGGGAAAGAGTTAAAGGTGTCATACTCCAATCAGTGTACAGGAAAAGTTTCTCTAAAGAGAAAAGATGAATGAATAGCTGGAAATAGAACAGACAAAGAGTGATAAATATTATGAATTGAACTCAGATGAGATAAATAAAATAAAATTAAGAAAGATAAAAGAGGGAAGAAGCTATATAGAAAATTGAAAATGGTAATAAGATATGGAATGATATATAAAGTGAATATGATTTTTGAATTTGTGTCTGTGCGAAGAGTTTTAACCTGGGATCAAGCAACTTTCAGAAAAGATGTTTTATGTTTTTATGTTCCATGTTTTGTTTGTCTGTGTATTGTTTTTGGAAAGCAATACAATTTTAATTAGCAAGAAATATAATTTGGATAATAGAATGAAAAGAAGAAGTTGGGATAAGATACGAAGCTGAACAGATAACATAAATATATATATTATAATGTGGAATTATTTTGTATGTTTTATTGGTTCTTTCAGAAAAGATTTTTAATGTTATGATGTCTTGTTTGTTTGTGTATTGTTTTGTAAAATTAATAAAATTTGTTTAAAAAAAAACAAAAACAAAAGAAAGTTATGGGTGCTATTGACATAACAGAGGGCCTGCATATATAACATATGGCCTGCTCTGAAAGTAAGTCCTAGCTTGATTTTTACATGTATGTCCAATATAAGTCCTACCCCCAAAATAAGTCTTAATTAAGAGCCCATCCACTCCAGGGTGCAAGGGTAAAAAATAAACAAGAGTGGGGATGGGGGTTGGTGGAGCTGCCCTACTACTTACCTTGGGACAGTTGCAGCCAAGCCTTGCATACCTTGGCCCATTTCTTTTGCTGCAGCCAGCAAGGCTTTTCTAAAAACGCCTTGAAAATGGCCCCTGTTTTGGGTGCTTGAGGGGCATTTTCAGAATGTTTTTGGGACATTTTCAGGACATTTTTCATGCCATTTTTGGCCCAGAAAACAGCCTGAAAATGGCCTGGAAAATGACATAAAAAACAGCCCCCAAAATGGCCTGAAAAACAGCAGGGCTGGGGCCAGTCAGTGGTGGATTTGCTGGTTTGCTGAACTGCTCCTAATCTTATCTACCAGTTCACAAATTGGCAGTAGGCCACCTCTGCCTGGCGCCTTTTTTGGTGGCAAAAATACACACATACAGTAAATGCATATTTATGTATGTGTGATATGTCATATATTGGCAAACATGTATTGTTGTCAGTGTTACGTGTTATATATCACTGGTAACAATACAAGCATGCCAATACAAACACAACAATCAATTCATAGCAAAGTCACAAATCATTTTCTTTCGAGTGTCATTTTTTATATAACCATAAAAACTGCACCAAAAATTAAAATTAATTTATATGCTTTTTCCTTTCATAAACATGCATGATTATACAATTTCCTTAAATGTTAGCTAGATGATAGCTAGATGATAGATGGAGAGAGGGGGGCAGGAAGCGAAAATTAAGTTGGTTCAGTAAAAAAATTGCCTAGCTGATTTCTTATTCAGTTCTCAGTGCCCATTCTTGGTTTATAGAAGCATCAGAAAAAGGAAGAAAGATGTTCTCATTTTTTTAGCTTTTGCTTCCCAATCTTTTGTACCATGCTTTCCTCCTTTTAAGCAAAAAGGAACCATTTGCACTGCTATGTACCTAATATATAGGTATCTTGTTAGAAAGCTAAAAATACTGCTCATTTCTTTCTCAAAAGCAAATTAATTGGACCAGAGAAACAATATATCCTAATCAGTATGCAAGCTGGAGGGCTTGCAGACAAGTGCTGGATGGAATGGATTTGGACATCAAAACAAAACCATGCAAAGTATGATTGAAAACAGACACTAACAGCAAAGGTTCCTCAGCATGAGTTCTCTTTATAAAATCCATTTTCCCTGTATGCAGAGAGCTCAGATATTTCTCCCTTTTAATCTTTAATTCTGAACACAAGAGGGATTTTGAGCAGTGCCTTTAATGATAAAAAAAGAAAAAGCTTTTGTTTTCACTCTCCTCAAACATAAAAGGGTAACCATATTCCTTCTCCTTGTTACAGAGAAGAAAAATGAGATGACTTAGTTCTATCTGTTTGAAAAAGACATAATTCAGAACCACCTGTAGAGAATAATAGCAAAGGCAATATTTTGTTTATTTTTACCTCATCTTTATTTTTTTTATATAAATAACTCAAGATGGTGAACATACATAATACTCCTTCCTCCTCCTATTTTGTCCACGACAACAACCCTGTGAGGTGAGTTGGGCTGAGAGAGAGTGAAAGCCCCAAGCTGGCTTTCATGCCTAAAGTAAGAATAGAACGCACAAGGCTCCTGGTTTCTAGCCTGGTGTATTAACCGTAGACCAAACTTGCTCTCAATATGAAAGGGGTGTCAGAGCTTATTGATTCAAACAAATTAATAAAATTTTGTTTTGCTTAAAAGAAAATCGGAAAAAAACTTGATTTCTTTCATCAGAACTGAAGATGAGCAGTAAGACAAAGTTGTGTACCAATGGGCAATTGAAACTACCATAACACTGTTAAATCCTTCCAAATGGATTATCTGTTCTAAAATGAAGGCAAATATATATGTCCCAGGAAAATGTTTCAGGATCTGAGTCTGTCACTGGGACCAGAGATTTCTTCAGGGAACTTCTCTCTATCAGAGTGTGTGCTGTTTGTAGTGCCTGTTATAAATGGCTTTTTAGATGCTGATTGGGTGTCATCGATACAAGATGGCCCCAGCATGAGTCCAAAAACTCAGAAGACAAAAACCTCTGGTTCCAGTTGAATTCAATCTGTACTAGGCCTGTGAATGTTAATGCAGTCCTGTCCTGAAGTCAAAACGTTCCTAATGAAAGCTGCTTCCAGTATAAAAAAAATGGACAAGAACTCTTTTTCATTCTTCATTTAAAAAAAAGAACAAAGAAATAGGTATGCAACACTTAGCATGAACAAAATCCACAGTGTAGAAATCACACATCTAGCTTCAAGGAAATATTTAATTGACAAATATCCATATTCTCAGTTGTTAATCAACATGAAATAAACTATCTATCTGTATCTTATCTATATAGCCTCCATGAACCTATCCAATATTTTTAGATTAGTTGGAGATCTGTCCACTGCAAGAAGTTTGTGTCTGACACTTGGAAAATGACCTTGTGTATGGCTACTAAACTATGGTATGCCCATTAGGAAGTGGGTTTGATTCCTTTTTTCACCAAACTTTTATTTAACTGAATTTTGATATTAATGATACTGATATTAAGTCTCATTTGGTTTGAATTGTCCTTATTCTTATATTTATTCATTTTATTTTCAATTAGTGTTCTGCTTAGTGTTGAATGTTGGATAGACATAATGGGATAACTGATATGATGATTGTTAGGTCTGGAGCATGGGTGCGAATAATGGAGACGAGCCGGCAGAAACAGTGAACTTCAAACTCTTTATTTACATGGTGTGACAGCTCAAACTGGAGGGCTGCTATAGCCTTCCTTATATAGGCAACTTATTAACTATTCAACCAATAGCAATCCTGGAGCGCTAGCTCCGTTTACCAATGAGAATGGCCTGTTAATGGCCAATCAGATATTCTTGAACGGACCAATCCGATCCTGCCATTAACAGCCAATCAGAAGTGCAGGCAAGGTTGATTTTCGATGTCCACTTTGACCCGAATTTTCTTAGCATCTATTGAAGAGGCGTGGCCGATAGTGTTTGGTGGGCCTCTTCCCGTCTCCTTAGGCGATTCACCGGTCGGTTTCTGTAGGAGTGGTTTGCTGGTTCTTGCCTTACAGGACGATTCCCTGTCGATTGGCAGAGATTGGTACCCTTCGCGGTCTGGCTGGGTCCGAGGAGACTTCTGCAGACCCATCCAATATGGCCTCGTTTCCCTCACTCATGGCAGAGCGCGTCACGGAATTTGCAATCGGAGCAGTAATGGTTGGCGCTGCAGCCAGCGCACAGTTGCTGGGACTTCGGGTAATGGTCCCGATCGGACTGCAGGCGATGGACCTCTTCTTCGTCGCTGTCTGACGACGAAGAGAGGTCCTCATGGTGGGTCGTCTGCAGCTGCCCTTCTGCCTTAGGTGCAACTTCGCTGGCTGGTTGGTGTGCTAGAGTGCGATTTCAGCGTAGTTGGGCAGCCAACTTCTTGGTCACCTCCGCTGCTGTAGCTTCAGCTATGGCATCTTTAAGGGTGATGTCACCCTTTGCCATTATTTTGCTCTGTACATTTAGAGAGTCTAACCCGAGAACTACTCGGTCTCTCAAAGCCTCCTCTAGGTCGGTGAAATCGCAAAGGCCTCCCAAGTTCCGGAGGTCTGCAACAAAATCGGCAACGCTTTCTCCTTTCCGCTGGTTTCTTTGATAGAACTCGTGACGTCTTACGAGCGTTGGAATGGTCGGTGCGTAGTGGGCCCTTAGTAGCAGTTCAAGGACGTCCCAGTCCATGGCCTTCATTTCAGCCGGTTTCGCTAATGCTTTAGCCATTTTGAATACCGTCGGGCCGCAGTGCATTAGGAATACCGCCCGTTTCTTCCCGGTTATGGCATCCTTCAGATTATTCGTTTCCAAAAACATTTGGAAACGGTCCGTGTAGGACTCCCAGTCCTCTTGAGCTGGATCGAATGGAGCAGGTGGTACTGCGCCACCGGACATGGTTCCGCCATTGTGTGCTTCAGCCTCGTGCTTAGTTGTCTTCGTCATTGGCTCAGATGTCATCCAATCCCACCCTCGTCGCCAGTGTTAGGTCTGGAGCATGGGTGCAAATAATGGAGATGAGTCGGTAGAAACAGTGAACTTCAAACTCTTTATTTACATGATGTGACAGCTCAAACTGGAGGGCTGCTATAGCCTTCCTTATTTTGGCAACTTATTAACTATTCAACCAACAGCAATCCTAGAGCGCTAGCTCTGTTAACCAATGCGAATGGCCTGTTAATGGCCAATCAGATTCTCCTGAACGGACCAATCCGATCCTGCCATTAACAGCCAATCAGAAGTGCAGGGCCAGAACCCTGCACTTGACTTCAAGCTCAAGATAATTTTATTTGGCATTATTCATTCACAACAATGATGATGATAATGATGATGATGATTTTAATGTCATGGTTTTTAAAGTGCTAACAGCATCCTCCAGTTTGAAGCATGTGGTAACTGTAAGACTGCAGGAAGTAGGGAAGCTTTACTTTACAAAGTTGATTTGGCCATTTGTACTGAAAAGCAATCTTTTTCCCCTTACAAAGCAACCCAGAGATATGTTTATTCAGCTTACAACAGGGAAAAAAGTGTGACATTTACCCTCTCTCTGTAATCCTTATAATTATCAGCTACCTGCTCACTTCAGGAGTCTCTATTTGGATTAAAAACAAAAAACAAAACAATTCACACCTATAAATTGGCAAGAGCTATTTCAGTGCCTGCTTTTCTCCTTTGCAAATCAGGTAAACCAAGTAAAATGTCCTTCGTGAGAGCCAATCATGTAAAAGAAATGTCTTTAACATGTGAAAGACAAAATGCTTTGGTGTAGTGAAAGCATAATACAGCAGGCAGCATTTCAAAATACTAACCTCCCACAAAATAGGAATATAAATGTTTCATACCATCCTGTCCTGGCCCAAGAAGAGAGATTTTCATAGTGTAGGCTTGCTTACAAATGCTGATAGATTTATTTTTATGGCATTAAAAAGTGCCATCAACTTAAAATGATCCATGCAATAATATATTCACAATTTGAATATACAATATTGCCTTTCTTCAGCCAGAACAAAATCTGTTTGGTCATTCCTTTCCAAGTTTTTAAAATGCCAATAATACATATGGCAACACAGAATGACTAAGCAGATGTAGGACATTGCTAGATTCATTACTAGCTAAGAACTGCATGTCACAAATTCTCCATAGTAACTGCTATGAAAGTTCTTTCATACTCTTGATGGAAACAGAAATGTCCTTTTTTTCCCCCCTAGTCGATGATTTCTGGTTAGGAAAAATGATTATTCCATAAAAAGCTATTGCATTTGGTAATTGTAAAAAACCATAATATATTATCATTATTTAAATTGGCTCAATTTACCAGTAATCATGATACAGTAGTCTGATTCTGCTCTTTACATCACTTAAGTGATGGTGCAATTTTTGCACTCTACAGTTTTTCTCAAGAACTGTATAAATTTTGTATGGGAATATGGAAACATGGGATTTTGCTCTGTTCTAAAGCATGTTCCAGAGAATTCACATCCCAATTAGGCAGTGTGAAAAATTCAAACATTGTTAAGAAATGGTGCTACTGAAGTTGAGGCAAGTTCAAGAAAATAAAGAAAAAGAAAGAACCTATTTTCCAATCTTACCATAAATATAAGTATACAAGTCTTAATAAGCAAGAAAACATGCTTGACTGATGAAACTGGTTGATCAGTTTGCCCCAGAGGTGCTATTCAGCTGGTTCGTACCTACTCGGGCGAACCGGAAGCAAGAATTTGATGTGAGTCGCTGAACCAGTAGCAACATCCAGCTAGCCATGCCCCCAATCCGGTTGCCCAGTTTCCGCTCACTCGCTTGCCCCGCCACCTGATGCTCGCTGCACCAGTTTAAAGGAGGACTGCTCCCCTGCCCTAGCCATGCATTTTCAAGCAGCCACTTGAAAACACATGACTGTGGGCGGAGCAGTGGTCCATTAACCTGCAAAACTGTTCCAAGGCTGGATTCTTCATGGACACTAGAAATATCGCTTCCCCTTGTGAGTAAAGTGCCTGAAGCGAGAGGGAAAGAACACTGGGGGAGGGGAGGGAAATCCAGTCATGGGGATGTTTGCAGGAGCTTCAAATGCAAATCCGTTTACCTGCAGAACTTCTCTAATGCTGGATTCACTGTCACTTCCCCTTGTGAGTAAGGTGCCTGGTGTGAGAGGGAATGAAGGGTGACAGGTGTGTGTGTGTGTGTGTGTGTGTGTGTGTGAGAGAGAGAGAGAGAGAGAGAGAGAGAGAGAGAGAGAGAAGAAAAGAAAGAAAGAAAGAAAGAAAGAAAGAAAGAAAGAAAGAAAGAAAGAAAGAAAGAAAGAAAGAAAGAAATAGGGAGAGAGAGAGAGAATGGTGTGTGTGTGAGAGAGAGAAAGAAAGGAAGGAAGGGAGGGAAAGACAAAGAGAAAAAGAAAGAGAAAGAAAGAAAAAGAAAGAAAGAAAAAGAAATAGGAAGGGAGAGAGAGAGACAGAGAAAACTCTGTGTTATTATTTTTAATTGTTCCATTATTTATCATGTGTTAATATTTTACACTATCCCTACACCTAGAGTGTTTCCCCTGCCTTTCTTTTGCCCAGGGCTACCACATATTTTTTAGGGTTTACATGCATTCAATGTCTATAGTCCAGAGCATAAATACAAGTGTGTTTAAAAGAGTTGAAAGAGAGTTTGGAGATCTTCTAGTCCAAGCCCCTGCTCAGGCAGGAAAACTGAGGATGCCAAACTCTGAGTAGGTGTCAGAATAACACTTAGAAGGGACTTTTGGGGGGACCCAATACCATTTCAAAGAAATGGCTGTCCAGTCTTTTAAAAATTTCCAGTGATTGATCACCCAGAACTTCTGGGGACCAGCAGGTCCACTGGTTAATTGTTCTCACTGTCAGAAAGTTTCTCCTTAGTTTTAGGTTGCTTCTCTCTTTGTTCAGTTTCCATCCATTGCTTCTTGTTTGCCTCCTGGTGCTTTGGAAATACATTCCCCCCACTTTCTTTGTGGCAGCCCCTTAAAAGCCTGTTGCCTATATCACACTCTTGAGTAAAGAATGTGAATCATTTCCTCCTTTCAGTGATCCATGAAAGTACATCTATAGTATGCAGATAATAAAGTCAAAAAAGGTGAACAACATTTTTACAGAACTATAAATAAGTTGAGGCTGGGTGACAAGGAATGGCTGGGAGGAGAGGGGCCAGGTGAGACACCTCTTGATGTGAGTGACATTGAGTTGGCCATGCCCACCCAGTCACATGACCACCAAGCACGTCCACCCAGTTCACATGACCACTAAGCCACACCCATCAAATAAATCACAGAACCGATAGTACAAAAATTTGAATTCCATCACTGGTTTGCCCACAATCATGCAAGATTTATTTCAAAGAAAAGTGAAATGAAACATGTCAAGAAAAGGAACATCTTCACTATTAAGCACAAGGCTGGCATTATGATGTGTGACTGCCAATGAAACATGAAATACCGTGTGTGTAAAAGAAAGAATGGTTTCAACATATTAACATATCCAAAAAGGTACTGTTTCAGAGTCAGTGAAGAAACTGAAGCTGAAACAGATTAGATTTTCATCAAGTCCATGATTGGAAACATACTTTCAAATCAACCACAGGGGACTTAAGAAAAACTTTGAAATGTTTTTTTGCAGTGCCCAGACATGAATATTATTAGAGGTCATAGGAAGATCTCAGTACATTGCATACAAATATAATTTTAGATCTAGACAACCTGGAACTACTCTGCCTTCCGTTCAATCTAAGTATTGTACATAAACTTATATATTGCAATGTCCTACCTGTCAATGAATACTTCAGCTTCAACCATAACAATACAAGAACACACAATAGATACAAACTCAAGATAAACCCTACCAAACTTAATTGCAGGAAATATGACTTCAGCAACAGAGCGGTCGATGTCTGGAATCCTCTACCTGACTCTGTGGTTTCTTCCCTAAACCCCAAAAACTTTAACCTTAGACTGTCTACTATTAACCTCACCCCTTTCCTAAGAGGTCTGTAGGGGGCATGCATAAGTGCACCAATGTGTCTACTATCCCTGTCCTATTGTTTCTTTTTTTTTCTTATTCATATCCATTTCATGTATTCATAACTATGTTTATACTTATACCTATTATCTAATAATCTAATAATTATCTAATAATCGCTTGACTAAACAAACAAACAAACAAACAAACAAATAGACCTAGGAATTTTTCAGAGCTACAATAAGGAAAGTATAGGGGAAAAATCCAAAAACAATAATTCTTATGTAGATGCTGTTTTAGTTTAAGTTGATTTGTGAACTCATTAATATGTTTAAGTTGACCAGGAATGCCAAACCTTTGCATGCAACTCTATATGAGCAGGGGTACATTCGATGAAGTTGGTCAAAGTGTTTCTTATATTGCCTATATTGCTCTTCAACTGAACATAATTATGCTTAAATGCAAAGGAGGAACATACCACCATTTTTGTAATAAATAATTATTATAATTAGCTTTGTAATCAGAAGTTATCCTAGATCAAGGGTGTCAAACTCAAGGCCTGGGGGCCAGATCCAGCCTGTGGGTTGCTTAGATCTGGCCTGTGGGGGCTGCCATGGACATAGCGAAGAACCAACCCACAGCACCTCTGCCAGTGAAAACGCAGCTCTCCCGAGCTCCATTTTTGCTGGCAGAGGGTTGCAGGAGGCTGTCCCAGCCAAAAACAGAGCTTGGGACCCCATTTTCTCTGGCAGAGTGCTCGGGTCACAGTATGTCAAGCTGGCCGTGCCCACCTTGGTCCCCGAGGTCAAACACAACCCTGATGTGGCCTCAGTGAAATCAAGTTTGACAATCCTGTCGTAGATCACTGATCATCATCCTGTTTTAAAAATATCTTAGGGTAAAAATCTGCCATAACTTTAAAAGTAATTATGGGCTTTAATTTTGTTTGTTACTTTATGATTATGACTTTAGGTATATATAGGTTGTTGTAGAGCGGCAGAAGATACGAGGCAGACACCAGAGCTAAACAGTAAAGGCTTTATTCTAAGAATAAAGCATTGCCGCGGCTGCCAGGGCTAACAGGCAGATCAGCTGGCAGCAACAGCTGACGCGTTTGACAGCTCCTTTTATAGCTGGCTGTCAAATGGCATCAGCCAATGGTGGACCAGAGTGGGGAACGGTGGACCAGAGTGGGGACTTCCGTCAGTTCTGTGAATACAACATAGGTATTCTCAGCTTTATGTGTATCCAGATCAGGTATGTCCAAACTGTGGCTCTGGGAAACTAGGCTTCACAAGATAATAAAAATATATTAAAAAGGAAGTTTGTTATCTATGTACATTAACTATATTATATATATTTATATGCTGCCCAAGATAATTCCTCTTTACTCAGTGTATCCCAGGGAAGCCAAAATGCTGGACAACCATGTTCTAGATGCCTTGTAATATGTGCAATGCCTTTTTTGACAATATTCATGGCAAGGGGATCATTTTTTGAGAGTTTTATATGTGGAAGAATTACCTATTCATTGTAAACTTACTTTTGGCAAAAAAAAAAAAAAAGTGTGGCAGGACTAGCTTTTTTCAAGATAAAATGTTTACATTTTATTTAGAAAAACATCTTTCCATAATCAGAACTGAATTTTCTTTGGAAGTTTGATAGTTATATATAATGTGATCTCCATGAAGTCCATCAGGTGTCAACAGAACATACATCCAAACCCACTATCATTGATAGTGCTTTCGTAAGAATTTATACAGAATTTGTACAATTTATACTCTTCTATGAATAATCAGCTCTATGCAATTCTCCTTCTTCCATAATAACAGACATCAACTACATTAAAAAGAATTCCTGGTGGCTAAGATAAAAAGAATCTTCTTCTAGTTATAGACAGCTATTCCGAATAGTTGCAGGTGTTTCTTACTAACATCACTACTAGGGAGAGAAATTTTGTATTGTTGTGTAATTTGTTTTCATTCTTTTGATTTATTCAGGACATGACCTCCAGTCCACATTGTATAAATTTAAGTACTTGAACCAAAAATGAAATTAAACCATCATATCATCCAAACTCTAATAATGGATAAATTAAGTAGTTGATAAATTAATTCCTTTTCAACTATAGGAATGGAAGGCAAAACCAGCAAAACTTGCATAAAAATGACATAAAACCAAGTCAAACTGTCAAAACTGTGAGGTAGCAGTTGGTTTCTCTAGACTAATATTGCCACAACCTTTGGTACCTCTAATATTTGGTCACCTAAAAGAAAATCTATCAGAAATACCTTTTGCAATAACTGACATGAATTGAGATTATAATTACAAAGGAATCAGGCAAAATTATCTAAGGCATAGATGATAATATAAACTTTAAGAAAGCAAAATCTTCTAAGGAAATGCAGATTACAGTGCCCAGTACTTTAAGGAGACAAAATTGAAGAATTGAAGAAGTCCAGTTTCTTCTTGTCTGCCTTTAGGGAGAACAATATAATTAGATGTTATTATTTTTAAGAAGAACAAGGATCATGATTCTAGTTATTGGTATGATATATGAAGTTTAGAAATACTGTAGAAGTACTCTGTATAAATCAAAGACAACAATATTTTATGGCCAGGGTTACACTGGTATCCTATTAATTCTGAACCAAATTCTGAACCACTTACAAACATGATAAACTCTTGAAAAAATTAAAGAAATTAGAATGTGACAAGAAAACCTCCAACAACTCACAACAACACCTGAAACAATTAGTATACAATGTTTCTAACAGAGAACTCACCAAAACAGAAACAGATGTCCTAACCAAAGGATTCAATTATGCTATAGCACCCCAAAAAATCTCCATAGAATCCATCATATGTGCAGTAGAATCCAGCCTAACCAAATTAAATACAGATGAAGTTGATAGAATAAGACACCAAGTTACCAACATCCTATGCACAAGCAAACCACCCAAAAACAACTTGCAGAAAGAAGAAATAAAAGCTCTACAAACCCTGAAAAGAGATAGCAGCATAATCATACTCCCAGCAGACAAAGGGAATGCCACAGTAGTAATGGACAGAAAAGACTATGAAACAAAATTGACAGACCTACCCCAAGACTCCACAAACAAACCCATAAACACAGACCCAACCACATATCTGGAAAAATTAACCAAGAAGAAAATTATAACCAGCCACATGAGCAAAGAGATCCAACAGACAATCATCCCAAGAGAAAAATCTTCCAGATGCCCCAAACTATACGCAAAAATACACAAAGAAGGCATACCTCTCAGACCCATAGTCAGCTCCAGAGGAGCACCATTACAAAACCTAGCTAAACACTTAGCAAAACAGCTACAGCCCCATGCTGAAACAGCAGCTTCACATCTACAAAACTCATATCACTTTTGGGAAATGATCAAAGATCTACATGTGGAGCAAGAAGATCTGCTTGTAAGTTTCGACGCGGTTTCACTATTCACTCAAGTCCCGATAAAAGAGACCCTCGAAATCATCAAAAATAAATACCAACCAGCTAAACACCTCTTGGAACTAACAGAACACTGCTTAACCAACACATATTTCATATACAAAGGACAAAGATACAAACAAATTGAAGGAGCCCCCATGGGATCACCACTGTCACCCGTCATTGCAAACTTGTTCATGGAAGAATTCGAATCCAGAGCCCTGGCCAATGCCATCCACAAACCCAAACTATGGTTAAGATACATTGATGACACATTTGTGATTTGGCCCCATGGAAAAGAAAACCTAAACAATTTCCTAACACACCTAAACAGCACACACTCCAAAATCAAGTTCACCATGGAAACAGAAACAAACAAACAACTACCATTCCTAGATGTAATCTACATCTAATCTTTTTTTGTAATCTACAAAAAGAAAACAGATGGCACACTAGGACACACCGTATACCAGAAGAAAACACACACTAACTGCTACCTCAACAAACAATCCCACCACCACCCAGCACAGATAAACTCCGTGGCTAAAACACTAATTACTAGAACCAAATGCCTGGCAGACAAGACACACATCAAGACTGAACTATGCACCCTGATTAAAGTACTGACAGCCAACGGCTTCCACAAAAGCAAAATCACCGGCTTGATCCACCAAAACACATTGAGACATAATAGAGACCCAGAAGATGAACAGACCTATGGAACAGCTGTCCTGCCCTACATAAGAGGTACTACAGACAAAATTAGCAAGATACTACACAGACATCACATCAAGATTGCCTTCAAAACAGACAGAAAAATAGCAGCCATCCTTAGAAACCCCAAAGATAAAATTGACCTGGAAAACCAAGGCATATACGAAGTCCCCTGTGCATCATGCCCGGCCACATACATTGGACAGACCAACAGAAGAATAAGTACCCACCTGGATGAACACAAAAATGCAGTCAAAAAGCTGGAACACACTTCCTCACCAGTCCAACACATGGAAGCCACAGGTCATAGCATCAACTTCAATGGCACCAAAACACTAGCCACTATAGAACATCCCAGCCACAGAATCATCAGAGAAGCCATAGAGATTGAAAAAAGACCAGAAAGCATGAACAGAAGAGATGATTCCACCAGGCTGTCAATCATTTAGAAGCCTGCACTCACAAACAAAAAAATCTCCACACCACAAACCAGGCAAACACCTGGGCACAAACAGATTCCCCCCTGAAAGCTCCAGCTCAAACACACCCCAACCAGGCACCCAGATGAAACCCAGCTTCCTAACTAATGATAGCCGTCCATTTACCCAGAGCCAAGCTGCACCAAAGGCTTCCAATAAAGTAACACAATGTTGCCAGCCAATCAAGAAACAAAAAGAGCCAAAAAACAGACAGAAGATATTAGAAACACCAATCAAGCAGAACACAGCAAACTCCAAGACCAATAAACACAGACCAAGACTCCCAACCAATCAGGATGAAGAAAAAACCATTCTGGCACAGCAATAGGCTGCCCCAAATTTAAATCTGAAACCACCATAAAAGTCTGACTCACAGATGAACACTATACAGAAGCCTGATGATGGCAGATGAGATTCTGCGGAAACGTTGCTACAACTTTAAAAGCACAACTACAATGACGTGGGAAAATACCCGAACAAAGCTGAATACCATACATATATATGTATGTATGTATGTATGTATGTATGTATGTATGTATGTATGTAAAAAGGATGCTAAGCGAGATACAAAGCCTTTTCTGCATTTAGCCTGTGATCCCACATCTGCTATTTTTCTTTGCAATATGCAAACCATGGAACATTTGATCACTGTTGTTTTCTTTGAAAGAATTGATCAGTTGTTAGAGACTAAACTAGATATATGAAAATACTGTGTTTTCCCAAAAATAAGACCTATCCCAAAAATAATAGCTAACATGTTTTCTGTGTGTGTGCCCAATATAAACCCTATCCCCAAAATAAGTCTTACTTAAGCACCTGCACAGCCGCCCACCTGTCCATTCACTCTGGTTGCTTGTAGTACCGCCAATCCAAGGTGAGATGAGGGGGTGGAGCTGCCAGCCACCCACCTGTCCATTCACTCTGGTTGCTTGTAGTACCGCCAATCCAAGGTGAGATGAGGGGGTGGAGCTGCCAGCCACCCACCTGTCCATTCACTCTGGTTGCTTGTAGTACCGCCAATCCAAGGTGAGATGAGGGGGTGGAGCTGCCATACACTGGCATATCTCAGGGCTACTGCAGCCAGACCATCCATGCCCAATTGCCTTGCAGCAGCAACACCAAGAGCCATGTGCAGCAGGAGCCCACATGGCCACAGGCCCACTTCTTCTGGCACCAACACGGCACTGGAGCAGGAGGTTAAGCAATATGCCAATGCCATGGCCACAAGGCAAAGTGGGCTGGTGGTGGAGCTGCCCAGCTTAACTCAGGGCCCATGCAGCCAGGCCATTCACACTCTGACAAATACCTCACCTCCCAGCAGTGGCTCCAACAACCCCATCCAGCAAGATCATGAGTGGCCGCCGGCCCACTTTTTCTGCTTGCTTGCGGCTGCAACAAAGCAAGAAGCCAAGTAACGTGTCAGGGCCATGGCCATAAGATGAAGCAGATGTTGGGGCATGGATAGCCTGGCTGCGAGGTAAGCTGATGCAGGGCACACGGGGCAGTTCTACATCCCTGCCTCGTGGCAACAGCACTCAAAAGAAATAAGACATCCCCCAAAATCACCCCAATTGCTTATTTCAGATCAGGTTTTGTTTTTGGGGAAACACAGTATATATTATTTTACTGGGGGGTATTAACCTAAAAAAAAAATCAAGATGGTAGTACTATGCCAATAAGAGGATTTTTTTGAGCAGTCTATCCCTTTGTGTAAAAGCATTTCTTGTATTGCTGAACTAAATCTCCCAACATATTTTACCAATAGTCATATTGTTTTGTCTTGCTTGGAACTGTAGCTCATACACAGCTACAGAAAGGCAGTGAGAATTAATGCTACAAATGTAATCAACAATAATGTTAGTTATGGCTTGATTAATTCACTGTGGGACTAAAGCAGAGATTTAGACCTTGGGATATATATATTTCATGTCTTTAATGGAAATCTTTCTTTTTAGAGAAAGAACTATTTTGTGGCCTTTCTATTTTGTTCTTCATATGAAATTTTACAGGTTTGGATAGAAAAATGAAAAATAAGACATGAGGTAGATGGTAAATAGCCTGAGTTATATTTTAAACAAAGACTTTGTCACTACACAAAGGAATCAACATATTAATATTGAAATTCTGGCCTTCTCTGGTCATCAGTATACCCTTAGACTTAGCATAGTACATTCCCAATCTCTCACTCAGTTTGACTTGTTAAAAATATTGTACAGGAAATCCTTGACTTATGACCACAATTGAACCCAACATTTCTATTGTTAAGTGAGACATTTGTTACATTGGTTTTGCCCCATTTTATGACCTTTCTTTATAGCCACAATTATTAAGTGAATCACTGCAGGTAATAAGTTAGTAACATGGTTGTTAAGTGAATCTGGCTTCCCCATTGACTTTGCTTGTCAGAAGGTTGCAAAAGATATTGACTGTACGTAACAGTCTGAGTCAGTTGCCAAGCATTTGAATTTTGATCACATGATCATGGGGGTACAGTACATACAGGTTACAAAAGTTGTAAGTGTGAAAAATGGACATCAATCACTTTTTTCAGTGCCATTGTATCTTTGAATGGTCACTAAATGAACTGCTGTAAATTGAGGACCATCTATATTCATTCTAAAGAATACTAAATATTAATTTAGTAATTAATTCTCATTAATTGGCATTTTCTAGTGATGCTAGAAACTATGTTGTGAATAAGGAGGTTGCTTCCCTCCACTATGACAGCCATTAGATAAGAATCTCTCCAGTCCATTTGCAACTTTTCAAATGTTCTCAGAAGTAGAAAGCCTTGAAGTACAGTATTTATCATGTTTCCATATTGAGGGTGGAAGCTAGGTTGTATGAAATAGTCTGGATGTTATACTGTTTAATGTTTTTGCTAGGATTTTTTTTAATGATGTGTGTGTATGTATGTTGTTAATATGTCTACAGTCACAAATACTGTCCTGTGTGAATTAGTATGTCGTGTTTATTATTCTTATTTGATAGTGCAGTAGCTCTGTATCATTAATCTTTTGTTCTGAGCACTACCAACATTATTTCAGATGGTTGATCAAATTCTAGTCAAACCAATGAGGCAAATGGTGAAACATTTTTCCCTTGCCCAAGCAAACATATGAAAAGTGAATTAAAATATTCTTCATTGCAGTTGCATCTCACCAATTCTTTTATCACAGAGGGATGCTGGTGATGTGTTTATTGGCAATACCTTAATTTTTTTTTTGTATTGCAGACAATACAATTCAGTGATCCAAAATTAGGCTGCTTGCTATCTGGTGATGCTTCATTCTTCTTACTCTTCCTGTTCAGTGGTTGGTTGGATTACAATTATAGAATCCAGCCAAGCTGAGTATTACATTCGAATGCTTTTCAGTAGGCTGACCTTTTCTTTCCGACAATTAAATCACCTCTTCCTATCAAAAACTTCCTTGAGATATTTGCCACCATTAGAGCTGAATAATAAAAACAATAAAATATTGAAAGATAAAAAAATAGCAATAATAGCACAGCAAGGAATGCAAAAGCCTACTTTAGTCTTCTGAACCATGCAGCTTTCCAGCAGTGTCAGCAATTGGGACTTCAGGAGAGATCAGAAAAATGGCTAAATCAGGAACAGTTCTATAAAGTTATTGTGCTAGTAACTTTCAATTAGAATGTGGGGCTATAGGACTTGGCCTGAGTTATATAAAGTGCTCTTCTTGGTATTTTTGAGCAGGATGGATATCACATAATTTATTTCAGTTTAGGAGCATTGCCCTATCTATCCTTAGGGAACTGATATAGATTTTCACAATGGATATCGGGAGACTTAATTTACTCTGCAATTTTAAACGAATGAATATAATTCTCATTAACTTCATTGCTAAAGCTGATTGGTTGAAATACAGTACAGTAATTAATTGAATATACCACTCTTCTGGATTTTCAGTTTAATTTTTTGGCTCAAGCCCTACATTAAAAAGCCTTAAAATGCATATCTTGGATTTGGCAAGACTGTGCAATATTTGTAAATTATGGAAAAGATGCACAAATAAATATGACTTTTTTCAAAATTTGCAGAATATGTGGATATTGGACGGAATTAACTTAATTAATTAAATAGTATGACTTGGAACCTGATCAATTTGTCCCTATTTCAGATTTGGCAGATGAATAACAGTTGGTACACTTTAGTGGCATGACATTAGTTGTCTGTAGATTCCCAAATGGCAACAGTTTATGCTGGAATCCACAGTGGGGTCTAGTTTAGTTCTGGAAGACAGCAGGTCTTGTTATATAAGTAGGGAGGGCAAATGACAATTCAGCTACAACCTTAAACATTTATGAAGGTATCATGTGTTTCCTCTTTAAACAATAATCATGAAATTAAAATTGTAGTTATGACAAAAAAATGTTATTCATGGAAAAGTGTAAAGGAAATTATTTTTATGGAAATTGACTTTTTTTAAAATAAGAAATATATACAATTACATGGGATGGCAGGATAGCTTTTTAAAAAAACCAAACCTTTCTCTTCTTTTATTCTGCTAAGACATTGTTGATATTATTTTACAGCAGCAATGTGCACTTTGTATTGGTGCATCCCATGGTATCCATCTTATGAGTGTCACTATTAAGCAAAAGAGGAACTAAAAGCAGTGACCATATAATTTGGTGTGATGAGTCCACTTCCATGTGATCCTGCCTATTAAAATTTGTAAGCATCTTATAACACAGTCTTAGCAATTATTGAATTGTGTTTTGGAAAATATTTACCTTTTCTCTGCAGCAGATGTGAGATTTCTGTCCCCTGAAGAGCAAGTTAAGGTGTTTGATGCAGATGCAGTTTAGAGTGAAAAAAAAGACATTTTATAGTCCATATTTAAGCCATTAAAAGAGCTGGAGGATAATATACTGATAGAAACACACACACAATCAGAAGTACAAATGAAATATCTATCCATCAGTTTCTTGCTCCATATTTCTTACTCTATTTTCTTATTAAATTTCAAATCTTGTTTCCAAAGCAGTGGTGGGATTCAATTTTTTTTACTACTGGTTCTGTGGGTGTGGCTTGGTGGGTGTGGCTTGGTGGGCATGGCAGGGGAAGGATACTATATAATCTCCATCCTCTCCCACCCCACTAACCTGATTTCCAGCTCCGTTCTCCCATGCAGGGCAACAAAAAAAGACCCAGCCAATCAGCTGGGACTCAGGAGGCAGAGAATAGATGGGGGTGGGACCAGTCAGATTGGTATTTGCCAGTTCTCCGAACTACTCAAAATTTCTGCTACTGGTTCTGGTTCTTCAGAACTTGTCAGACCCTGCTGAATACCATCTCTGCTCCAAAGCATTTTCAACAAAGTGGTGTTGGTGTCTTGATGTGCAGGTTTCAAAAGAAGGGAATACATTAATTATGCAACTAGCAGATTCTGTCCCAAACACTCAAATCCCCCTTTTTCTCCCCAGAAGTTTGCTTCTTTCTCAAATGCTTTTCTGAAGGTATTTTATGATGTATTTCCCAGACAGATAGATAGAGAATTACTAGGAAATGAAAGAGATAACTACTAGGCAAAATATTTCTAGACATTTAACCTACAAATCAATTACACTAATTTCCATTCAATAATTTGAGGTGGCCAGTTTAGTGATGGCTTTATCATCCTCTTGAAAGACTAGGTGTTATGGATTAAGCCAACGCAGCGATACAACCCTAAACAACTTTACTTTACAGCAGGCTTGTAATCCTGCACTTCTCATTGACCCGCGAATAGTGAGTCATGATTGGTCGTTTTCGGCCAGTCTGATTGGCTGTTAAACGGGCCCCTCTTATTGGACACTTGTGAAAGTGGTAAATTGAAATCATTGGTTGTTTTGACAGCAGCCAGCTCTATAAAAGAGCTGCTGCTGCCCGAGTATTTGCTCTGTTCTTATTTTACAATAAAGAGTTGAAGTCACCGTTCGATGTCTCGTCTCCGTTCCTTGCACCCATGCCCAGGACTTAACACTAACTATGCCATTTTCTGATTTTTTGTTACTTCAAAGCAACCAAAATGATCACCAGATGGTGTTGTGAATGCATAAAGGTTTAATAAAGTTATCTTGAGCTTGGAGTCAAGTGCAGGGTTCTGGCCCTGCACTTCTGATTGACTGTTAATGGCAGGATCGGATTGGCCCGTTCAGGGGAATCTGATTGGCCATTAATGGGGCATTCATATTGGTTAACTGAGCTAGCGCTCCTGGATTGTTATTGGTTAAATAGTTATTGGGTTGCCTATATAAGGAAGGCTATAGCGGCCATCCAGTTTGAGCTGTCACACCATGTAAATAAAGAGTTGAAGTTCACCGTTCCACAGGCTCGTCTCCATTCTTTCTCGCCCATGCTCCAAACATAACACTGGCGACGAGGATGGGATGTGGAGACGTCGGAGCTGACTGAACTAAGAAGAAACACCGAGCACGTGACTGACAACACAACACAATGGAACCAAGTCCGGCGGCGGCGTACCACCCGCTCCGTTCGACCCAGTGCAAGAGGACTGGGAGTCCTACATGGATCATTTCCAAATGTTTTTGGAAACTAACAATTTAAAAGATGCCACAACCAGTGGTATTCCTAACGCATTGCAGACCAACCATATTTAAGAAGGCTAAAGCACTAGCCAAACCTGCAGAAGTAAAGGTGATGGACTGGGACGTCCTCGAACCCCTACTAAGAGCTCATTACGCACCGACCGTGCCCATGCTCATGAGACGGCACGAGTTCTATCAAAGAAACCAGCGGAAAGGAGAAAGCGTCGCCGACTTCATAGCAGACCTCCAAAATCTGGGAGGCCTCTGCGGATTCGCCGATTTGGAAGAGGCGTTGAGAGATCGAATAGTTCTGGAATTAGATGCACCAGGCGTGCAGAGCAAGCTGATGGTGAAAGACAACATCAGCCTTGCCGATGCAATCGCTGATGCTACTGCAGCAGAAGCAACCAGGAAGTCGGCTGCCCAATTATGCCACAACCGCATTCCGGTACACCAACCGACAGGCGACATTTTACCCAAGTCAGACGGACAGCTATCAACGGCCCACCACAAGGACCTCTCTTCATCGTCAGACAGTGACGAAGAAGAGGTTCATCGACTGCGGTCTGACCGGGACCCCTACCCGAAGTCCCTACACCCATGCACCGGCTGTGGAGCCAACCATGCCAGGTCCGAATGCAAATTCCGCAACGCGCTCTGCCATGAATACGGGAAGAGAGGCCACATCGGACGGGTCTGCCGAAGCTTCCAAGGACCCAGCCAGGCCTCAAAAGGGGCTAACTATCGCCAATCGACAGGAAACCGTCCTGTAAGGTGAGAACCAGTAAACCACTCTTACAGAAACCGAGTTTTGAATTGCCCCACGAAGTGAGAAGAGGCTCACCAGACGATCATTATCGGTCACGCCTCTGCCTTGGATGCCAAGAAAATCCGAATTACAGTGGCTATCGAAAATCAGCCTTGCCAAATGGAAGTCGACTCGGGATCGTCTCTCTCGATGGTTTCCTGGAAGACCCTCAAGCAACTCATCCCCACTATCCAGCGCCAAGACCTCCGTTCCCAAAGACTTATTCTTAAGGACTATCAAGGGAATCAAATCCCTGTCATTGAATCCAACTGAGTCCGGGTCTCATGCAACAATCGCACAGCGTACTTACCGCTAACTGTGATCAACAAAGATCGGCCTAGCCTGCTAGGCCTCCAATAGTTCACACCACTTGGCATTGAAGTGGCAGGCATAAATCGAGTCAGCGGCAGTGACTGGGAGGAGGACCTCATCCATGAATTCAGGGACGTCTTCGCGGAAAAATTAGGCGAGTACAAGGGGACCCCAATATCGTTCAGCCTAAATCCAAAGATAGCTCCCATCCGCCATAAGCCCCGTCAAGTTCCATTTGCCTTAAAGCCGAAAATCAACGAACAGCTCGATAAATTAGTAGCTCAGGGGGTGCTAGAGCCAACCGATCACTCTCCCTGGGAGACCCCAATTGTAACACCAATTAAGCCGGATGGTTCAATTCGAATTTGTGGGAACTACCGGGCCACCCTGAACCATGCCCTACAGCAAAATGCTTATCCGGTGCCGGTGGTGCAGCATCTCCTTCATTCCCTGGGGGGCGGAAAAGTCTTCGCTAAACTAGACTTAGCTCAGGCATATCAGCAACTACCTGTTGATGAAAAGACGGCACAGGCACAAACGATTGTGACGCACTGAGGTGCCTTTAAATGTACCCGGCTCCAATTCGGAGTCAGTGTAGCCCCGGGAATTTTTCAGAGCCTTATGGAGAAGCTACTACAAGGGATTAACGGCATAGTCCCCCACTATGACAATGTATTAATTGCTGCACCTACAAAAAAAATCTTACGGGATCATTTAAAACTAGTTCTACAGAAATTCCAAGACGCCGGTCTTAAAGTGAAAAAGAATAAATGTAAACTGTGTACAGATTGTGTTGAGTTTTTAGGGTATCTAATTGACAGTCAGGGTATTCACCCTACCGACAGTAAATTGAGAGCAATAAAAAACGCTCCCAGACCTCGGAACAAGGCCGATCTCCAGGCCTTATCAACTTTTATAACATATTTCTACCACATAAAGCAACTGTCGCTGAACCATTACATCGTTTACTAGACAAAAAAGCAATTTGGTTATGGGGTCATAAAGAATAACAGGCTTTCCGTAATGTAAAAAAACTACTGACTTCTGACGCTGTACTCATGCAGTACAATGAGACTTTGCCGTTAAATATCACATGTGATGCTTCGCCTTTCGGAGTGGGCGCCATTTTGAGCCATGTACTGCCTAATGGTAACGAAGCCCCTGTTGCATATTTTTCAAAGACGCTTTCAAAAACTGAGCGAAATTATAGCCAAATCGATAAAGAAGCCCTCGCAATTGTATCTGCCGTTAAAAGATTTCACAAGTACGTGTATGGCCGGGCTTTTACTATCGTGACTGACCACAAACCGTTATTGGGGATAATAGCCAGAGATAAGCCGACTCCCTACATATTATCCCCCAGGATGACTCGCTGGTCAGAATTCTTGGCTGCTTATAATAATCAGCTGCAATACTGCCCAGGGAAAGCCATTCCCCATGTCGACGCTTTGAGCCGAGCACCGCTTTCAGAGACTCTCGACGACCCCACGTTACAGATCCATGCACTGCCATTAACCGCCCGAGATATCATAAGAGAAACCAGATGAGACCCCACCTTAGTGCGAGTCCTAAGCTGGGTAGAATGCGGATGGCCATTGGACCAGTTATCAGATGACTTCGCACCATTCAAGACTCGACAAACAGAGTTGTTCTCTCAAAAGGGTTGTATCATCTGGGGTGATAGAGTCGTTATCCCAGAACGACTCCAACAAGCAGTACTGAGAACCTTGCATGATGGCCACCCCAGTATCGTGCGAATGAAAGCCCTCACACGAAGCTACGCATGGTGGCTGGACATCGACAAGCAAATCAAGAATTGGGTTAAAGCTTGTCATAGATGCCAGGAAGTGAGCAACGCCCCACCAAAAGCAATCCCAACCGAATGGGAGACACCACGGGGACCCTGGTCCCGTATTTACCTGGACTTTGCTGGGCCGACCAAAGGCCACACCTTTCTTCAAATTGTCGATGCCTACTCAAATTGGCTTGAGATTCACCGCATGACAAACACGACCACCGAAGCTGTCATCAAAAGATTGGAAAGACTGTTTGCAACCCACGGATTACCAGACCTTCTGGTATCTGACAACGGGCCCAATTTACCGTGCTGTCTTTCGAGCAGTACCTGGCTGACCGCGGCATCTGACATGTGCTCACCTCGCCTGCGCACCCTGTGACCAATGGCAGGGCTGAGCACATGGTCCAATTTGTTAAGGAAACTTTGCAGAAATTAGACTACGATAACATCGATGACAAAATCAACCGAATCCTTTTTCTACAACACATCACACCTCACAGTGTCACCAACAAAACTCCCGCCGAATTGCTAATGGGACGAAAGCTCCACTCCCATCTTGACCGGTTACACCCAGCTTATGAACCGGAAAAACCACTCGGATCCAGTGGCCGATGCCATACCTTCCAGGTAGGCGATTTGGTGTACGCTAAAAACCTATTGGGCGATCTGCTGTGGGTAGAGGTGACAGTAATCCATGTAACTGGCCCGAGATCCTACCTTGTACAATGCCTTGACGATAGACTATGGAAATGCTATATCGATCAATTACGATCATGGCTCCGGTCGGGCATTTCTGAACTCCCTTATGACCAAACTGAGGGGGGGGGGAGATACAGAAGAAGATGAAATTCAACTAGAGGAAAACCCATTTGAAGGGAACGATAGCGGAATAGAGACACAGGAATTGGAACCAGAGATGGGAGTAGGTTCACCTCAGGGAGTTGCCGAAGATATTGGTGACAACGGAAACGCGAACTCTGAACCAGAGGCAACCCCTTCACCAAACAACGATCTACCTCAGCGAGATTGCAGCTAAATGCAAAATGCACAGCGAAAATCAAGCAGACTAATAAAGCAACCGTCCTACCTTAGGGACTATGTAACTGCGCCCTGTAAACAGAAGCCAGGGGGAAGGAATGTTGTGAATGCATAAAGGTTTAATAAAGTTATCTTGAGCTTGGAGTCAAGTGCAGGGTTCTGGCTCTGCACTTCTGATTGGCTATTAATGGCAGGATCGGATTGGCCCGTTCAGGGGAATCTGATTGGCCATTAACGGGGCATTCATATTGGTTAACGGAGCTAGCACTCCTGGATTGTTATTGGTTAAATAGTTATTGGGTTGTCGATATAAGGAAGGCTATAGCAGCCATCCAGTTTGAGCTGTCACACCATGCAAATAAAGAGTTGAAGTTCACCGTTCCACAGGCTCGTCTCCATTCTTTCTCGCCCATGCTCCAAACATAACAGATGGAATGTAGTAGCACATGTTAAGAAAGGATTTTGATTCCATCCATGTAATTTTTTTTCTCACAGTTTACATGGACTCTATTTTTTCATCTGCTCTGTGGCCCATGATCACTTTCTACTTATATGGCCTACTATTAAGAGAACAAAGTAGTGATGATGTTAGAAACTATCCAGCAGCCATTTGCAAAAGGCATATATCCAAAAGTGCTTGAAAAATGGGAACCAACAAACAGTTCTTTTTTGACTCCTGTTGTAAATTCACGAGTGACAATTTTGAACAAGATCCTTTCACTGTGAAACTTGATAAACTGTTTGACATCCTCAACTGCAAGTGTCAAATTGTTCTGTGTGCCAAATTCAGCTGCCCTGCTGGCTGCAAAAAAGAAACTCACATTAACTGTACTTGCCCTAAGAAGGTGAAGGTATCATTGAAGGAACTTGCTTTCGTTAAAGGTAAGAGAGACAAGTTTGGTTCTTTTTGATCACACCAGATTGGTTTGCCTTAAGTGCCCGAGCAGAAATGACTAGTCAAAAGGCCAAAGTGGCAAGACAGTGAGAGACAAAGGTTCACTAAATTTAAGCAGAGAAGTATTCCAGACATTTCAATACTGACAAATGAAGTAATTATCTCTTATGATGAAAATGAAAGACAGATGTCTGATAATGAAGAGGAAGAGAAATGTGATGGAAGTTATGAAGGGGCCTTAGACCAAACACACATGACCTCTACTTCAAAAGGAACGATAGAATTCAATAAATTAGAAATAACAAATGTCACTATGAAGAGCATATGTTTCAGTGTTGGTCTACATGCCACTGCTGCCATTACCACACCCACTTTCATAGATGCTGGCTTGATCACTGAAGAAGAAAAGAAACTTGTAGTTGACCACAATAAAGTTAATGGAGCCGAGGAAAAAATTATGAAGTCTCTACATTAAGAATTTGATGAGTTCTGTATGAAGGGTGAAATAGAATGCATCTTGTTGGACAGCAATATAGATGCAACCAAAGTTATGCTGAAAGCAAACAGTTTAGACCAGCAATTCCCTAGTACCACCAAAAAAGAATATTATTCTATGTGCAGTGAGCTGGGTGGATGACATCCTTATCATTTCACTCCAGAGAAAGACTCAGAAACAGGAAAGCCTGCTCAAGTGATTGCAGATAATCTGTTGTATTTCATGAAGAAGAAAAGCATTGACAAAAGCTTAAAAGCCATTGGAGGAGATTCTACAAATGTTAATACTGGCTGTGAAAGTGGTGCAATTCAGTGGGTAGAGGTCAAGCTTGATCAGAAGTTGATCTGATTTATGTATGCACTCCCCGAATGAATTACCCCCATGACACTTAATTACACCATTAGATGGGAAGACCTTGTCTAACAATAAATGGACAGTTAAAATTGGTAACATGCTAAACACTGCAACAGAACTTGACATTGATCCTTCATTCACCAGAATTTCAATTGGTGAGCCTCTCATTTCCCAGAGTGACTATGTTGTAAAGGATCTCTCTACTGATCAAGCATATGGATATATGGGTATACAGGCAATAAGGACAGGAGAATTTCCTATAGATCTGGCTCGGCCCATAAGCCAATTGCAAATAGGCTTTGCCAAATATGGGTTTCAAAACATGGCTTTAAAGGCAAAAATCTCCAAACCTGAAGAACAATAGTGAAATAAATTATTGGTGTGTACTACCCTTGCATCAGTATCAACATCAAAGTAAAATATTCCTGGATTGAAGGCTTTTGTCATGTGTTTTTTCCAGCTGCAGCACATCAGACTGCAAAAGAAAGTGTCAGCCTTCAAGATTTTCTTCTTTTGCTTTGCATCTTTTGACTGTCATAAGTAACGGGGGGAGGATGGGAGGTGGTGCATTCTTGCTTAGGTTTCTATTTCTTGCTTAGCTTTCTCTTCTCTGCGCAGCTGCAAACCTTATCAAAGTATGTCAAGGTCAACGGCAGAAGCCTCATCACCACCTGAAGATGTCCACATGATGACATCCACAATTTTTAATTGAAAGAACCATCTGAACTATTGGGGGTGGGAACATTGCCATCACTTTGTATATGTGATTTACGTGCCTATTTTCTCAAATTCAGAATTCTTTTGTTGCTACCACTTGACTTCCAGTAAAAGATATCTTTTCTCTAATTAAAAGAGTCTAAATATTTCTTTCTTGGATTTTGAATAGAGCACCAGCTGACATTAGGCTATAGTAGATGCTGTTTTGCCAACCATTCAGCACTCAGCATGTTATGCTTTCAGTGCAATGATAATCCAGACACTCTTGTGTTCATATGACATTCAAGAGAGGAGAGCTGGTGTGCAAAAGGACAGTGACTTGACAGGTGCAGATGATGATGTGCTGGGAGATTTTTCTGTACATGAAAGAAAAATGCCTTTAATCAATGCCAGAGCATCCACTTTGCTGGAGCTGATTGACTAGTCTGAAGGTGTATATGAGCCACCTTTGACATGCAAACTGACTACAGTGGAAATAAAGAAGTTCATTGATGAACCAATGTAAATACCACAGTGCTCCTATCATGCCCAGTCAATAGAGAGCTATGTGAAACAGGTCAGAAAGGCAGCAAGCTGAGTATATATATGTGAGAAATGTGAGGGTTATATCAGAGGCCAAGAAGCAAGTCAACGGCTGATGTCAAAGTACGAATCAAAATAAGACTTGATGAAACTCAAACATTTTTGCAACTCAGATAATTGCTTTCTGATGTTAATTTCTGATTGCTTAGCTAAATAAGATTCATGCAGAAAAAACTTTAATTTTGGTAGCACCAGGTATAATTTTGAGAAGATAAAGTCAACAGTATTTGGATTACAAGAGACTTTTGTAGGGTATAGGATCAGACATGCATTTACCATACACCAAGCTAAACATTGTGCAATTGCAAAAATAACAGAAGATTTGAATTCTTGGTGTAAAAATAAATATTTTCAGAATTCCTCACTGAAAAAAATTGCAAAAATTAATTTTCACCCCATGAAATGATATGCACTACGAAGCCTTTGGCAGTTGCTTTTCATCACACTTGCAATTCCAGGATGGAAAAAACATTGAGAGAAAAGTAGGCCCAAATCAATGATTTTTTTAAAAAAAGAATTGGTTTGTTATTTATGCATTTACGATTTGACCTCATTAAGTGAATTAAGGACTTTTATGGCTATATTAGAATTGACTGATGTTTTAGTGAAAAATTCAGTTGTTACCTGAATATGTTTATTGTCAGCCTATCCTAAATTCCAATTCAGATTTGCTGAACAAAGTTAGTATTTATTTCAATGAAGTTAGTAATTTAGCAGCATTGATGACTCTTCCAAATTAATTTTCTTTTAATTTTGTGCAGACGTTCTGCACTTCAGTTTGGATGTCTAGTTTTACAAATTTAAAAAATAACCTGTGGTGTAAATTTATTTCTATAGCTCCAATTTCAGTAAATACTGATCATGAGATGCATAACATTAGTTTTTCTTTCAGTTTCACTGTTTTCATTGTCTTTCTTTCAATCCCTTTCACTGAAGAGGTTTTGAATTCTATTGTGTAATCTTCTACAATTAGGATCACTTTTATTGTCTATTGTAATATTTGACGACTGTAATCTCATTATTTGTAGTCTCATTGTTTTTTCAGGAAATGTTCATTACATTAAAACAAAAAAGACATTTGTTTGTTTGTTTGTTCATTCATTCATTCATTCATTCATTCATTCATTCATTCATTCATTCATTTATTTATTTATTTAATCGCCTTTACTACTTACAAACAAATCAAGGCAGCAAACATATCCAACATACCTTCCTTTTCTTTTTTCCTCACAACAACAATCCTGTGCGGTGAATTGGCTGAGAGAGAGAGAGACACTGGCCCAAGGTCATCCAGCTGGCTTTCATGGCTAGAATTCAAAGTCTCCTTATATCTAGGCTGGTGTTTTAACCATTAGATTAAATTAGGTCTCTCCACTAGACCACTGACTTAATTTATGAGAAAGGCTATTGAGCAATTGAAAAGCATTTGCTACAGTTGTTGATAAGTCCAGTTAGGAAAAACAAAAAAAATACTTTTAGTTAGTAAAGATCAAGAACAGGTTGAAAGTCAATTAAATGCAATTTTTTAAATATATTTTTCTACTTCGATTAGCAATAGATCTACATTTTTGTGATTTCCACCTAGATGCCTGGAGGATGTGCCATGGCAATCATTACTTAATTGTGAAACAAAGTACCACAGGGTGACTTAAAAGTAAAATTAGAGTGCCATGAAAAATGAAATACAGTACTTAAGTAAGTACCCTTGTGAAAATATGTATCTATTTCCCAGGGATGGGATATGAAAGGGTTAACTACCAGTTTGGGATTTACAAGCTTCCCTGCCCACTTTAAGCCACACCCTGTAAATCATCATAAATCATCATTAGTCATTAGTACAGCTGCCTTTTAAGAAGCAGCCTTTGAAACAGCCCTCTTTTCTTGTTATATTTAACTGTAGCTGTGGTTCGTTTGGCAGTTGAAGTTGAAAAATCAGGAAATAAAGATCAGGTAAGAGTCTGGGTGGGCAGGTGGGCAAAAACATCAGCAGACATAGAACCGGTTCTATGTCTGCTGCTCTTCAGAGCTACCGGTTCTACAGAGGTGGACAGAACTGGTAGAAACCCACCCCTGCTATTTCCATTCAAAAGTGTAAGTACTGTATATTTTTCCGTTCCATTATCCTTATAACCTTAAGATAATGTTGGTTTGAACAATTCAGTCTTATATCTCCTAGATAAAAATGGTTGCATCTCACCCTGGGTTATTAACCTTGGAATGTGTTATCCTTAATGTTAGACTGCCTTCAATTTGATACAGAAAATGTACGCAAGAATAGCAATGGCACATTCAGATAATATTTTATTGTTGATATAGTGACCATTCTTAAATGATATACAATCAAACCCTGCTTGATTTTTGGGAGGGAGGTGCTATTGCAGAGGTATTCAGCAAGTTCTGACCAGTTCTGGAGAATTGATAGCAGAAATTTTGAGTAGTTCAGAGAACCGTCAAATACCACCTCTGACTGGCCCTGCTTTCACCTATTCTCTGCCTCCCGAGTCCCAGCTGATTGGCTGATCTTTTGTTGCCCTGCACAGAGAACAGAGCTGGAAAGCAGGTTAGTGGGGTGGGGAGGGAATGGGATTTTGTAGTAACCTTCCCCAGGAGTGGGAGGGAATGGAGATTTTACAGTATCCTTTCCCTGCCACACCCACCAAGCCACACCCACCAAGCTACGCCATGCCCACTGAGCCACTCCCACAGAAACAGTAGTAAAAAAACATTTACTCCCACCACTGTGCTATTGGTATTGTGACTTATTGAAAAGCTAGTTCTTCTGCATACTAATGGAGACAAAGATTTTTATACAGCCATCTCTACCTCACTATCTAGTTCACTTCCTCTGGATAACACATGGGGAGGAGAGAATGGAGAATCTGATTTCTTGAAATGGCCAATTATATTATTGGGATAAGGAAGGTTTTTTTTGCTACAAAAGGGATTCTTTTAAAATAATAAATAACAGAATTAACATCTGTAACTTCATAATTTGATAATCCTGTTTGTTTGCTTGCTTAAATAAGTGGTAGTGTTGGGGAAAGGCTGGACTGTGTGGTATAAATTCCTCAGACATGAATCCAACTGGCACCTCTTTTCTGCTGTGTTCATTTTCCCTAGACATTTCTTTGCTCCCAACCTAGCTTTGACTTGAACCCTAAGGTTAAGCCTTATCTGAGCAATGAAGGGGGGGGAAGGTTAGATAACCTAACAGAAATCAAAAGTCCTATATCGTTAAATTAGAAATACATTTGTAATATTCTTACACAATAAAGTCCATCATTTATTAATGACCCTAACTCATCTAATTAATTAGTGGCATTAGATGTATTGAAGGGACAATGCTGAGAATTTCTCAAAACTATTGCTACTAAAACAAATTAGCTCTACTGAAGAAATTAGCTAAATTTTCCTCCGCCCCCCAAATTTAACAGTTAAAACAACAATAACAACTATCACAGATCAGTCTTTGGTGAAATAAAGTTCCTTTCACTCATATACCTGAGGCTTGGAGAAAACCTGTCATCTTTTATTTAACAGTTTCATTGTGATACATAATGATTCAGAGGTAGACCACTGCTGCTTTACACTTTCCCACATTAATAACATCTAATTAACTTTCATTTGAACCTTCTCAACTGGATTACTTGATCTTTATGTAAATTTCTTTTCCATAAAAATGTAATCCAAATGCTAATCTTTCTCTTCTCATTAGAAGCAATAAAAGTGTTTGCTGAAATGAGCCACCTATTTTGATAATACTCCAGAACAATTTCTGATCAAAAACATTTTAATAGCAGGTTTGATAGAATGGTAGCAGGGTAAGCTTTTATTTTCATTTAAAAGCTTTGGAGGAAAGACAGTAGCTAAAGAACTTCAAAATAAAGGCTTTAATAAGTATTAAGACAATGAACAATTTAACATTTTCTGAAGCTTCATAATAAAGTTTCTTCTGAGACTGTTAATTGCATGCCTTAATTATACTTGTAGAAATACATGAAACATTTCCTGAAACCAAAAACAGAAACAAAAACAGAAATCACACACACACACACACACACACAGAGAGAGAGAGAGAGAGAGAGAGAGAGAGAGAGAGAGAGAGAGAGAGAGAGAGAGAGAGAGAGATAGTATAGGTCTCCCATGAGAGCAGGGATTGGACTAGGTGATCTCCAAGGCCTCTTCTAACTCTATGACTGTCACTGTTGTATTTGTGTGTGTGTAACTAAAAAATAATATAACAGGGCATGTTCTGCCATACACTCCAGCAAAACAAAATGAATGTGATCTTTTTTTGCACCTATATTTAACACTGCATAAATTGGATGTGAAGTGAATAAACAGATAAGTCACTTTCCCAATGTATGGCTGGGTTGTGACCAGCTTAAAATAGTCAGTCTAAATCAAAATGTGTTTATGTGGTGTGGGGTTAATGTTTCTTATGAACCGGTTATTATGGCTTATGAAGCATATTGTATGGAGATTGTTGTGTGGGAAGTTTGACTTTCCAGTACCCTGTGGTTAAAACAAATATGGTTTATCCTAATGTTTAGTCTCCAAACTTTTGGAAGGGAACATTCACACTTACTGCACCAAATATATATTTGCTTGCACACATTTGTACAAACATTTAGGATGACACACAACCTTGTTGGCTTGACCATTACAGTTCCAGCATGTTTAGAAATCACATGTTAACAATTGTCAGATGGATTTTCAATTTTGTCTACTATATGTAACTTTTCTATACAACTGATAGAATGCCGCAAGAGGTCGTTTTCAGGGATGGGATTCAAATTTTTTAACAACTGGTTCTGTGGGCATGGTTTAGGTGGTGGGCATGGCTTGGTGGTCATGTTTTTGGCTGGATGTGGCCAACTCAATATCACTCACATCGAGGCATGCATCTCCTCACCTGGCCTCTCAAGACTGTGGGGATGCTACAACAGTTGTAAGTGTGAAAAATGGTCACAAGTCACTTTTTTCAGTTCCATTGTAACTTTGAATGGTGACTCCACACAAGCAAAGTACCAGCAAAGGAGGGGGAAAAACTCCAGAGATGTTCCTGAGACAGGAAGTCTAGTCCTGTTAAGAATGTAATAAGGGTTAATGGAGAATCAGTTTCTGTAAGCAACACCAGAATGTTTCCTTCCTGCCTTCCTTACAGGATTAGGTCAGTAATTTCTTCTAACAACTTGTTCTCCGAACTGCTTAGAATGTTAACAACCTGTTCTAGCGAATAGGTGCAAACTGGTAGAATCCCACCCCTGGTCCTTTTGTTTGTATATTCATAACAATGATATGAGAATTCGAATAATTCACATGTATGGCAACTGAACTCTGGAGTCTTACATCTCAAAACAATATGTAGCAATAGCACTTACACTTATATACCACTTCATATTGCTTTACAGCCCATTTTAAGTTGTTTACGGAGTCCGCATATTGCTCCAATAATCTGGGCCCTCATTTTACTGACCTTGGAAGAATGGAAAGCTAAGTCAACCTTGAGCTGGTTAAGATCGAAGTAATCGAACTTCTGGCAGTGAGCATAATTAGCTGGCAATACTGCATTCTAACACTGCATCACCAAGCTCATATATGAGGGAAACATTGCAAAAATAAGATAATATCCCATTCTTATATATACTTCTTTGTGAAGGCAAATAATTGCATGTAAACTATCCAAAAAGAAGACAGGGCTTCTGAACCTCAAATGATTGTGCAGGAAATAGGATTTTATTTCATATGGTTTGCACTGCAAAATACAGAAGATATCAATCCCTACCCAAATTTCATTTAACACTTAAGATGCAGAAGCCTTGATCTATCTGTGGTAAAATACACATAACAAAGATATAAAAAATTGTACTAATCAAATAATATATATATAGAATAAATGGTCACTGGCTTATTTATATACATACATACATACAAATAGTATGTGTGTGTGTGTGTGTGTTATTGTTCTAAAAATATTAAAAAGTATGTTTTCTATATTTCTTTAAAAAATAATTCAACTTGATTTTACATTTCTAACCATTTAAGATAATGAATTGTCTATTTTTTTTTGCAATCAATGCAAACATTTGTACCAGTCTGCTTTAAGTGTAATATTAACTGTGAGTTTGACATTTTTCTTACATTGATTCTCATAGTGTTGTATGCCAATTTTTTTGGATGTAGTTCTGAAGTGGTATTCAGCAGGTTTTGACCAGTTCTGGAGAACCTGAATTTTGTAGTGGAAATTTTGAGTAGTTCGGAGAACTGGCAAAAACCACCTCAGACTGGAGATTTTACAGTATCCCTTCCCTGCCACGCCCACCAAGCCACACCCACCAAATGGTAATAATTTTTTTTGAATCCCACTGATGCAGTTGGATGCAATTCTACATCCATTTAACCATACTGTAGTCTTTCTTTCTTCACTTTCTTCACTTTCTGAATCGTGTTTTAACAACTAGTGATCAATAAGCCCCAATAAACCTGAATTTTGTATGATGAGGTTTTTTTAAAACCTCTCAATATTGCACTTTGTTTTGGTAATTCCTTTTGTACTATACAAATTATAGATATTGAAAGCAATGAGATGATTCTGCCTGTACTGAGGAGAGAATCTCAAAGAATTTCATCTTTGTCTTATTAATAATAATAGTTTGCAATCTATATGAATTATTGCCCTTTCACTGATTCAATCTCTCTGTACATTCTTTCATGAAAATATATTCTGCTGCTGGATTGCAAAGATAATTCACTGTACTTGAACTTCCTCTTTTTGTTCTGCTGCTTTTTGTACTATGCCACATCATCTAGTCATCCCTATTAGTCATTTATATCTAGCTCAGTGCTGACACTTCGAGTGGTGGCTGAAGTTATCCATTCTTCAATGCTTTTCTCAGGGTCAGATACAAATTCAAAATTAGCTTTTCCTTCTGCTTTTCTTATAACATATTTTAGATCTAACAGTGAATAAGAGCGAGAAGTGTGTTTCAATGAGTACAATGGTATATTTGAAGAATACATTTTTAGAAAACCAGATGAACACTAAAGCAGCATTTGAGAATGTTTTGGGCAAACAGATCCATTTTCATGAAGCAAGGGATGTGTCATAGTTGGGTTCTTGATTTCAGTGAAATAGGTAACTTGGAGGTACCAATAAAATTATTAATCACTTGTCTTTAATAAGTTGGTGGGCAAAATGAAAACTGACAATCTATGATAAAACATTGTGCAAATTTATTTGGAAGTAATTCCCATGGTACTCAA
Source organism: Hydrophis major (assembly GCA_033807585.1). NCBI lineage: Eukaryota > Metazoa > Chordata > Lepidosauria > Squamata > Elapidae > Hydrophis > Hydrophis major. The sequence goes on along the minus strand of CM066333.1, from coordinate 49,212,264 downwards.
TTTCCCTTTGAACAGTCCTCTTTAAACCCACCTGTTGGTTGGGTTGCAGTATCATCAGTATGCAGATAATCACATATTACCATCTTCTTGGTATGTGAGAAAGACTTTCAGAAACAAGGTGATACTGCAGGGCTGTCAAACTCTTGACCTGTGGGCTGGATGTGTCACATGCTGGCCACACACACGCCCAGTTTAGCAAAGGGGGAAAGTCCCGATATGTCATGTGATGCTGCCATGACGATGTGAATTTGATATCTCTGCTGCGATGCTGCCTAAAGAATGATCAGACAAAAGAGGGTACAGCCCATAGCTGCATAATGGAAGGAGAAAGAATTTCAGAATGCTCTATAACTTCTCAGGCTATTAAGAAACTGGGAGATTTGTACTTCAGGCTTGCACGTTTCTGTTGATATAGCTTTACAATCAAGTAAAAGTTGCTCATCTGCTTTGTTTCCTACCTGGTATATCTGGGAGAGCTGACCCCAGTTTTGAAAATCTGAAAGTACAAATGTCTTGCATTTTCCTTATGGGCTGAGAAATTAGGGAAGATCTTAACTTATTTCTCTGCCCCTTTTGCAGCTGTGAGGTATGCCTTCTCTTATCTGACTATTCCCTAGGCAGCATTTCTTTCCCAGATTTGCCACACATTGTAGGAGTACATCACATTGGAGAAGGCCGAACAATTATGCATATTGGGATTGCCACTTTCTTCCCAAAGTTAATCAGCCTAGAATTACCCTGTAGATAAGTAATAGAGAAAGGAGAAGGAAGAATAGCACAGAAAATGGAGTATATGATATAGATAGAGAAAGCACAGAAAATAAGGTGTGAGGGATTAAGAATGACTACTTTATGATAAATGGGTTCTGTTAAGTCTGGAGCATGGGTGCGAATAATGGAGACGAGCCGGTAGAAACAGTGAACTTCAAACTTTTTATTTACATATTGTGACAGCTCAAACTGGAGGGCTGCTATAGCCTTCCTTATATAGGCAACTTATTAACTATTCAACCAATAGCAATCCTGGAGCGCTAGCTCCGTTTACCAATGAGAATGGCCTGTTAATGGCCAATCAGATGCTCCCGAATGGACTAATCCGATCCTGCCATTAACAGCCAATCAGAAGTGCAGGGCCAGAACCCTGCACTTGACTTCAAGCTCAAGATAACTTTATTTGGCATTATTCATTCACAACAGGTTCCCACTTGAAAAGCTTTATCCAGGGGTCCTTTCATTAGAGTCACTATTTTTTTTTCACCCATGCCAGGTGCGTGCTACTAATTGCATCTGGCAGAACACAAATAAATTATATTCTTTTGAGATTCTTTTTCAGTGGGAAAAGCACTTTCCATCTGCCTTAGTTACATTTGTGTGTTTTCAGAAGCTAATAAAGAATCATAAACTTCACAATGTAAAATGGTGCTGCTTCCAAACAAGTTCAATTTGACCCCTAAAAGTTTGTTTTAGAGGGATCTAATCATGTTCATCTATCTACAGTGTAAGTTTTTATGTATGTGGGTATATGGAGGCAGACACTTACTTGAAAATGATTAAAGGTCAAATTTAGATATATGTTATTTATTTATTTAAGCCCTAATATAGAATTCTATGCCCTAACCCTAACCTCCATAAAACTAATTTGCACAAATTCAGCTAGTTTCTATCTTATACCTTTAACATTACACCAAACTGGCTTCCAACCGTATTCTTAATGCTCACTTATTGAGTGCAGATGTATGCAAAGGATTGTATAAGAGTTTGGCTGAACATATTACAGAATAAAATAGGTGCATTAATCAGAAAACCTTCCCTGTTATAGAAGCTCTATAATTCTCTTTAAGGATCTGTGTACCAATCATGCTATTTCCTTAAACTGACTTTGAATGACTTTCACGAGAAACAGAATTTGAATCAAGTTCCACCATATCTCCACCATATTCACAACACTTTACATTACACCACAGTAGTTTACAACCATGAAATAATGAAATTTATCATTATTTGTCTTTAATTTCACTAAAGTTCTGAAATTAGGCTTAACTTAAGTATATATAACTGTATACATAAATTTTATATTATTCTTGCTCAGTTTGCTTTGTTATTTAACAGAAACAACCATGTTAAGATTATAAGTGCCATGCATTTGAAAAACCTTAAAACTAGAATCATATATACCATACTACCTGTACTACCATTGCTACTGCTTTAGAATACACCTAGACTTAACTAATGTCAGTAAGAAATATAAAGAAAAATGGATAGTGAATGTGGCAGTAGAGAACTGAAAAGAATAACAAAATACAAAGACATACAACTGGAAGTAGAACAAGTGTGGCAAAAGGAAGCAAAATTAGTACCAATAGTAATAGACACCTGGACACTTGAATAGACACTTGAACACCATTGATATTGATAAAATCACTATCAAGACAATTGCAAAATGCAGTTTTACTTGGCACAAATTACATCCACAAGTTAAACAAAAGTTAACATCATTAAACAACATCTGGATCTGCCAGGTCCTTGAGAATGACCTGATAAGTGGATTAAAATGCCAAATCCAGTCTAAACATCTGTCTATGTGACAAAACATAACTGCTATAAGGTTCTTGTTGACTTATGTTTCAAAGGAATTGAAAAAATAATAATGTGTAAAACTACTGATCTTTCCAAAAGAGTGTAAAACTCTGTCAATCTTCTATCTAGGAATCAGTCACCAGTAAGTTGTTTACCTATAAATAAAGATTTAACTTAATCTTCTTGGCCTGTTTTTTAGTTCATTCCTGCATCTGGAAACTAATTCAGAATTTGCCTTTTCTGATTCAGATTTTAGAAAAAAGAATTCTGCTTTATTACTCATCCATTCCCAAACTCTTTATGACTGTCCATCAAGTTCATACTTAATACAACATAGCTACCATTGTGCAGTGATAGTTACCCAATTTGCTATTTGAAATAATTCTTGCAACTGGTAGTGTAATTTCTCTAGTACAATGTTCCCAGTCTCATACATATGGTCCAAGAAAGTATAGAATATAATTTTTTATTGGCTAAGTGTGATTGGACATAAAAAGAATTTGTCTTTGGTGCATATGCTCTCAGTGTACATAAAGAAAAAATAAAATACATTCATCAAGAATCATAAGATACAACACTTAGTGATAGTGATAGGTTACAAATAATCAATCAATTCATACTAGGAAACAAAGCAATATAAATTATAAAGATACAAGCAACACGGTTATAGTGAAGAGATAGGTAATAAGAAGGATGAGAAGAATAATAGTAATACAGTCTTACTAAATAGTTTGATAGTGTTGTGGGAATTAGTTGTTTAGCAGAGTGATGGCATTTGGGGAAAAACTGTCCTTGTGTCTAGTTGGGTTTTTTTTTTTTTTTTTTTTTGGTAAAAGTTTTATTGATTTTAACAACAGACAAAAAACATATAAGACATAAAACATGACATAAAAAAAATAAAAAATAATTTTTTTTTTATAACATTCTTCATAAATTTACAGTGTATCAGTTGGTTTACCACTCCCTTTTGTGCATCCATTTCATAGTCATCAGAATAATTATATTACATAATAACTCACATTATCAATCATCAATAAAATATCCCAATATCATTACTGAACAATCATTTGACTATAATTTTACTAATTCATACTTAAGCGAGATAACTATAATTAAGTTAAATTATTTTATGACAAATTATGAAATCATACCAAATCTATCTTAATAAACTATTCTTAAAAATTATCAAAACCAAGAAAAATTATATATTCATTATTTCCTAAATTTCTAAATATTCTATTATCATATTGTATTATCTAATCATTGATAAAAAAGATCCCAAACTTCATAAAATTGTTTATCTTCTTGTTCTCTAATTTCAAATGTCAATCTACTCATTTCAGCACATTCCAATATTTTCTTAATAATTTCTTCCTCTAATGGTATTTTCTCACTCTTCCAATGTTTAGCAAATACAATCCTAGCTGCTGTTAATACATTTACAATCAGATACTTTAAATTTTTATTTTATATATCAGGTACGATTCCCAATAAAAAAAATCTCTGGTTTCAAATCTATGTGTTTCTTTATCATTTTTTCCAGCCATATGCGAATTCTAGTCCAATATTTCCTGGCCTCCTCACAAGTCCACCACATATGGTAATATGAGCCGGGTATCTGATGACATTTCCAGCACTTTTCAGATTTATTCTTGAACATTCTTGCTATTCTTGTCGGGGGAAAGTGCCACCTGTAAAACATCTTATACAAATTTTCTTTATATGCTGTTGACATTGTCATTTTATAATTTTGTGACCACAATTTTTGCCATTTCTCTAAATCAATCCCATATCCAAAATTCTTCCCCCAAGCAATCATTGTTTCTTTAACTTGTTCTTCCTCTAATTTAATTTCCAACAAATAACTATATAGTTTTTTAATCACTTTTTCATCAGTACCTGTCAAAATCCTATCTAAGTCAGTCAATTTATCATAAAATCCTTCTATTTTAGAATCTTTACCTTGCATGTATTTGCGCATATGAAAACCAATTCATCTTTATACCTTGTTCTTCTAAATTTTGCATTGTTTTATGTTTACCCTTTTCATCCAAAATTTCCCCATATCTAACTGTTTGTTCCTTCTTATAAGTTATAGGATATGAAAAAGCTTCAATAGTTGATAACCAAACTGGAATTTTCAAATAACATTGTTTCTTAGTTTTCTCCCAATTCAACCATAACGATTCCCGTTTATAATGCCTTCTAAAATAACCCTGTGATTTAGTTCCCTTATACCATAAAAAAGCATGCCAACCCAATAATAAATCATGACCTTCTAATGTCAACAATCTAGTCTTTCTTAACGTTATCCATTTTTTAACCCACATTAAGTTTGCAGCTTGATAATACAACTCCCAAATCCTCCTCTAATTCTAGCATCCTGTAAAAGTTTTAATTTTATTCTCGCTTTCTTGCCTTGCCATATATACTTCAACACAATTTTATTTAGTTCTTCGAAGTAATCTTTACTTAACCTAATTGGTATTGTTTGAAACAAATATAAAATTCTGGGTAAAATATTCATCTTGATTGTTGAAATTCTACCTATCAATGACAATTGTAGGTTTTCCCATTTTTTCAGGTCAGATGCTATCTGCTGTTTAAGCTTAATATAATTATTCTCTTTCAATGTAGTACATCTTGACGTCAAATATATCCCCAAATATTTAACTTTGTTCGTAACTTGAATTTTCAATAAATCTGTCAGCTCTTCTCTTTGTCTTAATAACATGTTCTGAAATAATTGGCAGAAATCAATAGCATACAGTAGGCTTGATAATTAGCAACATCTGCTCCAGATCTTCAGGCTCTAAAACTGAAAGCAATCACACTTAGAAAAAAATTACCAACTAATGCAATGCATACCTCACTATCTCCTCAATAAAAGCAACCTTCGCCTTAAATTTCAAGACATCTCACAAGTCTTTGAGTGCCCCAACACTGGGTTTTCTAGAGCTGATATATGCAGGTTGATGCAGTCCTTGATATTTGCCTGGGAAGCTACTTGAAAATGGAGTGGAGTGCACAACATAATTCTTGATGGTATTCATTGTATGTAGAAAAGTGTACCTTGTCAACTTTATGATGAATCCATACATCATTTGCACATCAGCTATCTTATGACTTATTTTATTGTCTTGATCATCCATAATACTGATACCAAAAAAAAAGCAGTGTATAGCATTTTGCAACAAAAAGAATAAAATATAAAATGTTTTGAAATGTGTAATCATCAAAAGTAAGAATCTTAAATAGCCAAGACATGCTGAAGATTGCTTCCATCCAAAAAGGTCTGATTTTAACAAACAAAAATCTAAGATACACAATTAAATGTATATGTTCTTCTTTCTGTTGAGGAAGAAGAATACTTGTCACATGTAAATAGAATAAATTTGCATTTAAATTGCACAGAAATTCTACAGATAAATCCTCCTCCTTCTGGTGTGTATCTTGCTTTTCTTTCTTTCTTTTTTTTTGAGTAGCTATAACAAATTCATTCACATCTCTACCATTCAAAACAATTAATAATGATAATTATCATACTCTTTCATTGAAAGCTGAATTGTTTCTTAATTAAAATGAATGGGCTATTAAGGCATTGATTGAACAGATAAAATAAGTTAAGCATAAAGATTGTTATGCTTATGAAATACTAATTAAATGGCTAACTAATTGAATCCATAGCAATCTTGTCAAATGCCAACTTAAAAATCAAATGTGTTTCAAGATTGTTGTTTTGCATATTTTACTCATAGTATAATAATGCCATAATCTTTGCCCTACTCCAAAAATTTATTTAGGAATTCTGTAGCAAAACAAAAATAGATATTCCAGAGAAAGGATTTTATCCAGTTGAAGTATTCAGCTACAAAGATCATATATTTTATCAGAAGAATGGATTCCCCACAATCATCTTTAATACCAATCCACAAATACTTGCAGAAAATGCATTATTAATTTTAATTGAAATAGTAAAGTTTTAATGTCCTGGACATTGAAATGATACAGAATGTATAAGGTTTCCGTGATTAGTTTATGCACCGTGTTTCAAAAAAAAAAAGTTGATTTATTTGTTTGTAAATATAGAAGACTGTCTCATATGAATAAGCTCATGACTATACCATATTAAAAAGAACAAATATTTCTCAGCTGGGTTTGCTTCACTTGAAGATCTCATGTATTCTTCTGAGCCAGCCATTCTTCTGAGATATGTTTGCCAAATCAAATTAAACTCAACCTTGCAGACATTTTTACATATTTTCCCTCTGAGATAATCTATCATAGTAGAACATGTTTTAGAAAAAGCTAACATTTATTTACTGCAGTTACATTTCAGTTCTTAGTCTAAATGAGGTAGCATCAACATCTGCAGCACCTTTGTAATTTGGTGGAATTGGGTAAAAGTAAGGGGAATTAGACAATTTATTGAAGGTTTACTTAAATACATTCAAGAATCTCAATGCAATACATTTTGAAATAGTTTCTCTATACCACTTTCAAGGCAGAGATAAGGAGAAAAAGACAGCACACTCATCCAGCAGAGAATCTATAAAGACATTGAACAGCTCAACTTAAAAATGAATCTTATTTTTTCAAAAAAATATTTTTAAAAATTAGTTTTTATTTGGCATAGTACTGAACAATAACCCAGCTTGTTCTGTTGAGGAATATGACTCAAGAATATGTATTGGACTGGTTGATTCTGACCCAGTCTGGCAATACATAGAACTGAATTGATTTTCAACTCATGTTGATTGGATAAAGATAATATATTATTTCATTGATATAAAGGAACAAAGTTGAGACTTGTGGCAGGCCACATTATAGGAGCTAAACAAGTGAATTATTCTCAGAATAATAAAATAAAACTTAACAATTGTCAATAAGAAAGGAATTAAGTTGTTAGTAGACACTGCAGTATCTGGAGACAGCAAAATTAAAGAGAAATAACTGGAGAAAAACAAATACAAAAAAATAAAATAAAAGTGGAATGACTATGGCAAAAGAAAGCAAAGATAGTACCAATAATAGGAGCCTTGCATGCAATCCCAAAACAATCTAGAGCAGACACATCAATCATGCAGTCTGCAGGCTGATCCAGCCTGCGATAGGCTCAAAGTTGTCCCATGGGGCTGTCCTGAAGATGGTAAGGGACTGGCCTGTGCTGCCTGGCCCACCCCAAGCCATGCCTACCTTGTTGGCTGTGATGACCAGGCCATGCCCCCCCCAAGGACAAACAAAATTATGATACGACCCACAATGGGATCAAGTTTGACACCTCTGATCTAGAGCATCACTTGAACTCCATCAACATTGATAAAATCTCTTTCAATCAATTGCAAAACGCAGCATAACTGTTATGTCCTGTGATGATACCTTTAATAACATCAAATATAAAGATTTGCCCTATCCCAGATCTTTAGGAAGGGCTTGATAGATAGATAAGAATGCTAAATCTAGTGTAAATATCTAGGTGACTGAGCAATGAACCATAATTTAAATAATACATCTCATTATGGCCAACTACTTATGCTAATGTTAGAAAGTACACATGGTCTGTTTATCCAGGTTCATGATTAGTTGGTTGGTTTACAAGATTTTAAACTGTCTCATTCTAAAGGCACCAAGTGATGAATAGTGAAGTTGCCATATTGCATATTATCTACAACAATCTCAAACCATTGAATCTCTAAACTTTAAAAAATGACAATGTTTTGAAGCAAACTGACTTGGTATAATACATTGTAGCAATTCACTACTTTGATTAATGAATTAAAGCTTAGTGTTTTATAGCTGAAATATAGCTGAAATATAGCTGAAATATAGCTGTTTCAGCTGATATAGCTGAAATTCTGCATTGTTCTACTATTAAGAAAATTTTCAAATGGAATAAAAATTAAAGATTTATACCTCAGTTGCAATAATGAATTCAATATTCAGTTTGATGCTTGAACATTTTTTCTCTGTTAGGAGTGAAACAGAATTTTATTTAAATGTGGTGAAATATTCTTGGGAACTTTATACATTTCAATATAATGTTTTATTTTAAATTATGTATTCAACATTAAGTATGTAGTCATTTGTTAAATCACGATCATACAGTTACTAATATTTGAGAAGCATTTAATTTGATGCTTCTTTTTTCTTTACAAAACATGAGGTTTTTTTTAACTTGTCATTTGAAATTTTATATCCAGGAGAAAGCAAAAGAGAAACATTTTGTTAGCCTCTCATTTCTGAGTATAATAGAACACTTGATACCTGAATATTTTTGTCACCTGTGTTTTTCATAATATTTCCATCAATTTCATTGCTTCATAATCCATTTTATTTTTTTGTACAATAAAAAAAAAAAAGTTTCACATTTGTTTTACTGCACAGAGTGACTACTCATAGTCTTCCCATAAAGCACTTTCTGTTTTCTGTTAAGAGCTACTTTCAATTTAGATTAGACTGCTGTTTTACACTGATCAAACTGATAATAGGAAAGATAAAATCAGTTCCAATGTAGTCTTGTGGGAAAATAGCTGAAATTGGACTACAATAGAAAATTACCAACTTTGCATTTATAAAATGCATGGATTTGTTACAGAACTGATAGGTGGCAATAATAAAAACTAAACTATAAGACTTTGGGGTTATTTGGGATAATAACAAATGGTCTACAGGTAAGAAAAGAAATGAAATAGATATTGTAATATGACATTTTGGAAAATTTCTTTTTTCTTGTTATCATTTCCAAATAAAATGACTTGTGTTTTTGTGTACATATCCATACTACATACAAATATTGGAAATATTGAATTTTATTATATGTATTATTTTGTTGTCTTTCTAGTTAGGAATGACTTACTGAATAAGATTCAGTCTAGCCTGAGATTGTTTATTCTGACAAGCAGCATTTTTTCCCCCAGATATTAAATCTGAGGCAATCTGCAAAAATAGCAGGAACTGCTAAAATGAAATATACAATGATATATATGCGAGCTCTATAAAATAAATGGGTCCCAGGTACATTATTTTGTGTGTCTTTTATTATTCATCTGTCCTCCCAATATTCAATAAAAATGCACACCGAGAGCATTTGCCCTGTTAAGTATTGCGCATGGGCGAGAAAGAATGGAGATAAGCCTCTGAACGGTGAACTTCAGCTCTTTATTTACATTGTGACTTCCTCGTTTTAACAGTAGTTAAACCCTGCCTTATATAGGCAAACCTTATAACTTTTAACCAATAACGAGCTAGGAATACTAGCTGTTATAACCAATAGAAACTCTCTGTTAAGGGCCAATTGGATTCCCCGGAACAGGCCAATCCGGTCCGGCCGCTTAACATCCAATCAGAAGTGCAGGGCCAGAACCCTACACTTACTCCAAGCTCACACTTTATTAATCTTTATTGCATACACAACACCCCTTTCCCCCTGGCTTCTTATTTGCAGGGCGCAGTTACATAGTCCCTTAGGTTGGACGGTGGTCTTTTTAGTCTCTTTGATTTCTGTTGTATCGGCTGGCTGCAATCACGCTGAGGTAGATCGTTGTTTGACAATGGGGCTGTTTCTGGTTCAGAGTTCACTTCTACGTCGTTGCCCATATTCTCTGCAATTCCCTGAGGTGCAACTGTTTCTCCCTCCGGCTCCGCTTCCTGAGTTTCTATCAAACCGTCGTTTCCTTCGAACGGGTTTCCTTAGGACTTCATCTTCTTCCGTACCTCCCCCCCCTCAGTTTGGTCATAGGGGAGTTGCGGACTGGCCGCTGGAAGCCGCGATCATAATTGATCGATATGCTATTTCCAAAGATTATCGTCAAGGCATTGTACCAGGTAGGATCTGGGGCCAGTTACACATATTACTGTCACTTCCACCCACAACGGGTTGCCTGATAGTTTTTTAGCATAAACCAGGTCTCCTACCTGGAAGGTGTGACAGTGGCCACTGGATCCTAGTGGTTTCTCCGGTTTGTAAGCTGGGTGCAATCGGTTGAGGTGGGAGCGGAGCTTTCGTCCCATTAGCAGTTCGGCGGGAGTTTTGTTGGTGACGCTATGTGGGGTGATGTGTTGCAAGAAGAGGATTTGATTGACCTTGTCATCAATGTTGTCATAGTCTACTTTTTGCAAGGTTTTCTTCACAAATTGGACCATGCGTTCTGCTTTGCCTTTGGTCGCAGAGTGCGCAGGCGAGGTGAGCACATGGTGGATGCCGCGGTCAGCGAGGTACTGCTCGAATGCTAGTGCGGTAAATTGAGGGCCGTTATCGGATACCAGGACGTCTGGTAATCCATGGGTTGTAAAGAGTCTTTTTAGGATTTTGATAACCGCCTCGGAGGTCGTAGTCGTCATGCGATGGATTTCGAGCCAATTCGAGTAGGCGTCGATGGTAAGCAGGAAGGTGTGGCCTTTGGTTGGCCCCGCGAAGTCCAGGTGAATTCGGGACCAGGGTCCACGTGGTGTCTCCCATTCAGTAGGCATGGCTTTTGGTGGGGCGTTGCTGACTTCGTGGCATTTGGGACAAGCTTTAATCCACTGTTCGATTTGCTTGTCAATGCCCGGCCACCATGCGTAGCTTCGCGCAAGGGCTTTCATTCATACGATGCCAGGGTGGCCATCATGCAAGTTTCTCAGCAGCGCTTTCTGGAGTCATTCTGGGATAACGACTCTATTGCCCCAGATGACACAGCCTTTCTGGGAGAAGAGCTCGGTTGTCGAGTCTTGAATGGTGTGAAGTCATCTGATAACTGGTCCAATGGCCATCCGTGTTCTACCCAGCCCAGAACTCGCAATATGCAACAGGGGCTTCGTTCCCATTAGGCAGTACGTGGCTCAAAATGGCGTCCACCCCGAAAGGCGATGCATCACAGGTTATAACTAACAGCAAAGTCTCGTTATACTGCATGAGTACAGAGTCAGAAGTGAGCAGTTCTTTTAACATTTCGGAATGCCTGTTCTTCACAGTAACCCCATAGCCAATTTGCTTTTTTATCCAACAACCAGTGTAACAGTTCAGCGACAGTTGCTTTGTGCGGCAAAAATACATTATAAAAATTGATGAGGCCTAGGAACGCCTGGAGATCGGCCTTGTTTCGTGGCCTGGGAGCGTTTTTGATCGCTTTTAATTTACTTTCGGTAGGGTGAATGCCCTGGCTATCAATTAGGTACCCTAAAAACTCAATGCTGTCAGTACACAATTTACATTTGTTTTTTTTTAACCTTAAGACCGGCCTCTTGGAATTTTTTTAGGACTAATTTTAACCGGTCCTGTAAGAATTTTTTTGTAGGGGCTGCAATTAATACATCATCAAAATAGGGGACCATGCCTTTAATTCCTTGCAATAACCTTTCCATAAGGCTCTGAATAATCCCCGGGGCTACACTAACTCCGAATTGCAGCCGGGTACATTTAACGGCACCTCGGTGCATCACAATAGTTTGGGCTTGTGCCGTTTTTTCATCTACTGGTAATTGCTAATATGCCTGAGCTAAATCTAATTTAGCGAAAACTTTCCCGCCCCCCAGGGAATGGAGGAGATGCTGCACCACCGGAACTGGATATGCGTTCTGCTGCAGGGCATGGTTCAAAGTGGCCCGGTAGTCCCCACAAATTCGGATTGACGCGTCTGGCTTAATGGGTGTTACAATAGGGGTTTCCCAAGGGGAGTGATCGATGGGCTCTGTTAAGCCTGTGTTCCCCAACCAGGGTTAAGGAGACAAGCTAAACAGAATGTGCAGCGTTAGTCAGATAGGCACACAGATAAATGAGTGAGATAAGCTTGTATGTTTGTTAACTTACAGTAAAAATAACAGATACGCTTGTGTTATCAAAAATATAGTTTATTCCATTTATAGCATAGTCAAAATAACAGTCCATTAGTCATGTATCATTTTAGTCAGTCCATTCAAGGATATTCAATTAGCAAAGTCCGTGTAGAATATCCTATGTCAGTTCACTTACAATAAATCAGTCCTTTATCTCTCTCCCGTTCCAGTAGGGAAAAACGCAGTCTTCATTCAGTAATTAGGGATCATCAAGTCAGAGAGAGCAAGCTGACGTTCCTTGCTTCTTTTATGGTGCTTTTTACAACCACTCTCTTGATTACATTCCTATATTTAAAGTTGCAGACACTTTAACTTATAAACCATGATAACATATTTATTATTTTACCTAAACCAGTTAGGATAAACAATGTTATCCCTAACAGGCTCTAACACCCCTGAGCTATCAGTTTGTTGAGTTGTTCATCGATTTTCGATTTTAAGGCAAACGGAACTCAATGGGGTTTTAGGCGAATGGGAGCTATTTTTGGATCTAGGCTGAATGAAATCGGAGTCCCCTTGTACTCGCCTAAGCTGTCCGCGAAGACGTCGCTGAACTCAGAGATAAGGTCTTCCTCCCACTCGGTTTACACCGGCCACTTCAATGCTGAGTGGTGCGAACCATTGGAGGCCTAGTAGGCTAGGCCTATCTCTATCGATGACCGTTAAAGGTAAGAATGCTGTGTGCTTCTTGAAGGAGACTCGGACTCAGCAGGAACCGACAACGGGGATTCGATTCCCTTGGTAGTCCTTGAGGATGAGGCATTGGAAGCGGAGATCTTGGCGTTGAATTGTGGGGATGAGTTGCTTGAGAGTCTTCCACGACACCATCGAGAGGGACGATCCCGAGTCGACCTCCATGTGGCAAGGCTGGTTCTCGATGGCTACCGTGACTTGGATTTTCTTAGTGTCCAAGGCTGAGGCATGACCGATAGTGATAATATGGTGAGCCTCTTCTCTCTGCAAAGCTCAATTTCTGTAGGAGTGGTTTACTGGTTCTCGCTGTATAGGATGATTTCCTGTCGATTGGTGATAGTTAGCCCCTTTTGAGGCCTGGCTGGGTCCTGACGAGCTGCGGCAGACCCGTCTGATGTGGCCTCGTTTCCTGCACTCATGACAGAGTGCGTCACGGAATTTGCATTCAGAGCTGGCATGGCTGGCTCCGCAGCCAGCGCAAGGGCGTAAAGGCTTCGGGTGGTGGTCCCGGTTGGACCACAGTGGATGGACCCCTTCTTCGTCGCTGTCTGACAACGAAGAGAGGTCCTCGTGATGCATTGTCGCAAGTTGTCCTTCCAACTTGGATAAAATGTCGTTTGTCAGTGGTGGTACCGGAGCACGGTTTCGGCGTAGTTGTGCAGCTGATTTCCTGGTTGCTTCTGCTGCAGTAGCATCGGTGATGGCGTCGGCAAGGCTGATGTTGCCTTTCACCATCAGCTTGCTTTGGACACCTGGTGCATCTAGTCCCAGAACTATGTGATCTCTTAGTGCTTCTTCTAAATCGGTGAATCCGCAGAGGCCTCCCCAATTCTAGAGGTCTGCTATGAAGTTGGCCACGCTTTCTCCCTTTCGTTGGCTTCTCTGATAAAACTCATGGCATCTCACAAGCATAGGCACGGTCGGGGCGTAGTGGTCTCGCAGGATAGGTTCGAGGTCATCCCAATCCATGGCCTTCACTTCTCAGGGTTTGGCTAGTTCTTTAGCCATCTTAAATATGGTTGGACTGCAATGCGTTAGGAACACCGCCCGTTTCTTCCTGGCTGTGGCCTCCTTTAAGTTGTTCGTCTCTAGGAACATTTGGAAACGATCCATGTAAGACTCCCAGTCTTCTTGTGTCGGATCGAATGGAGCGGGTGGTACGATGCCGCCGGACATGGTTCCATTGTTGGCGTCATCTGTCACGTGCTCGGTGTTCTTCGAAGTTTCGTTGGTTCAGATATCTCCAAATCCCACCTTCGTCGCCAGTGTTAAGTATTGAGCATGGGTGAGAAAGAATGGAGATAAGCCTCTGAACGGTGAACTTCAGCTCTTTATTTACATTGTGACTTCTTCGTTTTAACAGTAGTTAAACCCTGCCTTATATAGGCAAACCTTGTAACTTTTAACCAACAACGAGCTAGGAATACTAGCTCTTATAACCAATAGAAACTCTCTGTTAAGGGCCAATCGGATTCCCCGGAACGGGCCAATCTGGTCCGGCCGCTTAACAGCCAATCAGAAGTGCAGGGCCAGAACCCTGCACTTACTCCAAGCTCACACTTTATTAATCTTTATTGCATACACAACATGCCCCAAGACCAATTCCTTGTGTGTCTAGTCACACTTGGCCAATAGAGAATTCTAATTCTAATTCAAAATAATATAAACAGCTATCTGTCCTTCAAATAGGAGAATTGGTACTGATAAATGCTGGAGCCAAATCTGAAGGTGAAAATGTAATATTTTGAATATGAGACAGGTCAAATGATAAATCTAACACATCTGACATATGTGCCAATAGAGAAAATAGTTCATAGGGAAGTGTAAGGAATCACTAGCTTTACAGACTTTGCATTCATGATTTTTAGTATACTTTATAAATATTGCAATAGTAAGTTAAATGCTTCCTAAACTATTCTACCATTTTGCATGAGTGATCATTTTGGCTGGAACATATGCAAAACATGCCTACAGGCACATTATAAGCATTCTAAAGAGGAAGAAGAGCACCATGTGGCCATCGTCATCTGAGGTCCTTTTGGACTAATCACTCCTGTACCATGAACAGATTGCAATTCTGGTTTGAGTCTGCCTTTATGCAACTTCAAACTTGTGTTCTAGTTGCACTCAGTCCTGGATCATGAAGATCTACTCTCAGTTGTTCATGCCCTGCTCATCTTTTAAATGGCTTACTGTAATGCACTCTATATGAGGATAACCTCTGTACACTTCAGCTGGTGCAAATTGCAGCACTACAATTATGTACTCATCTTGATAAGTGTATATTATACCTCTGCTCCACAAGCTTCATTAGTTACCAATTTGCCTCCAGATTCAGTTCAAGGGCTGGTAATAGCTTATAAAATCCTTCAAGACATGGGCTGGGTTATTGAGATATCACCTTTCCCCAGATGCATCCAACCATACCCAGAAATGTGACAGAAAATATATCTTATGGGTCCTGCTGATTACAAGATGTCATTTGACAGTACTCAGGATTGCCACTCACCTTTTGGAATCATGATTCACCCTCATCTTTTTGGCTTTCTGGAAGGGCCTGAAATCTTAGTTTTGCCATCTAGTATGGAGATCTGGTAATGGTGGTATGGAGCCTAATAAAGGCTATATTGTTAGTAAGTTTGATTGCACGTTCACAATTTATTTTTTATGGTTGTAATTTTTAAATTATTGTTAGAGTGGTTTTCCTTGTATGATTTTGGTCTATGTTTGTATTGGTTTGTGTGTGTGTGTGTGTGTAAAACTCTGTGAGTCACCTATAATAAAGTACTATATGTGAGATGCACATCCATATACACTGATTAAATAAATAAATCAATAAATATACTTTGCCTTCAGCATCCTTGCTATTGCTGAATTCTCTTATCTATTCCTAACATTTTAGGATTAAAATCATTCCCAGACTTTTTACTCTTCAACAGATAATAATGAACTTCTGAAAGGTAGGTACTTCAAAAGGAATTCTTTATTGAAAGGAAGTGATCCAGCTACTAGCCAAAGCAGGATGTAAAATGCCTCCAGGCATACAGTGTAGATAAAGGGAATTAGAACCCCTCCCCTTATCTGATGTGGATTTAGTCAAAGAAACAACACGTTAATTCCCCCCCCCCCTCTTTTCTGGGAACGTATCTTAGAAAAGTTTCCCAGGAAGTTTCTTTCAGAGCTGGAATTTTTATGGTACCTTCTCCTCTTGCTATCTCTCTAAGAGGTGACAAGGTTCCAGGCATCTGGGCTCCAGTCCCCAGTTGTATATCATGTGCAAGTATACAGATTCAATACAAGAATTAAGATATTCGGGTTACATCAAAAAGAATTACTTGTACCAACTTCCCCCTCCTTTCTTCTTCCATTGAAGAATGGCAGATACACGGATCTGACACCCAACATGTTAGAGAACAAGAACCAATTATTTCTAATCTACCTTTCAAGTCTAGATTTATTATTGTATGTAACACACTGTTTATGCTATGTTATGGGGTATGCCATTCATTTCCATCTCTTTAACCACATTTCTGTCATTGGTAAAACTGATAGGTTAAGATAACCAGATGAGCTAACACTGGCAAATTATGGGAGACTGGTAAAGAGGAACTCGGGATTAAAAAGCATTCCTGTGTTATGAATTATAAATAGTATCTCCTAAGACAAAAAGTTACGTATTACTCCTAGGTTATACAATCAAAACTCCTATATGTCACCAGTGGCAGACCCACAACTGCTTTGCTAAACGTCCTAAACCTTCTTGTTCAACCAGAATTTTTCTTTTTGACTCATGGTGACATCAGCTGTTCTTTGGATGCTTTTAACTTGGTTTTTATTTTTTATATTAATTTGAGTTTTTGTGAACATTTTGAATGTGTTGATTATCCACTATGAGGATTCAATAGACAAATATATATTTACAAATGAAATTGAAAAAATAAATGGAATTGAAAGAAGTAAACAACTGGATATTATTTGGAAAAAGGCACACCTATTTCTAAAGGGCTGGGAGGTTCTGTTTACCTTTCCTTGTTACTGATAGGTGGATTTCCTAATTGAAGGTCTAGAAAATATTTATAAAATATTTGATATGCAAATAACCTGTCATGCTGTTTTAGCAGTAGAAGTAGGTCACAGTTATTTGAAGGAAAAAAAAAAAACTCTTCAAGGTAAATCAAGTTGGCCTGGGCACCACCTCTGTTTAATAAGAGTTATGAAGTACAAAACTTTTATGGGATTTTGCAATAATATAAAATAAAATTATGGAGCAGACTTGCAACAAATATTGTAATAAGGCAGCTTTAATTTAAAAAAAAAAAACAGAGAGATAATTCCACAGATAATAACCCAGTCTAATTTATGTTTAAGCATACATTCATGGCCAGCTCTCACTTTCAGACGCAGCTAAAGATAGACAAAAAAGGAACAAGAACAGTAGCATCCAGGAATACTTTTGAAAATATAGTACATGAAAGATCAGAATAGGTGACAGTTGATTAACAGATCTTGAGAACCAAAAATTGGACATTAAAATCCCAATATATAAGATTGGCATTACAATGAATGTTAATTATAGTTATCAAAAGAACTGAGAGGAGAAAAGGGATTAAATTATGAACAAAAAGGAGGGAGAGTAAGATGGGAACACATTTTCTGTTGAAATACTGAAACCTCGCTGAACAAGATACAAAAGCAGAGAGGTTAGGACATGTACAGTCATATTGTTACTTTAAAATAAGAATGAAATAAGAGTGTAAGAAAGCTTCTCCCCACCTCCATGAATTGTTTTTTTTTTTTCATTTAAAATAAAATATTACTTTTTATTAATTATTTAAATAAAATAAAACATAAAACTTCAAAACACAAGAATGTACTATTGAGTCCAAAACATGTGTAGCACAAAAAGATCAACTTGGGATCACTCCATGACAGCATAAGACTTGTGACTGTCTTTTCATGACAAAACCAAACATATATCTGTATGGTATAATGATAAAAAGCATCTTCAGCTCTATTCTGCATGGTCCTGTTTTTGTCTCCTCCAATAGTTTGCCTTATATATTATAGCCAATAGATTGCCTTATGTATTATAATATTTGAATACCACAGTAATACATTGACTTCCTCCCCACATCAAGATTTTTAAGTTCAGTATATATGCTGCTAAGAGTTTTTCCCCCCAAAGGAACTGTAGTAGCAAAATGAGCATTATTGAAATAACATTGCCAACTATATGCTAGAAAGGTTGGTTAGATATGCCATACAATCCATTAGAATAGACATTACCTTGACAGAGTCGTGGTGGCAGAGTACAATTGAAACCAATTAACCATTTTACCAGCCACTTCCCTACTTTCCTTCCTTGTCAGTTCAAATGACACGAGCTCCATTCTACTAGAGAAATGGTGATTTGTTTTTTTCCATTATTGACTATGGAAGACAAACAGGCAAATGCTAGAAGCATGGTCAACTGGTATTTCAAGATTACATTATCTCATCAGTTATTTTTCTGTTCTCAAGTTTCTGAGAATCAAACAGCTGTAACATTGGATGCTAAATTCGGGGTTGGCAGAATGAAATTTAGGGTCACACATAGCTCAATGAGGTACTTTGTTCTTCTGATTTTTTCTCTTTTCTGGGAGCAAAAATAGAGTTTTGCGGCTGAACTTTTAGGTTCAAAGTGAAGGTTAATAGTAGGCACTCCTCTGCTTGAAAGAAATTATATTCATTCTGTTACTATGCCATTATTTATTTATTTATTTAATTTATATTGCCACCTATTTGCCCATGGCAACTCAAGGTGGCTTACACAATGTAAAAGCATATTTAAAACAAAAAATAAAAACAATAAAAAACTAACAAAAAGAATCAAATAAGTTAGTAAAGTATAACAGAACAAAATTTGGGGAAAAAAACAAAACAAAAACCAACTCGCACCCCCTGTCCCAACAACAGCAGATCACACTAGCCATTTGATGGGCTCCATCCCTTTCTGGGTTCACCAGGTCCACTAGCAACACCAGGTCTTCAGTGCCTTTTGGAAGAGTGTTAGTGAGAGGGCCATTCTAATCTCTGGGGGAATGATGTCCCAGAGAGATGTAGCCACCATGGAGAAGGCCCTTCTTCTGGGTGCCACCAGGTTTATCTCTCTCAGGAGTGGGACCCACAACATTCCCTGCCTCCTCACTCTAATGGGTCTGGTAGATGTCACTGGCAAGAGATAATTCCTCAGATAACCCAGATCCAAGCCATAAAGGGTTTTAAAGGTGACAACCAGCACCTTGAATTGCACCCAAAGGAAACATGAATGAGTACATAGCATAATACACTGCTCAAAAAAATAAAGGGAACACAAAAATAAGACATCCTAGATCTGAACAAATATTCTTATTAAATACTTTGTTCATTACATAGTTTGAATGTGCCGACAACAAAATCACACAAAAATTATCAATGGAAATCAAATTTAGCAACCCATGGAGGTCTGGATTTGGGGTTACGCTCAATATTAAAGTGGAAAAAAACACCACAGGCTGATCCAATTTTGATGTAATGTCCTTAAAACAAGTCAAAATGAGGCTCAGTAGTGTGTGTGGCCTCCATGTGCCTGTAGGACCTCCCTACAATCCCTGGGCATGCTCCTGATGAGGTGGCAGATGGTCTCCTGAGGGATCTTCTCCCACATTTGGACTAAATCATCCCCCAACTCCTGGACAATCTGTGGTGCAACGTGGCGTTGGTAGATGGAGCAAGACATGATGTCCCAGATGTGCTCAATTGGATTCAGGTCTGGGGAATGGACGGGCCAGTCCATAGCATCAATGCCTTCATCTTGCAGGAACTGCTGACACACTCCAGCCACATGAGGTCTAGCATTATCATGCATTAGGAGGAAACCAGGGCCAACTGCACCAGCATATGGTCTCCCAAGGGGTCTGAGGATCTCATCTTAGTACCTAATGGCAGTCAGTCTATCTCTGGTGAGCACATGGAGGGCTGTGTGCCCCCCTAAAGAAATGCCACCCCACACCATTACTGACCCACTGCCAAACCAGTCATGCTGGAGGATGTTGCAGGCAGCAGAACATTCTCCATGGCATCTCCAGACCCTGTCATGTCTGTCACATGTGCTCAGTGTAAACCTGCTTTCATCTGTGAAGAGCACAGGGCGTCAGTGGTGAATTTGCCAATCTTGGTGTTCTCTGGCAAATGCCAAACATCCTGCATAGTGTTGGGCTGTAAGCACAACCCCCACCTGTGGACGTTGGGCCCTCATACCACCCTCATGGAGTCTGTTTCTGACCATTTGAGCAGCCACATGCACATTTGTGGCCCACCAGAGGTCATTTTGCAGGGCTGTGGCAGTGCGCCTCCTTTCCCTCCTTGCACAAAGGGTTGTTGCCCTCCTACGGACTGCTCCATGTCTCCTGATGTACTGGCCTGTCTCCGAGTAGTGCCTCCATGCTCTGGACACTACACCGACAGACACAGCAAACCTTCTTGCCACAGATTGCATTGATGTGCCATCCTGGATGAGCTGCACTACCTGAGCCACTTGTGTGGGTTGGAGACTCCGTTTCATGCCATCACTAGAGTGAAAACACCGCCAGCATTCAAAAGTGACCAAACCATCAGCCAGAAAGCACAGGAACTGAGAAGTGGCCTGTGGTCACCACCTGCAGAATCACTCCTTTATTGGGGATGTCTTGCTAACTGCCTCTGCTTTCAACTTGTTGTCGATTCCATTTGCACAACAGCATGTGAAATTGGTTGTCAATCAGTGTTGCTACCTAAGTGGACAGTTTGATTTCACAGAAGTGTGATTGACTTGGAGTTACATTGTGTTGTTTAAGTGTTCCCTTTATTTTTTTCAGCAGTATATTATTAGCTTTTTCGATTGCTTTTATTTCTGTGAATCTTTTTTTCCTACTGGCCATCATTCTCCATGATTCCTAAATTCCACCTGATTCTTGAAAAACATTCCACATGCTGTGCTTTCTTTATTCCAACTCTGCCTTTTTAACTTTAAAATGTTTCTATTAAGGAAGACCTCTATTGAAGCAGAATTTTATTAAGCCATTTGGTTACATATTTATGAAGCATTACATAAGATGTTCAGGCAATGAACACTTGTCAATTGTTTTGAGTTCTGCTGATTGCTGTTTCTTTAATCATCGGGATGCTTTATTTCGTTTAATATTCTCCTACAGAAAAACTAATTATCCATTAACTGATGTCCCTCTACTTTCAAATTATGTTTTAAAAATATTCAAAATTGAAACATTGAAACTTCCTTATAATGAATACTGCAGCAATACCTATAAATAAATCATCAGCTATCTTTCCAGCTTTATAAAAATATGGGCTATCAAATTATTATAATATACAAACACACACACACACATATTCGCTGTATCCATTAAACCAATGAGCCTCTTTAATATTTGATATTTGTTCAGTAAAAGATTATTTTCATATTTTCCCTTCAGTTTTTGGTGTTCTTTCTTATCTCTTTAATTCTTAGTTGCACAAATTCACCAGCTGTGCTTAAAATAGTTTGCAATGCTTTGATTGCAGATGAAATAGTGAGTTCTATTTTGTGTGTGTGTATGTATGTATGTAATTTGTACAAGGGACATAGACCAAAGTAGACCCTGATAACATTTTGGAGCTTAGGTTTTTCACAGTCTATAATTGAGAACTTCATAGAATAACAGTTGGAAAGGACCTTGGAGGTCATCTGCTCCAACATTAGCCTCTACCTAGGATTGAACTCATAGCCTCTTGATTGTGAGGCAAGAGCTGTGGTTGGCGGATATGTCTAGGAAAAGTGTCTTATTATAAAATCTATTCAACAATGGGTTACATTAACACCTACAATATGACCATATTTTATTAAATATTTTTGGAAAAAGTACAACAGAGCTTCGGTGCCTTTTTTCTCTAACCTTTACAATAGTAAAATGTCAAAGTGTCCAACAAGTATGATAAGTAGAAACCGTGTCTTGACAGGATTAGGCAAAACCAGCTATATAAAATGAAATAGTTGAATTCTACAGATTAAGCAGAAATTCCCATAGGTTCCAGTACTATCTTTAAGGCATAATTTGGAGAGGCTGCCATGCCATTCATATGTTACTGTTTTGTTAAAGAATGATTTCTACCTGCTCTTCATCATTCATTTTTAATTATTCTTCATCTGTTCTGCTTGCATATTTCATTATTTTTTTGTAAATTTGCTCTTATAAGAAACTGCTCTCACAATGCTTGTGAGATTATGATCACAAAGTACTTGTGATTATATTGTATTGTCTATTTCCTTTCTTTAGACATGAAACATTTCAAGTGACCTTAACCAGGTCAATGTCTTTATATCTATTTATAATCATCTTTTCACAAATGCAATTTTTCCCTGGTGTGTAACTTTTCTGTTCCTTTATTGATAAATGACTGCAAAACATTTTAAACCCATCTTTAATATGAATGCTCCTTTTCAGCAATCTGCCTTCTTTCCTATGCCACTAATGGAGTTCCTACTAGAGAAAGATAAGACAAACACACCTAGGACAGGTTATCTTTCCCTGGGTCTCAGAAATGTAGCATAAATTGGGGAAGCGAAACAAGGCTGACCCAGAACACATGAACAAAATTAAGATACTAAAAGAGGGGAGTCCCTCTATGTGGTAGATGGCAGTTTCTAAATTTGATAAATACATAAAATAAATATTAAATACATTTTCTGAATTTGATAAATACATAAAATAAATATTAAATAAATAAATATTCCATATCAAGTTTTCAACCTTAAAATCAATCATAGGAAGTCCTGCTGGTCTGCTACTTCAGTTTACTTATCCATAGCTTCCCCTTCTCTGTTTACAGCTCTGTATATCTATGGAATGTTTATATGAAACTCTCACCTATTCTTAATTTCTTGCATCCATCTATTTGCCCAGCTCTTACTTACAGAATTATTACATTGCTATCCAGCCTTTCACTTTGGGCAGCCTAAGTGCCCCGTTATCTTCCTGATTCTGGAAGAAGACACAAGCTCTGTGCTCTTCTTGTTCTTCAAACTCTTAGCCAGCTACCAGTTCCAGACCTGAGCTAAATAACCCTCTACATTTTTAGGGGGCTTTGTGCAGATATGTCTAGTATTGCAGTGAGAAGGATTAGAGGTGATACAATAGAAGTCTCTCAAGATTTAAGGGACTGTCACAAAGAAGAGGCAGTCAACCTATTCTCCAAAACACCAGAAGGCATGATTAGGAGTAACCAAAGGGGAACTTATCAAGGAGATGTCAGCGTTTAAGGCTTCATTAATTGGAATAGGCATAGCAACAAGTCAGCCAATGGGGACTGTTTGGTGGTTGAGACAGCTTGGAACCTGGGCGTGGCTTAGCTTAACCTTTCTGTGTATAAAAAGGGTTCTAGTGCTTCTCCTTGCACTACTACTTCTTCTTCTCCCTACCACATTGCAAGAGCTGCATGGGCATTGTATACATGCATCATGTTTTATATTATTGTATATAAAGAAGTTTCTTCCATATAATGAATCCTGTTGAATTATTTGTTTGTATGCTGGCTTGATTATTATAAACTGCAACATGAAAGATACAACCTAGAACTAAGGAGAAATTTCCTGACAAAGAAAACAATTTATTAGTGGAAAGCTGCCCCCAGAGGTTGTGGATGTTCAATCACTGGAAGTTTTAAAGAAGAGATTAGACAAGCATTTGCCTCAAATGATGAACCTTGTCATCAGTGTTGGTGAACCTTTTTGGCACCAAGTGCCAAAATAGGACATGCGCACATGCATGCGGGAATGCCGGAAACCAGAAGAGCAGTATGCACTGAGCTTCCAATTTCTGGCACATGCATGCATGCCCAGCCATCTGATCTTCTGGTTTCTGACACTCCTGTGCACACAAAGACCAGCTGGCTGGCGTGCATGTGCACACAGGAACCCAGAAGAACAATGGGCAACAGCTGGCTGGCATGCCCAGAAAGAGGGCTCTGCATGCCACTTCCAGCACACATGCTATAGGTTCACCATCACGGATTGGATTAGAAGATTGAATTAGAAGATTGGATTAGTCTTGGATTAGAAGATCTACAAGGTCCTTTCCAACTCTGTTATGCTCTTATTCTTATTCAGACTTCAGATTCCAGGTAGGCAGTTAGTGGTAGAGCTTCATGATGTAGCTCTTAAATTTCAGTCATTGACTAGGATGAGAACATCTATTAAACAAAATTTTCATTTGCTGAATATTTTGAAGTGAGAGTGATATTAAGTAAACAGATCATACTAGTCTGATGTGTTATGTGTCATGTGTCACAGATTAAGTGTGAGAGAGCAGAAGTTTATTATACATAATGTATAATATATTATTATATATTTGTAAAATAATCCTGTTAAATCCATAAAATAACAGGAATAACTATCCTATTCATAGAAATTAAATAATAATAATTTTCTAGGAATAATTTACAACCACATTCATACAACCTAAAGTTTCAATACAAATTTCCAATTATCCATTAGTTTTATTGATGAGTTTATCCTATTATATATCTGGATTTCCAGTATTGATATTTTTAGTTACAGGTCAATTATTTTATCATCAGTATATGTAGTTTTAAATCAACTGCAAAGTCACACTATTTTTTTCCAGCCTTTAAAAACTCCTATAAAGACTAACTCATAATCATTGTGTGATAGCACATTTTAAAGTTTCCCTTTTTAGATATAATACAAGAAGCAATAAATGTTCCAGTATAGTCTATGTATAATTTCCTCCCACTGGATCAGTCTCCTTGAATGGATGATTTTTGCCAAGAATATGAGTTGTTCTCTTAATTGTCTAGATTCAGCATGTTAGCTGTCCCAAAATAGAATAATTTCAATTATGCAAATGAAATAATCTCCATTATTAAACACAATCAAGACTACTTTCACAAATAGGACTTTCTGGAATCATTTCATCCATAATCATGTCTCATTGTGTTTAAATCTCAATGGACACATGCAATAATTTCACTTAACTTTTACAACACCGTAACATGGATTTGCACAAAATGATTTGTTTTGTAGCATATATAAAATATAATTAGGAAGGTGATAAAATTGATGTATTTAAAAAACTGGTATTCAAAGCATACATTAATTTCTTTCATTATGAATATTTGAGTATATATGGATATGTATTTGTTTTTACCTCTGAGAATGAGTCTAACAATGCAACAATCAAGATAATTCTTTCTGGACAATTTATGAGTTTGCTCAATGGAATTATGGTACAAATTGAACCAGTACTAACTTTTTTTCTTCTTGTAAAAGAAATGAGTTTCCACTTTTGTCATCTTCTGTGAATAAAATATAAGGCAGGTCCTAATATTAAACAGAATGAAACAACTATCTTTAGAAGTAGATCTGTATGATGTTATATATAAACAACGAGTTGTTAGCTATTCTTTATTATGGTTTTTTAACTAATATAGAGTCAGAAAGTTGCTTGGAATTTTTTAATTTAGGAGCCATACTTAGTTTCCATTATGTACTCGATGTGTAAATTGTTTCAATTTAACTTAAATTTGAAAAATAAGTCTAATTTATCTGGATGTATAAATGATTCAAGTAGAATCTCCAAATTACATTTCCATTGATTAGAGTTGGATTTATGTACAACAGTTGATCTGGCCTGGTTTGAGCCCATTTGATTTAGATTGACATATTGAATCAATGAAATGTTCCAAAATGATTGGAAGTGATTTGAAAATTAGGTATCTGCATAGGAGTATTGTTTATCTTTGCAAGAAGCAAAACATCTTCTTCATGTAGCAAAGTTTACTCAGTTTCTATTATTTTCGTCAAGTATTTGACAGAAGAAAAATGTGTATATAACTATTAAATATTGAGAGATTGAAGAGGCAGAACACTGATCAACAACAAACAGCTCTTTATTCAGTAGATCAGTACAACCCAGCAACTTGCCTGTCTGACAGCTCCCCCTTTTATAGAGAGCTGTCAGGTGGCTCAACCAATGATTCAACTATTTTGCCGCTGGAATGGTGGACCTGAATGAATGAAGCCTACATTCCTTGGCTTTACTCCTTTATTAGAGTATTCAACAATAACAGCTTTATAAGACGAACAAACCTCAAATTTGAGAAATAATAGGAAAAAGAAGGGAAGTTACATTATGAACAGAAAAATACCCAAATATTTGACTGTATTATGTTTATTGCCTCTTTCTTGAACAAAAACTAATATGAATGTTGATAAATAATATATTGTATATCGATAATCCATAGTTGTAATTAAAGAGTTCTCTTTCCAATGTTATATGATGTCTTTTAGACAATCCTAAACCTGGAAAAATAGTTGATATTCTGGTAGATTTCAAATATTTTGAAATTATTCTGGAAGAACATATGGTTCTATGAAGTTGAACAATTGATGCAGAATCATATTAATAATCCTGTTGATGTCAGCCACAAATTAACAGTAAAAGGAGAAGACCAAATCTATAATCTAGATTAACATTCCATTTTCTGAGTTATACCTCTAAAAGCAATCCTTATAAAACATGTTCTGACAAACACCCATCCACCCCTTTTCCACAGGATTATAAGTAAGGATTATAAGAAGTTATAAGGTGAGAAATCCAGTATGCTTGAATATTTTTTTGATAAATTGATTTTCAGAATATTGGAAAGTAATTTCACAATTTTTAGTACAATTTTTCATCCATTTACCAAGGCAGAATATTTAAACCCATAATTAGATCATGTAAATATATCAGTTTCTTTAACTTCCTGAAAAGATGTGTTGGAAACCTTACATAATACTTCTCTTCTAACCACCTTCAACCAAATTTCCTAAAATTTGGCTGTTTGGAAATCTGTCAGATACTATTTAGTAGTATTCTTATTGGTGCTGGTACATAGTTTGGTAGTGCTTATTTTAAAGTGTTATGCTATTTGCATTGAATTAGGGAGGCTTATCTGTCTGAGATGTTTACATATTCCTTCTTGTTTTGGACTCAAGCCATATTGCTTGCAAATGGATCTCTTCTCTCTGTGTCAAGGATGTCTCTTTACACACTACAGTATCATAACTGCTCTTTTGTTTACTTTTATAGTCTCTTATAAATTATGCAAATAAATAATCATTGTGGAACTTTAGAAGCAGCAGTTATATCTTACCAAGGAAATCAAATAATAAATACCTAAATACTATATTTAGAAAAACTTATTATATTATAGTATTTATTATATTATATTTTGAAAAATTAGTGACAAACACTAAAGGAAAAAATTAAGATTATTAATGTCCCTTGGGACTATGGCAAAATTGCTGCAAGAATAATCAAAACTGCTGGAAAAGATTTGCTTCCTCTTCACAGGACCTAATGATGCTGGATAATAAAATATTATATATTGCCAAAAGTCATTTACCACCCCCATTTTCTCTAAATTTTAAAAGTGGAATTAAATTCGTAAATTGTAAGCTTTTTGTGGATGAATGGATCAAATATATTTCTGCAGTCCAACATTTCCCAGCTATATATTACAGCATTAATTTCAAATATTGAAAATGAAATCTAACTTGTTTTTATAACAGAATTTCAGGGCTGTTTTACTATGATGCAGCTTGTCTTATATTATTGGCTACCCTATTTTGACCTTGTTCACAGTAATGCAAGGCCATAAACCACAATTGCAGAATTCATTGCTTCACTAAATTGAAACTAACAAAACAGAATTGTATGGCTTTGTAGAAGGCTGAACCCAGACTATGCCATGAAATAGGCAACATAAGGTTGAAGTTGGAATGTAGAAATTATGGGCTTTCTATCCCTATATTGATATGCATAGCCATGCATAGCATAGCTTTAGTACTGTAATTAATCGAGTAGGTGCATTTTTACACTATCCAACTATCCTGGCTAGTACCTGGACTGCATCTGGTAAAGACTTCTTGTGTCATAGTAAGTTCTAGTTCTGAGGTAGGGACTGAAATGAAGAACAGTCTGTTGCAGATTCAATTGAATAGAGTGCTATGTATTGAATATATATAGTTGTGTTAAGTCCTGCTAAAGTCAAACTAACCTTTAGATGACTCTAACTGTTTACTCCAACTGTTCTAGAGGGAAACTTAGCACATTCATATTTGGGCAGGCTTTTTCAACCACTATGATTGGTTAAGGCCCTGTGGCCCAGAGTATAAATTATAGGTTGTTTCTCAGTTTTGAGTCAATAAATGCTGTTGTAGCTATGCTGGTCTGCTTCTTGCCTAGTAAAGCCTACTACACAATATATAGGATCCCAGAGCTTCAGGAAAGTCTTCACAGTTGTTGAGCAAAAACAGGAGAAAAACCACAGATTGGTCTGCCAGTGAATTAAAAGTTGTCAAGAGTCCATTTAGAAAATTGAGAACTGAATCTCAATATTGAAATAAAAGTAAAGAATTAGTAGTCTTTTTAAGTACGAAGGAATTTGTCCTCAGTGGTTGCTTAATGTAGCTTAAATAGTGTGATGGAAAAGCATTTATCTTTTCTAGTAATAAAATCAAAGAGTGTGTATGTTTGTCTTAATGTTTATTGCAGACTTCATATGATTTTATTATTTCATATTGCTTAAATATTAATGTCAACATCTGCTCAGTTCTATACCCCAACAGTTATTAACTTTTTTCCTATCTGACTTTGCAGAGCATGTCTCACTTTTTTAGTTGCCTGTTTTGAAGATCAACAGGGGACAAAAGTAAATGGAATGGAATGGTGAAAGAAAAAACAGCGTAGGAAAAAGTCTGAAGAAAGAACAAAAGCCTTAAAACTTACTCAGAATTATTTGAATGAAAGCATTGCTCAGATGTTATATCTCATTACTAATTCAGTGAGGAACAACTCACTTTCCTCAAGTGACTGCAATCAAACAAGATTTCCGTCTGTCTGCAATGCCTATAACACATGCAGCTGTTTTTTTCACTTTAGGAGGTAATCAACTTTCAGGATCCTCTGTAAGCTGACATATATACACTTTGCCCATGCCGCTTTAAATTATGATTCACTGTCTCTTTGATGTGGCTTCATAGTAAACAGCAAGATTTATAGGAAAAGTAGATGAAAATAATTCAAGAAAAATAGTATATCTTCCCTTTGCAAGAGACAGATTTATGAGAATAACACCTGTTCTCCCTAACATCAGCACCATAGACCTATTTTAGAAATTTCCAGAACATAAAATGTTTCTCAACCATAGAAAGTTTAAAAGTTTAAAATGTATGGACTTCAATTTTTAGTGTTGACTGGGGAATTCTAGGAAGACAACACATCTTAAAATTGCCAAATTTCAGAAAGAATGGATTATACAAACTCCCCCCCCCTCAAGATTAGAAAAGAGAAAAGGATACAGGAAAACCCATAATCAGTATAAAAAGGCAATTGCTTTGCTCTTCAGCAACTGCACTTATCAGCAACAAAGAATCATTAGTTGCAGGCGAATTACATTTTAATACAGTTTATGTGCACATATTACCACATCAAATTTTCACCCACTTTAGTCAAGGAGAATTAAACCTACTACAGTGGGTTTTTTTAACTAATCCACAGAAACCTAGGGATCTGAAATAAATTGAACAAATTCTATGTGGAACTAAGGGAAACCACAGCAAATGTTTACTCAGACACTAATTTTGCCTATTGATTTTGAGTACTGGGAATTCTCTAGGAAAAAACCTAACTATTGCAAGTTATAACCCTCATTAGAGAAAATATTTCAGAAAACTTTAGTACTAATTGGAATACTAAACTACTAAACATTTTATGGACATTTTTCAAGAAATGGGAAAAATCAAATTACCATATATACTCAAGTATAAGCCGAGTTTTTCAGCCCATTTTTTGTGCTGAAAAAACCCCCTCGGCTTATACTCGAGTCAGATTCCCTCTGAAAAAAAAAATGGTGTGGAGCTCCGAAGCTTGGCAGCTGCTTCCCTGCTTCCGTGTTTCCTTTGCAACTTTTAAGCATGGGGCTAATCGGAAGCAGAAAAGTTCTTGCTTGAGGATATATTGTTTTTTCTTTTTTTTAACTGTTTTTAAGGGGGGGGAAGACCCACCGCCATGTGAGAATGCTCAGACACGAAATCTATCCGACTGAAAATAAGTGTGTGTGTGTGTGGGGGGATTTTAACAGAGGGAAGATGTAGGGAGAAGGCAAAAGCAATGGAAGATCCTTCAGGGGAAACTGAGGGGGAGACTCACCCTTGGTCCAGATGAGCCCCCTTCCCCTTTCTCTAGGCTGAGAAAACAACGCGAGCTGAAGTTGCTTCGCCTCCACTCAGCTTCGTTTCCTCAGCTCCAGCTGCTTTCAGTCCACTCAGGAGGAGGGGGAGGAGGAGGTGGTGGTGGCGGCTCGCATTGTTTTCTGATAGTGAGATCATCTCCCAAATTAATTGATTCACTAACCCAAAAGAAGAAGATGTTGATGACAATGGGAGGCAGGAGTCACTCTCTCCCTTGCAAGAAAAAAGCAAGAGCCGTTCTTATGATCTCTCCCTCTCTCTCTCTCTCCCCGGAATACAGTCAAGACCTTTCCAGCATGCGGGATCCACCCCCGCCGCTTTGCACCTTGCAAATGCAAAAACCCCAGGATTTTGCATTTGCAAGGTGCAAAGTGGCGAAGTGTGTGTGTCTGTCTGTCTGTCTGTCTGTCTGTCTGTCTGTCTGTGTGTGTGTGTGTGTCTTTCTCTCCCTTCCTCGCACCAGCGCGCCTGCCTTCCACTGCTACACGTTTGGGCTGCTTTGTGCTCCCCTCCCTCCCCGCCGTCTTTTATTTTCTCCTTTCCTTTAGGAGGTATCCTAAAGGGCTGGAAGAGTGAGGAGGCAAAGTAGCTTCCTCGAGCGTTTCTTGCTGCTCCTCCGGGCAAGATTTATTGGCTGGAAGCGAGGAGTTAGTTGCTTGCTTTCCTAACGAGGGTCTTGGAGAAACAACACCCCTTCCCCCGCCGCACCCCACATCCCCACCCCCGCGCTTCCACCCGAGTTTGGAATAAAAAATGAAGGTGCGAGTGTGAACTTGGTGGGGACTCTCCTCTCGCGAGTTTTTGCGTCGCTTTGGGGTAGTGCTTGGTAAAAGGAACTGGGAGGAAGAGAGCTGCTTAGCCAAAAGTCTGCCTGCCCTTCGCTCAGAAACGAGCTTTTGAGTTCTTCTTCCGCAAAAGCGGCAAGTTCTCTGGGGAGGGGTTTAAGGAAAGGAAAAGTAGTCAAAACAATGAGGAGGAGGGAGGAGGAGGACGGGAACTTTAGGTGGCTCCGGAGCTCGAGAATCTGTCCGACCGGAGGAACAGACTGCGTGGGACGAAAGTGTGTCTGTCTGTGTGCGTGGAGGGGGCAGATTGTCGGGGGTGAGTTTCTAAAAAGGGCTGACTTCACGTGAGGAAAGGCGAAAAACTCTTGACTTCGGCCAGCGCTTTGGAAAGCCGCGGGGGCCGATCGGAGCAAAAAAAAAAAAAAAAGAGCCACCGATTGAAAGGGACCCACTTGGGGAGTCCAGAATGGGTGTGCGGTAGGGCGGAGGCTGGGATTTCTAACGTTGAAGCTGTTTGTGGTTTACAGCATACGGAACCCCTGCCTGCTTAGGCTGACGCGATCACGGGGGCCTGAAGAGAGGCTGTAGCAGTGGGGGTGGGGGGGTCTTCGTGCAGTGCTCCGGTTCTGGCGCTTTCCAAAGCAACTCAAAACTTGGCACGTCCTCGCCTTCCCTTTCTGCCCCTTCCAAAAAGGTCCCAATCTGGGAGTAGCGAGATATGAGACCCTGCTCTCTGTTTCGGAGCGGGGGAGAGCGAAGGCAGGGGGGGAGAGTCTTCCTATTCACCCTTCCATTATAAACTTTAAGATCATGATCTTATTTTCCAAACAACCGCTCCCCCCCGCCACTTTGCACCTTGTAAATGCAAAAACCCCAGGATTTTGCATTTGCAAGGTGCAAAGTGGCGAAGGCAGATCGCGCGTGCTGGAAAGGGCTTGACTGAGAGAGAGAGAGGGGAGAGAGAGAGAGAGGGAGAGATCATAAGAACGGCTCTTGCTTTTTTTCTTGCAAGGGAGAGAGTGACTCCTGCCTCCCACTGTCATTGTCATCATCTTTTGGGTTAGTGAATCAATTAAACCTTTCATGATAGTGAGATCGTTTCCCAAATTTCCCTTAAATCAGGGAAGAAATCAGAAACAAATCTTTGGACTGAGAATAAGCCTGTTCCTATGATGCCATTTTTGTTCACTGCAGTGTGAAAAGTGTGAAAAAACACACTTCTTTTTCTTCATCTTCTTGTTCCCTATTTACTGGTCTCTTTCAAAGAGGAAATTGTGAACATCAAACTTATTCTCAACTGTCCTAGTGAAAGTTTTTATTGGTATCTATTTTTATTTTTGAAATTTACCAGTAGCTGCTGCATTTCCCACCCTCGGCTTATACTCGAGTCAATAAGTTTTCCCAGTTTTTTGTGGTTAAATTAGGTGCCTCGGCTTATATTCGGGTCGACTTATACTCGAGTATATACGGTATGATATGGATTCGATGACTAATAAACATTAGTAATTGTCTGGAAAAATGAAAGCTATAGTTTGGTGCTAAACTAAGGGCTGAATTTAAGTTTTAACAATATCGTCTATAAATGAAACCAGAATTTACTTTTTTAATATTACATTTTTTCTTTTATAATTGTCTCCCTTTTGTACTTTTATATCTCTCTTGTCTTTTTCTCTTTTTGGTCATTTGCTTTTGCTAGTTTGTATCCTTATTTTATAAAAAAATAAATAAAATTCTGTTAAAAAAACTAATCTTAGCAGCCTGAAAGAAATTGAAATTTCCTGAGCTAATCAACATATAAAAGGTAATTCCAAAGGTGGTTTTTCAAGAGGCAACTGGACTTTCTGTTTTTTCTTTGAAGACGTTTCCCTTCTCGTCCAAAAAGCTTATTGGATAAGAAATGAAACATCTTCAAAGAAAAACCAGAAAGCTCAGTTACTTCTTGAAAAAGCACCTTTGGGACAACCATGACCTAGATGACTGAGAAACTCCATAGATATATAAAAGGTAAAGGAATCCCTGCAGATTTTACTCCACTACATTGCTGACTATAGGGAGCTGTGCTCATCTCCATTTCAAAGCCATTGAGCCAGTCTGAAGACATTTCCATGGACATGTGATGTGCATGACATCACAATGCTGTTACCTTCCTACTGGAGCTGTACCTATTTATCTATTTGCATTTGCATGTTTTCAAACTGCTAGGCTGGCTGGAAATGGGAGCTCATCCCATTGCATGGAGCTCAGGTCGCAAACTTGGGCTTCCAGCTTTCCATCCAACAAGCACAGCATCTTAACCACTGAGCCACTGTCCTCCCCAAATAAACATAGCAATAATTATAACTTAATTAATTAACCCAAATGAATCAAGACTTAATCCCAAACATCTTCTTCCCATGTCGTACAAAAGTTTTTTCCCTCTGTTTTTTTAAAAACAGGGGTTGAATTACCTTTCCCATTTCTCATCCCTATTTAAATCCTACAATAATTAAACCACTCCATACTTCTGATTGAATAAACTACAGAATCCTTTTGTTAGTCTGCAAACATGCCATGTGACACCTTCTGTTTTTTGGGTACTGTAGACAAAAGTAGCTGTCCTCCCACAGTACTCTTTCTGATGTAAACAATAAAAATAAAGGAGATTTAGCAATCCATACCTATAGCCAGTTTGGTTTTCAACCCCACACAGTCATATAAAGGAGCAATAAAAAGAGGCAAAAAAGGATGAGGCTTGATAAGCTGCTTCAGAGAAGCCTAATGATGGCAAATGAGATTCTGCCGAAACGTTGCTACAAATTTAAAAGCACAACTACAATGATGTGGGAAAATACCCGAACAAAGCTGAATACCATACATGTAAGTACCCGCGAAAACTTAAGAATATATATATATATATATATATATATATATAAATATGCAAAATTTCAGTTAAAATCAGTTGGAACTGGCTGAATGGCAAACAGTTTTCATTTTTTTAACTACACTGAGAAGAAATAGTAATCCAATAACGCATAGAAAACACAACTTGTAAAAAAAAAAAAAACAGGCATACAAACAATTGATGGCTCCAAACTAAAACACCTTCTCCTAAAGGGAGCAGAAAGAATCTGGCTATGGCAATTTTAGTCCATGGCTTATAGTTTAGCATGATTTTAAAAGCCGTAGCTTAGCATGATGTTTGATCTCAACAGGGTAAAAGAACCTGTTAAGTGCTGCTTCTTTTTTGTTTAATTTCTCTTTAACTTCCCCTGCTGCTCTGTGACCCAAATAAAGTTAGGTAAATAGTGTCTGATATTTGGAAGCATGTTTCAAGTGTGATTTCTGCAATAAATATCACATATGAAAATGAAACTGTTTGAACTGTCTTCTTCATAATTGTTTTATTTTTTATTTTATTTTATTTATTTTGTCAAGCAATTATAAGATAACAGATATAAGTATAAACATAGCTATGAATACATGAAATGGATACATATAAGAAAAATAAAAAGAATTGTCCTGGAAAGATTGTATTCCTTCCTTAATTCTATAATTTGTTATTGTACAATAACAGGAAATTTTACATTAAGCAGGACACAGAAGATATTTGAATAAATAGCTGGTATCCTTTTTTTTTTGTTAGAAATTGCCTTGGATGTCTCAGTTTAGGTCAGGAAAATGTATGAGGAATACTTTTAAGTAAATAAAAATGGTCCTTTTTGTCCATATTGTAGCTCCAAATCAAATAGCTTTCTTGAATTGTACTTTGACATGGAAGAATAGGTAGGCAGCAACTTTGATAGCTTTGAACATCTTTTCAAATGCAGAAGACCATGTCACTACATGTAGAAATGAAAATTGAAATATGCTTATGTCAGGGTTTTAAAATAATAGCTCCACAGGAAAGCAAATTTATAGCCTTAGTTCATGTTGCTGTGTGTGAACATTCCATTTTATTTCTACCAGAAATACCCTTTTTGTCCCACTTCCACCATTTTTCCATCTAGTGCTCACCTTTGTGAGCAGCTTTTAAAGCACACATTAATCTCCTTTCTACACTAAATATATGCATTTACTGGAGAAGAGAAATCTTACTGAAGTCTCGTGCCAGCTTGCTTTGTTGCCCCCTCATGAGTCTCATGATTGAATTCTAAAGTGAAGAGGAAAACTATAGTGATATTATGAAAGTTTTTTCTATTCAAAGAAAGGCAGAAGCTGGGTTTCTTTGCTTCCTTTAAAAGGAGGAAATATTGTTCTGAAAGCAGCATTCACAAAAAGAAATGAAGAATCCTGTGAGGTTTATAAATTTGCCAGTCAGCCATGGAAATAGGGAGTTGAAGTCCACAAGTCTTAAGTTGCCAAGGACCATCAGGCTTAGGAATTCCATAAAGTCATCTCCACATAGACATGAATGATACAGTATGTTTTTATATTGGCCACATAATACTGCAGAGAGTAATGCAACCTTGACAAAGTGAAAGCCTAACAAAATTTCAGAATTAGAATGTACATATTGAATTTAGTTTATTATCATATAGTGGGGTTTATTTCTCTTTTTCTTCATTCAGTCTTACATTGTTTGAATTGGTAGCCTTATACATGTCACATAAATAAGTAAATTCAATATATTCAGCTTTTTCCATTATAGGAATCATGAACCACCCAACAATGTAAAGTAATCTTGGAAGAGCAAAAAGGAATTCTCAGGCACTCATCAAGGGAAGGATGTGTCAGACATAGATCTTTATAATTGTTTTATAGTTTTTATGGTGACATTGTTTTACCCAAACTCCAAATCAGCTGAAAAAATCATCTCCAAAATAGCACAGTTATTCTAGTACCAATAAATATGAATATAATCTAAATCAGTGTTTCCCAACTTTGGCAACTTTTTCGTGTATGACCTTCAGTATCCATAATTCCTGAGCCATCATGTCTATTCCTGGGAATTCTGGGAGTTGGCATTCATGCTCTGAAAGTTGCCAAGGTTGATCCAACCAAGATCATGGGTTTGATCTTCTCTGATAGTTTTATACCTATCAGATTATTGTTATCTTTAAAAGGTACAGTCTAACCTGGTGATTGTTTTTCATTAGCTTGATAACTTCTAGGAATGATTTTGCCATATTATGTATTACTTTGGGAGGAAATGTCCTGAACTGTAGAATTTTTCTAGTTTGATCTAAGAGTTCTGAATCAGAACTGGAAATGTGAATTAACATTTGATATATGCAAAGTTGATGCACATAACAAGGTGTAGACTTGATTTGATTTAACAGAATGACTGTTTTATTCACATAATTAGAATATGGCAAGAAATCACTAGGTAATTAGGGCAAATGTAATTTTCTATCTGGAGAATGTATGTCATGATTGCATCTTTTGAGTGACTTTTTAATCTAATGAAGGTAAGCAGTGTGCTCTATTGTAGATTTTTATTTTTCATACTATAACTTAATTATGTACAGATTGATCGCTTATCATTAGAAAAATCCCAGGTGTAACAATTTCTGATTACTCTTTTTTTATACTAATCAAACTTGCCCATTAGGATTCAGTTTTCTGAATTAAGTTTCATTTGTGTTCTATCTAGTGTATAACATTTATAAAATGTTTCAAATCAATGTATGAGACTTTCTGAGGATTTCAAATATTCCTTGACACAATTCTATCTCGTTGCCTTTTAGTCAGTATATTAGAGTTAAAACACAGGTCATGATTGAAATTTGAAAAGAGGAAGAGAAGGAGGAGGAAGAGGTGGCAGTTGGGGTTAAATTCCAGGAGCAAATTGAATAATTGTTATTTATGCTGACACAAATAAGATTAGTTTATTGAAAAAAAGTATCCTCTGTTTAATTCCTGCAGCGTTCTGTAATAGTGTCTGCTTATCCGTAGCTCAGCTAGCCTCCAAAGAAGAGAGCAGACTAAATTCTGTTTGGATTAAAGTGTAAAAACAGAGATGATAAGAACTGAAACCCCCTTTTAAAAAAAAAGGGGGGGGGAGAAGAAGCTTGGACTGACATTCCATTAACAACGTTCCTGGTAGATAATATCTAAAGATGCAAGTCCTTTGTTGAATATAAAATAACATTTTAGCAATACTTTAGTAAACAACCTTAAGCTTACTTTTACCAAGTTCAGTAAGAAGGATAAACTTACAGTTCAACTTCTGAAATAAGGCATGGATATGATCCAAGAAACAGGAGGTATAGTTGAAAGACTCTCAGATAATTAGTAACTTTTTATGTATAAATAAATATAAGAAAGTATAACTGAGTTATTGGGAATTTGCACTATTCAGTAGTCTACCTATTGACACTTCTAAAACTGATAGAATAAGTAATGGATTAGATGTAAAACCGCACTTTCTCTATTTAGTAATTGGACAGATGGGTGCTTCTACTCAACATAGAGACTATGATCATATGCATGCTTAGCAGAAAAAAATCCTTTTATTAATGAATGTTGATATAAGTGTCCAGAGAAGACACAATAACAGCATGATGAAAATGATGAAAATACTGTAATTTGTGTCAGTCACATCATGATGCAAATGAACTGCATATAATTACCATCATTTGTGCAGTGCTGTCATGATGCATTGATAAGTCTTGGTCCCTCTTGACCCCTGGCATCCATGAGTGTGCAGCCCTTCAACCAACTTTATGCCTTAGTACCCAGTTTCATCCTGAATAGTTTAGAATTTTTAAATTGCAGCCGTATGTGCCACAAAGTTAAGCCACAAAACTTGATTTAAAAGAATTGTGCATTGAAAAAATAAAGGGATTATATCCATATGAGCTTTTCAATTTTATATAATAATGTGGAAACACACACAATTATAAGCAGATTTTTTTTTCTAAAACTGCTGACTTGCCATAGGGAAGAAGGCTTTTGTAGAAAACTGCTCATATAAATTAGTCTAGATATATTTGCTATGGTTAAAGTTTTAAAGGTTTCCCTGGTCCAGTCCTGACTGACTCAAGGAGGCGGTGCTCATCTCAAATTCTCAGCCTAGGGAACCTGCATTTTTTGAGAGATCTTTCCATTATCAAGTGACCAGCATGAAAGTAAGGAATGCTGCAACCTTTCCCACCAAAATGGTACCTATTTATCTACTCACATTTACATGCTTTCAAACTACTAGGTTGTCAGGAATTAGGGATGAGAATGGGGAGTTCACCCCATTACGTGGTGCTCAGGTCTCAAACCTGGGCTCTCAGCTTTCCAACTGACAAGTCCAGAAAAGCTTTGATAATTTTTCTTCAAAAACTGCAGAAATATGGACATAGTAATTGTTTAGATTGATCGAACCTTCTGCTTTATCACTGTTAAAGCCAACTAAATTTGCACTCTAACTACTGTAGTTGTACATATTTCAGAAATTGTTCTTAAGTGCTTTGGACTTTAGTTTAGCACCCTGCTGCTATTCACAGCAGTTGTCTGATTTTCAGATTTTCTTACAAGACTTAAAAAGAGTTCCATCTTCTTTCATGAATCAATTATCTAAAGATATGGTGACTCTTAAAAGAGCAACTCCATTTTTTTCCAGCCCACCAAGCAACCTAAACCAATTTAGGCTATCTTAATGAATAATATACATTAACTTGCCATTATGAGATAACTGAAATACCCAGGGGTGAGCCGCTGGGGGTTTGCAGGGCTTCAGGAGATCCTCAGTTCAGAGAACCCCCAAATCCCACGATTGGTTGTCCCCATCACCTCACACTTCCCCTCCCAGGAATCCCCACGTGGCCTGTTTTGGATGCAAGTAAGTGCAGGCCGCATGTAAAAACTTGGGGAGGGTGAAAACAGGCCTCCTGGAGGTTTGGGAAGGCCAGAAATGGGCCCATTTCTGAGTCCCAGTGAGCCTCCAGAGCCCAGGGAGGCTGTTTTCACCCTCCCATAGACTCGAGGAAAGCCTCCAGAGTCCAGGCAAGACAAAAATACCCCCCATGGTGCAGGAGGCTAACTAGGCCATGCCACACCTACCTAGCAACCAGGCAGAGAACCCATTGCTAAAATTTTTGAAACCCACCCCTGGAAATAGCCATTTCCTAAAGAGCCCCTTTATTCATTTTGGATTGGCAGAAAAATTCCTGAATCCTAACTATTTAAGAAGAAAGATATTAAGAAATTAAATATTCGCAGATTCTTACATAAACTGAATGATCCACACTGCTTAGATTAATGAATGGAAAATCAATTATACAGATTTTCTACTTATTAAATTCTGTGTCATGTCTGTTGGAAATTCATATACTTTGAAATACATTTAGAAATCTACTTAGTGCAAAGAATTGTGAAAATTGGAAAACTGGACTGGGGTTTTAGTTGATCACATACAAAAGTGATAGACATCAGGGAAAAAGACAGTAAGCAAAGAATTCATAATGAGAAAAGCAAAGTTGGTATAATGATGTTCCTTTGATGTATAGGCAGGTCATTGTGACAATTCAGTTAGGGTCCCTTTTCCAATTTATAATAATTAGAATTAGAATGAATGAGCAAGAAGGGACCTTGGACCAGCGTAGGCTATCATCAAATTTAAAACAGATGGGAGATGAGATTCTGCCGAAACGTTGCTACAACTTTAAAAGCACAACTATAATGATGTGGGAAAATACCTGAATAAAGCTGAATACCATACATGTAAGTACCCTCGAAAACTTAAGAAAACAAACATATATATATATAACCAACACATATTTCATATACAAAGGACAAAGATACAAACAAATTGAAGGAGCCCCTATGGGATCACCACTTTCACCTGTCATTGCAAACCTGTTCATGGAAGAATTCGAATCCAGAGCCCTGGCCAATGCCATCCACAAACCCAAACTATGGTTAAGATACATCGATGACACATTTGTGATTTGGCCCCATGGAAAAGAAAACCTAAACAATTTCCTAACACACCTAAACAGCACACACCCCAAAATCAAGTTCACCATGGAAACGGAAACAAACAAACAACTACCATTCCTAGATGTACTAATCTACAAAAAAACAGATGGCACACTAGGACATACTATATATCAGAAGAAAACAAACACTAACTGCTACCTCAACAAACAATCCCACCACCACCCAGCACAGATAAACTCCGTGGCTAAAACACTAATTACTAGAACCAAACGCCTGGCAGACAAGACACACATTAAGACTGAACTATGCACCCTGACTAAAGTACTGACAGCCAATGGCTTCCACAAAAGCAAAATCACCGGCTTGATCCACAAAAACACACTGAGACATAATAGAGACCCAGAAGATGAACAGACCTATGGAACAGCTGTCCTGCCCTACATAAGAGGTACTACAGACAAAATTAGTAAGATACTACACTACACATTAGTAAGATACTACACATCAAGACTGCCTTCAAAACAGACAGAAAAATAGCAGCCATCCTTAGAAACCACAAAGATAAAATTGACCTGGAAAACCAAGTCATATACAAAGTCTCCTGTGCATCATGCCCGGCCACATATATTGGACAGACCAATAGAAGAATAAGTACCCACCTGGATGAACACAAAAATGCAGTCAAAAAGCTGGAACACACTTCCTCACTAGTCCAACACATGGAAGCCACAGATCATAGCATCAACTTTAATTGCACCAAAACCCTAGCCACTATAGAAAACCCCAGCCACAGAATCATCAGAGAAGCCATAGAGATTGAAAAAAGACCTGAAAGCATGAATAGAAGAGATGATTCCACCAGACTGTCAATCATCTGGAAGCCTGCACTCACCAAAAAAAAAATCTCCACACCACAAGCCAGGCAAACACCTGGGCACAAACAGATCCTCCCTGATACCTCCAGCTCAAACACACCCCAACCAGGCACCCAGATGAAACCCAGCTTCCTAATTAATGATAGCCGTCCATTTACCCAGAGCCAAGCTGCACTAAAGGCCTCCAATAAAGTAACACAATGTTGCCAGCCAATCAAGATACAAAAAGAGCCAAAAAACAGACAGAAGATATTAGAAACACCAATCAAGCAGAACACAGCAAACTCCAAGACCAATAAACACAGACCAAGACTCCCAACCAATCAGGATGAAGAAAAAACCATTCTGGCACAGCAATAGGCTGCCCCAAATTTAAATCTGAAACCACTGTAAAAGTCTGACTCACAGATGAACACTATACAGAAGCCTGATGATGGCAGATGAGATATATATATATATGGCATTCAGCTTTGTTCGGGTATTTTCCCACGTGGTGCTTTTAAAGTTAAACAAACACCATACAGAAGCCTGATG
Source organism: Hydrophis major (assembly GCA_033807585.1). NCBI lineage: Eukaryota > Metazoa > Chordata > Lepidosauria > Squamata > Elapidae > Hydrophis > Hydrophis major. Next base: position 49,170,829 of record CM066333.1, on the reverse strand, counting down.
ATGGCAGATGAGATTCTGCTGAAACGTTGCTACAACTTTAAAAGCACCACGTGGGAAAATACCCGAACAAAGCTGAATGCCAGACATGTAAGTACCCGCGAAAACTTAAGAAAACATATATATATATATATGTGTGTGTGTGTGTGTGTGTGTGTGTATATATATATATATGTGTGTGCGTGTGTGTGTGTGTGTGTGTATGTATGTATGTATGTATGTATATATATATATATATACACATACATACATACATATATATGTGATGATATATATATATATATGTGTGTGTGTGTGTGTGTGTGTATGTACATGTATATACATGTACATACACACACATACATACATACATATATATATATATACAGAATTGCTGGAGTCAAAGTTTAGTGTTTACTTTGAAAGAGGTTTATCTTTGCTGGCGTTCCTCCCATGCATTCTTCTCGGTTATTTTCCTGGAGTTTATGACGAGTTATCTTGGCTTGCTTCGGAACTCTCATCAATGTGGTTTGTTTTGGTTTTCTTTTTGCCTCATTATTTACTTTTGTGACTTTAAAATGTGCATAATAAAATAGTGAAGTTAAGTTGAAGACATTACCGGACTTTCATATATGTTTTGGGTTTTGGGTTATTTTGAGAGTCTACGGGTTATCACATTTTGACTCCAGCCACCCCTTCAACTTACTTTTGCTTTTTGTCAGGTGAATGGATCAGCTCAGAGCAGAGATTGCCCAGTTAACCCAGCAAGTGGCTCTTTTGACTGCACAAGTGGCACAAATGCAAGCTTCCCAGCCACACCGGAAATGCCCAGTAGCAGTGCCAGTTAAATTTGATGGTTCTCTGGCCCAATTTCCAGCATTTTTTGGGCAGTGCCAGCTTTACATGAGCCTTTGGCCTGAAGACTTTCCCACTGACCAGGAAAAGGTGGGGTTTTTGATTAGCTTGTTGTCAGGCTCTGCAGCACATTGGGCAACGCCTCTGCTGACCCAGGCCAACCAGGTGTTGGAGAATTACGCCGAGTTTTGCCATCAGTTTCAGGCTATGTTTGAGGATGCTGTTCAAAGCCAAACAACAAACAGACATTTGAGAAAGTTGAAGCAGGGGCGTGGCTCACTCATATTATATTGCTTTTTTTCGGGTGGTTGCTCAGGATGTACAATGGAATGAGGCAGCACTAATAGACCAGTTCCAGGAAAGTTTGTCATTGGAGCTCCTGGATGAGTTGGTGCGCGGTGAATGCCCTTGCACCCTTCAGGAGCTCATGAACCTGTGTCTTCATATCGATGCTAGACTTCAGCAGCAACAGGTGTGATGACGGACATAGACAGTATCTGTTTCCAGCAAGACGGCACCCTTGTTGGAAGTGCCTTTGGAGGAACCCCTGCAGTTGGGGGCTGGATGCCTTCGCCTGACTCAAGTAGAAAAGGAGAGACATCATCGTGATGGTTTATGCCTCTATTGTGGCAATTGAGGCCATTTTGTGGCCAAGTGTCCTGTTAAGACATCCACAGCAACGACGCTTGCAGTGATGGGAAATGATCATCACTTGGCCTATGGGGGTCTGTAATTTGCTGCATTTTATAATGGGCCCTTTATAATGGCCTTTTATAAAATTGGTTCAGCCCTCGAACACAGATCTGATTTTCCATGTGGCCCCCGACAGAAATTAATTGCCCACCCCTGATCTAAGCCCTAGTTTCTGCAGAGTGGGGTAATGTGAGAAGAAACAATCTGAAATAATACACATATTACACATTCATTGATTTGCTACTTAATTCTTATTTGAAAAAATGACTCTGTATTTTTCTTTACAATTATTTAGCCCAACTTTTTTCATGTCAGGATTCAGCATTCTTTTATGTAAGTTATTCAGTACACATTAATTATAGCTATGTGCATCATTCCATTCCTAAGCTTGCCAAAGTAGAAATTCATACAGAGGGTTCAGAAATTATATCTAATCTTTGGGACAATGATGTTTACAGTTTTTTTTAAATGTCTGACAGCTGTTCCATGACCTGCATTTGGAAATTGCAGACTGCTGCCATATACTTCTTTATAACGATAGTCCTATGTATACAGGCAGAGTGAGTCATTACATCATAATGAAGAGGTTTTGATGGCAATGTTATAAGCCAGTGGCATTGCTAACTACTATACAGTAACTTCATAGACAACCCTAGTTATATAAATCAGTATACCATAGATCACACAAAAGCAGCGTATCTGTGTGCTCCAGATATTTTAACATTAACACCAATACCTAGTAGAGCTGGTAGCAAACAGTGCACTATTGAAATTGCCAATTGAAAAATGAATTTAAAAAGGTAAACATATTTTTTTTGTCACTGAACTTCTGCTGTAATTTCCTACCTGTTCCAACTTTCAATAGCAAGATAGGAATTTTGTAAAACTTTAAAAATGTTTTAGGACTATGTATGCCTAGAGAGGCATCTGCAAGAAAAGTTTATCAGATAATAAACATGATTCTATTGATATCTATTCTCCCCAAAATATAGTTTTTGTCCAACAGTGAAGTATATTCAAATCAAGTGAGCACTGCTGAAATACAACTACACTTAAAGAACATGGCTGCTTTTCATAATTTCCACATAAAACATTGGCAAAATTAGAAAGTCCAGAAGTAGAGGTAGGAGATAAAAGCATATTATGTGGGCTTGTTCAAGTGTCTTTTCAAGAAAATATTACATAAAAGTGAGGTGTGACAGTTTTATATTAACATAAATATAAACCTAATATAATTACACACCACTATCTATGGAATAGCGAAAGGAAACGAAGCAATTTTATGACAGAAAAAACAAATTTAAAACAGAATTTTTAGAATTTAGTCAGGTGGAAAAATGTTCTTTTGAACTCATTTACGCATCCCAAAGAACTTTCTTATTTGTCCTCATTTAAACATTGGTCTTTGCATAATAATTGCCAATCTTTATATGAGGTTGCTATGGAAATTGTACTTGCCTTTAATGTTGCTCTACAAAAGTAGCACACCCATACATATATAATACTATTATATTATATTATATTATATTATATTATATTATATTATATTATATTATATTATATTATATTATATTATATTATATTATATTATATTATATTATATTATATTATATTATATTATATTATATTATATTATATTATATTATATATTATATTATATTATATTATATTATATTTGATGAGAGTTCCGAAGCAAGCCAAGATAACTAACCATAAACTCCAGGAAAATAACTGAGGAGAGTCCATGGGAAGAACACCTTTCAAAGTAAACACTAAACTTTGACTCCAGCAATTCTGACTACGCAGTTACAAACTTATATACATAGGTCCTAGCTGCAAGCCATGAGGAGGATCATGGTAATCTCCTCCTGAGTAGACCTCACTTTTCCCTCATCCTCTCTTCCCTTCGTGACCTAGGGTGGATAGGGGTGGGGCCTGGATCCTCCTCTGACTGCTCAGTCGGTCTCTGCCCTTCCCCAGCCTCCTCCACCACTTCTGGAGCCACACTTCCATTCCCTATTGCCTGTTCCTCCTCTTCCTCTGAATCAGTCTCCACCAGAGGCATGACACTATCCACCCCACAGGGCCCCCTCCCCGGAACCAGTCAGATGAGGACATTGAGGAAACCGAGCGTGAAAGTCCTGGACCAAACAAGGAGCATGAACATCAGTGGCATCGACCCAGGTGAAGTCCTCTGGTCCATAACCTTTCCATGCCACCAAATACTGAAATCGGCCTCACAACTGGTGTGAATCTCAGATGCTATCCACTTTGTACTCCTTCTCTCCCAGTGGGGCTACTGGGGCTGGCTGTGATGGAGCCAGTCTATGCAGATTGTTGGCTGAGGCAGGGACTAACAGGGAACGATGAAAAACAGGATGGATATGCATGGTTTGTGGCAGGGAGAGAATTGCCACAGGATTGATCACTGCCTCGACCAGAAATGGTCCCAAGTAACAGTGATCAACCTTTTTTGATGGTCACATTGTTGGTAAGTATCGAGTAGAGAGGCAAACCCGATCGCCTACCACTAAAGGCAGAACATCATGACAATGTTGGTCTGCAAACCATTTATAATCTTCCTTGGCTCTCTCTAGTTGAGAGTAGGACCATGTGGTGCACGGCTTTTAACTCCTGCAAAAACGTATCCACTGCTGGAACTGGGGAATCAGACAGGGCTAAAGGGAAAAGTCGTGGATGAAACCCATAGTTAGCAAAGAAAGGGGACACACGGGTGGATGCATTTTGAGCATTGTTATAAGTGAATTCTGCCACCAGCAGCACTTCCACCCAATTGTCTTGTTAAGTATTGCTGAAACAGTGGAGGTACTGCTCCAAAATAGCATTCACTCTCTCTATTCCACCCATCAGTTTCGGGGTGATGATCAGACGACAGACACACCTGAACCTGCAGTTTCGCGAGTAGGGTCTACTAGAAGCATGCCATAAATAGAACCTCCCGATCCGATACCATGCGGTCTGGTAACCCATGCAACTGGAAAACATGGGAGATAAATAATTGAGCCATTATCTTGGCCGATGGAAGACCTACACACAGAATAAAGTGAGCCATTTTAGTCAACATATCCATCACCATCAAAATGGTTGTGGCACCATTCGATGGTGGTAACTCAACGATGAAATCCAATGAAACTATCCCACACAGTAATTCTGGCATGGGCAAGGGCTCCAAGAGACCAGGGGGTGCACCAGGAGCATACATGACTTGGCGACAGATCCCACAGGATGCCACATATCCCGACATATCATGTTTAAGTCTCGACCACCAAAATGTCCTAAAGATGAGGTGCAGTGTTTTGAACAATCCAAAGCTCAGCTACATCCATCAGTTTTTGTCAGTAAAAGTCTAGCAAGGGTAGCCATATATAACTGTTTTCTTATTTTAATACTGATCAAAAATGTAAATCTTATAAATCTTCCATCATTTTTTAAAAAAAAATTTTAAACACTTAAAAAAGATCCCAGATAAATTTTGCTGATCATCTGTGTTTCAAAGTAAAAAGCCTTCAAAATTGAATACAGTGAATTCTTGTCTTAATCTCTTCAACATTCAAATAATTAAAAAAATTCAAAAATGTGACCAAACCTTGTCTTAAACTCTCCAACATTCAAAGAATTTTTAAAAAATCAAAAATTATGACTAAGATATGAGGCTTGACTGATGTCCGTAATGTTTACATTGAAAGTTTGAGCCTATATAAATCCTGACTATGAGCCACTCCACTCATAAACGGACCATAAAAATTGTAAGTTTCTGCAATCTACTCAAGACAAACAGCTGTCTGAATTCATATGGATTATCTCAACAATCTCTCCTTTGTCAAAATTACAGAGACTCAGATCCAGCTTCCAGCAACAATTCCTCTAACAAAGTTGTTTTGCTAGCTAGCCAAAGCCAGTAAAGCATCCATTTACTAAGGCTTTCTTCAGGAAGTATCAAGAGATAAGAGTTGTTTCAATCATATAACAATCTCACAAGCATATGACAGAAGTTATTGCAATATCTGATATTTAAAAGAAGAGTAACTTTTCTAGTAAAAACCGTCCCTATAAAATGACAATAAAAATGAATGTGGACCATAGTTTCTATTGCTACAGTGGTGCTATTATTCTTCTCTTCAGTTTCTTTCCCAAAACAGCTGTGAGGAGAGCATTAAAAGAGGTTAAATATAATACTCTCCTTAATTTAGAGGAAAAATTATTATCTATATGAACGTGGTTTGTGAGGTAAAATTCAGTTATTTATAAATATATTCCATTGGTGAGAATCAGGTCAGGGGTGGGATTCAAATTTTTAACAACCGATTCTGTGGGCGTGGCTTAGGTGGTGCCTTGGTGGTCATGTGACTGGGTGAACATGGATTGGTGGTCATGTTACTGACTGGGTGTGGCCAACTCAATATCACTCACATCGAGGCATGGATCTCCTTGCCTGGCCTCTCATGACTTGGGGATGCTGCAACAGTCGTAAGTGTGAAAAATGGTCATTAAAATGGTCACTTTTTTCAGTGCCATTGTAACTTTGAATGGTGACTCCACACAAGCAAAGTACCAGCAAAGGAGGGGGAAAAAAATCCAGAGAAGTTCCTAGATAGGAAGTCTAGTCCTGCCAAGAATGTAATAAGGGTTAATGGAGTTTCCTTTCTGCCTTCCTTACAGGATTAGGCCTGTAATTTCTTCTAACAACTGGTTCTCCAAACTGCTTAGAATGTTAACAACCGCTTCTAGTGAATAGGTGCAAACTGGTAGAATCCCATCCCTGAATCAGGTTCTATTTGACCCTTTATATCCAAAAAATATAGGGTTTTATATCTAAAACCCTTTGTCTTAAGGCTAATTTAGTTTGATCTGATCATCGTGGTAAAATAGCTATTGGAAAAGCTGAATTGCTTAATTTGGCTTGCTTTTTCCCAGGAGATTTCAAGTTATCTGCCAATATTAAGACAACCAATCCAACAGGGTTTACCAAGTAAGTAAATTTATTTAAATGAGCAAGCAAGTATATTTATCTAAAGACTAGGTGCCAGTTTTAATTTTTTTCCCAGTGAAGACAAAGGAGTAACTTGGAAGATACTTCTTTAAAAATTTGATAGGCGTGCTGTTATATTGTCCTAGTTGAACCCTATATGGCAATTGCATTCAGGCTTTAGTTGAAAACAATTTATTTGCAGCAGGAATATACTGTATTCTTTTGATGAAATAAAAGATTTGGGTGACTGATGCTGATTTCTATACATTATGAGATACATAATCCATGTAAGCAATAATGCTTATGCATAAGGTTAATTTTTTCCCATTTTAATCCAAGAAGGCTGTTCTTATTATGCTATAAATTACCATGTAGACTACTTCTTGAAAAGCCTTCTAGATCAAGACTAGGTAAAAGAGCCATATGAGAGTGCCTTACAATTTCCTCATGGTATTAAACAGATCTATGCTTGGAAACTGAAAATCATCTGTGAAAGCATTTTGCTCTGGGCTGATGCAAGAGCTGTATTATTCTTCTGCTCCCACCTCCTATACTGGCACTTCATTATTCTCCTTTCCTGCTTGAGAGATTAAGACTGCGATTTATTTTCTCTGCTGGGAATTAACAAATGTTTCCATCTCTTACTGGCTGAGATTAGGTAGGAATTTTTCAATGGGATGCTTTATTTATTATTAGAACTATTTATAAAGTATCCATTGTCTATTTAGGGTATTATATAACATTCAAATAAAAGCAGTAAAGAAAACTAATATGATCATAACAATGAGATAAAAACAGAAGCTAGAACATATATCACTGTAGTATTGGCAAAGATTAAAACCATTAAGAATTTCATGAAGCAATATTATTCTTTAGAAAAACAACAGTATTTTTAAAAAGAAGACTAGGGATAATTCTTCAACTGGATATGGTGACTGAATACTGCAATCTAGCTTTTTAAGATGCTAGGCCATAGAGTGTTGTTGCCAATGGTTGCCATTAATTATAAGCCAATTAGTATGGGATGAGAAAACTTTAGTGTTTTTGAAAGAAATTCTATGATTATATTAACTATAAAATATATGTTGTACTTTAAATTCTTTGCTATACATTAAAATAATCATTCATGGATGGGCAAATATCTGTTGATATCACCTAAACTAAATACATCTACTTATTACAGCTGCTTGATTCTGGAAAAAAAGCCCAGTTGCTATAAGCATGACTGATAGATTCTATGTATGTGCTTTCTTTATTTGCTGAAACAAAATTATTCCAAAATACTAAAGGATGTTACTAACAATAGAACTTCAGAAATTGATGAAATACCAATACAAATATTTTAAATGATGCAACAAAATGTCTCTTGTGGTGCTAACATTGCATTTATGTCATATGCTAGTAATATAATTCTCAAGAATTTGCAATCTAGTTTTCAACATAAAATATATTTTCAATATAAATCAGATTCAAGAGATATGAAACTTTCACATTCAGATTATATAGAATAATGGAAAAGGCATAAAATATGTCTATTGTTGAGTACACAGTTTTTGTATAAGCTGTGGCTGCTTTGAAAAGCATGTGTACAGCAGATCACCTCACCTGTTGATTGAAGAATCTGCAGAATGACCAGGAAGTAACCATCAGAATGAATGATAGTACAAGAAGCTGGATTCTCAGGAGGGAGTGGTTATATTCCATAGGAGTAAGAGGCAACTGATTCTGAACTCAGTTGCCTCTTACTCCTATGGAATTTAAGACAGGGGTGTCAAACTTGTGGCTCATGGGCTGGATGCATCACATGCTGGCATGTCCATCCCTGTTTTAGTGAAGGGGGAAAAGTTGTGATATGTCATGTGATGACAATGTGGCACAGTGAGTTTGACACCCCTGATTTAAGAGAAAGAGGGTGAAGACAGCCCTTCACCAATAGTTCACAAAGTGTATTGTAGATGCATATACTAAAATGCTCATCTTACAAGATTTTTTCTGTAGGTCTGAAAAAAATAAAGAACTCCACTTGGAAGAATCATGACATGTCATTTGGGTTTTAGGCTGATAATCACTGAATGTTGTTAGATTACAAGAACTCAAAAAAATAGTTGCAATGCTGGTGAAATGAAGTCCATCAGGTCATAAAGAACTAAATATATGAACACCCAGAAAGAGGTCATCTGAATGTTTGCAAGCCAGATTTGGTAAGCCTTGTGTTAATCTAATTCTTGCAATCTAGTTCTAATATTCAGCTGTGTTTTAGTTTCAAATTCCCATCTAGCAGAAAAGAAGTGGCACATGCCTTGAATTCTTGCTTAGCTTGCCAATGTATGCACTTATCATTCCTGACAAATATTCATAATGTTTGTTCAGTTCATCTGTTTCAATGTCTCCTATGTGAAGGCTGCTTTTTATTGTAATGTTGAATTTTAGCTACTGTAGTACTGAATTTCAAGTAGACTTTAGTTCTAACAGCAGAGAAACACTGAGCAAATAAAAAAGTTATTTTTAAGGACATGGATACAGGACACAGGCGGTTTTTATTATTAGGCACGTATGTGAAAGTTCCTGGTTGTTGATAGACTCATAAGTCAATAATGATACAACTGCATATGTTTATCTTCAAGAAATGAAAACCATGCTTCTTTGCATTCTTTTTATTGCCTCTGCGATTCTTGTGCAATAACATTCTTTTAGTGCCAGTTTGTACTTTAAGATCTTTTCTAAAAAAAAATCAAAGGAAAAAAACACATTTTTTTTCAAATTTTAGTAATAATACTGGCCTAAAATCCTGAACATATCCATCAGAATGGAAGAAAGATATGTGATGATAAGAACACTGCTCATCTTTTTTGAGGTAAGAAGCAAAGAGCTAAATTTTTGTAATTACTTACTTGCTTATTTACTTGGAAGAAAATATTATAATATATCTATCTTCCACTTTGCTTCAGTCTCCCTGCAGCTGTTTATTGGCTCACAAATGATTATTCCTTTAATGTAGGGGAGACATTTATCCAATAGTTGGATCTTGTTTGGATTTGCCCATCATCCTTATTTCCTTCCAAACTCAGTGTATTGATGTTACATTATTGGAGAAGTATGAAGGTGAGTGCATAGGCTTTAACAAGACATTAAATAGTGTGGAGAGAGAGGGGGGAGAGAGAGAGAAGGAGAGGGAAGAGAGAGAGATAATATAGGCACACTGATTTTACATATTGCATGGACTTCCACAATTCATAAAAGATGTTTCTAAGATCTAGCAGAGTTGGCATACTCCAGATCCCATCAAAAAACAGTATTATTTTATGGGCCATGTGATACATTCTTTTCTAATGCCAATTCTGCCCTATGGTGCACCCTTCTGCCTGAAGGCCAAAAGGTCCCAACTCTGTTGCCTTTGGGGAAATTTTTTAAATATCTTGCCCTCCAGGCTTGGACCAGGACTGTTTGTGAATTTGCATTTGTCTGGTACTATATTCTAATATATTCTTGTGTTGCTTCTTTCCACTTGGTTTTCTGTTTTTAAACTTATCTGTACTAGCTTGACTTCAATAAACCATTAATGCTTACACTGAACAAAGGGGCCATCTATGCATGAATGTATATCAATAGCCAGGAACAGATTCCAAAACAGCTGTGTATGTCTTGCAAATAAAAGGCTACTTTAACAAATCAGAAAGAAGTACCTTATACTTGGTCTCTCTCTCTCTCTCTCACACACACACACACATACACAAAAGCACAACTCTTTCAAAAGCTTTTCAGAGTCCTGCTCAATATACATTTGCAGCCAAGACAAAAGATTAACATAATGATCATTATATGCAGTCTCTAGAGTGGGTAGACAATCTAATTGCCACTGGTACTGTGAGCCTCTCGACACCCCTCCCTGCTATGGACAGGCTTTCTTCTCTACCAGATTTAAGTATTCTGCTTTAAAATAATAGCATTTATAATGAAGTTAAGAAAAGTGTCAGTTTTAAGAACATCTTTGTTTTCAAAAATATAATCTAGTGCCGGGGTGTCAAACTTGCAGCATCACATCAGCACATGACGTGTCATGACTTTTTTCCCTTCATAAACTGGGGTGGGTGTGGCCAGTGCATGATACATTCGGGCTGCAAGGTAGATACTCCAGATCTAGTGCCTAGTTAAGCTAGATTGTGAATAAATTCTTAGAATTGTAGAGTTCTTAGAATAGTAGATAAACTGCAGTTGAGTGCTTTGTTTGAAAATTACCCTTATTTGCCCAGGGAAGTATCATAAGGAAGTTGAGATGGCAGTGACTGCTGTGGGTACTAGATTGGCCAACAGAAAGCAAACTCAACAGTTTATTTTTTGTGTAAATGAAGATGTTGATTTTGTAAACTGGCATTTTGTAAACAGGCATCCTTCCAAGACAGTTCACCGCAAACGTGATTCTTCAGATTTTAATTATGGTTGCAAAGAGAATCCATCAAAATGTTGTTTACACAGCCTCTAAAAATGTACAGCAATTTTTGCATTCTCTTATCACATTATTTAATCATTATACTAAAACAAACGATTGGAATATTAGTAGTAGAAAATAGTAGTAACTAGGATTTTCATACTGGTCATTGTCTTATCCAAATATGCTTTTGCTTCTCTATCAAATTGGCCTTCCAAAAGTACTGTGGAAAAATCATGAATCTGATCCAAGATGCTTACCAAACTGATGTATCAGAACATTTTTCCCATTTGCTAAACTGGGGGTGGGCATGGCCAGTGCATGACACATCTGGCCCACAGACCAGGAGTTTGACTGCCCTGATCTAAATCAATCAGTCTCAAGTGTGTTATGTATAAAATTGCATGCTAAAGATTACACATTGTAGACCGTTCTGGCTTTATTTGTTTACGCTGTTCATTTTTGTTTAGTTTATCATTTAGTTGCATTTATCTGGACATAATATTCTGCATTTATCTGGGCATAGTATTTATTTGAATTGTATACTATTTTGCAGCCTATCTAATTTGAAATATAAATAATTTTTGTTACTCCAAAAATATTTTGTTTTACATAAAAAAAGTGCTAGGGCAGATAAGGCGCCATATGTAGAAATAAATATCCTTCTTCTCCTGCCCAACATACATTGATTAAGGAAAGCAAAGGAGTTAATGCTTATGTAATAGATCAATCTTTCTCAACTTTAGCAACTTGAGGGAGTGTTGTGGTTGGGAAACATCTTCAAGCTACCAAGGTTGAGAAACACTGCAGTGGATAATAGTTCTTGCATTCCTTTCATGTAATTCCTTTCATTGAAGGGACACAAAGATGCAGCAGCTTAATGTCACTGGAATTGCTGCCAGAAATGGTCTGTTTTCCAATGGTTCAAACCCAGTTCATTGAGATGGAGAAAATGCCCATTGTTCATTCCTGGCTCCTGCCCACCCAGCAGTTTGAAAGCATATTGCAAGTAGATAAATGAGTACCAATTTGGTGGGAAAAACCTAGCTGTTTTCACGAGAAGAGAATGGAAACAGGTGCTGGTCCTGATTAGATGCAAGGCAACATGACATGAGATAAGGCAAGACAAGAGCTGCTGAGGTGTCTGGAAGAGCCAGCAAACCTGAGTGCTGCTAGTTAGTTAATATGAAACTTCCCACCCTCCAATGCATCAAGAATAGGCATTAAAGTGCCAAATGGTATTACCTAGCAATCTAGTCTGTCAGGACAGCATTGTGTCTCGTACCGTGATCTCAAACCTATGGCATGTGTACCAAAAGTAGCATGTAGAGCCATTACTGCTGGCACATAAACCCTCACCCAGAAAACGTCTACCGCACATGCGCACGCATTGCCCACCCAAGACCTGATTGTTGGGTATCTGGCACACATGTGCAGAGGCACAGTGCATGGGAGACACATGCATGTGCAGATCACACGTGCATGCGCAAGGGGCATGTAGGGGCCACGCACATTGCCTTTTGGGTGATGGCATGCGAGCACACAAGTGTGCATGCAATTATCAGCACTGGAGCCCAAAAAGGTTAGTCACCACTGGTCTAGTATTTGTAGATATTCCTGACATGCCAAATAAATAAATAAATAATCACTTAACTTCTGGTAAAATGTATTATTAGCAAGCCACACTAGTATCAATTTGTCTTGAAATTTCTGTTGTAAGAATTTGTCAGATTATAATTGTTTTTTTTTTTTAATGGTGGAATAATTTTAGGTTTTGTTCAAAAGGGCAAAAGTAATTATGATAATAAAAAAATGTGAAACTTAGCACCAGTAATAGAATAATCAATATTGGTATACTGTGCTTCCTTCTTCCTTGTGATACAAAATAGTTGACTCAGTTTCTAGTTCAGCCCCTTGGCTGATAGCATTTTTCTCTTTAAGATGTATTTTGTTTTATTGGTAGCAAAGGAATACACACTCATCTCTTTTGGTAATAGTCTACCTACAAATTTCTTGTTCGTATGGTTCATGAAAACTGACAGGACAGTTTTCTGCCATTTTAAGGTAGGAACAACCTATATTCTCCCAATTGTTTGAGATAGTTTCACCTCATTTGCATCCTAATTCTGTGAAACTCAATCTGCCTGCTTTGCCTGATTTTGGGTAAAAGTTGCTCTTTTTTTAAATTAAAAAAAAAAAACAATGTTTACATGCATGGTGTGTTGTGAGTTAATTTTGTGAGTTTGCTTGCTAGCAAATGTTATGTGACAGACTGAGCTAGCCAATGGCAGATAGATCTCTGAATGAATCTGTGATTCTGTGAGCAACTCAATCTGCCTGCTTTGCCTGATTTTGGGAAAAAGTTGCTCTTTTTTTTTAAAAAAAAAATCAATATTTATGTAAATATCTATAATATTTACATACTAGCCATGCCCAGCCAGTCACATGACCACCAAGCCACACCCATAAACTAGGCCACACCCACAGAACCAGTTAGTGGTCCCTGGGATCTAAAATTATGAATTTGGTGGTCCCTGAGGTCCAAAAGGTTGGCGACCCTTGATGTATACTATTTGGGATTATCCTTGAAGAGCATTTAGAAGCTACATCTGATGAAGATGCAGTGGCACTGGAAGTACTTGGGCCCCCAAGAATGGCCCATGTAACACCACTGCTCCTCCATTGCTGCATTGGCTGCAGATCTGCCTTTGGGTACAGTTCAAGGTGTTGGTAATCACCTTGAAAGCCTTTCATGAATGCATTCAGGATACTTGAAGGACTTTCTTATCCCACTAGGATTGGCTTGCCCTACCCAAGCTGGCAGACTAGGCATGCTGAGCGTCCCATCAACCTGATTGCTCCACCTGATGGGATCCAGGAGAAGGGCCATGGAGATGCCCCCCCCCCATGTGAGGTTGGCCCCAACCTTCTTGTCTTTCCAGAAGAGCTTAAATATTTGGCTCTACCAGTTAGCTTGGAGATCTAATTGGGGGAGGTAATCATAGTGGGGGTGACTGATCAATTAGCAACAGATCCCCCCTCCTCCCCCATCCTGCTGCAGCCCTCCTCATCTTTTAATTGTGCCATAGAATTCTAGGTTTTAGATTATTTTATTTATATTTTTAGTTTATATAATTTTTGTTTTTTATGATTGTAAGCTGTCCAGAATTACCATGCAGTAAGATAGCAATAACAGTTAGACTTACATACTGCTTCACAGTGCTTTTACAACTCTCTCTAAGCAGTTCACAAAGTCAGTATATTGACCTCAACAATCTGGGTCCTCTTTTTATCAACCTTGGAAGGATAGAAGGCTGAGTCAACCTTCCAGCTGAGTTAAGATGAGTGACCTGTAAATGTTATAAATAAATAAATGAACAAACAAACAAATAAATCCTATATAATACTACTCCAGAGGCAAAGAATATTGCACTTACTTGTATGTTTCAAATGTTAAGTTATCCTTTTTATGCTATTTTTCTCAGAACGTTTCCATTATGAGAGGCTGTATTCTTCTTCCTCTTTCAAGAAGGTTTCCAGATACCCAATTGGTAAAGTTAAGGCTACATGAAGGAGAGCAAAGATAATGGTTTTTCAGAAAAAGCAAAATCTTTTATTTATAACATTAGATATGATTTCTTCTCTGTTGCCTCTTTAATTTCCAAGACTGATTTGTATGTGGAGAGGGGTGGGAGAGAATGGAGAAAAGCAAGGTACTCCAATTCTATTTCCTTATTTTCAATACTCTTTAAAGGCTTGTTTATAATTCATCAGGAGAATTTAAAGCCTGAGTGCCCAGTAAAATCAATTTATCAGCACTCCTTAGGGGAATATGCAACTAAGAGCATTCATAGAGTAACAAACCAAAGTGTTTGGGCCAAAACATAGAAAGGTTGTGTATGATTTGACTAAAAGATTCTCAAAAAGGCAACATGAAAAAAATCAACTTCCATTAATTTGCAAAAGTCATCAGCAAAGAATCCAATTTATGGATTTTTTTCTTCTCTACTCATTGTTGTCATTATAGATTGTCATTATAAAATTGTTGTCATTATAGAATAGAATAGAATTCTTTATTGGCCAAGTGTGATTGGACACACAAGGAATTTGTCTTGATGCAAATACTCTCAGTATACATAAAAGAAAAGATACATTCATCAAGAGTCAAGAATCATTAGGTACAACACTTAATGATAGTCATAGGGTACAATAAGCAATCAAATCATACTAGGAAACAGTCAATATAAATCGTAAGGATACAAGCAACAAAGTTACAGTCATACAGTCACAAGTGGGAGGGGATGGGTGATAAGGAGTGATGAGAAGATTAACAGACTTCACAGACTGTGTAAGTAGTCTTTTGTTTAGCAGAATAATGGTGTTCGGGGAAAAAACTGTTCTTGTGTCTAGCTGTTCTGGTGTGCAGTGCTTTATAGCATCATTTTGACGGAATGAGTTGAAACAGTTTATATCTGGGGTGTGAGGGGTCTGTAAATATTTTCACAGCCCTCTTTTTGATTTGTGCAGTATACAGGTCCTCAATTAAAGGCAGGTTGGTAGTAATTATTTTTTCTGCAGTCCTAATTATCCTCTGAAGTCTGTGTCTGTCCTGTTGGGTTGTAGAACCCAACCAGATAGTTATAGAGGTGCAGATGATAGACTCAAGAATTCCTCTGTAGAACTATATCAGCAGCTCCTTGGGCAGTTTGAGCTTTCTGAGTTGGCACAGAAAGAACATTTTTTGTTGTGCTTTTTTGATGATGTTTTTGATGTTAGGTGTCCATTTTAGGTCATGTGATATAGGAGAACCTAGAAATTTGAAGGTCTCTACTGTTGATATTGTGTTGTCTAGTATTGAAAGAGGTGATAGTATGGGAAGGTTTCTTCTAAAGTCTGCCATCATTTCTACAGTTTTGAGTGTGTTCAGTTCCAGATTAATCTGGTTATACCATGAGCCAAGTTTTACAACCTCCTGTCTGTATGCAGATTTGTTGTTGTCTCAAATAAGACCAATCACTGTTGTGTCATCTGCAAACTTCAGTATTTTAACAGATGGATCGTTTGAGATGCAGTCATTGGTATATAGGAAGAAGAGAAGTGGAGAAAGCACACAGCCTTGGGGGGGCCCTATGCTAATTGTACAGGTATCAGATGTGATTAGGCCTAGCTTCACCTGTAACTTCCTGTCCATTAGGAAGCTTATGATCCACTTACAAGTGTGTTCAGGTACCGCTAGTTGGCTTAATTTACTTAGAAATATGTCTGGAATGATGGTATTGAATGCTGAACTGAAGTCTACAAAGAGGACCTTTGCATAGGTATTTGGAGATTCAAAGTGTTGTAGGATGTAGTGCAGAGCCATATTAACAGCATCATCTGTTGATCTATTTGCTCGGTATGCAAACTGCTTGGCATCTGGCAGTGTATCCGTGATGGTTTTCAGGTGGGACAACACAAGCCTTTCAAAGATTTTCATAACTACAGATGTTAGAACAACTGGTATATAGTCAGTCATTCAGTTCCTTGATGGAGGGCTTCTTTGGCACTGGAATGATAGTAGAGCATTTGAAGCAGGAAGGAACATAGCACATCTCTAGTGATCTATTGAAGATTCGAGTGAAGTTGGGGGCCAATTGGTCAGCACAGACTTTTAAGCTAGAAGGAGTTATCTTGTCTGGCCCTGGTGCTTTTCCTGGCTTTTGTCTGTGAAATAGATCTTGCACTTCTTTTTCTGTGATCACCAGAGGTTGTGAACCCAATGGTTTGGGGCCAGTTGTAGGAGGCTTGGCTGTTGTTGGTGTGTTTGAGATGGGGGTTGTGGAGATAGGTGGCTATAATTTCCTTTCAAACCTGCAGTAAAACACATTCAGGTCATCTGCTGATTGTTGATTTCCTTCTGCCTGAGAGGGAGGTTTGCTGTAGCCAGTGATGTTTTTAAGATCTTTTAACATGTGTTTTTAACATATGCTTTCCACCTGTTTGCTGGTTTATTTGTTGAGAACTGATTCCTTAACTTTTCAGAGTAACTTCTTTTTGCTGCTCTGATCTGTCTTGTTAATATGTTTCTGGCCTGATTGTATGGCATTCTGTCACCTTTTCTGCAGGCTTCCTCTTTGGAACTGGGTTTTATACTGAGGTTTTAGAGGGCGGGGGGGTTAGACTTTTTTCTTGAAGTTCCATGTTCACAGTCAGCTCTTTCGTCAAGAGCAGGAATTATATTTCCTATGATAGATGTTTTGAGTTCAATAATATGAACTTTAAAAGACAATCAAAATCATTCATAATAGAGAAAACTTATTTTCTTAAAATAGCTGATTGGTTTGTTGTAAATAAATGTTCACATTAGTTCAACTAGAAATTTAAATTTATTTGGATATATTTCTTGAAAAAAATGTATCTTGAATGGATGAAATGATATGATGACACACATCTTCCATTCATCTAGCACCATACACAGACATACATATTGTACTAAATCATTCTGTTAGGTATTATGCAAAACCTCAAATCTTTTTGAACCTGAACTTATCAATTCTCTTGAATTGAAGGCTTCACCTGGACTTATAAATTATAATGACTGACATTATTCTCTCAGAATATTAACTGTTGAAGGTTCTTCCCTATTTCATATGTAACACAGAAAAAGATATAGAGAACCGTAGTTGCTGGATAGCAACAATCAAGCATAAATAATTGAAACTTTCTGCAGTTAGTATCTTCATTGCAGTTTTGGTATATGTGCACATGGCAGAGTACATAAAATATTATAAGATATTATAAAGTAATATTCACCACATGGTGAATTCCCTGTCCCCAACCCCCTTTCCAAGAAGTACAGCCTTTGATATGTAGTGTAGTTTGCCACTGTTCTGTTTCCTCAGAGATAAGAGAGCACATCGTTTGGGTAGCTCTCTCTGACAATCTGATTTTAACTCCCATCTAGTGTACTGAACTGGTATTGTCTCATAAAGTCTTCATCACATACATAGAAAGAAGTTCCAATTATTATTAACTGAATGTTTGCTAATTTTAAAATAATAATTATTCTAGTTTAGGAATGCATTAAATCCCTAAACATTTCAGGAACTATATGCTTCTACATCATACTACAAATAGGGTTTGATTGAAGAAACTAAGCCTTGTAAAGACATAAATTGAGAGGGTTTTTCATTTGAAGATTGGATTTAACCATCTGAATACATAAGAAACTTGTCATGGTTATGCTAATTCCCATTGTGCACAGGATTCCAACATGTGTTCTTTGTTATTGAAACCATGGCACCATGGAATAAAGAAAATGTTTCTCAAATAAACAGAGCAACTAAAATCACTTCCTGCAGAAATCACCCCAGACAAATGAGATTTCCATATTTCTGTATAGTATGTGTTCGTGATTGTCAGAGAGGAAAGGAAACACTCTATAAGTGGAATGGAATTATATGTTGTGGTTACCATTTGTGGCCTCTCAGCCTCCTTTATGATGTCTATTTCATGAGTGTTTGTTTTGACGAGATTAATTCAGCTACCACTTGAAAACAAAACTGCTCTAATAGTATTTATTTCTGGTCAGCTTCACTTTTACTGACATTTCCTGAACAATGCTGTTAGCAATTAAAGCCACTGAAGAGCTGAATTATATACATAGATCAATGCAAAATATTTAACAAACAGTACTCAGGTTTGTAGAAGCTAATTATGCTTAGACAACACAGCTGAGGTTCTTTATAAGAAGAAAAAGAGAATGAAATATTTCTCTTGTGAGTGCCAATTAGACATGGTGGTACCAATAGTCTATTGGGGCAGCTTTCATTTTAAAAATGTATGGAAAATTATTTTAGATGGATATCGAAGTTGAACCAACAATTGTTTATTTTTTAAAGTCAAGAAATTTGTTAATCATCATATACTAGGAATTTATTTGACCAGAGCTATTAGCGCTGTGTTTTACCAGCACTTAAATCAATACTGTAAAATTAAAAGTATTCCAGATACTAGTGGTATAATAGGCCATCTAAGAATTGATTAGCTAAATTAGGATTCCCATTTAATGGGGTGGCTTTAATTTATAGGATTTACAAAAAAAAGTATGTGTAATGAAGGTAATTGTTATATCATGGGCTTCTTTGGAAAGTTATTATTTATTTCTGTTGTGCTCATGTCTAGATACAGTAGAATATACAAATACAGTAGAAAAGATGTTTTACTTCCAAATGTTTTGGCTTCAAAAAATGTCTGGGCCTTATGTATCCTACGAGTGGATTTTGATTTTGAGATTCTAAGTATTTAACCATCTTGGGGGGGGGGGGGAATCTACTTTAAAATATGTAGTAAGTGTTAAGCCTGGATTCCCCAACCAGGGTTAAGGAGACAAGCTAAACAGAATGTGCAGCATTAGTCAGATAGGCATACAGATAAATGTGTGAGATAAGTTCGTATGTTAATTAACATACAGTAAAAATAACAAATACGCTTGCGTTATCAAAAATATAGTTTATTCCATTTAGAGTTTTATAGCATAGTCAAAATAAAAGTCCATTAGTCATGTATCATTTTTAGTCAGTCCATTCAAGGATATTCAATTAGCAAAGTCCGTATAGAATATCCAATATCAGTTCACTTACAATAAATCAGTCCTCTCACAGTTGATAAATCAACAGTCCTTTCTCTCTCCCATTCCAGTAGGGGAAAAACCCAGTTTTCAATCCATGCAGTAATTAAGGATCATCAAGCCAGAGAGAGCAAACTGCCGTGCCTTGCTTCTTTTATGGTACTTTTACAATCACTCCCTTAATTACATTCTTACAGTTAAAGTTACAGATACTTTAACTAACAAACTGTGATAACATATTTATTATTTTACCTAAACCAGTTAGGGTAAACAATGTTATCCCTAACAGTAAGTAAGAGTGAAAGAGAGATAGCAACTTCTATGGAGTGATAATTTTAAGGGTTTTCCAAACTCCAAATTAAATACATATTCCCTATTTCATATCAATGGCAGTAACTTCATCTTAAGCATGTCTTGACAGTTCCATATAGATAAAGTAACTTTGCTGCTTTAAAGTTACCTGAGATGTTTTCTAATTTGATAGCATGAATCTATGATAGAAGTAAAACCCACAATACAGCTTTACCAAAAGTTCAAGGTTATTTTAAAAGAAATATTGCTGGATATAATAAACCAGAATAAATAATTTTCCTGTCTGATAGCATCTGCCCTCAATTTATGACAGCAAGTCCTTAACAGGGGTGTTCAACCTTGGCAACTTTAAGACTTGCGGACTTCAATTCCCAGAATTCCTCAGCCAGCAAAGCTCTGCATAGGTATCAGGAAGGGCATCCAGGTTCAGCTCCTAGTCATCCAACTCTAACCCAGATTAAGGGATTACAAATCATAAAAAGGAAGGATTAATGGATTTGAAATTCAAATTGCTTCATCCGATTTAAATAATTTGGAGGCATTTGACAGGAGTGTAGTAGGATGAGATTTATTTTTTATCAACCTGTGATGTTTATCTGTTTAACATATACATGCAGATTTGTTAGATTTGTTACATACAGATCTATTCGGATTTAAAGTTTTTTGTAGAGAGAATTCTTTTTTTTCCTTATATTTTTTGTATGACTTAATTTTAATTTTGTTGTTTCTTCTTTTCTATGCCTTACTTTTCTACTTTTGTATTCTGATACTTTTGGTGTGTGTTTTTTTTTTTTTTTGTAATCTTCTAAAAAAAAAGAATAAAGATTAAAATTTTAAATTTCAAAAATGAAAGATTTAAAAATATTCAGCTTTGCCTTAAGAATGCTTTTGTTGTTTAGCCCCCATGATTATGAGAGTGAATTTTAGTAGGACAACCAAATCATTACAATATTTCTTTCTGTACTTGACAGTTGTGCTATATGCCACTATTTCTAATCATTCTCTATTAACTTAAGAGAAATACAGTACTCGGGTGTTTACTTTCAAGAAGAGATTGTTACTGTTGATACATCCAAAACGTGTATCTGCATGCACATTAACACCTACTACATTCACTCAAGACTTTTAAAGTCAGCAGATTTTTATTATTGACAAAATTAATTTTAATACTTCTGTGTTGGCTTTTATTTATGTATTTGTTTTTAATTATGACTTTTGCGGATGATTGACCTTTTTAAGGTGTCTTTGATTTTGAGTATCAGAGAATTTTACCCAAGTACCAGATGAAATATAATTGATGACAATGGCAAACATTTCCATATTGTCAGATAACAATATTACACCAGCATAATTCTGAAATACTGAAAGGTAGGTTCCTGTCATGGGACAGATAACTTCACTGTAGGGTATCATACAAGAAATAAGCAATATTTTTTTCTTCTTGTATAACCTCTAGTGTTCTGATGATCTGATGCCTAAACATACCATGAACATATTGATGCTATATATAATCCCTTGACTACTTTGTGCAGTTTCACTGTATCTAAGAATGTCATACTTTTTTCAGGTGTGAAATAATATTTTCTCCCAGCATAAGCTGAAACATTAGAATTTCATAATATCAAAAAAGAAAGATGTGAGTTTTTACCTGAATTAAATAATAACATGATTAGAAAATAGAAACCTGATCTATATTCATCCGGACCAGTTTGTCTGTCAGTTTAGTTCATTCTGAATTTTTTTCTACAGAAATGTGGACATAATTCTAAAGAAAGGCCCATATTATAGCCACACAACATTTTTGTTTTATAATGTTGCATCTGGTTCATTGAGGTTGATTGAAATTCAGGCATCATACATATTTGATAAACTGTTAATATTATTCTCAGGTGGAATCCAGATGCTCCTGAATTAACCATAAAGCAGAATAAACACGAGTTTAGGGTTCTAACTGAAGAGAGTTTCCCCCACTCATTATCATGTCTTAAACTCTTTCATTGGCACTGTCAACTTTAATCTTTTTTTTTTTTTTTTGTAATTTGTGTTTATCTGACATGTTTTACTCTAATCTGCATAGTCAAGAAGAAAAAAATGGCATGGAAGATGACTAAAGTTTAAGAGTTTGGTTTGAAGATGTCATAAAATATCAAATGTATTTGCATGTCATAGCATGAGAGTTTCACTTCCATAGAAGGGCATCATTATTGGGCTATTCTTAAAGCATCAGTTAGCCTTACTTTAGCCCTGAGCTCAGATAAAGTAAAGTTATTTCTGAATCTAGGGGGTCGTGGTAATCACTGCTTCTTAGCCAAAGGAGCCAGCATTGTCCATGGTCATGTGGCTAGTATGACTGTATGCTGAAATGCACAGAATTCTGTTAGTTTCCCACCAAAGTTGTACCTATTTATCTGCTTGCATTTGTATGCTTTTGAACTGCTAGATGAGCAAGAACTGGGGCAAGTAACAGGGGCTCATCCTGTCACACAGCACATATCTCAGACTTAAGCTGTCAGCTTTCCAGCTGACAAGCTCAATATATTTAATCATTGAGCCATTGCACCCCTGAAATCAAATATATTATTGACAATAAAAATGTTCTTTGAAAGATTTTTTCCTTTTCTCTTTTCTTTCCCTTGCTTACCATACCACACCTAAACTCTGGTAGGCCAAGTAGCTTCATAAACCCCTCTCCCCAAAATATTCATGGACCTGTTGGTGGCTCTGGGTATTATATTGATGCTTCTATTATCAACCAATAATGAAGCTATATCTGTACACGATATGATTAAGAATAAAAAGGGATAAATAAGCATGGAAAATACCAAGCTTGAAAATTGGAGGCAAATGGGATTTTCTTTTTTTCAGCTTTTCTGTGCATCATAAATGTTCATAAATGAACATTCATGAATGAATACACATAAATGTGTATTCCATTGGTAGATACACTGGTGAAATATTTCTGGACTATGTTTAGGAACTGCTGCCAGTAGTTTAATTATTGGCTTCTTTGTTATTTGTATGGAAAATAGTATCCACCTGCCTCTCCTCAAGATAAACATTTTCTGGTCAGTGAAGATAAAACTGTTAGGAATCAAGACTTGGTTTGTGTATAAAATACACAATTAATTCTCTTGCTGTATCTTGTGAAATAAGGCACACATATGATGAAGGTTATCTCAGCATAACTCAGAGGTATTTTGAAATCAGAAAAGTCTATGCAAAGCGCTAGTTTAACATAACTGTTAATGGATTTAAGGAAGTGTTGAGTAAATGTAAGACATGCAAGGCATCTCTCATGGAGCAACAGAAAAGGATTTGAGTAGCAGCAAGAGAAGTCCAAGAGTTCTTCAGGAAGAAGATTGACCTATAACTAAAGACCACAGGACTGATTTGCTTAACAGCTTAAAGGATTAACAATGAGTGAGAAAGACAGCTGTTGCAAAATTTACTGTCAGTTTACCAAGAGATTATCAGGAGGAATACATAAGATTAAACTATGAAGTAGAGAACATTTTCAGGAAAATTATTTATTCTGGTTTATTATATCCAGCAATATTTATTTTAAAATATCCTTGAACTTTTGGTAAAGCTGTATTGTGGGTTTTACTTCTATCATATATTCATGCTATCAAATCAGAAAACATCTCAGGTAACTTTAAAGCAGCAAAGTTATGAATGTTTTACCCTTCACAAGGAGTTCCCAAAGGATAGATATTTCTGTCAACTTTCTTTTTAAAATATTATTCATTCTTTCTATTTGATATTGAAAATTAATTTCAGTGTCGAACACTGAATATTCAGTATTGAAAATGGAACATTAAAAAAAAGTCAGCATAGTCCAGTGATTAAGAACCCAGGCTGGAAACTCTGTGAGTTCTAATCCTGTCTTAATCATGCAAGCTGGCAGGGTAGTTTTGGGTTCCTTACTCTTTCCCAACTCATCAAGGTTTTGTTGGGGAGAAAGGAAGAGGAGGAGGAGGAAGGAACATTAAATATGTTTGCTATCTTGAACCATTTATTTTAAAAATATAAGTGGAATATCATAAATAAACCTCCTTAAGTGTGCTACATCTTGGTGTTATGTGTATCCCTAAATACTTATCCACTCCTTTACCCACATCAGACTCGTTGCTTGGTAGTATAATTCCCAACTGGGCAAAGCAAATCCTCCTCTTATTCTTGCATCTTGTAGCAATTTAAGTTTTCTTCCCCTGCCAAATGTATTTTAGCACTCTCTTGTTTAAATCTTCAAAAAATTCTTTCCCTAATCTGATTGGAATTGTCTGGAATAAATATAAGATTCTAGGCAATACATTCATCTTAATTGTAGATATTCTCTCAATCAGTGATAATTGTAAATTTTCCCATTTTATCAAGTCTGTCGCAATCTGTGTTTAAGTTTAAGATAATTATCCTCCTTAAGTGTGCTACATCTTGGTATTATGTGTATCCCTAAATACTTAACCTTATTTGTGACCTGGATCCCCAAAACTTCCTCCAATTCTTTCTTTCATCTTACTAACATGTTCTTTGCTAAAATCTTTGTTTTATCTTTATTTATTTTCAAACCTGCTACTTTCCCATACTCTTCTATCTTTTCTATCAGTTTAGGTGCTGACTCCAATGGATCCTCTAATATAAATAGCAGGTCATCTGCAAAAGCTTGTAATTTATACTCTACTTTTTTAATTTTCATTCCTTTTATTTCTTTTTCTTCTCTGATGTTCCTATTCAGCACTTCCAGTGTTAACACAAACAACAGAGGCAATAGTGGACAGCCTTGTCTAGTCCCTTTTCTTATATCTATAAAGTCTGTTAATTTTCCATTTATCATAACCTTTGCAGTTTGTTTATGATATATTGTTTCTATAGCTTGAGTAAAATTTTTTTACCAAAGCCCATTTGGTCCAACTGTAATAGCATAAAATGCCAATTCACATTATCAAAGGCTTTTTGTGCACCTAAAAACATCAGAGCCATTTGTTTTTCAGAATGTGCCTCATAGTATTCCAGTATATCTAAAATTATTCTCATATTATCTTTAATCTGTCTCTGTGGCAGAAATCCATTTTGATCAGGGTGAATAAAATTGTTTAAGTATCTTTTCAGTCTTTCTACCAGAATTGAAGCAAAACTTTTATAGTCTGAATTTAATAGTTATATTGGTCTGTAGCTTTTAACTTGCTGTGGGTCTGTGTCCTCCTTTGGTACAAGTATGATATATGCTTCTGACCATGTTTTGGATATTCTCTTCTTTGTCATAATTTCATTCATAACTTCTAATAAGTGAAGATTTAATGTTTCTGGAATGTCTTATAAAATTCCACTGGCAAACCATCCAGACCTGGTGCTTTCCCAATGGTTTGCTTTTTTAAAGCTTCTGTTAATTCCATCATTGTTATGTTACTTTCTAACATTATTTCAATATCTTTGGGTATCTGTTGCAAATTGCTTTCTATAAGTATTGTTGAATTCTTTCTTCCTAAACATTCTCTTAATGGTACAGTTTTCCATAATAATCTTGAATATTTTTTTTCTTCTTCACATTACCATAGCATACATGTCCTTGTTCATTTATCAATTGATTTATCCTTCTCAAGTCTCTTTCCTTTCTCAGTTTATATGCTAACCATCTGCCTGGTTTGTCTGCATCTTCAAAATAGTTCTGCTTGGCATTTTTAATTTTTTGTGCTATTTCTTCTTTTTCCATTAGTCCCATTTTATGTTTAGTTATGTCCATTTTAATTTTAATGTCCTTTTTTGGTGAAAATTTCTGTAGTTCTTTTTCCAACTTCTTGTAATCATCTTCCAATTGTTTTTTTTTTAAAAAATTCTGTTTTATATTTCTTTTCCTTGTATAGTCCATTATCAAGCCTCTTGTATAATAAGCCTTCATCATGTCCCAGAGGTTCTGTAATGATGTATCCTCTTTTGTATTTTCTTTAAAGAAAAAAGTCAATTCTCTCTCAATTTTCTGCTTAAAGTCTTTTTACTTTAATATCATATTATTTAAAGTTCATCTAGATCTCCTTTTTTGTCCTTTCCATAAAAGTGTCATTGGATTATGATCTACCCAGGTACTTGCTTCTGTTTCAATGTCTTGTATGTTAGAAAGCAATTCTGTTGACATCCATATCATATCTATTCTAGACCATGATGCATGTCTATTTGAATAAAAGGTATATTGTTTATTTTCCGCATTTCTCTCTCTCCATGCATCTTTTAAGTTTATCTCATCTACCATTTGAAAGAAGGGTTTTGGCAATGTCTTTCTAGCTTTCTTTGCTGTTTTTTGTGTTTTATAGTCCAATTTCTCACTTATTATTCCATTAAAATCTCCCATCAGACAGATATTAGCATAGTCAAGTTCAATTATTTTCTTATGTAATTTCCTGTAAAAATCTTCTTGGTTATCATTTGGAGCATAAATTGCTATTAAAAGTATCTTTAGATTATTGTTGATTATCTCCACCATCAAAATCCTTCTGTCATCATCTGTATATATTTGTTCCTCGGGGATTGTATCTCTAATGTATAACACCACCCCTCTCTTTTTACACTGTGTCAATGCTGCAAATAATTTCCCTATTTTTTGTTGTTTCAATATATAATCATGTTGTTTTTTAATATGTACTTCTTGTAGATAGGTTATATCAAATTTTAATTTCTCTAATTTATGAAATATTTTTCTTCTTTTACTAGCTGAATTAAGTCCATTTATATTAATTGTAATCAGTTTTCTCTCATTCATTTTAGACTTTATCAGACAGATTTGTTGCTCTAGTAGATCTTGGTTCTCATTGCTCTCTGGGTACACCACCTACGGCTCCTTCAATTACTGCTATACATTCCTTTTGAAATTCAATTAACGACTCTTCTTTTCTTGTATCTTCCTCCCTTCCTCTGAAATATTCCAGATAGAATAACTCAGCTTTTTCAACTGTATCAACTCTGTGTCTCTGTTCCTGCCAGGTAAACATGAGACTTTCTGGGATCAGCCATCTGTAATTTATTCCTCTATTAAGTAACTCTTTGGTCAAGAAAAAATATTCTCTTCTTATCTCTCTCACTCTTCTCAGTACCTGTTTCAGTACCACTATTTCTTTATCTTTGTACTTTAGAGTTTTTTCTCTTGCCGCCTGCAGTATTTGTGATTTAATTATTTTCTTAGTAAATCTGATATGAACTTCTCTTGGCAGTTTATTTCTCATCACATATCTTGTATAGACATGAAAAACCTTGTCCATTCCATCCATCATCTTCTCCTTAGTTACCTCTAATGCTTCTGCCAGGATCTCTGTCATCATTTCAGCAAGGTTTTCACCCTTTTCTTCTTCTATATTTTGAAATCTAAGATAGAATTCTGAACTATCAATTTCCCATCCCAATGATTGCAGAGATCTGGCCTTGTCTCTTTCCACTTCACTCAATCGGGTATCCATATATCCAATCTTCTTATCTCTTTGTACATCTTGCTCTTCAATTTTCTTGATTCTGTCCTCATATTGCATCATTATCTGTTGAATATTTTCAATTTCCTCATCTGTCTTTTCAGCTCTTTGCTCAATATTCTCTGTTCTCTTTTCAATATTATCTGTTTTTATTTGTATCTTTTGAATTCCTTGCATAATCATCTGCAGTGTCACTTCTTTCTCTTTGTCTTGTAACATCAGCTGTATTGATTGTTGTCCTCCAGATGGTGAGGAAGAAGAACTCGGGATTGAAGAAGCTGAGGCTGGTATCTTTCGGCTCATCTTAGCATACTTAATAGGAAAATTGAGAAGAAAAAGCAAGAGCAGCCAACTGCCACTCCAATAAAAAAAAAGCAAAAAATAAAAATAAAAAAGGGAACAGAAAAAATCTTCAGGCACTTGAATACCTTAATCCAATAGGTTCCAATTATGTAGAAAAAAAGGAAACGAAGAAAAAAAATGGAAAATGGAAAAAGGTTGAAAAAAAAATTAGGAAAAAAATTAAAAAGACAGAGATCTGTATATTCCCCTTGCTAAAAAGAACAAATGGAGTAGGGAGGGGGAAAAAAGTAGACTTATTCCTGCATCTAAGGACTCAAGTCCAAATATAAAAGTCCAACTGGGGCAAGGGGTAGAAAAAAAGGGAAAGAGAAAATGCAATTCTGTCAGTAAGCAAAGCACTGCCACTAAATGTTCGAGGCTGTTTACTAAATCAAAAAACAAAATTTCCAGTTCTCTTTTCAAGGTCACTTCAATCTTCTTTCTTCAATTTCAAATCCAGACTCCAGCTATTAGTAGTTCCACAGAAGAGCACCTGCAAACAATCTACATGCTCTTCCCACTATCTTTTCAATGAAAAGAGTCCTTGAATATAACACCAAATGTATCAGCAAGAAAGAAAGAAAGGAAAACAATGTATCCAAGCCTCCAAGTGACAGCGCTGCTTATTTCCCTTTTCTTTCCCTTCTCCTCTAATATTAAAACCAGGAATAAAAAAAAAAATAGTCTAAAATTATTAAAGAGAAGAAACAAGAGGAAAAAAAAAACTTTTTCCAAAAAGTTATTTTGAAAGGAAAAAATAAGAATTAAAAAGGAAAGACCAGTCCAATTTAAAAATTGAAAAGTTTTTACAAAAACCAAAAGTTCCAATAAAAAGAAAAAAACTTTCAGGTTTAATTTGTACTTAATCTCACTGCTTGAGCACTTTTATCTTCACTTTTAAATTTAATTTTTAGTCTTTTAGGGTGTACTCTCCAGAAAAAAATAAGTAGAAAATTATCTCATCAAACTGACACACTTTCTTTCCAGCTTTCTTCTGTTCCAGAGCTGTCCCAGCTTCAGCAGCTTTAATGGCTGTCTCTCTGCCTCAGGAATAAAGGGCTTCTCCTGGATCTACCAGGGATTTTACAATGTCCCTGGGATCAACAGGATCATCAGTCACCGACTCTATGGGATGGTTTAGGTCTGTTGAGACTGTCTTGCAACGGAGATATCAGCAGTGATCTTAGAGCTTAAAGATCACATGCTGTACCGCCATGATGCCAGTTCCGCCTTCCCATAAATGTTTCCAGTTTTGAAAAAGAACACTTTTTGAGGCATGCCAAATCATTTTGTCTCTCAGATTTTTCTTTTGTTATATCAAATTCTAAAGCTGTCTATGCTTCAAGGAACAAAATCTCTCTCTGATGCACTGTAATCTTGAGGGCTTCTTTCTAAGAACAGTCTGAAAGTTAATGAATCAAGAAGCTTACTGAGTTAGATTCTTAATCTGGGGCAGCATAATTTTATGAGTGTCAATCCAGAATAAGTCTTACTGAGTATGAATTGAGAGAAAACAACTTTAAAAAAACCCTACTGAATCAATTTTTGGCATAGCTCTAGCCCATATGTAAATATACAGCACATATTTAATACTTTGCACAGATCCATGTTTTTATCACAAATCAATATTACTGAACTTTAGACACACAAACAGATGCAATGGTATCTTGGTACTCATGATGAATTGATTCTGGGAGGTGCAACAAGTACCAAAAATGATGAGTACCAAACAACTGAGTTATTTGTAAAAACAATAAAGGCAAGATATAAATAATGAAATAAAAAATAAATACTACCACATATTGTACTAGTGATGAGATGCTTATTTTTAGTATGGCTCTGAATATCAATTCTAGAACACAGAAATAACAGTTTGTTGAAATAACAGTTTGTTGATACAGTTCTACAGAGGAATGATTGAATCTATAATTTGTAATTCTATAACTGTCTGGTTTGGTAGAGCCCTGCCATGCCCACCAAGCCATGCCCACAGAACCGGTAGTGAAAAAAATTGAATCCCACCACTGTTCCGCTGGTTAGTTAGGACTGCAGAAAAAAAAACAGTTTCAACCAGCCTGCCTTTCATAGAAGACCTGTTTATTGTGTGGGTCAGAAAGAGGGCTGAGAAAAGAAATTTTTTTAAAAATAACAAATCCCTCACATCCTGGACATAAACTGTTTCATCTCCTCCCTCCTTTCTGGATGCTGCTATAGACCATTACATGCCAAAACAATTAGACATAGGGATAGGTTTTTCCCTTTTGCCATCACTCTGCTGAACACCTAATCATCCCTTGCTGTTTGACTCTAGTTGTTAAGCCTGGGTTCCCCAACCAGGGTTAAGGAGACAAGCTAAACAGAATGTGCAGTGTTAGTCAGATAGGCACACAGATAAATGAGTGAGATAAGCTTGTACGTTTGTTAACATACAGTAAAAATAATAGATACGCTTGTGCTATCAAAAGATAGTTTATTCCATTTAGAGTTCATAGCATAGTCAAAATAACAGTCCATTAGTCATGTATCATTTAGTCAGTCCATGCAAGGATATTCAATTAGCAAAGTCCGTGCAGAATACCCTCTGTCAGTTCACTTACAAATCAGTCCTTTGTCTCTCCTTTTCAGTGGGGGAAAAAACGCAGTCTTCATCCAGTAATTAGGGATCATCAAGCCAGAGAGAGCAAGCTGCCGTGCCTTGCTTCTTTTATGGTGCTATTACAACCACTCCCTTAATTACTATCCTACAGTTAAAGTTGCAGACACTTTAACTAACAAACTATGATAACATATTTATTATTTTACCTAAACCAGTTAGGGTAAACAATGTTATCCCTAACATTCTCCCCTTTTAGGTAAATATAATAATATAACTATTTACATCTTTAAATCATTTTTACATTCTCTTTTATGAAAGAACAATATGCTATACCTTGACCTTTAGCTTTCAGTTTCCAGCCATTGGCTAACGATATCTGCTGTGTACTCTTGGACATTTTAATAAAATTTTTGTTATCATTTGTTATACAGTGGAATGCTCCACTGTCAACCGCCCATAAATTATTTTTTACAGCTCCGTTAGTATACATGGCTAACTCTAAATTTTTATTTATCTTTTGATGACTTTTAGTATTCTGGCCAGCGTTCTGGCACTGTGCTTTTTTACAAAATCTTGCCAAATGTCCTCTTCCTCCACAACTAAAACACTTTTTAATTGCGTATGCAATAGGAGATTCATTATCTTCTTTTTGAGGTTGCTCCCTCCTTAACTGATCTCTTTCAAGTCTTCTTCTTGCCTCTTCAATCAATCTGCCAGTTATATCAGTTAAAGTTAAACTTTCCTTAGGCAAAATTTCAAGGGAAGTGATGTAGTCATCATAACTTTTGTTTAGTGATGATAGAATTATGTAGACTTGGTGTAGTTCAGAGAAAATAAGCTCTTTCACGTGCAATTCTTGAAAAATGCTTTTTATAGTTTCCAAATGACTCAGCATATCACCATTCGTCTGGAGATGCATCCTGAAAAGCTTCCATGTTAGATTTATGTGAGCACCAACGTTATCTCAGACATAAATCCTCTTCAGCTTCTGTCAACACCCAACAGCCGTTTGCTCTCCACGGATATGAACAAGTTGCTGGTCAGTTAGTGTTAATCCTATTATGCAAATAGCTTGTTCATTTTTCTGCATAAATTCATTTATCTTTTGTCTATCTTCCTCAATCTCTGGATCCCATTCCTCTACGTTTGGTGGGTTTTCAATTATGTTCCACAGACCTTCTCTTCGTAGAAGTAGACTACATTTCATACACCATGATACATAGTTTGTTCCATCCAACTTGGATATAAGGGACAAACTTTGTAAATTGACTTGTGCCATGTTTTCTTATATGGATATAAAACTATACTTAATAAAACACAGCTGTCTGTTTACTGTAACGTATAACAACACAAACTCTCACTTTTACATAAATCTGTTTTATCCTAGTTAAACTGACTTTGCAGCCTCTGGGCCCATAACCAGTGTTAAGCCTGGGTTCCCCAACCAGGGTTAAGGAGACAAGCTAAACAGAATGTGCAGCATTAGTCAGATAGGCACACAGATAAATGAGTGAGATAAGCTTGTATGTTTGTTAACATACAGTAAAAATAACAGATACGCTTGTGCTATCAAAAGATAGTTTATTCCATTTAGAGTTTATAGCATAGTCAAAATAACAGTCCATTAGTCATGTATCATTTAGTCAGTCCATTCAAGGATATTCAATTAGCAAAGTCCGTGTAGAATATCCTATGTCAGTTCACTTACAAACCAGTCCTTTGTCTCTCCTTTTCAGTCTTCATCCAGTAATTAGGGATCATCAAGCCAGAGAGAGCAAGCTGCCGTGCCTTGCTTCTTTTATGGTGCTATTACAACCACTCTCTTAATTACTATCCTACAGTTAAAGTTGCAGACACTTTAACTAACAAACTATGATAACATATTTATTATTTTACCTAAACCAGTTAGGGTAAACAATGTTATCCCTAACAGTAGTATTATCATCCTTCTCATCTTCTTTACTACTCCCTCTTGTTGCTATAATTATGATTATGATTCTATTGCCAGGATGTAAACTGAGTGTTTCTTTATTTGGCCAAGAAGAAATCCCTTCTTGGCCAAATAAAGTATTCTATGCCATGCTATGCTATGCCATGCCATGCCATGCCATACCATGCCATGCCACGCCACGCCACGCCACTCCATGCCACTCCACTCCACTCCACTCTATTCCATTCTGTAGTTATGGATTTGACCTCATTTATAGGCCACACATAGAAATATTCCTTCAGATTTTACGCAGTCAGGTTGTTTTATACATGTAGTTTAGTTTTGTCTTAAATTTTATTTACTTTTTTTTCTTGAGATGGTATCAGCACTGTTAAGTTCTGCGCATGGGTGCAAGGAACGGAGACGAGGCAATGAACAGTGAACTTCAACTCTTTATTAACCATCATGAACAGAGCAAAAACCTGGGGCAGCAGCAGCCCTTTTATAGAGCGGGCTGCTGACCTATTATCCAATGAGAACATGGAAGCATTAAACCCTTGAACCAATGAGAGTGGCTCGTTAACAGCCAATCAGATTCCCCAGAACGGACCAATCCGATATTGCTATTATCAGCCAATTAGAAGTACAGGATTAGAACCCTGCTTTTTCTTTAAGCTTTGATAAACTTTATTTAAGCATTTTTATTAGTTCATAACACCCCTTCCCCCCGGGTTCCATTTGAGGGGTGCGGTGATGTAATTTCCAAGATATGTGGGTTGTTTTAACTGTCTATTAGATTTGCGCTGTCCCACCGGTTCCCGTCTGCAGTCCAGCTTCGGTGGGACATTTTTGGACATATCTGGTACCAGCGGTTCCTCATTCTCACTGGATGACTCAGTGCTGCTAATTCTGTCGTTGTTGTTGTCCTCCGATCTTAACGGGCTAGCCTCTGTTGAGGTATTCCTCTGTGGAGAGGCCACACCCCTCCCTGATTCTTCTTCATTAATCGTGCCTGCTCGCTGACTTCCTTCGCTTCTTCTCTCCCCCATCTCGAATTCAGTTTCTTCGACATCCCCTCCCCACTCAGTTTGGGAGTCCCAGGAGTCGCGAGAACTGGGTTGTAGCCTAGAGCGAAGCTTTTTTGTCGAGAAGTCTATGGAGGGGCTCAGCTACGCTTTCTGGGGCAAGAAGATGTTGTAAAAGTTAATGAGCCCCAGGAAAACTTGGAGATCAGTTCTATTTCTGGGTCTTGGGGCATTTTTGATTGCTCTCAGTTTGCTGTTAGTTGGGTGGATGCCCTGTTTATCGATTAGGTACCCCAGGAACTCTACTTTGTCTGTACACAGTTGACATTTATTTTTTTTAACTTTAAGGCCAGAGTCTTTAAATTTCTGGAGAACCAGTTTAAGCTGCTTTTCTAGTATTTCTCTATTCGGGGCAGCAATTAAAATGTCATCAAAATATGGCACGACCCCCTTGATCCCTTGCAAGAGTCTCTCCATCAGACTTTGAAAAATCTCTGGGGCTACGCTCACTCCGAATTGGAGTCGGTTGCACTTAAAGGCGCCTCGATGCATAACGATTGTCTGTGCCTCTGTGGTTTTTTTATCTACAGGCAGTTGTTTGTAGGCCTGTGCTAAATCCAATTTAGCAAAGACTTTTCTGCCCCCCAGGGAATGGAGAAGGTGTTGTACCACTGGCACCGGGTAAGCGTTCTGTTGAAGAGCATGATTAAGGGTAGCCCGGTAGTCCCCACAAATCTTTAATGATCCATCCGGTTTGATGGGTGTTACAATTGGGGTTTCCCAACGAGCATGGTCAGTTGGTTCTAAAACACCCTGGGATATTAATTTATCGAGCTGCTTGTCAATTTTTGGTTTAAGGGCAAAAGGTACCCGATGAGGCTTAAGGTGGATGGGGGTTACTTCAGGGTTAAGGTTAAATGATATCGGGGTCCCCTTGTACTCGCCTAGTTTGTCTGCAAATATGTCCTGGAATTCCTGGACGATGGCCTCTTCCCAGTCGTCGCTTCTGGTTTGGTGAATGCTGGCTACCTCGATCCCGAGTGGGGCGAACCATTGAAGGCCTAACAAGCTAGGCCGGTCACGGTTGACGACAGTCAGTGGTAATGATGCAGTACGATTTTTGAATGATACTTGGATTTGGCTGGATCCAATGACCGGAATTCGGTTCCCCTGAGATATTGAGTATTGAGTATGATTCTTTGGGCTCTGAGGTCTTAACGCCGGACGGCAGGGATTAATTGTTTAAGGGTCTTCCAGGAAACCATCGAGAGGGACGATCCTGAATCGACTTCCATCACACAAGGCTGGTTTTCGATGGCAACCTTCACTCGGATCTTCTTTGCGTCTAGCGATTAGGTGTGACCGATTGTGATGGTTTGGTGTTCCTCTTCTCTTCTCGATAAAATGGCCGGTGTTTTATTTCTGTAAGAGTGGTTGTTCCATTGGTGGTTCAAATGTTCCCGACTCACAGGACAATTCTCTGTGGTCTGGCGGTAGTTGTTTCCCCTCTGAAATGGGCTGAATCCTTGCTTGCTTCTACAGACCTTTCTGATGTGGACTCTTTTCCCACAGAAATGGCAAAGCGCGTCAAGGAATTTGCAGTCTGATCGCGGGTGGTTTGCCCCACAACCTGTGCATTGGTGCGGTAGTCTTTGATTTCGCTGGTGGCGATGGTCACGTTCAGACCGGAGCCGGTTGACCTCCTCATCATCATTTTCTGATGGCGATTTGAGGTCCTCATGGTGGGTCGCTGTTGTGTGCCTCTCTAGGTGAGGTGAGGTATCACTGGCGAGTTGACGGAGCGGTGCATTGGTGCAGCACATTCGGGCGGCCGACTTCCTGGTTGCTTCTGCTGCAGTAGCATCCTTGATGACATCAGCAAGGTTGATGTCCCCTTTTGCCATGATCTTGCTCTGCACCGTCTGGTCATCTAATCCCAGAATTATTTGGTCTCTCAGAGCTTCTTCAAGGTCTGTAAACCCACAGAGGCCTCCCAGGTTCCGGAGATCCACGATGAAATCTGCAACGCTCTCTCCTTTCCACTGGTCCCTCTGGTAAAATTCATGTCTTCAGACAAGCGTTGGTACAGTGGATGCATAGTGGGCCCATAGAAGGGGCTCGAGGATGTCCCAGTCCATGGTTTTCACCTCAGCTGGTTTCGCTAGTGCCTTGGCCATCTTAAAGATGGCAGTCCCGCAATGGGTCAGGAACACTGCTCACTTTTTCCCCATAGTAGCATCCTTCAAGTTGTTGGTTTCCAGAAACATCTGGAACTGGACTATGTACTCGTCCCAGTCTTCTTGTACCGGGTGAAATGGAGCGGGTGGTATGGCGCCTCTGGACATGGTTCCGTTGTCGATCTGCCTTCAGCCACGTGCTCTGTTTGGTGCTCTGTAGTGTTCAGTCAGCTCTGATGTCTCCGCATCCCATCCTCATCGCCAGTGTTAAGTTCTGCGCATGGGTGCAAGGAACGGAGACGAGGCAGTGAACAGTGAACTTCAACTCTTTATTAACCATCGTGAACAGAGCAAAAACCTGGGTCAGCAGCAGCCCTTTTATAGAGCAGGCTGCTGACCTATTAACCAATGAGAACATGGAAGCATTAAACCCTTGAACCAATGAGAGTGGCTCGTTAACAGCCAATCAGATTCCCCAGAACGGACCAATCCGATATCGCTATTATCGGCCAATCAGAAATGCAGGATTAGAACCTTGCTTTTTCTTTAAGCTTTGATAAACTTTATTTAAGTGTTTTTATTAGTTCATAACAAGCACTCTCAAATAAATCAGGCAGGAAACATGACAGAATGACCTAAAATTACTTTATTATGATGCTATTTGCAGAATCTTGATACTGCTTTTTTTAAGAGCTTGATCCATGAGGCTCAATCCTTCCTAAATTATTTCTCTGACTCTTAAAGCAATGGAAGTGACTCCCTCTTTGTCTGCTTGTTTCCTAGGCATTATCTCTTCCTGTGATCTCAGGGTCATTTAAACATTTCCATTACAGATAGATGTACAGATGCTACAGATCACTCATGGACACACCATTGTACTGATTTAAGACTCCCATCAACTGACTTTGTTAGCTAATTATTATACTGCTTGTTAAAATTCAACATATTAGGTTTGTTATCATCTTTAAATATCAGTCCACGATTAAGCAAAACAGTTTAAGCAAAAGCTAGAGAAGCATGTACAACGATTATCATATGGGAATCTAATGTTTTTCCTGAAACAACCCATTTATAGCAAAAACAGTGGCACACAACTTTTTCAGGGTAATATACTATGGGCTATTTGAAATAAATTGAAAATAAATTGAATAATTGTAATTAAATCAATTAAGTGCAGTAAATGCTTGGCTCCCTTGTACTAATTCCTTTCTCAAATGTTATATTAAAGAGAAATTTGATGGCTGCATAAACTGTATCAATGATATATAGTATATAGCATATGATATACATCCTGTATGTTTTGTCTAATACTATTTTTCTTTTCTTGAGTATTTGTGTATGTTCATTTCTTTCTTTCATGTCACTTACATATTTCATAATCCATATTTGGAAACTCTCATTGAAGATCAGTTGAAAGCTTTGTCTGATTCAACATGCAGCAGCCTGGGTTGTTGTAGGCATACCAGTATGTTTATTGAGGTTGGCTAAAGTAACAACCTAGTTTGATTCTAGTTTGATTCTAGTTTGATTCTAGTTTGATTCTAGTTTGATTCTAGTTTGATTCTAGTTTGATTCTAGTTTGATTCTAGTTTGATTATTCTTTTCCTCCTCCTCCTTATAACTCAGTGAATTAGAAACACATATGTTTGACCATTTCTAAATGTTATCTTGTTTTGGACTTAATTCTTCAGCCCATTTTGCTTCAGCAATAGTTCCTGCATATCTTCATCAAAGTCATTTTCCTTACTTCTTAATAGAAGTTAATGCTACCTCCATGAACAAGCAGTAGTAGAAGTTTTCTTATTTGTGTTTATTGAACACATATTGGAAACATGGGTTATTTCCATATTCAAAGTGATGGATAGAAAATACAAAATAGGATTCCAAGGATACCAAGAAAAGAAAGAATTTGGTTATGAATATCTCACGAACACCAATTTTTCAACAACATTATGTGATTGATACATTCTACCTTTTTTTGTCAATGAGTTGGCACCCAAAGATCTGGATCTGGGAGAACTCTTCAGTCACCTGCTCCTCAGATCAGAAGGTGATTGTGGCTTTGGTTTGATATGAAACAGCCACAGCACTGCCTGGTCAGAAAGAGCAAGTGTACCAGCCCTTTACTACATAAGAATATGGCTCTCACAGACCATAATTTGCAACCGACTGGTTTGGTAGTCCTCATCCCTCATGAAGAAAGCATCAAATGTTGTGCAACTTTGGGATTTCAATTACAATAATCTTCAGAAAAATGGATGATTCAGTTGATGAGTTATTTGCAGGTAAGTTTTGACTTGTTGCCTTTAGAATATGTGCTAGGCCGCAAGCCAGTTTAACTGTGACATCTTTCTAGGTTTTTTTTTCTTTAACTGTATAATCACTTTTGTATTGTGTAACAGTGATGGACTGGCAGTGAAGCAAGAGGTTATAAGAATGGTAATACAAATGGCTTTTGTCCCCTTTCTACATGTAACCATGTAGAAAGATGACTTATATTTCAATCTGGTTCTGCAGACCTTTCTTTTTACTCCGTGACTTGGACAGTTAAACCAATGGTGAAATATTGTGTCATGCATTCAAATCTCACTTCCAATTTGGTACAATTTTCTTACAATAGGGCCTTTGTTTTAAACTCATGTTCACAGGGTTTATAGAATTCTTCACTGCTGAATTGTGACAGACTTTTTGGATATACATTTTTCTATTACTTTGCAGCTTCCTTTACTCCCCATACTTTTCACTTGACAAAAAAATCCTCATAAAATGAATTTCTTCAGGGTTTTTTCCAATGAGATTTAACTGAAGCACAGGAAACCCAAGATCATTGGAGAACTGATGAACACACTCATACCTTGTGCTATCACATACTCCAGATTGAGCAAGATGGTCCCAGTTTTCTGCTTCAATTGATTTACTCCCCCCCCCAATATTCTGTATAATAAGGCACTACATACCAGTGAAAGTTGTAGCCATTTGTCACAACTCATATAATCTTAAGAAAAGACTTCTAAATTCCAATTTTTAATGAGATCAAAGGAATGAACTAACTTTAGGACACTACATGTAGTGGTCTAAATACAGTTTGGTCCTAGTATTTATAAATGTGTGGTGACTCAGCTGTTTAAAAGACTCTGGAGAAAGTCTCTACACCATAGCCACAGTGGCACAGTGGTTAGAATGCAGAATTGCAGGCTATTGTGGTTGACTACCGATTGCCAGCAGTTCGACAGTTTGAATCTTACCAGCTCAACTTTCACTCAGCCTTCTGTCCTTCTGAGATCAGTAAAATGAGGACCCAGATTGTTGGGAGCAATATGATGACTCTATAAACTGCTTGTAGAAGGTTTTAAAGTACTGTGAAGTGGTATATAAGTCTAAGTGCTATTGCTATACTACAGCAGTTCAAGTCCTACCACTATGTGATAGAGTGAGCTCCTGCAAACCTAACAGTTTGAAAATATGTAAATGCAAATAGAAAAATAGGAACCACTTTGTTGGGAAAATGACAACATTCTGTGTTTTGCCATACACTTTGCACTATGGTATGATATCATGCTGGTTACATGAACATGGAATTTTTTTTAGACAGCGCTGGCTCAATGGTTTAAAGAAATGGAGATGAGCACCAACCCTAAAGTTCAACTACGACTAGCAGAGTAAAACCCTTAGGGACTTCTTTACCTTTACTTTACCTAGTATTTGTAACTTTTCAAATAAATTTAGCATTGAACAACTTGAGTTCTATCTCCTCATGTTACTATTAATTAAAATGTATTTATTTACACTGAATTGTTATTAAAATAAAATAAAATTACATTTCATTTTTGCCCTGATTCTGACATTCAGTGTGTGTGTGTGTGTGTGTGTGTGTTCATATATCTGTAGGGAAATGAGACCTTCTTGCAGATTCTTGCAAGATCATTTTGACATACTTCAGAGCATTTCTTCATAATGTTATATTGTAGCAATCTCTCCCACTTTTGCCTATTTTAATATATTAGGGATATTTTAATATCTGCTGATTTCAATGATGGCAACAACACCATCAAAAAAATTATTTAGCAAAATTATTGATGTTTATGAATTTAAAGAAAATACAAGCATTTTCTTATTAAGGTGATTACTGTAGTCATTCTCAAGATGGGAAAAGGGCAAAATTAACTATACATACGTGTGTATGTGTGATAAGACTGTATAACACAAAATATAGTTAATATGATTAGTTCTCATGTGTTTATTATATTTTTCTTTTTGATCAGCTTGGTAACTACTATTGAGGAGGCTTTGGAGACAACATTTAAAGGTTTTTTGATGGGGAGTGCAAATACAATCAGATGTTTAAGAAATACTTTTATATTCTGAAATATTCCTAAATATTCTTTCCAGGAAAAACACATTAAATTATTATGATTTTGTATTCATTTCCCCAGTTTGTTTAATATTTAATCTTTTTTTGCAACTCATTTTACAGATGGGTTAAATGCATTTAAACAATGTCTGTCTTTGTTGATTTCATAGTTAATTCTATCATGATATTTCCCTGTAGATTTTCCTGCATGAAACCCCATTATCCAGGCTTCTTTCATTGGGAATAAATTTCTATTTCCATCCATAATGAACTTCTCTTTGTTTTCAATTGTTCTGCTAGGAGACACTATGCCTCATGCTGAGAAACACTAAGAAAAAGGTTCCCTTTTAAATTACAAATGGGAAATGTGGAAGAAAGACCAGATTGGGAAGGAAAGCTAAATAAGCAACAAATTTCCAGATGAATCTCATACTTTCCATTCAAAAGTGTAAAATAGGAAGCAAGAGCAATTGTTATATCTCATCAATCACTTTAATACTGCTTCACAAATGCACATGGGCTACTCAATATTTTTCAAGAAAATATGGCTGGTATTGGGTGTTAGACAGGCATGATCGATCAAATCCTGTTTGATTGCTATATCTCTCAACTCATGAGTCTTAATCCCATTTATGTTACATGCATGCACAAATTGTGCCCTCCCACAATGCAATGTTGCTTTCATAATTTGGATTAAACCTGGAATACCTAGGATACCCCTGAATAAATAATAAAATATAATAATAACATAATAGATAATGATATGATATAATATAATATAATCTATATATATAAAAGCAAAATACCACTCACGCATCATCATAAAATCTCTAGAACCATAAAGCCTACAAACTTGAAATTTGGCTTTAGTACAGAACAGTTGAGCTAATCCATGCCCAGGCTCCTTGCTGTTTCCTTCTTGCTCACACAGCAAATACTGTTTCAGTTTTCTCAACGCTCTCACACACTGACAGGACACAAGGCAGATGAATATGGATGGATGCTGGTAAGCAGAGGCAGATTCCACCCCCTTATTTTCCTCCCCCAAAACTAAACCTGACCACATAGTTTCATAGCAAAGCAAGGGTATCGAGCTAGTTTAATATAGAGAGCAGAATCTAGGACAGTTTACCAGAAATCATCTTTATTTTTAGCACTTTCTCCTGATCATCTTTTCCCTGCAGTATTTCTTCTTGGCTACTGATTCTTTATTGACTTCTGATATCTGAATTAAACCAAGGGTAAAAAATCAGCTAAGAATAGGAGATCTGACAAATTATTAATATCATGTCATTCTTCTAATGTTCCATGGATGCATTGTTTTCAACGTCAGAAAATTTATCCTGACTTCTGGATCTCTCTTTAACAAGCTTCCACCCATTACTTCTTTTCCTTCCCTCTGATGGCTTGGAGAATAAATCAATCCTCTCTTTGTGATAGCCTGTTAAGCACTGGTACTGGAAAACAGTTTTCATGTCACTCCCATCCCAAGCCTTCTCTTCAGTAGGCTAGACATACCTAGCTCTTTCAACCATTCGTCATACAATTTATCTCCATTCCCTTTAGCATCTTTGTTACTCTTCTCTGCAATTTCCTAGGGTTTCAGCATCTTTTCTGTGTCATCGTGATCAGAAATGTACACATATTCCAAGTGTAGTTTACCAATTATGGTGATGGAAAAAGTCAGTGTGAAATTCTGAACCTATTTTTTCCAAACAAAATGACAGATAATATTTAGGCACATCCCTGAGTCACTCTTAATTTCATCCTTTAAAAATAAATGCTTAGGAAGAAATCCTTGCCTTTAGGATTTAGAAATTAACTGGCCATAATCCCACAGATAATAATTAATTGAATTCTGAGATTTGAAGATTGTTGTTGTGTGGAAAATAGAAGGAAAGAATATTAGATATGTGCAACTCCTTGGGTTGTGTATAAAACTCATAAAGGCAGGATATTAAATAAATAAATGTTTATGCAGTATATGCTAGAATAGATTTTTACCACACTAACTGAAACATCTCAGTAAAACATGATAAGATGATGAAATAATATGAACCAATAGTGATATAAAGTAATAGTGAAAATATTAGAACTAAGATGGTATAGTTAACTCCTGCCAAATTCTATATGCAGTAAAACATTTTTACAGCATTTAAAGAAATTAAATCATTATAGTCAGTAAAAGAAAAAGAGAAAATGAATCTAAACCATCTGGAAAATTTAGTAAAAGTTATTGGGAAATATGCACAGATATTCTTGCAGAAAGTACCAAATAAAAGAAAATGAGCTGTTCATTGAATAAGATTTACATGGATAATGTTGGACTACATGCATAATTTCTCTGTATTTTCCTTCTAATTCAGTCTGAAATAATATTATGATTTTTTTTCCTGGTGGCCATACAGTCTCCTTGTAGAGATCAGTTTGATGCCTTCATTGAGTAGATTAAGGAAGATGATGAAGATAATGATATTATGGAAAGTGGTTTAACTTGTTCAGGACTTCTGATTTATTTCTATTTTGTTCTTACTGTATTTTATTGAAATGTTGTTGTATGTTTCTGAGCCTACTATGGATATTTTAAATCTTTTTTCTAGATTCTAGAATCCAACACTGTACAAATATAGCACAAATAAATATGTTAATATTAAAATTCTTGCATAGTTAGAAATCCTGCAAAAAAAACTGCCCATAGTCACTTTAGAAAGTAAGATGTGCAGCCTTTATTTAATAAACACAGAAAGCTAAAAGATTGGCTTCATTACCATATCTTTCTGGGATGTTCGGATTTGTTAGTTTATTCATTAGATTTACAGCCCACCTTTATTTTCAAAAATATCAAATTCCTTTTCTGTCCTGCTTTTTCAAATCTCAACACTGACTTCCTCAGAATGTCAAAGGGAATACAACTGCCTAAACTATTCTGATCGATCGATCGATCGATCTATCTATCTATTATTTCTGTCTGTCTGTCTGTCTTTGTACATATAGACATATCACAGCAACTGAATTTATGTGATACACCTTGTCCTGAACGACAAGAAAAG
Source organism: Hydrophis major (assembly GCA_033807585.1). NCBI lineage: Eukaryota > Metazoa > Chordata > Lepidosauria > Squamata > Elapidae > Hydrophis > Hydrophis major. The sequence continues at coordinate 49,128,047 of CM066333.1, read as the reverse complement.
TTTCTTCTCCCTGAGTTCCAATACAGCCAAATTGTCCTATCCTCTCTCTAGCTTCTAGTTTCTGCCTTTTTCTATAAAAAGTCTATCATGTCACTGACTTGTTTAATTTTCCCTTAAATCTGATCCAGTCTTTTATCCAAACTTTCCCCCCAAAATCTCTAGCTTTCAGACACTGTATCAACTTTTCCTAATTTCCTGATTTATGTGTAGCCATGGTCTAGAGCTTTCTCTACTGGTTGAAAATGTAATAGCAACCCTTCATTCAAATATGAAAGTTTTTTCCCCATAGATCTATCTATTGTTTTGCTCTTTTGATTCTACAACATCTTCATTCTGATTGGCTTATTGATTATTACAAGCTAGGTTGCCAATGATTCTAAGCACTAAATTGCCATTGAACACTATTTATTCAGAAGGTTTTATAAATATGTTCAGGATACAGCTTGACCAAATCAACTCCAATATGTAAATCTGACATAAGCAAATCTACCAGTTTTCTACTTATTTTCAACTAATAAAAAGGAGTTATGCTGCTTCTCATTCTGTAATGAATATAGAAGATGGCTTTGAAGGATAGAGAGAACATTTATTATGAAGACAACAAACAGATAAAGGACCCTGAGCCCAAGAAAGTTGTTTCCAGAATATTTCAATCTTCTACACTGCCCTTGCACACACATACACATAAAATCACATGAAGGTGAAATTGGGAGAAGAAGAAGGAGGAGGAGGAGGAGGAGGAAGAGGAGGAGGAGGAGGATTACTTTATTGTCATTGTACAAGTACAACAAAACTGTGGATGCACCCCAGCAACTAATTGCAATACAATAAAACCAAAGCACTTAAAAATGAAGATAAGAAAAATAGAGTACCCGCATCTCCATTCTCAATTAGAGAGTGCAATATCTACAATATAATATACACAAAATATACATCCAACACTGACTGTGATGCTTTGCCGAGTATAATACACAAGAGATGGTTTGTACTGTAATATGTTATTGTGCATCTGAATAAGGTATTCTTAATAAGGTAGTAACTTTGTGTTTATTTGTGGTTCGGATGGCCCAGGGAAAGAAACTATTTGTTAGTCTATTGGTGTGGGATTTTATTGACCTAAAGCACCGTCCAGATGGCAGCAGATTAAAAAGGTAATTACCAGGGTGTGAGGGCCTTCTATAATGGCCTTGATTCTGCTTTGGCAGTGGGACCTGGATAAGTCTTCCAGGGAAGGCAGAGGGCAACCAATGATCTTTTGAGCTGTGTTTATCACCCTCTGTACAGTTTTCCTGTCAGCAACAGCTTCTTATCCAGATTGTTTTTCCTGAGAACCTGCAGGAAGTGCAGCCGCTGCTGAGCCTTCTTCACTATGGCCTTGGTGTTAGGGGACCAGGAAATATCAGCTGAAATATGGATGCCAAGGAATCTGATCATAGAGACAGTTTCCACTCATTCTCTGTTGATGATGAGTGGAGCATGGTCCTGTCCATCTTTCCTGAAGTCCATAATCAGTTCTTTGGTTTTATGGACATTCAGTGACAGATTGTTCTGTGAACACCAAACAGACAGGTTCTCTACTTCTGCCCTATATGCTATCTCATCCTCTCTGGAGATGAGACCAATCATGGTCATGTCGTCCGCAAACTTTATGATGGTGTTTATTGCATGGCTTGGTGAGCAATCAAAGGTGTACAAGGCATATAGCAGGGGGCTCAAGACACAACCCTGGGGGGAACCAGTACTGAATGTAACTATACCTGTCCTAATAAAAAAAGTTTTAGATATATAAAATGTCTGTTTCTTAGTCTGCCCTATTTTATAACAGCTGACGTTCTGATTTGTCATTTCTAATATCTTTTAAATCAGGAATAGAAACCATATGTCTAGTGATCCAACCCAACAGCATGCTTCATTGTGGCACATGAGTTTATGTATTTGTATATATCTTACATGTATATATTCTTCCATACCGACTCTCTTCTTTTCATCATCCATGTTAGTTATAGAGGAAATGTCACAGGTTTTATTTTTTTGGTGAAAAGGGCACAACTGCAAAACAATGTTCCAATATTTTATCATTAGAATGTTTGAAATACAAAGGAAAAACCTACATTAAATAGTGATAATAGAATAAATCAAAGAGAAACGACTACTACAAATAAATAAAGATATTATGGGAAAATTTTCCAGTGAAACATTTTTACTTTTCCTTCCATTTTTACCCAACTGCTGAATATAGCCTACAAATGTACATTGTAAATTATTATTAGTATTTATTTAAGCCCCTTCATAAATCATAAAATTTTACTGATTTCATAATCTTTTTCCTAGAAACCAAATTCCAAATGTCTAAATTTACCCTGTTGTATCATGTATAGTATATAATGGAACAATTTTTGCTTCCATTTGGTTAGTCTTCAATATGGATATTGAAGTCTTCAGTCTACAATACACTGACAATTTTGTCATTGTTGTATATTCTCCAAATTTGGTTTCCCAATCTAATACTGATTTGTTTTAAAAAATGTTTTGATATACTTATTTCCAGGACTGCTGATACTTTGTGTTACATAACCACCATACATCATAAAATGTTCCATTATGACATTTCCAGATTTAGTATTATCTGATTTGTTTTTCCTGCTAATTATTGATGGAGTTATAGACCATCTGTAAAACATTTTGTACCAATTTTATCTAAAGTTGTAACAGAGTAAATTTTATTCATTTTTCCAATACTTATTCACACTCTTTCTTCACAGCCAAATTGGGATGGGAAAAAATGCTGTGAGGAAAAGAAAATTGATGTTTGGTTTTACTTGCCTCTATGAAGCTGAGGATGATAGAAAGAGAAGAAAAGGAAATGATTTAAAGTTCAAGAAATTGAATTGGTGTCACTTGGAATGAAAGGGAAATTGATTTGGGATTATTTGTAGATAGGATATTTCAGTAATAGGGAATAAATTAACTGAAAGAATTTCTAGGCATATAAATGGTATGAGTGTCAAAAAGTGACAGAAGGATTTTACTTTAGTTATAAGTGGGGGGGACGGGACCTAATCGCTTAAAGAATCTTGAAAAAATAGCCTTTTTCTGGAACAACTTTGTTATTGGTTGTAGAGAAAGGAATAAGATATTAGTAGTGTTGGACAATGAAAACATGAGTTTGCAGAATGTATTTCTTAACTGGTCAAAATTGCTTTTTTGAAATACCAATTGCTAAATCTTTGAGTGGAGGCTGCCTTATGATAGATGTTTAGCATAGATACAGATTCACCAATGAATGCTTTAATATACAAAAGAAAGAAAGGAACCAATTCCTTTATGCAGTTAAAATATACAGTATACCATTTCTTTATTCTAGGGACATTAAAACGGAAGGAAAGTGACTCTTGGAGAAGCAATTACATGTGACAAAGTGAAAAGATACAGTACAGGGATACCAAAGCTAAAATTACACTTTTTTTCTTTCTTTCTTTTTTAAATTTTCCCTGTAAGTATATAGTGTCATAGATTTATGCAACTTCTTGAGAATGGTAAAGGATTAATGGTAAAGGATTATTTTGTATAGCAATAAAAGGGATAAGTTCCCCCATTTTCAAGCTGGTATATATATTGCTGTCTTCAAAAAGGAAATGTGCCAGCAGGAATTAGAATCTGGAGCAATTTATCAACAGCAAAATGCTAGTGATGTATTATATTCAGGGAAAGCCAACTGTTCAGAGACCTTTCATTTGCAGATGTAATTTAGATAAATTAAACTGAGTCAAAGTTCCTTTGTTCACTTTTATAACAGACTGTTTCGTCTAAAATCAGCAATTAATGGTATATACTGCTCTCTAGGGCTATTTATCCTCCCCTGTCTTGTAACTAGATAGAAATAAACCCACAGAAATCTCTCTCCATCTCTTAGAGCAGCCATCAACAAAAAACACAACATGTTTTAAAAAAATATTTAATTCTGGGGTTTTTTTCCATGACATTTTGTGAGGTTTTGGATGGGGTGTACCTTCCATGTCATTAGAAATTATGGAATGGTTTCCATTGCCAGGAAAGACTGATGACTTCTATAAATATTAATACTCCAATGTATGAGATTTTACAAAAATTTAGTTCGATGTTTGCACTTTAAAATAGATTATGAAGCATAGATTGTAAAAAGGGCATTGTTGTGAATGCATAAGGTTTAATAAAGTTATTTTGAGCTTGGAGTCAAGTGCAGGGTTCTGGCCCTGCACTTCTGATTGGCTGTTAAATGGCAGAATCTGATTGGCCATTAACAGAGCCTTCGTATTGGTTAATGGAGCTAGCGCTCCAGGTTATTATTGGTTAAATAGTTATTGGATTGCCTATATAAAGAGGGCCTTAGCTGCCCTTGTTTTTTGAGCAGTCACCATGTAAATAAAGAGTTGAAGTTCACTGTTCCAGAGGCTCGTCTCCACTCTTTCTCGCCCATTCTCCAAACTTAACACTGGCGACGAGGATGGGATGTGGAGACGTCAGAGCTGACTGAACTAGAAAGACACATCGAGCACGTGGCTGACAACGCTACACGACGGAACCATGTCCGGCATCGTCGTACCACCCGCTCCGTTCAATCCAGTGCAAGAGGACTGGGAGTCCTACATGGATCGTTTCCAAATGTTTTTGGAAACTTACAATTTGAAGGATGCCACAGCTGGGAAGAAACGGGCAGTATTCCTAACTCATTGTGGTCCAACCGTATTTAAGATGGCTAAAGCACTAGCCAAACCTGCAGAAGTGAAGTCGATGGACTGGGACGTCCTCGAACCCCTACTGAGAGCTCATTACGCACCGACCATGCCCAAGCTCGTGAGACGGCATGAGTTCTATCAGAGAAACCAGCGAAAAGGCGAAAGCGTCGCCGACCTCCGGAATCTGGGAGGCCTCTGCGGATTCGCCAATTTAGAAGAGGCACTGAGAGATCGAATAGTTCTGGGATTAGATGCACCAGGTGTGCAGAGCAAGCTGATGGCAAAAGGCAACATCAGCCTTGCCGATGCTATCGCCGATGCTACTGCAGCAGAAGCAACCAGGAAGTCAGCTGCACAACTTTGACGCAACCGCACTCAGGTCCACCAACTGACAGGCGAAATTTTACCCAAGTCAGAAGGGCAGCTTTCAACAGCCCACCACGAGGACCTCTCTTCGTTGTCACACCCCTGCGCCGGCTGTGGAGCCAACCATGCCAAGTCCGAATGCAAATTCCGCAACGCACTCTGCCATGAGTGTGGAAAAAGAGGCCACATCGGATGGGTCTGCCGAAGTTTCCAAGTACCCGGCCAAGCCTCAAAAGGGGCTAACTATCGCCAATCGACAGGAAACCATCCTGTAAGGCGAGAACCAGTAAACCACTCCTACAGAAACTGAGTTTCAAATCGCCCCACAAAGTGAGAAGAGGCTCACCATACTATCACTATCAGTCACACCTCTGCCTTAGATGCCAAGAAAATCCGAATTACTGTGGTCATCGAGAACTGGCCCTACCAAATGGAAGTCGATTCGGGATTGTCTCTCTCGATGGTGTCCTGGAAGACCCTCAAGCAACTCATTCCCACTATCCAGCGCCAAGACCTCCGTTATCAAAGACTTATCCTTAAGGACTATCAAGGGAATCGAATCCCTGTCATCGGTTCCAGTCGAGTCAGGGTCTCATTCAAGAATCGCACAGTGTACTTACCGCTAACTGTGATCGACAAAGACCGGCCTAGCCTGATAGGCCTTCAATGGTTTGCGCCACTTGGCATTGAAGTGGCAGGCGTAAACCGGGTCAGCAGAAGTGACTGGGAGGAGGACCTCGTCCATGAATTCAGGGATGTCTTCACGGAAAAATTAGGTGAGTACAAGGGGACCCCAATATCGTTTAGCCTAAATCCAAAGATAGCTCCCATCCGCCTTAAGCCCCGTCGAGTTCCGTTTGCCTTAAAGCCAAAAATTGTCGAACAGCTCGATAAATTGACAGCTCAGGGGGTGCTAGAATCTACCGATCACTCTCCCTGGGAAACCCCAATCGTAATGCCAATTAAGCCGGATGGGTCAATTCGAATTTATGGGGACTACCGGGCCACCCTGAACCATGCCCTACAGCAAAATGCTTATCCGGTGCCGGTGGTGCAGCATCTCCTTCATTCCCTGGGGGGCGGAAAAGTCTTCGCTAAACTAGACTTAGCTCAGGCATATCAGCAACTACCTGTTGATGAAAAGACAGCACAGGCACAAACGATAGTGACCCACCGAGGTGCCTTTAAATGTACCCGGCTCCAATTCAGAGTCAGTGTAGCCCTGGGAATTTTTCAAAGCCTTATGGAGAGGTTACTACAAGGGATTAAAGGCATGGTCCCATACTTTGACGATGTATTAATTGCTGCACCAACAAAGAAAATATTACGAGATCGTTTAAAATTAGTCCTACAAAAATTTCAAAACGCCGGTCTTAAAGTGAAAAAGAACAAGTGTAAATTGTGTACCGATCGTGTTGAGTTTTTAGGGTACCTAATTGACAGTCAGGGTATTCACCCTACCAACAGTAAATTGAGAGCAATAAAAAATGCTCCCAGGCCTCGAAACAAGGCTGATCTCCAGGCGTTCCTAGGCCTTATCAACTTCTATAATGTATTTCCACCGCACAAAGCAACTGTCGCTGAGCTGTTACATCGTTTGCTAGATAAAAAAGCAATTTGGTTATGGGGTCATAAAGAAGAACAGGTATTTCATAATGTAAAAAAACTACTGACTTCTGATGCTGTACTCATGCAGTACAATGAGACTTTGCCGTTAAATATCACATGTGATGCTTTGCCTTTTGGAGTAGGCGCCATTTTGAGCCATGTACTGCCTAATGGTAACGAAGCCCCTGTTGCATATTTTTCCAAGACACTTTCAAAAACTGAACGTAATTATAGCCAGATCGATAAAGAAGCCCTGCAATTGTATTGGCCGTTAAAAGATTTCACGAGTATGTGTATAGCTGGGCTTTTACTATCGTGACTGACCACAAACCGTTATTGGGGATAATAGCCGGAGATAAGCCGACGCCTTACATATTATCCCCCAGGATGACTCGCTGGTCAGAATTCTTGGCTGCTTATAATTATCGACTGCAATACCGCCCGGGGAAAGCCATCCCCCACGCCGATGCATTGAGCCGAGCACCACTACCAGAGACTCTTGATGATCCCGCTCCAACGGTAACCAGATTGAAACACTACACGTGCTGCCATTAACCGTCTGAGATATCGCGAGAGAAACCAGATGTGACCTCACCTTAGTGCGAGTCCTGAGCTGGGTAGAATGTGGATGGCCATTGGACCAGCTATCAGATGACTTCACACCATTCAAGACGCGACAAACAGAGTTGTTTTCTCAAAAGGGCTGTGTCATCTGGGGTGATAGAGTCGTTATCCCAGAACGACTCCAAAAAGCAGTACTCAGGGCCTTGCACAATGGCCACACGATGGTATTGTGCGAATGAAAGCCCTCGCGCGAAGCTATACATGGTGGCCTGGCATCGACAAGCAAATCGAGAATTGGGTTAAAGCTTGTCATAGATGCCAGGAAGTGAGCAACGCCCCACCAAAAGCCATTCCGACCGAGTGGGAAACGCCACGGGGACCCTGGTGCCGTATTCACCTGGACTTTGCAGGGCCGACCAAAGGCCACACTTTTCTTCGAACTGTCGACGCCTACTTGAATTGGCTCTAGATTCACTGCATGACAAACACGACCACTGAAGCAGTCATCAAAAGATTGGAAAGACTGTTTGCAACCCACAGACTGCCAGACATCCTGGTATCCGACAACGGGCTCCAATTTACCGCGCTGTCCTTCGAGCAGTACCTGGCTGACTGTGGCATCCAACATGCGCTCACCTCGCCTGCGCATCCTGCCACCAATGGAAGGGCTGAGCGCATGGTTCACTTCGTCAAAAAGACTTTGCAGAAATTAGACTACGATAACATCGACGACAAAATCAACCGAATCCTCTTTCTACAACACATCACACCTCGCAGCGTCACCAACAAAACTCCTGCCAAATTGCTAATGGGACGCAGGCTCCGCTCCCACCTTGACTGGTTACACCCAGCTTACGAACCGGAAAAACCACTCGGATCCAGCGGTCGATGCCGTACCTTCCAGGTAGGCGATTGGGTATATGCTAAAAATCTATCGGGTGATCCGCTGTGGGTAGAAGCGACAGTAATATGTGTAACCGGCCCGAGATCCTCCGTTGTAAAATGCTTTGACGATAGAATTTGGAAATGCCATATCGATCAATTACGATCACGGCTCCGGTCAGGCATTTCTGAACTCCCTTATGACCAAATTGAGGGGGGGGGAGATACAGAAGAAGACGAATTTCAACTAGAAGAAAACCCGTTCGAAGGGAACAATAGCGGAATAGAGACACAGGAACTGGAACCAGAGACAGGAGTAGGCTCACCTCAGGGAGTTACCGAAAATATTGGTGAGGACGAAAACGTGAACTCTGAACCAGAGGAAACCCCTTCGCTAAACAACGATTTACCTCAGCAAGATTGCAGCCAAATGCAAAACGCACAGCGAAAATCAAACAGATTAATAAAGCAACCATCCTACCTCAAGGACTATGTAACTGCGCCCTGTAAAAAGAAGCCAAGGGGAAGGGGTGTTGTGAATGCATAAGGTTTAATAAAGTTGTTTTGAGCTTGGAGTCAAGTGCAGGGTTCTGGCCCTACACTTCTGATTGGCTGTTAAATGGCAGAATCTGATTGGCCATTAACGGAGCCTTCGTATTGGTTAATGGAGCTAGCGCTCCGGGTTATTATTGGTTAAATAGTTATTGGGTTGCCTATATAAAGAGGGCTTTAGCTGTCCTTGTTTTTTGAGCAATCACCATGTAAATAAAGAGTTGAAGTTCACTGTTCCAGAGGCTCGTCTCCATTCTTTCTTGCCCATTCTCCAAACTTAACAGGCATGGTAGCCTTATCGTGACACCATAGCTCTTAAACTTTAACCTAGCATTCTGGCAATTTATTGGTTGGATTTAGATTCCATCTTCAATCAGAAGCTCAAGGCAGAACAGAATGAACCAATTATTTTACTAAAGTGCTCAGAGCTACTGTAGCTTGTGGCTTATTCTTTATATATAATACTTTTCTAGCTTAGATTGCACCTTGTAGGCAGAGCATTTGAGCCAGATGCCAGAATCAAAAGAACATTAAATAAATATATGTGACCAATGGGAAGACCAGAGACAGATTCCATCTTTCTCACAAAAAGATTTGATGGAAAAACTGAACATCTGTCTGCATGGGGTTTCTGCTCAAATAAATCCTCCCCTCTCTCTCTCTTCTTTCTTGTTTCTCAGCCTGAATTTTATTGTCTTTACTTTCAAATTAGCTATTGATGTGATATCCAGAACATGCCCTAAGAATAGCTAATAAAATTTACTTTATTTCATGTGTATTTTTTCAGTTTGTATGTGTGTAAATAATCTACTAATGGCTTTCAATTCATTGCCTTTATATATGCAAGTACCTCACGCCATTACCCAAATAATCTATATAGTGATCTGAGTATTACTGACTGTATGTGTTTTGGGAAGTAGTTGTATTTTTTCAGTGAGCAACTTACTTCTCATTCCTCCCTATAGAGTAGAATATAATTCTCTCAGAAAAATATAGCAAAATATATGTTATGAAGCTTTAAAATATGCATCTGTCTGCATCTACTAATGACAATAAACCAGATAGGATTTACTGAAATTCAGAAAGACTCTGCTCTGGGAAAAATTTACCAACCGAATTAAACCTACTTGACCAATACCATATTGTAGAAGTTACTATACAAAACAAAAAATATCATTATGTATGCTAAGTATCACTTTAGCCAGCTGACTATCTTGAGCTAAACTGATATATTAAAAAATATAAAACAGAACTAGACATGTAAAGAGAGCCAATGTGCCGAAGCTCTTCCATATCCTTTGCTTTTCTGAAAATCTGCTGAATTGCAATGACCTTTTTCATGGGGATTTTCTCTTTCGCTAGACAAAGTCTCTTGGCTTTCATACCCAGTTTCATTTCAGTCCCATCTGAGAAGAATCACAAAATTTGTACTATAAACAAACAAATCATAAATTCTTGCCCATACTTTAAAGGTAGCATACTGCATTCCATGCAATCCCTACAAAATTAACTGTTATTAAAACTGATTTAATTAAGTGAATGAATGGTTTTAACAGATAATATAGTGAAGATAAATCAGTATCTTCTGATTAAATCAATAAACCTAAAGCAGTTTTGCATCTCATCTCATAGGATTATAACTATAAATATAAAAAATAGACCTGTTTGATACTCCTGCAAGCAGCACAGCAAATCAATCCAAATTTAGTGTTTGTGACCTTTATTCATAAACTATTGTATTTTGCACATTTATTCTAGGAATCTTCAATTCAGAAGATTTGTATTCTTATAGATAACTTACTTTTTAAAAATATACTGATTTAATGCAAAATTATTTAAATTATTTGCATGCATCTTTTCCTAATACATACTAACAATATAATTTCTTCTGTTGCTGCCACCATGTTATGAAGTCCATGTTGGAATCTGAAAGAAAGTTATGTAAGTTTCAATAATTTAGTGTATAATTTGATTACTCTTGGAAATCTCAGAATTTTTTTAGAAACACACAGCTCAGTAGTAAACCAAAACATTGGGTTCATGCATTGACCTTTGCTGTTTAAGGGATCAGGCAGAAGATGATAGTGAAACCTTCTATTCATGATTATTAAGAATGAGTTTTCTCCCTCTGGTATCAATTGTACAAATGCTGAGTACCAGTGCTTTACTACAAATATTCTATTTCTATTCACTCTTTGAAATAAGGTAACACCGATTTACAGAAATCGATGACAAGATATTAGTTGTCAAGAATGCACATAGTAAAATGCTCAATTTAACAGACCAATGGTGGAAAGAGATGTTAAATTTTTTATATATTTTGCACATGTTTTAAATGGAAAATAGAGTTGTAAGCATGGATATTTTACATTTTTTTATCCATGAGTGAAATAGTGAATGGGAATGCTTGACACGAACAAAAACATACTATATATAAAATATTTTGTCCACTTTTCTAGAAATATACTAAGGTCTGTTAAATCAACCCTTTTCTGTATTTTAATCCTGTTCCTAACCCACTTACTTAAAGTACTTTTAATAGAAATCAATGAAACAGTCTGGGACAATTGTCAAGTAAGTGAAAAGTACATTTCATATTGGATACCAATTTACCATTTGTCACATTTTCTCTCTATCCATTAATGTTTAACACTCTATTTCTACTAGAATAAGGATTTCATTTTAGTGGAATTTTTTTTCTATATATAAAAAGACCTGAGCTAAAATTTCTTTAGCTAAAGCTACTTGTGCAGATAGCAGCTCAGCAAAAATCCATTAAGCATTTTTTAATAGATGAGATAAATTAATAAAATATATTGTCATGTTTTATGAAATAAGCCAATAGTCAGTCTTGTCAATCTCTGGAAGAGTTTATTAAATTTTATTAAGTCTTTTATTCATTGTTTTTAAAGTAATGGTTGAATTATGGGCAAGTATTTTCTCAGACACCCTTCAATTTTTCTCTTTTACTGATAGGCATGTTCTACTTATGAAACAGTGAGGACAGGAGACAGATTTATCCTTGCCTTGTTGTCTTACATTGGCAGTACCTTATGTTTAATTAATAACTTAATTTTCTTGATTAACCTTGCCAGATGCCATTTATCAACAAAGTACTTAAAACACTATGCTGAAATATATCTTCCACTTTCCCAAAGCTTCTGCTTTTCTACATCATTGTCAAAGGGTTTAGATTTTCCACTTGAATTTATTTTGCAGCATTGTTGTGCTTACTTTCATTCTTATGTAATATGGCATATACTATTGAGGATATTCAAGATCAGTGGTGGTATTCAGCTGGTTCACACTGGTTCTGGTGAACTGGTAGCAAGGATTTGGCATGGGTCGCAGAACCGGCAGTAACTTCTGACTGGCCACGTCCCTGACCCAGTCGCCCAGTCGCTGCTTGGTCATTTGCCCCACCTGCCTGATGCTCACTCACCTCACCTGCCAGATGCTAGCCTGCCCAGTCATTCCTTAAGATATTTCTTTTTCCCCCTCCTGACAATCAGCTGTTCCTGCAATCAGCCGTGCTGGGATTCCCCTCCCTTACTTACTTACTTTGCCCAGGAGGGTTGTCTGAGGCCCAGAAAGCCCAAAAACTGGGGGGGGGGCTGCAAAAAGAAAAGCCACACCCACCTAATCACATGCCCATGCCCCCTAGCTACATCCCCTAGCCATGGCCACAGAACTGGTAGTAAAAAAAATTGAATCCCACCATTGTGCAAGATGTTTTATATAGTTTCTGGAATCCTGTGATTCTTAATCTGACAAATAGGAGAAATTCTCTTCTGATATACCCTTGGGATTTAATCAACAGGGAGGAAGGCAAGGAGGCTATTGAAGGCTAGGGGGGAAAAAGAAAAGAAAATTGAAGTGAAGATAATCATATACCACAGTCATTTTGTAATTCATATATGCATAAGAACATGGTACTATGTCTACTTGTTAGACCTCTGAGGAACCCAAGTTGAGCAATTGGTAGTTGAGGGAATTCAGGATTGCTGTTTATGTTTGTAGTGGAGAATAACAGAATCTTGAAAGGTTGTTGGACTTTCTGTCCTCATGTTATATCAAACAAAATCAATGCAGTTATTTTGAGTTTCTTTTTATACATTCTTCCTTCTCAAGAATGAATTTTTTTTTTCTAAAAAATCTTCAGAAAAAACATTTTCCCCCTTTCTCATGGCCAGAACTACATTTCTTTATACCATCAGAATTTTATCAGTTTTTCTTTCTCCTTTGGAAACACACAAATAAACAAGAAACAAATTATTTTGGATCGGATTGAAGAAACTTTCAGTGCAAATGCTTTTAGCTGCAATGATACAATGCTATCATGGACCATAGATAAAAAACAGATAAAAAATTCTAAATAAACTAAGGTAAGTCACAAGATTTTAGGTAAACATTTGGAGAAATATATCATATTACTATACACAAACAGAATTATTTGCCAGATGACTCTTTGCAGTTTCCAAAGAGGGCAGACAAATATGCATCAGGCATAATAAAGCTATTTATTTTACTGGCTAATTCTATTTTTTTGTGAAGGAAAGTGAGGTAAATGCCTATATGATATATACAAACATCAAAACTTCAAATCATTAGCTACTATAGTTTGGGGAAATATTTTCTCAGGAAGATGGTTGTATGCAAGTGCCTATATATGTGTTACATGGACTTATATGATAAGTTTAAAATTCACAACTGAAAATGTTTAAGACAATACTTAACCCATTGCTTTTCATGATGCCCTTAATTCTTTTTTCTACATACATTATCAATGCAATCCCCATATCATTTATATCATACAATTCTTTATGAATGGATATCCTCTATGTTCCTTTATTCTGTATCTTATCATTCATTATATAACTTTCCTACCCGTACATTCCAAGACTGTTTTCTCTCAGGATACTCCATTAATCTACTTCAGTGTTTTTCAGTCTCAGCCACTTTAAGATGTATGAAATTCAACTCCTAGAATGCAAAGCACGTGCTCACCAAATCAGTTATTCTGCCAGTAGGATCCCACCCCTGGCTATAATAATTTGATTATTTTAAATGCCACAACACTTGCTTTTTTATTGAAACAATAAAAATGTGGGGGGAAATGTTTAACTTCTGTTCATGAAGGCAAGATTTTATATTATCTGCAAACATAATGTGCTCTTCCTAGAATAATATCATTACCTATATTGGACAATTGTTATGCTCCAGGTCAATTGTGATTATCTTTCTTCTGCGGATACAATACCACTAAATATATCACAAACATAATGTGATTTGTGCTTAGGATGGGTGAAGTTTTTAAAGAAGGATTTCAAAAGCACATTTGCAAACAATTTTAAAGAAGAGAAGAACTGAATGCAGCAAAAGAAATCACTGTGACTACAGAAAAGCTTTGCAAAGATCAAAACACATAAAAGAACACATGGAGGAAATGGTAAGAGGCCAAGTCACAAAGGAAGAGTATAGACAGATGGCCTGGAACTGTAACACTGGTGTCATGAGCAATAGCAATAGCACTTAGATTTACATACCACTCCATAATGCTTTACAGTGCTATCTGAGCAGTTTACAATGTCAGCATATTGCCCCCAACAAACTAGATCCTCATTTTATCAATCTCAGAAAGATAGAAGGCTGAGTCAACCTTGAACCAGTCAAGATCGAACTCAGGCTGTGGGCAGAGTTAGATTGAAATATTGCATTCTTCTAATCATTGTGTCACCACAGCTCCATGAGTGCTACATAGTGAGATAGAAATATCCAAAGGGCTTCTTTGTTTATTTGTTTGTTTGTTTATTTATTTATTTAGTCAAGCGATTATAAGATAACAGATATAAGTATAAACACATGAAATGGATACATATAAGAAAAATAAAAAAAGAAACAATAGGACAGGGATGGTAGGCACGTTGGTGCACTTATGCACATCCCCAACAGACCTCTTAGGAAAGGGGTGAGGTCAATAGTAGGGGTGAGATCAATAGTCTAAGGTTAAAGTTTTTGGGGTTTGGAGAAGAAACCACAGAGTCAGGTAGAGTATTCCAGACATTGACCACTCTGTTGCTGAAGTCATATTTACTGCAATCAAGTTTGGTGAGGTTTACCTTGAGTTTGTATCTATTGTGTGCTCTTGTATTGTTATAGTTGAAGCTGTAGTATTCATTGACAGGTAGGATATTACAATGTATGATTTTATATACTATTCTTAGATTGGATTGAAAGTGGTGTAGTTCTAGGTTTTCTAGGTCTAGAATTTCGAGTCTGGTGGCATAAGATATTCTGCAACGAGTAGAGGAGTGGAGAACTCTTCTTGTGAAATATTTCTGGACTTTCTCAACTGTGTTAATATCAGATACATAATTTGGGTTAATAATGGAGATTCTCAGGCATCCAGGTCATGGTTGTTCCAAAGGTGATTTTTCAAGAGGCAACTGAACTTTCTGATTTTTCTTTGAAGACATTTCGCTTCTCATCCAAGAAGCTTCTTCAGCTCTGAATAAGAGCAATACAACAGTAGATCCAATCACCAAACATGGTGGTGGGCTCCCCCAGGCATGTGCAAGTGGAAACTTCTGTCTGGGAGCTTTAATTTGGAATCTAGAAGTGGGCTGCAACTGATGGTGTAAATGTTACTTGTGGTGGTCTCCCATGGAAAGAATGAGACACAGAGGCTGGTGTACTCAGGATGGGAGTCTAGAGCAAATTCTAGTGCCCCCTTTTATTGAGAAATTCGTACATAGTAAGCATTCACATTGTGGATTACAATAATTAGATATAGCACACAAAACTGTTTACAATTGTCTGAGCTGCTTAATTGTTTCTGGTGTTTGTTTTTAATTTCCTTGCTTATCTCAGTGACCCTTAGGCAGACATGTATGTATAACGTCTTAGACGAATCATTACCCAATACTGAAGTCAAAGTTTATTCCCACATCTCTCCTGTTTTATTTTTTTGATGATCGCAGATGCCTCGGTAGCTTTTCGCCATCTGCAACAACAGTTCTCCTTCCGTAGGCTTCACCCGACACATTTCTAAAAGTCCAGGGAGACATTGGATACAACAGCAAACACAAAGAGAAAGTATAAAAAGCAATATCACTCCAACAATTAGGTGACGAATCCATGAATCATCCGGCAACCAGGACCAAAGTGCAGACCACACGTCCAGTCCCTCGTCCTCCGATTGTAATGGATTCTCACTCAGGGTTTGTTCCATATGCTGTATAGTAGCTGTAATGTTTGGAGAATAATCAGAGATGTACATGCAACAATGTGTATGAATCACAGTGCAAACTCCCCCTTGCGCTGCCAAAATAGTGTCCACTGCATATCTGGTTTGCAGGACAAAGTCAAGGATTTTTCCTTGCTCTTCTTCAAGCAGCTTTAGCGTTTTAATGGTGTCTTTAAACATAGTAACTGTCCAATTGTTTAAACGATGCAAATCTCTATAGTTCATCATGACTCCTAAAGGAGGATTAACTCCCCTTGATATCTGTGTCCAGTAGTCATGATTCAAAACAGAGTTTACTTCCGTTGCGGAACGTGCATTGCGGATATGAGCAGTCCCCAAAGATTTTAAAATGATATGAGATGGGATTACTTTCCCAAAGGTGCAGACTCCTTTCCATCATGCTGGCATGCGATCATAGGCTATCTGTCCACACAGCAACCATAGATTTGCTCCCAGGAGATGGCCAACCGTATTTGGTTCAGCATAGATTAATTGTGCAAAGGATTCCATTAACATAGCCAAATAAGTGGGTGGTGGTGCGTATTTCCCATTTGCACATTTGGGCAGCTGGTTTTCTATCATGATGGGACAACATGTGGCAGGGATAATTGGACACCCATTTTCATTGATCAAAGATATGATATCAAATTTAGAAATATTATGTACAAAGTAAGTGAGATTTTTAGTTTTCATGTCATCCGGATAAACCCGACTTCCATTGCCAATAACAATTGTTTTGTTGCAAAATGGATATGTTCCCAAGTAAGTCATATTCTCTGCTGTCTCATTGTGAGTCCAGCAGATTCCCACCACCTCTTGGATTCGGCTTCCAAGATGCAATGTATTTATGTTACTTTTAGTCCAACTGTTAGACCACATCCCTGAACAACCATAGCATTGTCCCTTATACCAGTCACCTTCGGCCAGAGGTACTGCAACTATTGGAAGCCCTGATGTTTTGTGAGTTGGCATGTGCATACATACCCAACAATCAGTTTTATTATGAAGGTTTGCTAGCTTCCCCATGTCCTGGATCAACGTGTTTTCTACTCCCCCAAATCCATCCCCTTGCCCCTTTGATAAGGATGCACACAGCGAGCAGGAACCCAAACAACTGTCCCCTCATCTTCAACAGCAGCGTATCCTCGGCCCCAAGTTATCAGCGGGACAGGTCCTTTCCACATTGGATCTGGTAGTCTCTTATACCGAACTTTTGGTCTTGGCGTACCTGCAGAAGGGGAGGAAGCAAATGCCTACTGGCTGCTGTAGCAGCTGGAGATCCTGTCATGTTTAAAAAATTTAAAGTGTATAAGGTAATATTAAGAATGTTTTATATGTAAGGCAAGCCATATCCATCCACTTCCCCCGTTTTTGTTTTTGTGTGAAGGAGTGCTTGTTTTAGTGTCTGATGAGCTCGTTCCACAATGGCCTGACCAGTGGAATTTTAGGGAATGCCAAATTTATGTATAATTGACCATCGATGACAAAATTCCACAAAGGCGGTGCTAATGTAAGCAGGGCCATTATCGGTTTTGATCTCCATTGGTGGCCCCACATGTGTGAAGGTACAGAGGTTGACTACATGTTTTGTAGCCTCTCCTCTTTGAGGTGTTGCCATAATAAATCCTGAATAGGTATCAACGGTGACATGCAGATGGTGCCATGGTTTGAAGGGAGGGTGTTGTGTGACATCCATCTGCCATAGTTGACAAGCAGATGTCCCCTGAGGATTTACTCCTTGAGGAAGAGCAGTGGATTGAGCACTGCAACTAGGACATTGTTGAATAATAGCTGCAGCTTCTGCAGCAGTGAGACCAAATTGTTTACAAAGAGCTTTGGCATTTTGATGAAAATAGCTACGTGAGTCCCATGGAGTAACAGGAGAAAGTGAGAGACAGGACATGGCCGAGGCCGCTGCATCAGCCATGTCATTCCCTTCCTGCAGCTCCCCGGGAAGTGGCTGGTGGCTGCGAATGTGTGTGATATGTAGAGAATGTGTGCGAGAATGAAGACAGTTTTGCAGAGCTAGAAACAAACTCATAAGATTAGCATCAACAGATGGAGAAAGATAAGCAAATTCAATGTTAAGTATCAATTGATAAACGTAAAGAGAGTCCACAATAAGATTTAGTGGTTCTCGTGCAAATTCCTGTAAGGCCAAAATAGCAGCAGCTAATTCAGCCCTTTGTGCTGATTGCTGAGGAGGAGTAATTTTTGTTTTCCATATCCCTTCCTGTCTCCATGCACAAGCGCCGTAGGTCTTACCACCGTCCGCATAAACGGTCACTCCCCCAACTGGCTGCTTAACAGTAACTGAATTAAAATTTACAGATTCGTTTCGAAGCAACTGGAAACGAGGGTCACTGGGGGTGTGGCAAGAAATCTTCCCTGGCCAATTTTCAAGAGCAATTTGCAATTCAATGGATTGACTATACCTAGTTTCCCACAGAGTGAGGGAGATAGGTAAAAATAACTGAACTAGATCTATGCCATATAAATGCATACTGCGATTTCGACCTTTGATGATTAACTCACTATGAAGCATAGCCACAGTAGAAACTGTTTTTCTGGGAGTATTCTGCAAATATAACCATTCAATGATATAAACCTGTGCTTCATGTAATTGAAATAAAGCTGCAGTAGGCAAGGCTGGAGTTTGTAAAATTGCCAAAGTAAACGGAGTATCAGGAATGCATCGATCAACCCAACGCTGCATTAAAGATGCATTAACATGTGTCAGTACCTTCCTTTGTTCTGCTGATAAGGTTATAGCAGAATCTGGTCTCGCAGAGCCCTTTAGGGCCAAGAACAAGGGCTGGAGTACTGCTGTAGTTAACCCCAGGTAGGGTCTAACCCAGTTAATTGTTCCTAGTATTTGTTGCAATTTTTCTAGAGAAATCTTTTCTTCAATTTTGATTTCCGGAATGACCGGATGAGCATAGGTTGCAAGGACCTTATGCCCTAAGTAGGCATATGGCGTTTGACTTTGAACTTTTTCTGGGGCAATATGAAGTCCAAATTGTAATAATACCTTTTTAAGGCAAGGTAATGCTGCCTTAACTGTTCCCAGTGGGCCGGGAGCTGCAATTAAAATATCATCCATGTAGTGGTAAACCCTCCACCCAGGATGAGAGATTCTGAATGGAGCCAGAGCCATTCGAACATATGACTGGCACATCGTTGGACTGTTTAGCATTCCCTGTGGCAAAACCTTCCATTGGTAACAAAAGATATGTGCATTGTTATTCAACTCAGGTACGGTAAAGGCAAATAATTTCTTGTCATCTGCATGCAAAGGGATAGAAAAGAAGCAATCCCGTAAATCTACTACAACTAGATCCCAATTACGTGGGATCAGGTTAAGGTTAGGCAAACCACATTGTAACGCTCCCATTGGTTGAAGGATGGAGTTAATGGTTCTCAGATCATGCAAAAATCTCCATTTTCCATTTTTCTTTTTAATAACAAATACCAGAGTGTTATATGGACTAGAAGTAGGCTCAATGTGTCCTAATTGTAGCTGCTCAGCTACCAATTGATGTAAAGCTGTTAGCTTTTCTTTTGGAAGTGGCCATTGGTCAATCCAGACTGGCTGAGAGGTTAACAATTGTAATTTTTCCATTATCCAATAACAATTTTTGTGCGAAATTGTGACAGCAAATCTCTACTCCACAAGTTTATATTTAGGGGCAACACAAGAGGTTGAATCCTTGCAGTCTCACCAGTTTCTCTATGCAATGCCTTCAACCAATGTACACTACTTCTTGCAAATTGCATACCATCCACTCCACGAACAGCTGGAGAGTCTTCAAGTGCCCATTCATTGGGCCATTCCTTTTGGCATATCACAGAGACATCTGCTCTGGAATCTATAAGGCCAGAAAATGATTTTCCCTGAATTTCAATTGTCATTTTTGGTTGATCTGTAGTCAAATCTTTTGTCAGCACTAGCAATTCTGCAGCATCTGGAGAGCTTGCCATTTCAGTGGACCCAAAACCACCAGTTCGTGGGATCCCAATTAAAGGATTTATAGGGATGTATGGAAGCAATAATAACTGGGCAATAGAGTCTCCGGTCATTAATGATGCAGGAGTATCAGTGTAGAATTGTATCTTAATAACCCCTTTATAATCTTGATCAATAACTCCTGGAATAACAAAAAACCCTTTTTCTTTTTTTTTTTAATATATATATATATATATAAACCATTTTTATAAAAACAATGCACAAAGAATCAAGGCATAATAGCTTATAAATTCTTTTCTAGGAAAAAATAATAGTAAAAAACCAATAGAGCATAACAATTCCAAATTATAGTATCAATACTTTATCTATTTAACTTCATATCTTATCCCTACTTCTCCTTTTCATCCAAATTATTTCTTGTTAATTAAAATTTTGTTGCCTTTTATCAATATACAAAATCCAAAAAAAACCATAACAAAGCCTTTATATATCCTTCCATATCTTATTACCATTTTCAATAACATTCTTTGTCTGTTCTATTTCCAACTATCCATTCATCTTTTTTCTTTTACTATACTTCTCCTATACACCAATTGGAGTAACATCTATAACTCATTACCCTAACTTAAGAGTACCTTGTGTAACAATTTTTCTTGGGATTCTGTTTAAAAGATTCTAAAATTACATAATGAATTTTATACTCTAAATACACATATAAAAACACAAACCCATGTACCCTCCAGAATCCCTCTCTTATCCTAAATTAAATTCACCCATTGTCTCTAAATAAACTTTTTTTCTTTAGATCTTGCTTCCCCCCACCAAGTCCTCTCCTCCCCCCTTTTCTCTCCTGCTTATTCTTCTCCTTGCCCTTTTTACCCCTTTGTTTTTTCTCCTCTCTTTTTCCACTCCTTTTCCTTTGCTTTCTAACCTTGCCTCCACCTTTTCGCTCATTTTTCTCTCCTTTGGTTGTTTTTACAATTCTTTTTTTTTTTGAAAAAGATTTTTATTAATTTTCTACAGACAAACAAGACAAACAAAACATAAAAACATCAACTCTCATATGTACATCAAGTGTGTCAGTTGGTTCATCATTTTTGTGCATTCATTCTGTAGTCTCAATTACAATTATGTTACATAACAACTCATATCGTCAATCCAAACTTATGTATCCTAATATCACTAAAGAAAAATTATTTTTGACTATATTTTTAATCATTCATGCTTTATGAGCTAACAATACTTTAAACCAATTTACTCTATAACAAATCCTATAATCATATCATATCAATCCTTAAAAAACCCTTTGTAAATATAATGTCAAATAACAAAATAATAGCAAAACATTCTAACATTCTAAATATTCTATTGTCGTATTTTATCATCTAGCCATTTATAAAAAAGATCCCAAATTTCATAAAATTGTTTATCCTCTTGCTCTCTAATTTCAAATGTCAATCTGCTCATCTCAGCACATTCCAATATTTTCTTAATAATTTCTTCCTGTAATGGTATTTTCTCATTCTTCCAATTTTTAGCAAATACAATCCTAGCTGCTGTTAATACATTTACAATCAGGTATTTCAAATCTTTACGATATATATCAGGTAAAATTCCCAATAAGAAGATCTCCGGTTTCAAGTCTATATGTTTCTTTGTCATTTTTTCCAACCACATGCGAATTATAGTCCAATATTTCCTAGCATCCTCACAAGTCCACCACATATGGTAATACGAGCCGGGTATCTGATGACATTTCCAGCATTTTTCAGATTTGTTCTTGAACATTTTTGCTATTCTTGTCGGAGGAAGGTGCCACCTGTAAAACATCTTATACAAATTTTCTTTATATGCTGTTGACATTATCATTTTATAATTTTGAGACCACAATTTCTGCCATTTCTCTAAATCAATCCCATGTCCAAAATTCTTCCCCCAAACAATCATAGTTTCTTTAACTTGTTCTTCCTCTAATTTAATTCCCAGTAAATAACCATATAGTTTTTTAATCACCTTCTCATCAGTACCCATCAAAATCTTATCTAAATCAGTCTGTTTATCATAAAATCCCTCTGTTTTGGAATCTTCATCATACCTTGAATGTATTTGTGCATATGAAAACCAATTCATCCTTATACCTTGTTCCTCTAAGTTTTGGATCGATTTAAGTTCACCCTTTTCATCTAAAAGTTCCCCATATCTAACTGTTTGTTCCTTCTTATAAATTATAGGATAGGAAAATGCTTCAATGGTCGATAACCAAACTGGAATTTTCAAATAACATTGTCTTTTTATCTTCTCCCAATTTAACCACAAAGACTCCCGTACATAATGTCTTCTAAAATAACCCTGTGTTTTAGTTCCCTTATACCATAAAAAAGCATGCCAGCCCAGCAGCAAGTCATGCCCTTCTAATGTCAACAACCTATGTTTCCTTAATGTTATCCATTCTTTAACCCACATCAAACTTGCAGCTTGATAATACAATTCCCAATTAGGCAGGCCAAAACCTCCTCTAATTCTAGCATCTTGCAGAAGCTTTAGCTTTATTCTCACTTTTTTACCTTGCCATATAAACTTCAACATAATTTTATTTAAATCTTCAAAATAGTCTTTTCCAAGCCTAATTGGTATTGTTTGAAACAAAAATAAAATTCTAGGTAAAATATTCATCTTGATTGTTGAAATTCTCCCTATTAATGACAATTGCAAGTTTTCCCACTTCTTCAAATCTGTAGCTATCTGTTATTTAAGTTTAATATAATTATTCTCTTTTAATGTGCTACATCTTGCTGTCAAATATATCCCCAGATACTTAACCTTATTTGTAACTTGAATTTTCAAAAGGTCTGCCAGTTCTTCTCTCTGTCTCAATAGCATATTCTTTGTCAAAATCTTTGTTTTGTCTTTATTTATTTTCAAACCAGCCACCTCTCCATATGCCTCTATCCTTTCCAGTAACTTTGGAGCTGTTTCTAGCGGATCTTCCAAAATAAAAGCTAAATCATCAGCAAAAGCTTGTAGCTTAAATTCTTCCTTCTTAATTTTCATTCCTTTTATGCTTTTATCATCCCTAATATTTCTATTCAACACTTCCAAGGTCAACACAAATGGCAAAGGAGATAGGGGGCATCCTTGTCTTGTGCCTTTCCTTATATTAATAAAATCTGTAAGTTCCCCCTCCATCATTACCCTTGCTGTCTGTTTATTATATATGGCTTCTATTGCTTGAATAAATTTTTTAGCAAAACCCATCTGCTCCAATAATAATAACATGAATCTCCAGTTCACGTTGTCAAATGCTTTTTGAGCATCTAGGAATATCAAAGCCATTTGCTTTTCAGGATGAGCCTCATAGTATTTCAAAGTATCCAAGATTGCTCTCATATTGTCTCTAATTTGTCTCTTTGGCAGAAATCCATTTTGATCTGGGTGAATAAAATTATTTAAATATTTTTTAAGTCTTTCTGCTAAGATTGAAGCAAAAATTTTATAGTCTGCATTCAATAAAGAAATAGGTCTATAATTCTTAATTTGCAATGGGTCAGTCTCTTCCTTCGGTATAAGTGTAATATAAGCCTCTGACCATGTTTTAGGTATTATCTTTTTTAACATAACTTCATTCATAACTTCTAACAATGGAATGCTCAATGATTCTTGAAATGTTTTATAGAATTCTGCTGGAAGCCCATCTGGACCCGGTGCTTTCCCATTATTTTGTCTCTTAAATGCTTCATTTAGTTCCATCATTGTTATATTGCTTTCTAACATTTCTTCAGTCTCTTTAGGTACCTTTGGTAAATTAGCTTCCTGTAAATACTGTTTAACTTTTTCTTCATCAATATTCTCTTGTTTATATAGTTGTCCATAAAAATCTTAAATAATTTCTTTTTTCTCCTTATTCCCATAACAAACTTGGCCTTGTTCGTCTATTAACTTCAATATTTTTCTTGATTCCTTCTCCTTTCTCAATTTATATGCTAGCCATCTACCTGGTTTATTTGCATCTTCAAAATAATTCTGTTTAGAGTTTCTAATTTTCTGTGCCAGTTCTTCTTTCTCTATTAATTCCATTTTATGTTTGATTACATCCAGCTTCAATTTAATATCCTTTTTCTGTGGCATTTTCTGTAATTCTTTTTCAAGAATTTTATACTCATCTTCCAAGGCCTTAGAAGCTTGCCTTTTCCTAATATTCTTTTTCCTTGTATAATCTATTATCAAACCTCTAGCGTATGCCTTCATTGTATCCCACACATTCTGCGTTGAAGTATCTTCTTTTTTATTTTCTCTGAAGAAAAAAGCCAATTCCTTCTCCATCCATTGTATAAAATCTTTCTCCTTTAAAATGGTATTATTTAATGTCCATCTCGATCTTCTTTTTTGTCCTTTCCATTTAATTGTCATTGGGCTATGATCTGCCCAAGTACTTGTTTCAATATTTGTTTCTTTAATATTGGATATTAATTCTGTTGAGATCCAAACCATATCTAATCTGGACCATGATAAATGTCTATTTGAATAAAAAGTATATTGTTTAGCTTTAACATTTCTTTCTCTCCAAATATCTTTTAAAGTTAATTCATCTGTCATTTTAAAAAAAGACCTTGGGAGAGCCTTTCTATTTTGTTTTGTTGTTGTTGCTATATAGTCCAATTTATTGTCCACAATTCCATTAAAATCTCCCATCATAATTATATTAACATAGTCCAGTCCAATTATTTTCATGTGTAGCTTTTTATAAAACTCTTCTTGTTTATCGTTCGGAGCATAAATTGCAATCAAGAGTATTTTTATATTATTGTCCATTATTTCTACCATTAATACTCTTCCATCTTCATCCGTGTAAATCAATTTTGCTGGGATAGCCTCTTTAATGTATAAAACCACTCCTCTTTTCTTACATTGAGTCAAAGAAGTAAATATTTTCCCCAATTTTGGCTGTAATAACAATTGTTCATGTTGTTTTTTAATGTGAACTTCTTGTAAACAAATTATATCAAATTTTAATTTCTCTAATTTATGAAAAGTTTTCCTTCTCTTAACAGCTGAATTAAGCCCATTTATATTCATTGTAATCAGTTTTTTTTCTTCCATGATTATGCTTTATATTTAGGTCTAACAGCTCTCGTGGATCTCACTTCACGCTGTTCTTTGCTATCCATCTGTCCCCCTGCTGCTCCTTTCTCTTTTTCAGTCTCCAGTTGTTCATCTTGAAACTCAATTAATGAAACCTCTTTCTCTGCTTCCTCTCTTCTTCCTACAAAAAAATCTGCATGAAAAAGTTCTGCTTTCTCAATTGAATCAATTCTATATCTCTGCTCTTGCCACCTAAACATTAGTCCTTCTGGAATCAGCCATCTATAATTCACTTCGTTTTCCAATAGTATTTTGGTCAGGAATCAATATTCTCTTCTCATCTCTCTCACTCTTCTGGGTATTTGTTTTAACACCACAACCTCTTTGCCTTTGTATTTTAGTATTTTCTCTCTTACTACTTGTAATATTTGCGTTTTAATGGATTTTTTGGTAAATCTAATATGGACTTCCTTGGGTAATTTATTTCTCATCGCATATCTTGTATAAACTCGATATATCTCATCTATTCCATCCATCATCTTTTCCTCTGTAATTTCCAAAGCATCTGCCAAAATTTCTATCATTACCGCTGCCAAATTTTCTCCTTTTTCCTCTTCTATATTTTGAAATCTAAGGTAAAATTCTGACCTTTCCATCTCCCACCTCAACATCCCACCTTTTTTTTGTTCAACCGCTGTTAGTCTACTGTCAATATTTCCAATCTTCTTCTCTCTTTGTTTTCCTTCTTCCTCGATTTTTTGGAATCTCTCCTCATACTTGACCATCATTTGTTTAATATTTTCCACTTTTTCATCAGTCTTCTCCCTTCTTTGTTCAATGTTCTCTATCCTTTGTTCAATAGTGTCTGATTTTATCTTGAGATCTTGTATTCCTTGCATAATCATCTGTAAAGTTACTTTTTCTTGTTCTTTATCTTGTTTTAACATTGTCTGAATTAAACGTTGTCCTCCAGCTGGTGGGGAAGCAGAGGTAGAAGCAGAAATGCCAGATGGTATTGGTTTCCTGCTCATTTCAATGCTTCCAAAGCTTCAAATTCTTCTTAACTTTTAATCCAACTGCTAGAGCAGCCAATTATAATCCAAAATGGAAAACTCCAAAAGTAAAAGACACAAAACCAAAAAAGAAACAGGAAAAAAGGAAGAAGAAAGATCTTCAGGTTCTTCTAAACCCTAATCCAATTACGAGATAGTCCACCATAAAAAAGGAAAAAATAAAAAGGCAAAAACAAACAAATCCAAAAATAATAATATTGATTGAGAGCAAAGAAAAGAAAAAACAAAAAGCAAAAAGACAAAAGACAAAAAGTTCCTTCAGATTCTTCACACCTTAATCCAATTAAAAAATCTCAATAATCCAAAAAAAAAAAAAAATAAATAACAAAGTGGTCCAAAAACATAAATAGGAAAAGCAAAAAAGTCCCAATAAAAAAGAAAAGAAAAATAAAGAAGAAAAAAGAAAAAAAAAACTCTGAGGCTTTCCCTTTAAAATAAAAGGCAAAAATAAGAATATTACTAAAATTGAAATTTAGAAAAAGGCTAGCGAATGGGGTATATATAAGAAAGCACACTGCACTTTGTTTATTTATCCAAGGCTCTTGTTATGACTCTCTTCTCCAGCAGCTTCAAAGCAGCTTCAGAACAGCTTCCAGTATTATTGATAACAGTCCAGGAAAGCACCTGCAATAATATTTTGCTGTGCTCTCCCTCTATCTTATCACGTTAAAATGTCCTTGAGAAGAGGTCTTTTTGCAATTCTCTCCAGTTCAAATAAAATACTTTCAAGCCTCTAGTTGGCAGTGTTACAAAGTTTCTTAATGCTCTTTCTCCCCCCCAACCGGAAAAAAGGAATAATATATAGAGAAAAAAAAAAGAAAATATAGCCAAAGGAAGCCTCTATCCTAAAGAAAATTAAAAAATCAAAGGGAGCCTAAAATATATATATAAAAGAAAATTCAATCCGGTTACCTACAAAGTCACAATAAAATCTTTCCCGAAAAATATAAAGAAAAGAAAGAAAAAAAACACCCCAAGCCTCAATTTGACATCACTTTAAAAAACGCCGCTCAAACAATTTCAATCAAAAAAAAATCTCACAGCTTCCTTCTCTCTTCAGAATGAACGTTCCAACCTCAGCGAATTTACAACACTAAAGAGTTTTTCTCACCCAGCCGACACACTTCACTCCAATCACTTTCTCTTCTTTCCGGAGCTGTCCCGACTTCAGCAGCTATGGAGGCTGCCTCTCCGCCGCCAGCAAAAGGGCTTCTTCCAGATCAAACCAGAGATTTTGCGATATCTCTGGGATCCTGGAACAGTGCCCTTCACGATCACCGTCTCTACGGGACGGTTTAGGTCCGTTAGGACCGACCAGGGGCAAAAATATCGGCTACGATCTCAGAGCCCCGAGATCGCAGCTGTATCGCCGGAACGAAGCTCCGCCTTCTCCCCGGTTGTTTTTACAATTCTTAAAATCCCCTTTTTCTTATCCTTTTTCTCCTCCTCTCCGGAAGGGACCCATTGTTCATCAAAGATGGCTTCTTCTTCCTCTTCTTCCTTGTCCCAGTCCTTCTGCTGCGTAATCAACTTTTCATAAGTACATAACGCCATTTCCAAGAATTGAAACAAAGCGCCCAAAGAATCTTCCTTTTTATATTTTTGATATTCAGTCTTTAGTTCATCCACAAACAATGCCATTATGAAAAGAGAAACTTTTCCCAAAACAACCACCAGTATTTTTAATCAAAAACAATTAAAAAAAAAATTCCAAAAGTTAATACTTTTCTTCCTTCTTCTCTTTCTCTTTCTGGGGTTAATGTTTAGTCAAAGAGGTCCAATTACCATATATCTTTCTTTGGGATTCTAGGCAATCTCCTCCTTTTTCAGCTTCTGCTCCAATTTTTTTTTCCTCTCCCTTCCCACTTAAAATGTCAATTTTAAATAATCAGAAATCCATACCTCCAACAAGGGTTTCCAATTTCTTAAATTTTTCAATGTCCAAAAATCCTTTTGTTCCTTAGCTTCAACTCTCAAATCAATTCACTTTCGATGTCCAATATATCCAAACATTTCTGCTGTTTCCATGGGGTGGGAGAGTGAAGAAAAAACAAAAGTTCCCTTTAACAGCTTCTCCGCCGCTTTCGCTCTTCTTAGGGATACAATGTATCCTCCAGCAATTCAAACAGCTAAGTTCCAGGCAATTTAAAGGATGTTACTTGACCCGGCTCAGACAAAACTTTCACTCTTCACATTTCCTCCAGCGCAATCTTACCCGGTTGCTGGCTTCTTCATGGCGGCCATTGCTGACCGCCGCTCCACCGCCTTGGGAAAAAGGGGTTTTTCCGGAGAAGGGGGGGGTCTGCGACACCCCCACCTCCCTGTCCGACTCCCCTCTCTCTTCAGCTGTCCCTACAGGGCAGCCATATCCCCCTGACCCATCTGGGTCGGGGGTACCTCGACGGCTAGCACAGCAGGAATCGCGAGCTGTCGCGAATTCCTGCTGCCCCCGAAGCCACGCGAAACCGGAACCCCCCCCCCCCCAAAAAAAAAAAAACAACAACCCTTTTTCTGATGCAGAAGACATGGGAAGTACTAATCCCACTGTTTTTTCTGGCAGTGGCCCATGCAAATGAGTGTCCTCAATATACACTTGATTAGGAAAGGTCACATTAATTGAGTTCAACATTTTTAAACCCAAACCTGCACTCCCAGTAATTGCAGGCGATGCTTTTGTGACAGCCTTGTGAGTGGGGTTAGCTGCACGCCCCAAATTTAGTTTCCCGGATTTTGGTTCTGATTAGAGCGACATTGGTTTGCCCAATGAAACCCGTTTTTGCATTTTGGACAGACGTCCTTAATTTTGTTTTTGTTAAATATTTTTGTTAGATATTTTCTGGATAATCGTTTCCTCTGGTGGAGTATAGGGTTGTTTCCAGTATTGTGCGAAGGCCAATCTAGCTGCCCAGAAAGGGATTTCTTAAGGTAGCTTCCTTTACTCATGATAAACAAGAAACTGAAAGCTGTAGTGTTAAAGAAAAAACATGCTAGATCTCTAAAAAAATTCCATCACTTTGCTAAATGTTAAAAAAGAAATCAACAACAACAAAAGGAAGAACAACAACCAAATAAAGCACACCCTATGTTAGAAATTATTTGAAAGTGAGTTGAAAATAAATATTTAGGTTGTATTCATGTCATAGCTGGATTTAAAATACAGTAAAAGACCTGATTTGGGTTGCAATATGACAAACAAATCAGAAAAGGAAAATAGAAATAATTATTAGGATATCTTCTCTATCAGGAAAAGCAACACTGTTAAAAAAAGCATGGGGGTCTGATATAGGCATGTAAAGGCAAGTATTGTAGTTAGTTATTGGTAGCATTTCCCATACCTTCCTTAAAAGTCTTTCCTTTATAACAACTGATTTTTCTTTCTTCCAGAAGCAGTCAATTCATTCAGGAATCAGTTGAACGAAAGAAATGAGATAAGAAATGTATACAACAGATGGTTTAAGCACAAGTGAGGATAATGCGTCTCTTGGTAGATTGCTGTTTCAGTATGCATACATTAAGGGTAGTGATTTCAGTCACAGAATTTGCCTCCCAGTTATTGAAGTGCATAAAATGAATCTGTTGCTTATGTTGGGTGGTGATATAAAGCTTCATTTCTATGTGCCAGGCTTTCTGTTTCCATTTCTGTCTTAAAACCAGATTACTAGTGTCTTTTTGGGATTATACCAATATTACCAGCTGTTCTGGATCTTTCATCATTCATATGGCAGGTCTCTTGTAATGATAAACCATAAGAATATACATCAGATACGTTTCCCTTCCTTTCTTGCCTGTTCAGTCTCTGAATCTGAATGCTGGGTGTCAATGATTTTGTGCAATTCTGGCATCGGCTGTGGTATACTATTTAATCCATCACTTTTACCTCTTGGAAGATGAATCCTCATAATTGCTAGTCTCAGAGCTGTAAATCCAGCTAAGCCACATAATATTTCTTCAATGCTTCCTCATAGCTTATTGTATAGATTGGCAGGCTAGTATGCCTTTTTACAGGAATTGTTAGGAATATAAGTCAACAAACAGCTATTTGGGTTGGAAATATATAAACCAGGATAAACATTTTAATACATTATGGTGAAGCCATAATGTGTAGTAATCGTGTTTTAAACAATGTAGTTAATACAACAACTGGAGAATTGCTATTCACTCATTGGCATGGCACAAAACCAATTTAAGTTTCCTACACACATTTGGAGCTCCAGCATGGGTGCATATTCCCTCACAAGTATGGGTGCATATTCCCTCACAAGTAAGACTGAAAGGGCAACATAGAGCTAAGAAGTTATTTTTTGTGGGTTACGAGGCCAACCATAGATCATTTAGATTCTGAGATCAAGGCACAGCTAGTGCAAAATTTCTTGAGCATGTTGGGTGGGATAAACTGGAACAGGAATCCAGCAATGATATTATTATTATTGACTATGCCCATTTTATATCTGCTCCTCTAAAGCAGAACAACATCATTTCATACCATTTTGAGTTGAGAAACCAATGAAAATGACATATTGAGGACTTAAGTTGGGATATCATAGCCATAAAGCCCAAAGAAGCCTCAGTGTGTTCACAAAGTCCTACCCATTTATTGTCACACCAAAGGCCTTACCAAAAAAAATAGAAATCATGGCCTTAGATTCCCCTACCATTTTTTCTAAAACTCCAAAATGGATGTGAATTTTTGATAATAGTTAAGTACACTTCAGCCACTTGGGGAAAATCCCTCTTCCCTTTCAGTGTAGGCCACATTTTTATAAAGTGTCTTTGGTTGATTCATGATGTAGGCTTCATCCAAAGCAGTTAATCCCTCTTGATGAGTTTTGATGGCTAATTCCCGTGGCTTTATTGACTGTAGTGCAATTATGCTGGCTGTTCCATTAAGTACATCATGACTCTTTAACAGCATTAAAGATATTCCATGACCTTTACTTGCATTTAGTACTTTACTCAATTAAAACATGGATCTGAAATGCATTCCACCAT
The DNA here is from genome assembly GCA_033807585.1 of Hydrophis major. Taxonomy (NCBI): domain Eukaryota; kingdom Metazoa; phylum Chordata; class Lepidosauria; order Squamata; family Elapidae; genus Hydrophis; species Hydrophis major. The sequence goes on along the minus strand of CM066333.1, from coordinate 49,097,006 downwards.
GCAATTAAAGTGAAATTTATCTATTTTACTCAGGATATTCTGTGCTGGGAAAAAAGGTATATGGCTGCATGTTGTGGCAGTAGTGTCTCTGTGATGTGTTGTTATAGCTCACTATAAACTATTACAGTTTTCAATATGTTCCTATGGATTTGAGATTACATAGTGGAACTGAGCTGTAAGCAGATATGAGAAACTCAAGCATACAGTTTTTCTCCTTATATCTCTAACTCTAAAATTACATATTTTTGTAAGCCATTCCATGCATTTTCAATTAATTTGATTGAAAGTTGCCCTAAGTCTCTGCTGTGATAAACACATTAGATCATAGTGTGTTAGAACACTAATTGGTGTTACCTAGAGAAGTGGCCCTTCTATACTGCAAGTGATTTGAGAAAACCAATGTTGGATCAGACTTACAAATAAAATATTAGCAAACTCCTACTCATCTTCTGAGAATCTGGCACCAAGAAATCTAATGCCCATTATTACTGTATAGCTGTTACAACTGCTAGCCGTGAATAACTTTAACCTAAAATAATTTGTCTACTTTGTTTTACCAAGATTTTAGTAACTTCATTCCAAGATTTCTGTTCAACTTGACAACAGAAACACAGGTTACGCTTTGTCTTTTGCCCATGAGTAGAATGGAAAGTGATGACAAAGCTTTCAACCTTGGCACTCTAAGATGTGTGGACTTGGGTGGCTGGGGAATTCTGAGACTTGAATTCCACATATCTTTAAGCTGCCATGGTTGAGAAATACTACTATATATGCACATGGAAATATCTCAGGATTAAAATTGCATCTGATTTGCTCTTCATTTCTCTTACAAGTGATTCTGGGAAGACATTAATATCTTTGCATAATTATCAGTGGAGATTTGGTGTTTAATCATAAGTCATTTTGGCTAATGTAAACACACTGGAAAACTAAGATGAGCAGAATTGAACAAAAAATAGGTGGAATTCCTTAAAACAAAACACCATGGGGTTTGGAATGCTTGCAACCTGGTTCAAAAATTGTGCAGCCAATTTTTCTGGTTATGAAGTTTTGTAAAGTTACTGAAATGTTATTTACCTAAACTTCTATCATAAATTAGATTCTTCATATTCTAATCAGCATGTGTCGTGTCCTCGAAAATGATGCCAGGAGTCGGTGACTTCAAATCATGCTCTTTTATTAAAGTAGGAACCGAACTGGCGCTTTGCAAAAGGTTCGCGGCTTTTATTCTTTTAGCCGCAGCGGCCGCGGCCAATGGCACCGCTTTGAATCTCCCGCGATTCGAATAGACCAATCGCGGGAGATTCTTAGCGAGCCAATTGGCGCGGCTCGCCTGACCAATCAGAGTGCCCCGTGCTTTGGCCAATCAAAGTGCGGGGATCTCAAGAATGCTAATTAAGGGTTTGGTCCTTACGTCGCGTAGTCACGTAGGTAGGCGGGGCTCCGTCTGAGCCTACTGGACCTGCGCAGCTCAGTCGTAGGTTGGATCCTGGCCGGTTCGATCGGGATCTCTGTTGCTCCTGATGCCGTCGTGGGAACCGGCTGGTCGGTCGGGCCGGGCCGCTCTCCATAGCTCCCTCCTGGGCCTCCCGGGTTGGTTGAGCTGTGGGTTTCGCCACTCCCGCTCGGTCTCCCTGGGTCGGTCAAGCTGGCCTGGCTGTCTCTTCCTGGCAAGGGGTCATGCTGGCTGCTTTCCGGTAAGTATGGCTGGTTTATTCTTCTTTGGTTTTGGTCCCCTGGGTATTCCCTCCCCCCTTGGTTTGTGTTGTGGGGGTTGGTTTCGCCTGTTTGTGCGTCGGTGGTCTCTTGGTTGGTCGTCCTCGACCTTAGTTGGTCGATGTGGCGTTTCCATGCTCGTCCGTCTGCTGTTTGTAGCCGGTACGAGTGTGGGCCTGTTATTTGTGTGATGACAGCCGGTACCCATAATGGGTCTTCCGTCAGGTTTCTTGCGTATACGGGGTCGCCTGGTGCGAAAGTTCGGTGTTTGCTGTTTGAGTCTGGGGGCTTCTCCGGGTTATACGTGGGGTGTAACCTGTCGAGTGGGGACCTTAATTTCCTCCCCATTAATAGTTCGGCTGGGCTCTTATTCGTTGTGGTATTTGGGGTTATGTGTTGGGTGAAGAGCAGTTTGTTTATTTTCTCCTGGATCTCCCCGTGGTCTATTTTCCGGATGGTTTTCTTAGTGAATTGCACCATCCGTTCCGCCCTACCGTTCGCCGCCGGGTGCGCTGGTGCTGTCAGCGCGTGGCGGATACCCCTTTCCGCTAGGAATTTTTTGAATTCCAGCGAGGTGAATTGGGGCCCGTTGTCGGAAACGACGTCTGGGAGGCCGTTCGTTGCAAAGAGTTTGCAGAGTTCCTTGATCACGGCCTCCATGGTTGTTGTTTTCATGTTGCTTACCTCCAGCCAGTTCGAGTAAGCGTCTACTGTTATAAGGAAGGTGTGTCCTTTTGTGGGCCCAGCGAAATCTATGTGGATCCTAGACCAAGGTCCCCTTGGGGTTTCCCACTCTAAGATGGGTGCTGTGGGTGGGCTTGGCCTAGTTTCCTGGCATCATTGGCACCTTGCTACCCAGGTCTCAATTTGTTTGTCCATCCCTGGCCACCAAGCGTAACTTCTGGCCAGGGCTTTAGTCCTAACGATGCCAGGGTGCCCCTCGTGTAGTAGTTCCAGAACCTTCCCTTGTAGTTTTTCAGGAATGACCACCCTATCCCCCCATAGTATGCACCCTTTTAATAACGAGAGTTCCGTTTGCCGGTTTCGGAATGTTTTGATGGACTCGTCGTTGTCCCTTTCCGGCCACCCTTTCTCTACCCAATGCAACACCTGCACCAGACGTTTGTCTTTATTAGTCTCTCGGGCAATGTCTGACGCGGTTATGGGCAGGTTGGGTAGAGTCTCTATGCTGAGGGTGGTCGTTGTGGGTGCTGGGTCGGTGTCAGGTTCAGGTAGTGGCGAGCGGCTTAAGGCGTCTGCATGGGAGATCGTCTTACCCGGTCTGTGTATGAGTCCGTAGTTGTAGGCCACCAGGAACTCGGACCACCTTGTCATTCGGGGAGACAGAATGTTCGGGGTGGCCCAGTTTCCTGCAAGGATTCCCAGCAGCGGCTTGTGGTCAGTTATGATGGTGAATGTCCGGCCGTAGAGGTACTCGTGGAATCTTTTTACAGCAGCAACGATAGCCAGAGCCTCTTTGTCTAGCTGGCTATAGTTCCGCTCCGGTTTGGTGAGGGTCCTTGAAAAGAACGCGATGGGTGCTTCTTTTCCGTCGGGGAGGGTATGGCTGAGGACAGCGCCGACGCCGAAGGGTGATGCATCGCATGTGATGGCCAGAGGTAGGGTCTCGTTATACTGTATAAGGACGGCGTCCGAAGTGGGGAGGTCCTTTGTTCTTTGGAAGGCGGCTTGCTTGCCTTTCCCCCAAGTCCAGGTCGCCACCTTGTCCAGGAGCCTATGCAAGGGCTCAGCCACCATCGCCTTTTGGGGCAGGAAAACATTATAAAAGTTAAGTAGCCCCAGGAATGCCTATAGTTCTGTCTTCGACTTGGGTGTGGGGGCTTCTTTGATGGCCTTGATTTTTTTGTTTGTGGGGTGAATGCCGTGACGGTCTAGGAGGTATCCTAGGAATTCAACCCGTTCCGTGTATAATTGGCATTTCTCCCTCTTTACTTTGAGCCCGGTCTCTTTGAATTTGGTTAGGACCTTTCTTAGGTGACCCTCTAGTTCGGCTTGGTTGGTTGCCGACAATAGGACGTCGTCGAAGTAAGGTACCACCCCCTTGATGCCTTGCAATAGTCTTTCCATTAGGCTTTGGAATATTCCCGGTGCCACTCTGACTCCGAATTGGAGTCGGTTGCATTTAAATGCCCCCCGGTGGGTGACTATGGTTTGCGCTTCTGCCATTTGCTTGTCGACTGGCAACTGTTGGTATGCCTGGGCGAGGTTGAGCTTGGCGAAAACCTTTCCCCCTCCCAGTGAGTGCAGTAGGTGTTGCACTACTGGGACGGGGTAGGCGCTTTGTTGCAACGCGCCATTTAGGGTGGCCTTATAGTCCCCACAGATCCTCACCGACCCATCGGGCTTGATCGGGGTGACTATGGGGGTCTCCCACCGGGCGTGGTCTATTGGCTGTGGGACCCCTTGCTTGACTAGCTTGTCAATTTGCTCGTCTATCTTGGGTTTAAGTGCGAATGGCATCCGCCTTGGTTTCAGGCATTTTGGGGGGACGTTTGGGTCTAGGCTGAGTGATATAAGGGGCCCTCGGTACTTGCCTAGGTTTCCGTCGAAGACCTCTTGGAATTCCCGGGCCAGTTGTTGCTCCCAGCTGTTGTCGGTGACGTGGTCGACTCCCGTGACTGCGATGCCGAGCAGGGCAAACCATTGCAGTCCCAGTAGGCTTGGGCGGTCGCGGTTGATGATTGTCAGGGGAAGTCTTTCGGTGTGCCCTTTATATGTGACGTTGAAGTGTCCGGTTCCCACTACCGGGATGCGGTTTCCCTGGTAGTCCTTTACGATGAGTCTCTGGCTGTCTAGGTTCCTCCTTTGGATGGTAGGCACCAAGCGCTTTATTTCATGCCATGCTATCATGGAGAGGTAGGACCCGGAGTCCACCTCCATTTTGCATGGCTCGCCCTCGATGCCTACCTCCACGTGGACCTTCCAGGCGTCATTGGTTATGGTGTGGCCAATGGTGACCGTCTGATGGGTCTCCTCTCTTCGTTGGTTATCACCGCCTCATAGGGATCGTCCGTTCCGGTCCCATCTGTTGTCCGAGGGGCTATCTCTGGTCCAGGGTGGTGTGTTCTCTCTCCTCCGTTCGCTCTGGTCCCATCGGGGCGGGCTGCGGTTCTTTTTAAGGCGGCAGACGCGGGCGATGTGACCCTTTTTTTCACAATGCCGGCAGATCGACTCAAAAAACCGGCATTCGGACCTGGGATGGTCGCCTCCGCAACCGGCACAGTTGGTCCTCGACTTACGACCCCGCCGGTTCCGTGGGTCGCGGCCTGTCTGGAGGCGATGAATGTCCTCCTCGTCATCGGAAGTGCCCGATGCCAAGTGGAATTCGCCCTGGTGGGTGGTCGTCTCAGGTTGGGCCTCGGCCGACCTTGCAGGGTTGTTGTTCCCACTGCGGTCCCCAGCATTCGGTCTGCGCATGCGGTCGGCGGATGTTCGGGTTGCTTCAGCGGCTGCGGCTGCGGTGAGGGTGTCTGCAAGGCTGATGTTGCCCTTGGCCATCAGCCGGCTCTGGAGGATGGGGTCCCATAAGCCGAGCATGGTTCTGTCTCGCAGGGCGTCGTTCAGGTTGTCGAATTTGCAGAGCCTCCCTAGGCACCGTAGTTTGGCAATGAAGTCGCTGAAACTCTCACCCGACCGTTGGTCCTGACGGTAGAATTTGTTGTGTCGGATCAGGATGGGTACCTCTGGAGCGTAGTGCCACCGAAGTATTGGCTCGAGGACGTCCCAGTCCATCACGGTCGCATCGGCGGGTTTGGCAAGCGCCTTGGCCATCTTGAATACCTCAGTCCCGCAGTGGGTCAGGAAGACGGCGCGCTTCATGGGGCCGGTGGCATCCTTCAGATCGCTGCACTCGAGGAACATGAGGAATCGGTCGGAGTATGATTCCCAGTCCTCGGTGGCGGGGTTGAAGGGTGCGGGGGGTGCGATTTTTGCCATTGTGGTGGTTCGTCTGGCTTCCATCGGACACGTGGTTCGGTTCAGGGTCTGGATCCCACCTTCGTCGCCAGTGTCGTGTCCTCGAAAATGATGCCAGGAGTCGGTGACTTCAAATCATGCTCTTTTATTAAAGTAGGAACCGAACTGGCGCTTTGCAAAAGGTTTGCGGCTTTTATTCTTTTAGCCGCAGCGGCCGCGGCCAATGGCACCGCTTTGAATCTCCCGCGATTCGAATAGACCAATCGCGGGAGATTCTTAGCGAGCCAATCGGTGCGGCTCACCTGACCAATCAGAGTGCCCCGCGCTTTGGCCAATCAAAGCGCGGGGATCTCAAGAATGCTAATTAAAGGACAGAACAGTATGTCTCATGTGTCTTCCCCATCATATAACAAGTCACATGAGGGAGACTATAAAAACACGATAAAAAGCAATAAACCCACAAAAGAGTTCACTTTGTGTAGAATAGTTTAGTAAAGCTATACAGTACATCCTCCTGACTGAGAAATACAGACAGCCTCTTAATCATTTCTATTTCTCCCCAGAGTGAAGAACAAGTGAACTGTCCATCTTTTTGTCTTTTAAATCATGCCAATATAGCAGATTGTTCGTCTTTTCCCAGATGTATTCAAGTGTCAGTTCACTTTTGTGCCTTTTATTCTTACTTTGCAGGCTGACAAGGTATGGATAGATTTGTGTTATCTCTTAGTAAAAGAATCAGTCTTCTTTTTTCAGGTCAGAAACTTTTGGCATTTAATTTTTTAAAATAAATCTAACTCATTTTCCCATCTCATTTATGGGGAAAAATCCAACTTTTGATGAGCATTTATGAAAGAAAATCAAAATCAACTTCCCATACATTTCTAATTTTGGACCAATAAGGCTTTACCACTTCCACAAATATCGCAAAGGCTGATTTTATAATATAATTTCTTGCTGTTTGCTTGTGATCAAAAATGTCTATACAACTATATACCTGTTTTCTCTGTCACAAAAGTGTGTTAGATTGAAAGGGTATAAGCAAAAAACAACATGAGATAAATTTAGAAAATATGGTTCTGTGACTCATAGATTTATGCTAAGCATATGAATACTAATTATAATTAGGAATATTTCAATAATTTTGTGTTTTAGAATACACTGACCCATAACCTCTCCCAATGGTATGAAAACTTCAAAATTCCAAGCCTGATTGGTTAAAAAGATATAGAGGTAACACATTATAAAATATTAATCATTATCAATTTTAAATTTAATTATGTTTATATATCAAATTTCACAGCCAATGAAGTAGTTCAAAGTTAATTCTTTATTAGAAGAAGAATGGTATCTATTCCTACTTACTGTACTGTATTTTAATAGAACACAACTGCTCACATAGACCAAGCTTACTGAGAAGGAAAAAGAAAAATCTGATCAAATCTATGCAGAATCCTTTTAAAATTTTGATAGGCACAAGCAAAAAAAATTAATTTAAATATTCTCTCCAACCCACTCTATTTCTAGAATGCAATATTGGGCAATTTCGTAAAATAGTTAGCAAGGGAAATGCATGCACTTTAGGTAAATTAAGTGTTCCAAACTTCCAATATACAGCTGGAGCAAAATGTGACTTCCCTCATCACCCTATTTCTCCTTTCTTCCCTTCCTCACCTGAGATCACTATCTTGTGACAGGAAAAGGAACAACCAATAAGGAGAAACAACTTGGGCAATATCCTGTCCTTTTCAATTCAGAGAAGATCAAAGGCTGAAAATAATCAGGTCCACTTGTCTGAAGAGCTGTCTTCACTTGGTCATATTCCTCTGGAAGTCAAATCATATAGTTATTTCAAAAAATCTACTTGGATAATGTTACTTTAAAATGTGAATAAAAGGATATTGCTTTCAAATAATAAGTGTAATTGCTTTTGTATGTTAGACAATAGCAATAGTTTATTAGTAGCTATTGGCTGAAAGCTTTATATGAAGATTAAGATGAAAGACAGCAGCTGTCAGGCAGAAGATATAAACATGTAACAACTATTGATCTTCAAGGCTATCATGTGATATTCCAACACTTATTAATTCATGGGAAAAGCAGATGAGAGAAGCTATGAGTTTAAACCACAATTTATATCATTTGAGCCATTTGTCATTGATAATAGGTAATCACCTGTATTGTATGACTTCATTTTTATGTGCAATTAAAATTCTTTTCTAGCTGAGCTTGTCTTCTGCTAAGTATAACCAGCTAAATCATAAACTGTCCGGATTTATGGATTTTTGTTGGAAAGGCTGGTATTGTGATGAAGGAAGCCAATGAATGAAGAGTTTTATTCATATTAGTTGGTGAGGAATAGGACATTACAATTGCTTTGAATTGTTTATTCCAGGTTATGAGGTACATTGACTTAAATACAGTTTTAATCTACCTAACACAGCAGGATTTTTGGGAAACCCAAGTGGCAATCCATTCTAAAAGTCTGATGTTTCTGGTACCAACTTCAGATTTAATATCTTATTAAAAAGCAGAGGATCTTAAAAAATGCAGCCAAGCTGTTTAAGCTAGATTGAGGGGCAAGCTCTGGATATGAACTCAGCTGCTGTAGGGATTTCAAATCATCCCTCTTTAACTTGAAACAGAAAATGCTAATGCTTGACTATTATTTACTTAAACAAAGTGTGTACTGCAGAGTCCTTAATGCTCTCTGAGCTTGGTTGTTTGCTTGCAGACATTTCAGTACCCAACTAAGTGACATCATCAGTACAGTACAAGTAAATGTGAGGGAATCTGTTCCCTGTAGGTTCACTTCCAGTTTTAGTGGGCATATGGTTTTGTCCTGGGTCATTTCCTTGATTGTTTTCTGCCCTGCTTCGTTGTGTGTTGGCTTCTGGAGAGGATGTGCTCTGGTCTCCCCCTCTTTCTTAGCATCTTTCTTGTCTCTTGAATGCTGTGAAAATGTGGCTTAATTTTATATGTCTATTAATGACTGATTTATCTGAATGCCAAGCTTCCAGAAATCACCTAGCAATTTTTGAATTTGGCTTGGTCTAGGATGCTTACAGTTGGCCAGCTGAAACTATGTTTGAGTTTGTCCATGTGTTATGAGCTTAAAGATTTTTCATCATGTCTTTTGACTGCTACTTGATGTTCATGGATGCAGTCTGCTAGTCTTCTTACTGTCTGTCCTACATAGTGGCTGTTACAATGACTTTACATTGTACTGCATATTGTAGATGACTCCTATTTTTTTCTTTTTGGGCTACTGCGTCTTTTGATGTACTTAAGATGTGTTAGAGGTCTTTAATTGATTGTTGCTATGTTGAAGATGTGTTGGTGTAATTGTTTCTGAGATGTTGTTGAGGCCACAGTGGTATTATCTTTTCTATAACTTGTGTTGGTCTGATGTTTTGGGAGTGTTGCAATGCATTTATACTCATCTGAGTAATGTTTTACACAGCTGTTCTTGTGGATGCTGTTGCTCTGTTACTTTGGCAATGGAGCACTTGCCAAATGCCCTTTTTTGACTAACTTGCAGCCCTAATTTGCTGTCCTCTTTGTTGTTGAGGATATCCAGGAAGGGGAGTGTGTTGTTGTTTTCTTTTTTGCTTCTGAATTGTAGTCCTTTAAAGATGTTGTTGATTGTTTCATGTATTTTCTCTATTTGTTCCATTTTGTTGTTGTGATGATGGTGTCATCTACATCCTTGATCCATACTTGGTTGTATATATGGGAGTGCTATAATTTCTACATGCTTCATTATTTGCAAGTGTTTTATGTTATGATGCCCATAGCAAAGGGTAATGTAGCTAATAAAATTGTAGGAAGTTTTTTATCAGCAATATCTAGAAGACTATCATGTTATAACTCATTGAAGCTAGAGGAGTGACAACACAATGACTGTAAGATGTCTGAAGTTTCCTCTTTTGTCCCCTTTCTGCCTTTCTGTAAGATTAATTTGATATTCTCTGCCAGTCACAACACAGTAGTCTCCATAGTGACAGTGAACTCACAATATGTGGTGGTAATTGACATGTTAATGAACTGTGCCTAGGGAACATGTTACAATAGTTGCTACTACATTACCAGAGAAAAGTTAATGAAGAAATTTCCTGTGAAGTTCATTTAATAGAAGACAAGGTAAAAAAAGAAAAAGTGTGATTGACTCAATTTTTTTAAAAGGGGTGAGTGTGATCTCAGCTAGTTGCCATTATGATACATTTTAGGAGTGATGATATAGTCCAGAATGAGGATGTAGAAGTTGCTAAAGTACAATTTTCAATAGTTCCAATGAACATACTCCAAGATGTTGAGAAAGAGAAATAGTAGGGTGCAGTGGTTAAGGTATCACTTATTAAGTCCACCAGTTCTAGTCTCACCTTAGGTATAAAGTCAGCTATGACCTTGGGCCAATCATTTTCTCTTAGCCCTAGAAAGAGGCAAGAACAAATCATTCTAAAAGCTTTCCAAGAAAACTGCAGGGACTTATTCAAGCAGTTACCAGATCTTAATGCTGTTTCAAAGGGATATATATAGATACATAGATATAGATTTGTTTTCTGAGGTTTTCGCAGGTATTTGTATGTGGATCTTTGGTTATTCGGGTTTTCTCCCGCGTAAAATTGGAGGTATCTAGGCGACATTTCGATGAAGTCTCATTCATCATCTTCAGGCTTGTGTCTTCTGAAGATGATGAATGAGACTTCATCGAAACGTCGCCTAGATACCTCCAATTTTATGTGGGAGAAAACCCAAATAACCAAAGATCCATATATATATGTGTGTGTTTGTGTGTGTGTGTGTGTGTGTGTGTGTGTGTGAATGCAGGTGTGCCTACCACAAACACACACATTGAGAACACTACATTAGCAATATGGGGGAGGGTCACATATGATATAGAGATGGTTTTGGTATCTGATGAACAGGAGAAAGTTTTCTCTAGGATTGTTTCCTAGATTTTGAAATGGTCTCTGAAGGTAATAGATAAGCTTTTAGTCCCAACCTTCCCAGCATTTAGAAAATGGCAAAAACAACCATTTTGCCAATATTGACCAATATGGTATTAATTTTGATTTGATTTTAATTGCATTTATTTTGTTTTATTTTAATTGCATTGACTTTCTTTGTATTTTACAGTTTGCTTTCTTGTTTATAAGCTACCAGGAGTGCTTGCATAAAGAAATGTGATGTCAGTTTAATAATAAATGAAGCTTAGCATTTATTCTCAGTCTTTTCTCATTTTTTTCTCTAACATAAAGGTAATCTCCCAGTGGACGCATTGTTTTTGGAATGTGATATCTTAAAGCTCTTGGTAATGTTTCTGTTCTTGAAGGAAAAATGAAGTTAAGAAATTATGAAGTTCTGTGTGAATTCAATAGTGGAACTTTATTACACAATTTATTGCCTCAAAAATATTAGTCCTTTCTCTTTTTTTTAAAAAAAGCCTATGTTTAATTATTAAATCCAAGGATATACTTTTGGTGGGAGAGTTATGGAAGCTATCTTTACTGAACACACAAGAAGTAGATACATGGAACTAATAAGAGTATAGATGACAAATCACTTGAAGATCCTTCATCCATGGAAACAGTGAAAGGAAAAATAATTGTTCCTATATTGAATGCAGACCTCATTGGTGGGGAGGAAAATGTATATTATGGGTTATTTGTATGCATGAGGTATACAAACCAACAATGAAATGGAAGTAGTATATTTGCAGAACTAAAAACTAAAATAGGGCTTTAAAAGGAGATGTTAGAAAGAAAGGAAAGACTTGGAAATAATGATTGGGATGAGTCAATGATTCTCAGTGAAAGATTCTGAGGGAAAATGCATTATTAATAAAATGGAACAACTATTGCTAATTCAACAAAACACACTTGTTTGGAAAAAAAGCTTTCTTGCAGTTTCAAGGTATAAGATATAAATGATTAATTTATTCCAATTTCAGTTAGGAAAGATGAATAAGCTACTTCTTCAGCTAGAAGAAGTATTCCATGATAACAAGCATTATTAAAACAGAAATCATATCATGTGAGTGAAACCATGAAACTATTTCTGTTTTAATAATGCTTGCTATGATGCTAGTTTTGTGAATCCTAACTGGTTAGATCAAGTTTCCAGAAGAAAGAAAGTGATGATAATTTCAATGACAGCAATTAAAGCTATAGGGCACTTCAGACTCAATTACCCAAAGATACTTTAGAGTGTGCCAGAGGTGTTCAGAGAAGTATTGAACAATTAAGCACTGAACCTTCTTTTGAAAATTTAATCCAAAGAATTAAAAACCTGGTGCTGCAATAGTTTGTCATTATTAGCTAGTAAGAAAAAGCCAGCATGTCAACAAAGAGAGACAGAAATGAAACAATTTTAAGTATTAAATGTTTAAATGTTTTATAAAATTATTAAATATTTTTATTATTTAGCAAATTTATATGGCCACCCATTTCCTATACATTATTCTAGGCCAGGGGTCCCCAAACTTGGCAACTTTAAGACTTGTGGACTTCAACTCGCAGAATTCTCCAGCCAGCTGGAGAATTCTGGGAGTTGAAGTCCATAAGTCTTAAAGTTGCCAAATTTAGGGACTTCTATTCTAGGCAGTTAACATTAAAACAGAAAATACCATCAAATTGCCATATATACTACCATCAAATTGCCATATATACTTCTGGAATTTTTACCAAAATGCTATGAAAAATGTGCCACTGAAGATGAGCCAGCCCTGGACATTTTATATGTTTTATTTGTCACAATTGGTACATTTTTCATAGCATTTGAGTTAAAAATTCAACGTTAGGTTTATCTGCTTGTGTGTGTGTGTTTTTGTATGTGTGTACTTGAAGAAAGTATTACCATACTCAATATAGTTGCAGATATGTCCATGTGTGGATAAGTCAATCCTAATTTTTGTGGGGGTTTTGGCACCTAAAATTCTTGATTTATATATGGTATATATATATGGTATAAATGGAATATTTTTCTTTATACCACAAATGTTTCTATCAATATATATTTTAGGTTATGTAGGTGGAACTCATACGGTGGACGCCTGAAGTGAACTAGAAGAAAATTCCCATTAAATTAGGCCATTTATACCAACTTAAATTGTTTAAATCCCTAGATCAAATATGTGCAAAGAACATTTACTGTAGCTGGTGTAAAAATATGGTCAATTGATTTGAAAGATCCCTTCTTTTTTGTTCTTACCTATAAGGTTGATGTAGTATGCCCAGTGAATAACTGTTAATATCACCAATCTGTTCCTGATGTTCATATCTTGTACAGTCTCACTGAGAACAGACAATTGAACAGATAATCAAAGTTAGAAGAGACCTTGTAAGTCATCTTGTCCAACCCCTGGCCAAGCAGGAGACCCTACACCATTTCTGACATATGGGAGTCCAATCTCTTCTTGAAAGTCTCAAGTGATGGCACTCCCACAACTTCCGATGGCAAGCTGTTCCATTGGAACAGCAAGCTGTTCCATTCCCCTCGTTCTTCTCTTCACTATGTTTTAGTCTCCAGTCCCCCTAATCATCCTGGTTGTTCTTCTCTGCACTCTTTTCAAAGTCTCAACATCTTTTTTTTATAGTGTGGTGACCAAAACTGGATGCAATATTCTAGGTGTGGTCTTATCTTGGAAATGGACTGGTTTTAAAGTGCCTTAGATTTAGAGATAGGCAAAACTATCAAACTTTTTTTTAGTTTTATTTCTTTTACATCTTTTATATATTCAAGTTGCCTTCTGTTAACATCTCATAAACTATTACCTTTTCTTGTACATAGCATTCAAACTATATTTATCTTTAACTAATAAATTTTTGAGTGCAAATAAAATTATCATAATATTCACATGATTATGCATAATACGTTTTGAGTCAAGGAGTATATCACTATGGATTTCAGCATGCAAACATTTTTTTGCATTGTATATGTATCCAGGAAGTGTGAACTGAATAAATTGTTTAGCCATACCTACTCAGTGAAATATTGTAGACATAATGGCTACTTCAGCCATAAGATTTCATTCTGAACAGTGATTGCTTAGAGTGAGCCTAGAACATGTGCTGCAGTATAAAAGAGGCTAGCAGAGTTTTTTACAGACCCCATACTTTGAGGTATAAACAAACAAGGGGAAGTATCTTTAGGACTATATATTCATGATAAGGAGTAGCTGTAAGTACAGTATGTGTTATGTGTGAGACCAATGATGTCAACCCTAGTTATAGTTTTTGTTTATTTCTCCATTTAGTTTTCTTATACATTACTGTCTCTCAAAGTTTAAGAGTCCCTAGTGATGAATAAATTTCTATAAAATAAGGTGTTTGGGACTTCTTAATTTTAGCCAGTTTGTCTATGTAACACATATTATATATGTGAATTTTGCTGGTTTTAACATGACATTGTCAACTCTTTTGAAGTAGCTTAATTTTCTACTGAAGTTTGATTAATCCCTCATGCTTTCCAACCAAGCAAAAATCACATAATTATGCTTTCTAATTTTGTGGTTACTTGAATTCACACTGATTATGAGATTAGATGTAATGACAATAATTACTGCATGAAAGTGGGCAATGGTTGTTGAACAGAGAAAAAAATTCAATAATTTAACAAGATAATACCTAAAGAACAAAGACAGTCAAACTTAGTTTGCTGTGTACTCAGCCTATTCAAATATCAATGGCAACAGCTTGTACTTTTCATATTCTGTTTATGAGAGTTTCCATATGTGAGGGCTGCAAGTAAAATTTTAATATTATGGCAACATCTGTAAGAAAATGTAGCCAGATATACCATTGTTTACTATAGAAGCTCTTTCTTCAAAGAATTTTCTTCTAAAGCCAGATATGTTATTTGGTTCACTAAGGATGTAACATTTTATTTATCATTTAATGGTAATACATTTGGAAAAGCAAAGAAAAAAAAAGCAAAGAAAAAAAAGGAAAAAAATTATCTTTTAAAACCATGATGACTTTTACTATATATCTATTCAGAAGTAATTTCTATTGTTGTATAGTGTAACTATCTAATAACTCCTTAGAATTAAGTCCATATGTTACCTCATGTGATATTGCAGAGAGAATTAAGAGTATTCTGGCTATTGATGAAATATCTGTATATATCTGTTATCCTGTTTTGTTTTGGGTTTTTTTGTATTATGGTTTGACTTTTTTATTTTTAAATGCTAGGTAGGATATTCTTTATGTATGCAATTAGAATCATCTCCAGCTAGTCTGAATTAGTTCTCTACAAATTGTAACCAAATATGACCAGTTATCATGAAGCTAAAATATCAGTAAGGTAACTCTGTTTTTTATAGTCTAGGATACTATATAGTCTATATGTATATGTATATAATTTTCTACAGTCTAACCAGTTGCCTTTAATTGTATTTGAACTTATTAGGGCTTTGTAGTAGCCATTTGCTTCTTTATTAACCACTTTATGTTACCTAGAAACACTTGTGAAAAAAGGCAGCACACATATTTATATGTGTGTGTGTTGCCTTTTTTCACAAATGTTTCTGGGTAACATAAAGTAAAATGGTTAAAGTAAAGAAGTAAATGAGAAAGTAAGTATTTTCTTTACATTTTGGCTATGAATTAGAGCTATTGCTCAGTATCTAAACCAGGAATATCAAACTTATTTATTTATTTTTATGTGATTTGATTTGTCAATCACTTACAAGATAATAGGTATAAGTATAAACATGAGTAAGAATACAGAAAATAGGTATGATTGAATGGGGACAATAGGACAGGGACAGGAGGCACGATGGTGCACTTATGCATGCCCCTTATATTGTCATGGCAGCATGTGACATATCAGGACTATTTTCCCCTTCACTAAACTGGGCGGTGCAGGGGCCAGTACATGACACATCCAACCAGTGGGCCACGAGTTTGACACCCCTGATCTAAACAGAAAATCCACACAACTCTTAGTTGCCTGCCTCTGACATTAAAAAGCAGATGTTTGGGTCAACTGACTTGGTGGGTGAGACGATGCTCTTTTAAAAAATGCTAATATTCCAAGATGAAAATAAGATGACCATGGTGTATTAACAACTTTTCTAGTTTCCATATTTTTTATGGTGGCAGATGACTGTTTCTCTTCTACTGTTTTCATGTATTCAGTAATATTTATTATGAAGAATAGAACTCACTAAATATTACAACTAAGAAAACATATTTCAACAACAACAAAATTATGAAATAGGCATGGTCTACATAGTGACTTATGTGCCCCTTCCCACAACTGCATGTATATGCCAGGAAAACTTTGTTTTCTAAAGGGTAATGACAAATGTTATTATGTAAGCATGCACAGTATGCATATTTTCACTATTATAAGCATTGTAATCTCTGATTAACCCCCTTTCCAGCTAGTGTATAATAGAATTGCTTTCTAGAATTTGATAAGTTCACTATGACCCTCTGATAAAGGGCACTGTAATGTTCACTTTATCATTGGAACTCATAAGTAAAATACATTAACATGCCCAAAGTTACTTGGTCCACAAAGAAGCACATAGCCTATATTAATTTATGAATTGTAATCTTGAAGAAGCAAGAAAGGTTCCAATAATAAAAGGGACAGAAATCGGGTATGTCCTGGAGACATTGCAAAGTGTGAAGTTAATCATTCTGATATATTCCTTTTGGCTATTTTATTTTCGTTTCCCTCAAACCATTTCTTGATTTATAGTTTGTCATCACTTATAATGCATACCAGTACTTCCCTTAACAGTCTGGTGGCCTCATTCAATAGGAGCTGACAGATTTCCAAGAGCCGTCATGATCTGGTAACTCTGCTCTGATTCATAGGGGATTAATTGCCCCTTAGTACTGGTGAGCTGTAATGTTGTCACCAAGGCTATAGATCTGTCACTTTGATACATAAGATAATCAAGTATAATAGCCACTCTATGCATGGAAAAAGCTTGGAAAATCCAAGGAAAAAGAATTGAACACAATGTGGCAAACATATATACTGGTAAAAGCAGGGTCTGTGCCTCTTATTTTTATTTCCTTCTTTTGTTTAAAAAAAAAAAAAAAGTCCAAATGTAGCTACAAATGAATGTAATGGATGTTGCATTTATTAGAATATAAACAGAAATATTTATTTATTTATATTTATGGATATTGGCAAGTTTATACACATTCACACGCTGATAAGAATGCACAATTTACTACAGTCCAAACCTATCAAGAATTGCAGCTTTTGGCCCCAGGGATCCATTTCAATGAGATTCTCAAATTAATTTCTAGAGCTCTCTGATTGATTCATTTAGCCATTTTGAAGACACTTGTGACTTCCAAGCTGCCTGCTGCCTTTTTGTAAGTGGTGGGATTCAAAAAAATTTACCACCGATTTTGTGGGCGTGGCAGGGGAAGGATACTGTAAAATCTCCATTCCCACCCTACTCTTGGGGGAAGGTTATTGCAAAATCCCATTCCCTCCCCTGCTTTCCAGCTCTGTTCTCTGTGCAGGGCAATAAAAGAGGACCCAGCTGATCAGCTGGCACTTGGGAGTCAGAGTATAGATGGGGGTGGGGCCAGTCAGAGGTGGTATTTGTTGGTTCTGCAAACTGCTCAAAATTTCCGCTACTGGTTCTCCAGAACTGGTCAGAACCTGCTGAATATCATCTCTGCTTTTTGTGTAGAAAGATTAAATCAAGATAATCATAGAATGGATAATCCCACCTTTTTGCTACCAAATAATTGTCTACAAATTGAATAACGTATTTCCACCTTTAGTATACATATTTACTGATTTCAACTAAATTTAGAAGGGGCTAATTTATCAGGAAATGAAAGTAGGACTTCATGTTTATGCTTCATAATATGCTCTAACAAAATTTGGTCAAATTTAACTTGTGACTAAATAAATATAACATTGTATATTAATCATCTACAAATTCAAGGAAAGGCACTGTTCTTGAGGAAGTGTCTCTTTCTTGACTGTTTTACTTTGGCTTGATTTTTATTTACTTTAAATATAAATTGCACTTAAATTTTAAACTACCTTTTTTTATTCTGACACTGTTCATATACCCATTCCTCACAGATAACATGTTTTTAAGCTTTTGGGGAGGGAGTGTCATCTTATTAATTATTCACTCATACACATAGATACATACACACACATACAGTAGAGTGTGTGTATATATGTCTATCTCTATATCTGGTGTGAGTGTGTGTCTCTCTGTGTGTTTGTGTTTCTAATATCAGGATACTTTCAGGTTTTCTGTGAATTATTATACTACTTACCACACTATACATTAAATCCACCAATTTAATGAATTTTCTGCCCAAAGTGCTAGATGAAACTTTACAATATATGAATAAGATGCAATCTATACCTTTTAGAATCCACTTCAGACCATTCAATGAATTATGTATGCATTGAGGGCAAATTTAACCAGAATCTTTCCAATTTTTTTAAAACCAATCATTATACTGTGCTGGTTCTTCTTAGCATTGGCGCTTGGTCACAATTAGGGATGCCTGGAGCATACTATGCTGCTTTTCAAATTACAATGTTGTAGATTTTCATGCAACTCAATTTTATGCATATTTCTGTGATTTAAAAAAGAGACTGATATTCGTTGCAATTCTCAAGAAGAAGAAAAAGCATGTGCATGTCCTTTGTATGTAACTTTCTGTAAATTAAAAAAAAACTTCAACAGACATGGGATACACAATAAATTGGACAAAAAATGATGAATGTTAGCAATGCAATTCTGTGCTATCAATCCATGGGATAAAATAGGCTCATTTCAGAAAACTGGTCTATTGCTGCTGTTAAAGTGAGTGATTCTTCCCTTTTACTTCTCTAGTTACAATTTGATAAAAAGGAATCCCAAGAAAATTTGGGCTGTCAACTCTCACTAGTCAAGAGCAAGAAAGTAGGGAAATATTTTGTCACCTTTTTAGGGAGAAAAAGCTGTTACTCTGATATTCAGCATTTCATAAACACAGCAGTATGTTATTTGTTTAAAGATAAATGCTTATCCATTGCCTAATTTTTATAGATCAAGTGATATAAAAAGTGGTATAATTGATTCTTCACATCTACAAAACAAAAAACATCATCTTATAGATTCTTATAAATTACAATGTTTAGAGCAGGGGTGTCCAACCTTGGCAACTTTAAGACTTGTGCACTTCAACTCTCAGAATTCCTCAGCCAGCTGGCTGAGGAATTCTGGGAGTTGAAGTGCACAAGTCTTAAAGTTGCCAAGATTGGACACCCCTGGTTTAGAGCTTCAGAAATACTTTTGCTTTCCCGGATTTGTTTTTAAGGTGGGATGCTCCAGTACAGTTTCTCTCAATCTTGCGGTGTGTGGCTTGCTGGTTGGCAAATTCTGGGAGCTGAAGTCCATACATTTTGTCAATTTTCCCTCCAAAATGCCAAGAAGGAAACCATTTAAAAACAGTAGCTTGGATTGAATGTCCTATTGGGCTAAATTTAACTTCATTTTTTCATTTCTTTGTGTTTAGAATGGTGGGTTCTTTCAGAACGTACAATGTTAAAATGCAAATAAGGAGATGCATCCATATAACTGAACACTTTTGCTAAAACCAGTTCTGAAATTTGGGAATTGGCTTCCAATAATCTTCAAGCAAATCCCAAGAATCATTGATTACTTATAGCAACCTGTGAGCAAGAAGTTAATCACTAACAAACCAGTTCTGAAATTTGGGAATTGGCTTCCAATAATCTTCAAGCAAATCCCAAGAATCATTGATTGCTTATAGCAACCTGTGAGCAAGAAGTTAATCACTAACAAAATATTTTGTCTTTTCTACAGCAATAAGCTAGCATGTTATTTTGAATAGATACGGACAATTTGGTTATGTAGCAGACCTCTTGCTGTTCTCACATATATTATTCTGTGTAAAAGTATGCATACACTGGCAAGATTTAATGCATTACCCTCAAAGATATTGTCAGTAACATTCCATATTCAGAGCACTTCTCTGTATTCTGCTTGAATGAAACCTCTAAGATCTGGCTGTGCTATCTCTTGTAGATTACTTGAATTAGGATTGTATACCTTTTGTAAATGTATGAGTTGGCCTGAAATAGAGATTACAAAGTTTTTACAAATAGACCTGTCTAGCAACATTTCTACAAGGTTGCTAAATTTTATTCAGTTGTGGTTGCTGTCAGAAGATGCTGGGTTGAGTCAATTTTATGCTTGTATGGTTGGGTTATCAAAGTCAGGCCTAAATAATCAGTACTTTTTCATGTTTGTCAACATCTCCATCTCTCTAATGTGATTATTTACTCTCTTTATTGTTTGATGTTGCATCTGCATTTTCTTGTGGTCTTTGAGTTTAAATTAAAATACCGATTATAATAAATTCAAAGGTGCAACTAAGCTATGCATGCTTTTCATTTCCATTTTGTTTAGTAGGATGTGAAAAAATAGATGAATAGGAAGATGAAATAATTAAAATTAATCAAGGAATTAATTTTGTAGAACATAAAGAAAAGGATAGCTGAAATTCTACTCCCCACCGAACTGGTCAAAAGTTTCTTCTAGTGTACAGGATAGCTCGTGTTTTTGCTTGGAACAGCTGCAAATGCCATTTTTTTTTTTATAATAGAAATTTAGTGTAATTGAGTGCCTATTGCATTGTATTGTCTTATTTTTTCAAATAGTATAAGAATCTCCACAGAGCAGAAGATTGATGTTACTATCTGTTAGTGTTTAAAGGAACATTACATTCCAATTTGCTTCAAAGAGTATAATGCCATTTTGACATCTGTGTTTCTTTTCCTTATTATAGCAAAGAATTCCTTTAATATTGATTTGCTGATTTAACATTATTTTCTTTCCTTTAAACTTCTTTCAAAAATATTGTCCAAGGGTGAGGAGTGGGGATGAATGCTTTTGTTATTGTCTTGACATTGTTTAAAGCTTACTCTATAATGAACCCCATACATTTTTTTTTTTTGCAAGGAAACTAACAGCAACAAAAACCATTTTTCATAATGGCAAGATCAATCCATATTTATAGAGAAAAGATCCATTCTTACATATGCAAGTTTATGTAGTTGAAATTTAATAAATTGAGAGGACAACAGATAGGAGAAGTATCTAATTTCTGATAGATTTTTGCAATTAGTGATTTAATACTGCCTGCAGTCATTTAGTCATGTTTGCTATGTTGTTAATAAAGTGAAGTAGAAATCTATGCTGCCTAACAATGATACACACGTTCTACATTTTTTGGTAATTGTCTGTTTCTTATAAGTCCAATCATTTAGTATTCCAGGAAGAAGACAAGGTGATAGAATGGAGAAGTCTCTCAGTGTGAAAAGACTGCTGGAGCACTGAACAGCAGAAGGGATTGAACCCATGGGCTTTTTGTAACTTTCCTCCCCATAGGCTAGTAATTGTGTCCTAAGAAGAGCTAATGTCAATCTGTATTATACAAGTAGTTCTAAAAATTAACTTAAGGATCCTTCTCAAAATAACTGTTTTGCAATTCTGCCCTATGTTGCTGAATCTAACTGCCTTTTTCTAATTGATCAAATGGGAAGGAAAAAGATAAATGGATTTATGAATCTTTTATAGATGTTCCCTAGTTTAAAAAGAATCAGAGATTTTAGGAGAATTATCTGCCATTCCTGTTGAGGATGAAGGACTGTAAGATATGCAATTCTTTGAATGTTGCAGCATCCCCATCTCCATATGCTCCAGCCAGCATGGCCATTGGAAATTATATCTTCTAGTAATACCTAGAAGGACTATAGGTTCTCCATTCTTGATATAAGAAAAAAGTGAAGGGCATTGGGTATCGGATTTATGTGTGGTAGCTTACTAAATAACTATGGATCTCAGCTCAGCCTATATCAGCTCAGCCTCCCAAAATGGGAAGGCAATGGTGCCCTTAGTTCTGTGCCTAGAATTAAGGTGAAAAACAAATCAAATACATGCAATAAGATTTGATTACAAAATCAAATTTGATTACAAAATTAATTAGCACTTTATATTTTCTTTAATAGTCACTCCTTGGGAAGGCAAGTGTTACCCACTGAACACCAGTTATATAAAATAAAAAATGGCCCCGTTCTTTTTGGCTGGAGATGCCACAATTTTGCTGTTTTTATTTATTTATATAACTTTACATTAACCATTCTGGAACTTGTTTATGCACATATATTATGCCATGGAATCATGTCTTCTGGGACATGTAGTGCTATGGGGAAAATGGCTATCATCTCATGCATCATGTCCTGTGGGAGGAAAAGGGCTTTAATGATAGTTTTGTCGTAACATTATTCTCCTGGTTGAAAGGGAAATAAAAATTAACAGAAACAGGGATGTCTCTGAAATATTTCCATTAAATGTGAGGCTCTCAATGAAAAGATATACAAAAGCTTTGATTCCTTTTTCCTTTGCATGAATTTCTATTACGAAGCAACTCACATCCTACAACAATGGCAGCTTTCATATTTAGAAAAGGAATGCAATTTTAATTTGGCTTATAATGATACTTTAATAAGCATGCCTGTTATTAGGCATGTCAGCCTGATTGCTTTCCTGACTGCAGTTTTCAATTAAGCATAATGTGTCTTATTCATGTGCTGAGGAGAAGAGAGGAAAGGGGTGGGGACTATTTTTGTTGGCAAATCAGAGATTTGAATAGGCACTTAGAGAAAATATATCTTGTAATGCATGTTAGATTTCAATGACACTGATTTCCTCTATTTACTGAAATACTTGATTAAAGTCATTTCTCCTGCTAAGTCCACTATGAAACTGGGTTTGGAGCATTTGTATGTCTGCTAAATTTTGTTCATGTAACAGATTCATAATAGGACTACTAGGAAGAATGGAAAGGCCTAAAATAATGTCTTTTCTTTGTTAATTCTATACATTTCTGGATCATTTCAGTCAGAAATTGATTTATTTATTAAATATGTGTGCATATTTCTATCTTGTACTTACATATTTCAATTTCTTACTCTTCTATCTAGCCATTCATAAAATAAATTCCAAATTTTATAATAATCTTTTTCCTCTCATTCTATAATTGCCATTGTCAATGTACTCATTTCTGCACATTCCATTATTTTCTTAATTATTTCCTCATCCATCAGAATTTTCTCATTTTTCCAATTTTGTGCAAATACAATTCTAGCTGCTGTTAATACATTGATAATCAAGTAGGTTAACTCTTTGTTGTAACCCTCAGGCAAAATTCCCAATAAAAATGTCTCTGGTTTTAAATCTATAGGTTGTTTTATCATTTTCTCCAGCTACATATGTATTCTAGTCCAATACTTCTTAGCTTCTGTGCATGTCCACCACGTATGGTAGTAGGATCCTGATAACTTCTGACATTTCCAGCACTTCACTAACTTATCTTTAAACATCTTGGCAATTCTTGATGGGTGTAGTAATAGTATGTATTTTGTGAGGTCATCTAGTAATCACATTTAAACATTTCCCTCTAGAGGAGAATATTCTCTGTATTAGCAATATAAAGTTTGTAAATAATGGAGATATCTAGACTTTAAGAGAGATGGACATTTTGTAGACATCAAATAATTTGTAAAGCCTTGGGATGTCCTTTGTGTTCCCTTGTACATTATAGAAAATGTGTAGTGGCTTAGATCTTTTGCAGTCATTTATAATTTATGAAAATGTTACTACTATCTCATTACTAAATCCCTATAATCTCTTTTTGCTTGTGAATACTAGCCAAATGACACAAAAATGAAGAGTGATATATAATTATTCTTTCAAGGGTCAACAGGGAACAATATATTGTTTGGATCAATTTTGCTTTATTCAATAGCTGCAAAATATATATAGAGAGAGAAATAGAGAAAGAATGGCAGAAGGAGGTTCTAAGGATAGTTGCCTGGGGAATTCAGTTGGATATTTTGTCATTATTCAGGGCCTGTTTCTCCTTCCTAGGAAGCTGTTTTTGCACTGATAGATTACAAGCCAGCAGAATAACCTAAGGTTAATGAGGTGATGCATTTCATCCAGCAAAATCATCTAGCAGCTTGTTTTCTTTTTGTGTGGTTTATTTTTGTAACCTTATTGTTGATCATAGTATTCAATTAAAACTGCATAGCATAGACTAGAGAAAAAGTGCTCATGTTTCTATTATCTTGAAATTATCTTCATATAATGTTTTATGACCACAATGCTGTGAATTGATGAGTGTCCACGATGTAATATGTACTATAGAACAAAATGTGCATTTTTATGAGCTACAATGATGAGAAATCAACTTTTGCAGAATGTAGATGAATAGGTAAAAAGCATTCTGAAAATTCCAATATGGCTATCCACAATGGAAGCCATGATACATCCCAATAATTTGGACATATGTAAAATGGTGAAATATAAAGAAGTATTAGACAGTCAAGGTAAGTTAAAATTGTTAAGTCCTGGGCATGGGCGCAAGGAATGGAGATGAGACATCGAACGGTGACTTCAACTCTTTATTAACAAGAAAGAACAGAGCAAAATACTTGGGCAGCAGCAGCTCTTTTATAGAGCTGGCTGCTGTCAAAACAACCAATGAACTGAGTTTACCGCTTTCACAAGCGTCCAATCAGGGGGCCCCGTTAACAGCCAATTAGATTGGTCAAAAATGACCAATCACAACTCGCTATCTACGGGCCAATGAGAAGTGCAGGATTACAAGCCTGCTGTAAAGTAAAGTTGTTGATGGTTGTATCGCTGCGTTGGCTTAGTCCATAACACCCCTCCCCCCTAGGTTCCATCTGAGGGGTGAGGTGACGTATTCTCATAAATAGGCAGGTTGTTTCACCTATCTGCTTGACCTGCGCTGTTCCACCGGTTTCTGTCCTGGTTCTGGTTCCGGTGGGCTGCTAGCTGGGTTGGATGGAAAAGATTGTGGCCCTGGGCTGCTTTCCTTGCTTACATCAGTGCTGTCTTCCGGATTCCCTGGATCCGCTTCCATCGCAGTGCTGTCACGCGGCGAGGCCACTCCCTGGCTCGGTTCTCCTTCGGATGGTGAGTATCCCCTGGTTGGTTGTTAGGATGTTGGGTTTCGATTATCATTTCTTCTTCAGCCTCCTCAATGTTCCTTCCCCCCCCCCCCAGCTAGAGGTTCCGGTGCTAATCTGGAACGGAGTTGGTCTATGTGGCATTTCCACATCTTACCATCTGTAGTTTGTAGGCGATAGGATCGGGGTCCCGTAAGTTGCGTTATTGTCGCGGGGACCCACAATGGGTCGCCCAAGAAGTTTTTTGCAAACACGAGGTCACCTTCCTGGAATGCCCGACACTTGCTGCTGGATCCCAGGGGTAGTTCCGGCGTGTAGTTTGGGTGGAGGCGATAGAGATGCGAACGAAGTTTCCAGCCCATCAGGAGTTCAGCTGGGGTTTTGTTCATGGTACTGTTTGGGGTTATGTGCTGGAGAAGAAGCATCCGGTTTATTTTGTCGTCAATGTCGCCGTGGTCCATTTTGTGCAAGGTCTGTTTACAAATTAGACTATTCACTCAGCCCTACCATTGGCCGCAGGGTGAGCTGGCGATGTTAAAGCATGGCGGATGCCCCGATCTGCCAGGTACTGTTCGAATGGCAGGGCAGTGAATTGGGGGCCATTATCGGAGACCCGGACATCTGGAAGTCCGTGGGTAGCGAATAGTTTATTCAGTTTTTTAGTGACTGCGTCTATGGTGGTGCTTTTCATCTTGTGGACTTCAAGCCAGTTTGAATAGGCATCCACTGTTAGGAGGAAAGTGTGTCCTCTTGTAGGTCCCGCAAAATCGATGTAGGTCCTTCGAGGCGTTTCCCACTGAATTGGGAGAGTCTTTGGAGGAGCGGAGCGAGTCTCCTGACATTTGCTGCATTTTGCTACCCAGGTCTCTATTTGTTTATCTAAACCAGGCCACCATGCATAACTCCTGGTCAATGCCTTCATCCGCACGATGCCTGGATGTCCATCGTGCAGCATTTTCAATACCCTATATTGCAATTTCTCCGGGATTATGACTCTGTCTCCCCACACTATGCAGCCTTTCTGGGAGAATAGCTCTGTTTGACGATTCCTAAATGGCTTGAAGGTGTCATTGGTTGCGCTGACCGACCAACCCCGTTCTACCCAGCTGAGGACTCGTGCCAAAACAAGGTCCTTTTTTGTCTCTAAGGCGATGTCTCGAGCAGTCAGTGGCGACGATTTGAGGGTTTCGATTTGCAATATGGCTAAGGTTAAAGCAGGGTCCTCTATGATGTCTGGTAGTAGAAAGTGGCTCAAGGTCAGCATGGGGAATGGTTTTCCCTGGGCGGTGTTGCAAAAATTCTGACCAACGTGTCATTCTTGGTGATAAGATATGGGGAGTTGGTTTGTTTCCTGCCAAAATACCAAGTAGCGGCTTGTGGTCTGTAATTATGGTAAAGGGTCTCCCATATACATATTCATGGAAATGTTTAATTGCGGATACAATAGTGAAAGCCTTTTTATCAAGTTGACTATGGTTCCTTTCGGTTTTAGACAAAGTTCTCGAAAAGAACGCAATAGGTGCCTCATTTCCATTTGGTAGGACATGGCTTAAGATGGCTCCCACTCCAAATGCTGAGTCAAAACAACCAATGAATTGGGTTTACCACTTTCACAAGCATCCAATCAGGGGGCCCGTTAACAGCCATTCAGACTGGCCAAAAACGACCAATCACAACTCACTATCTATGGGCCAATGAGAAGTGCAGGATTACAAGCCCGCTGTAAAGTAAAGTTGTTGATGGTTGTATCGCTGAGTTGGCTTAGTCCATAACAAAAATCACACCAAGAACTCAAAGAAAAAGGAACATTCATAGACAGGTGGCCATATCTCCAACTGAAAAATAGATATAAATATATATATAGAAGTGTTGTGGTTCAGAGGTTTGAGCCTGCTTTGTTAGAGGACGAAGACTTGGACAATGAGGAAGAGGAGGATTTGGCTCTGAGGTTTGAGCCTGCTTTGTTAGAGGATTTGGAGTTGCCTTCCTCCCCAGGACTTTCCTCCTCGGCAAGACCTTCCTCCCTGATTGTGCCTCAGGTGTCGGCAGATAACCAGAAAGGCGTATCAGAGCCTCTGATTGAGGATCAAGCTGAGGAATGCTGGCTTGATGCGAGGCAAAAGCGCAGGCAAAAGTGTGAGCTGCAATGCAGAAAGAAAGGACGAATCAGAGACTGAGATGAGGGACTGACATGCCCCACAGGGAATAAAAATGGGTGTGTTCGCTCTGGGAACTAGTTCGGGACAATGTGTTACTTAGTGAGAGAAGCTTCGTAGTATCCTGTGTGCAGTGTCAGCTTGTGATTTATATTCCTGCTTTCTTGTCGGACTTGGCAGACAGCTTGTGTGAGACTGCCAAGAACTTTATCGGCTCAAGGAATTTAACCCTGTAATTACTGGACTTGCTTGCTTGTTTGTTTTCAGTTGGAAATTTGGACTTCCCATCTTGTTAGTACAGGTGAGACATAACATAGAAGACTATGGAATTTATAAAGAATTGCAACAATTAGACAAAATTCTAACAGGCCCTGAGAAGAAATGTATAACCAAACTATACAAATATTTTATTAGAAGTTGATCTGGAAGAAGAAATAGTGAAAGGCTGCATGGGCCAAAAATATAGGACATAATATAGATCTAGCAGACTGGGGGAAAAATTGGAACCAGAATTATAAATTAACAAGATCATCAGCCTATAAAGAAAACATCTATAAAATGTTCTACCGATGGCACCTACCCCCAATGAGATTAATGAAAATGTATCCCAACATGAACCTGGCATGTTAGAAATGTAAAAAAAACCTCAAGGCACTTTCTACCACATGTGGTGGTCCTTTGGGCCTGAAGCCCAAAGATACTGGACAAAAATTAGACACTGGGTACAAGAAATAGTAAAAGAAGAAATAGAATTTGAATCCAAGCTATTCATATTAGAAATATTTAAAAAGAAATACAAGAAAAAGACTAAGTATATTTTATTACACTTATTAACTGTGGCAAGAATAAAATATGCACAATGCTGGAAGCATAACAACATCCCCTCTGAGGAATTGATAATTCAAAAAATGTGATTTTCTGTGCTGAGATGGATAGATTGACTCTAAAACTAAAAAAATAAAGAAAAGTCTGAATATCATGAAATTTGGAATATGTGGTATAATTGGCTAGAAAAAAAGGAAATAAAGTTAAGATAAGAAAACTATAGATAAAAGTATATAATCGTATGGTATTGTATATTAATGTAAATATTTACAGGAAATGGATATGTACAATAATGATGCTACAGCACTGTTAATGTCATGATCAATTTTGTTTTTTTAAATGTAAAAACAATAAAATTTATTTTTTTAAAAAAAGCATCCTCTTTGGGAGTCTTATAAGGAAATTATAAAATTCAAGCTTGGTTTCTAATCAGACCACTTCATATGTCATTAAATCAGACACATAAAGACAAGTCGTTCAAGGATTAATATGCCTCAATTTGTTGAGTAACTATTGTTTTAAAATTATATGTATATAGATATATAGATACACACACACTGTGTATATAACTGTATGTGTGTATCTATATCTATATATCTATATCTAATATATCTATATCTATACACATACACACACACACACAGTGTGTGTATGTATGTATGCATGTGTGTATGCCATGTATGTATGTATAGACACACATTAGAAACAAATATTCTGTTACACCATATCCCAGGGAACAGACAAAGGAGTTCCTAGACTAGTATCTCAAGAAACTATCTCTTAGTGAAACGAAGAAACATTCATTTACCAACTGGGACCATTAAACAGTAATCTACCACAAAAAGGATACTACCAAATAAAAAGTGTAATATTTTCATTATATCATTCTCTTAGCTCTAATAATCACAAAATATCTCTCTTCTCGGCAAGCTGCCATTGAGGAACACATACAGCTGCAGAAGTACAGTATAATGAAACAGTCTGTTTTAAAACTCAGCATGATTTCTAAATCTGACTGCAGATACATGTAGGAACACACACATAAAAATTGTTCCATAAACCTTCTGGAATCTCCTGCATGAGTCCCAATAAAATGAAAAAGATTTCCAATATAAAATTAAAGAACTCTGCTGACTGCAGAAACAGATTGTCTAGTAGTTATTTGCTGCTTCAGAAGATAGAGTTAAAGAAATGAGTTTCAAATGCTCTGAGTTTATGATAGGTGCTCTGCAACATGACACTAAAATAGCAAAATGTTTTTAAGTATATTTGTCATGCACACTGTAAAAAGATTGGAGAACATTTTCACAGTAGCTGACTTCACTTCTCAATTTATCTGCATTCACTGGAGAAATAACTACATTTTTTTGTCAAATGATTTTCAAGGTCCTGCTAGTGAGGAGCCCAACAAGGTCCTTAACTAGTCACAGAATATATGTCTCAGCATTCTAAAGAAACTCCCCATTTCCATTCAGCACTCAGAAACAATAGGAACACAAGGTCTCAGTAGTTCAAAGGAAGTGCTCAGCATCCTTAGCTGAACTTTCAGCCTGCAGATATAGGCCATTATCTGTGATCTATCAATGAAAGGATATCTCTGCCAGAGTTTCTGGAGTTTCATAAACTATCTGAGATTTTATGTAGAACAAACCAAAGCTCTATGTCCAGAATCAGCAACAAGCATGGATGAAGCTATAAAATCAGCTGACTCTTCTTAAGATTGCAGCTGGACACAGGTACATTCTAGATGCTAGATGAACAGAACATGCTTCATTTATTTGTGAGTAATCACCCCATACTTGGCTTACTCAGTTATGCATAAAACTTACTAAGATTTAAAAGAGAGAAGATTTCCCCCTAAATGAGTCATCTTTTTTCTGTTCTGTTATATGAAAAAATAGGTACATTTATAGGTGTTGTATCAATATATAAGCTTATTAGAGTTTACTATTTTTATTGATACATCACCCCTTAAGGAAGGAACAAAAACATACTAAAGTGTAACAGATCAAATAATATTGTGCATCTTTCGAAAAAAAATGTCTTTATTAGGATTAGAATGTCATTTTAATTACATGTATTATTTTCAGACCCATTCATCCTTGAACTATGTGGTTTTGTTTTATTTTGAATTGCCAATGATTTAAATATATATTTCAATATATAACTTGCCTCAAAATAACCTAGTTCTAAACCTATATTTTTAATATGTTCTTTTTTATCATTATGCTCAACAGCCAGAGTATCATTTAGATAAATAAATATGAAATTCAATGAATGGCTTACTTGGTGAACTTTAAGCCAGGTTATGGAGACTGGGTCTGTCTCAGTGGGACTCATCACATTGCACAAGAATTTATATGATCAATGATGTACAGTTTTTACATAGTATAGTGAACTTTTTGGCCAATAGTATTGCCTTTAAATGCACACTACATGCACAGGTTTAATAATAATATGGAAGATATTAACCATTGTTTCTGAAGGATTCCAGAAGTAGCTTTTAGATAGCTACTGTGACTATAGAAGCAGACACAAAGATCTCTTTTTCTGTTTCCCTTACAAATGAAACTAGGATAATTTCTTAACTTTGAACTCTTGCACCAACAATATCCTATCGTTCAGAACTGAAGTCATTCCTTTTCTGATCTATTGGCCATTTCAATTACAGAAGGATATTTTACATTAAGATACCTGTATGAAATGCTTGTAAGTGACATGAAGCAGCTCTCTCATTTCTCAGCAACTTACATTTCTGAGCGAGGCCATGCAATAGTACATTGCCTCTATTTTTCTTTCTACCTTTGCTTAATCATGAATTTCTGATTTTTAATTTTGCAAGATTAAAAGTCAAATTCATGATTAAGAAAAGTCAAATTTAAATTGGCTACACAAAACAGTTTTTCTCAATCTTAAATCCAAGAATTAACTCTGCTTACTTATTGATGCATTAATTGACTTTGTATACATAACTATTTACTTTGGTGGTCCTCCAAGCTAAATATGACTGGTCCATTTTGTTTAGTGGACCTGGAATTGCCATAAACCATGGACACCAACAGTCAACTTTTTGTCTAGTCTTCTGTCCTTAATATGTATTGGGATGAATTAATTTTATAGCTCAATTGTAGAGCCTATATTTTGCATTTGAAAAGGTTACTGTGTAACATTTCCAAACAGGACTGAAAGTTTTTCTAAGATTTTGTAATCTAACTGGAGCAGGAAAATCTGTTTTTCAAATTTTCCACATCTGTGGTGAAACAACTTGTCTTCAGAAATGGTGAATGCTCTAACTTTGGAAATTTTAAAGAAAAGATTAGACAAACGTTTGTTTGAAATGGTATCAGGCAGGGGTCAGCAACCTGCAGCTCTGGAGCCTCATATGGCTCTTTCATCCCTCTGCTGTGGCTGCTTGTCACCAGTTGGTAAAAGGAAAAAGGAGGAGGAGACTCTATGGTGGGGGAACTGGATTTGTGGTCAGCTCCAGAATTGTATGAGGGGCTTCTGATGGGGACTTTTGTGGCTCTTTGAGTGTTTAAGGTTGTCGACCCTGATATAGGGTTTCCTGCCTCACCAGGGGGTTGGACTAGAAGACCTCCAGCTGACCTTCCAACTATTCTATTCTATTCTATTCTATTCTATTCTATTCTATTTATTCCATTCCATTTGTAGCCGCCTATTTTCACATCCATTTGCACTCTTAAAATTTGCATAAACCACGTACACGTTTTTCTTTTCACTTCTAACATAACATTGTTTATATGCAAATTTCCTTAATTTACGCATTTTTCTGACAATTTTGAAAAGAAACTGCCATAACTGCTTCTTGATCTTTAGCAGCCTCTTTTCTCTTTCATTCTTGGTAATGTATTTGATTTCACTCCACACTTCCTTTGGTTGTCTATCAGTGGGGTTCAGAAGTTCAGAATGAATCCTAGTATTCTTCAAAATGCTATATACTGTATATACTCAAGATCATTTCATGAAAACCACTATTTTACTTGATGTAGAACTTGCACATGAGCAGTTTGTGATCTATTCCACAGTCAGCCTCTGGCTAAATCTTTCCTGCAAAGCTGAGCATGTCCTTGTACCAAAATAGTCAAATATATTATATTGCTGATTCCTAAGTTCTCCATCTGCTGATGTCCTTGTATATAGATGCTGTTCAGGTTGTTGGAAGACTATGTTAACAATGAAGAAAGCACTATATTACTAAAAATCAGTTATTTTGTTCTTCTCTTTCTAATCTTGGTATCCCAGTCCATTAGCAGCACATCTTATTTCTGTGTGATGCTGGATACAGATTGGACTTGACCATAAAATATTTCAATTTCCTTCTGCTCTGAAAACAGCTGTTCTTTCTTTAGTTTTCAAGTCTTGAATAGAAAACTGTATGATCATCCAACTTAAAAACTCCAATTCCAGTCCATTTCTATCCATTGATTCCTAAGATATCAACATGTAGCTGATTCATTTTATCCTTCATTATATTGAGTTTTCTACATTAATATTTTACATTCTATGTTCTCCCTGTTATTATCTTTGCAGATTTGGATTTTCTTACTTTACCTGGGCAGCTTGGATGATCTTCCTGTCCTGGATGACCCTACTGGTATTATATGTGCTCTTAGCAAACACTCCCAGCATTTTTCACTTATCCTTTGTAGGAACATTTCTTTGCCATGACAAGACTGTATAGAAAAATATGTTGTGTTGAATAATTGGTAAGGAGAAAAAAGTGCTTTGCATGCCAATATCATATTCAGGTTTATCAAAAGAGAAGAGAAGGAGGGGTGGAGGAGGAATTATTAAATTTGGCATCTATTGTTGTAATTTGTATTTCTATTTGAAAGTTATATTTTCTGCCTTTCAGAAAATTTGAGACTGTGCACACAAATTTTGAAACCCACCTGCACAATTCATTCCCTGTAATAATCTTACATTGATTATCAGTTGCAAGAAAATTGGTAAAAAGTATACTTGGATAATGCATTTTGCTATTATGCACTCACCATCCTGCAGAACTGTTTATGTTTTGCTGTTCATTATTAGATTTGGTTTTTTTTTTTTTTTTGTAGAGAAGCCTGTATAATTTACTGAGGGAAGTGGAATAATTACCCAGAAGAATCAGACTATTAGAAAGGTAAAAGCAATAAAAAAAATTCAGTATTTATAATTTGTGCATGCTAGTAAACTGGTATTTGTTATTTCTTATGCTGAATTAAAAGCTCTGTAGCAGCCACACTTCTAAAGCGCTTTGTCTGAAGTGGGAATGTGGACTAATTTGCAATGATAGTGCCTTTCGTGCATTTAGAGCTGTCAAAGCTGTCAATTTATTCTCATAAACTGTATGCACTCTATACTGTTTGTGCTGGTGCACAAATGGATTTTTGATAGAATGTTGTTAGCAAAGCAAGTGGGATCTGAGAATGAATAGAAGGCAAGGAGAAGAAACATGCACTATATATTTATACTCAGATTTGAAAGATACCTTTATTCAAAGATCGTATTTCAGTTTTTAAAATTGTATAATATCTCATTATACAAATAATAGGTAAAATTACTGAGCAACACATAAGTAAGGTCAAGCTTCCTCTAATCAAGAGAAGAATGGCTGAAATTAGTCCTGAATTAAAAATGGTTCATTGCTATAAAGACTCTGTAATGAAAAATTGACTTGAACCTATCTTTGATTAAAGCATGAAAGGGTCACCTGTTTGTAGTGCATAGGAAGTACATTTTAATTTCTTTCTTCTGGTTCATATAGTGATTTTTCCCAATTGCTTGATGACTAGGGAAGAAATGTTGAAGTTCATAGTCTCAACAGTCACACCTGCATTTTTCTGGTGAATCTACTTCTATAATACTTTTCTGTTATTTCTGCCACTTCAAATAAATTAACACTGGTTAAAAATTCCATCATAAAAAAATTCCTAATACAAAGATGCCACTTATAAGAATTGGCTCCCAGGCTGATAAATTCTCAATCAATTGTTGTATTACCTCATCAATGCAGATTCTTTCAGCTATCCTTAAGGGGTCTTTGGTGCTCTCTGAGCTTTGTTGTTTTTTTATAGGCTTTTCTGTGGGCCCACTTCTTACACTAATGATGTTACTCTAATTTGAGTAATGAAACATCTTGATCAAGAAAACATCCATGCTCAGAGAGCACCTCAGAAACCCCTCATTTCAACCTCGAGTTACAATTATTGACCTTTATTGCTACCCATAAAGCTATGAGACAGAAACGCAGAGAATCCCTGCCTTGACCAAATAAATTTTGGTTCTGATTGACTCAGCAAACCAAGCCATGACACCTTTCATTGCCATACATTGTTATATCTGGCTCTGTTTTACCGGTTTGACACCTGGGATTAAAGGTAGAATTTTGGATTGGTTGATGATATGTTGCAGATCTCCCAGCATCCTCTCTGAAGATGATCTGGACCAGGTCTTTTCTCCTGGACATATGACTAAGCTTCAACAAAATGCGAGGTTCCAACAATTCACTTTTTTGTTTTATAATAATGCTAATAAATATTTATACAGCTTGTAAATACATATATAACTAAGAATACCAAACATGGCTATCTAGAAGTATCCCAGGTTCTTTCTTTCTTTTTTTAATTAAAAGAATCTTTAAACATTAGAATGGGAGAGGCAAACAGAAGCCAGAGGCTCATGGATTTTACATTGCCTTCCCCTATAGACATATAATTCAATATGCATATTATTCTGTATGTGAATGAAAAATCTAATTTATGAGTGGCAGCTCAGCCGCCAATAGATCAATACATTCTTTCTCTTCCAGCAGATAATGTTGAAGCAGACCATGATTTCAGAGATAAAACTCTTTGAGGGGATGCCACTTCTGTGAAATAGTATTCTCCTCCCCACTTCAGAATTTTTTGAATATCTTTGACACTGCTATCAAAATTTCATATGGGTGCAACTGAGATATAAAAGGATTCAGAGTGAGCAAATAGTACCAGTGTTTAGTGCTTGTCTCATTTACTCTATAAGCAAACTTTTAGTGGCAAAGATATGAAAAAATTCAGTAAATTCAAAACTCTTTGTTCACAGAACTGTATTTAATTATTAGCCAAAAACTACTGTGCCCAAGTATAAGTCAGCTTAGCCATTATTATGTAAAAATAAATGTAAGTTTATGCTGCCCTAAAGCTTCAGAGCTCTGTATTGATTTTCTGGGATTATACAGTATTGTTTTTAATGTATGGAAATAGCTATAGGATTCAATTACTCCCTTATTTTTAAACATTTAATTTATTTCCATCTCCTGCTGTAAATCTATTTTTCTTTTTCCATATGCACATTTACTTTTATATTATCTTGTTCCCTCCAGATATAGTCTGTGATAAGCAGTTTAATGCAATATACATTCATTGAAGAATTGAAGAATTGAAGGCCCAGGTTTATAGAGTCCTAACAGGCTTACTTAAATCAATTTAGATAAACATATTATCACATTTCTTGATGTTTTTGAACATAAAAAGTAGTACAGCTTGCATTTATAGATTCAGTATTTTTAATTTAAAAATTATTTCTTAGTATGATCTCTGAATTCAAAACAAAGTAAACCAATTCAAAGTGTGTTTTTGAGAAGATCACTTCAGACAATATTTTTATTGAATCCCCTCAATTCCCAGAATGTTTCACAATGGCAGCAGTAGAATTTGTTCCTGTTTAAGACTTGTCCGTAATGTAGTTTGGGAGCTGACAATGGAAGATTGAAAAGAAGGTTCCATTTGCCAAAATTAAAAATGGGTTTTGACTTTAGCCTTTGCTAACTTCCTTATTTTTAAAACACTTTGATGGAAGACAGCAGTATTGGTCCTAATGATGGATTGTCTAACCATCAGTCAAGAATGGCATGCATGGCCTTTGCAATCAGATTGCCATTGATTTTGCCTACCATAGCTTTTTTAGAGTGAATGGTAGTGGAAGGAATTTTTAAAATGTTAAGCACTTGCTCACGGTTGAAGGTGCCAATCTGGTGGCAAGGATACTGTTTAGTACTTCATGACCTGTCACCATGAGGGGCAATAGGATGTAGTCAGTTAAAAAATTGTTTTGTGCTGTCTTTTCTTTATTACTCTGCCTACCCTTTGTCTAAGAGATATCTAAATGGAGATCACATCTTCTGACTTTGTTCTCAGAAATTCACGCCCAGTGAGAACACATTCCTTTGACTGTCTTCATATTAATATGTAGCTTGCTACTAGCCTTCATTTGTCTCTAGTATGTATTTTCTGTAAATAATTATTTCCAGCTAAGTTATAAAACCTGTTTCACTAATAAAGCATAGAATCATAGGGTTGGAAGGGACCTTGGAAGTCTTCCAGTCCAATCCTCCTACTCAAGCAGGAGACCCTATATCATTCCAGACAAATGGCCGTCTAATCTTTTCTTCAAAACTTCCAGTTATGGAGCATGCACAACTTCGGAAGGCAAGCTGTGCTACTGCTTAAATGTTTTCATTGTTAGGAAATTTCTATTTCTAGGCTAGTTGGCTTCTTTATTAGTTTCCTTCCATCCATTGCTTCTTGTTCTGCTTTTGGGTGCTTTGGAGAATAGGTTGTCCCCCTCTTCAGCCCCTCAAATATTGGAACAAGGCTGTAATATCATCCCTGTCTTTCTTTTAATTAGACTAGACTTCATTATAAGGTACCCTCTTTTATGTTTTGCACACCAAAATCTAAATACTAGAGAAAGACAAGGCAGGAATCTCCTTCACAAAGTCTTAAAATCAGATATTACATTTCATTTCTTCTGTCAGCCAAACTATGTTTTCCAATACCAAACAGTGTTGTCCAAGATGCTAAACTTTAAATACAAAATGGGAGCTGGCCCGAGACAAAGGGATGCTGGGACAAAACAAAAAATCAGCATGGCAAGAGGAAGTCTACCCTCAAAGAGCTATGCCTTCACAGCAAAAAATGAGGAACAGGCATCCTTATTGATTGGCTTGTTAGCTTCCTAGAGACATTTGCCTGGCATTGTTTTATGTAGGAAAGGTGGAGCAGGTGACCTTTGATAGGAGGATAAAGGGAGGTGGATCATCATAGCTTTATGACTCACACCTGCAGGCTAAATGATCAGTTACTGTCAGTTTTCAGCTATCAGATGAAGATGCCTCCCAAGAGGCAGGCTGATCTTCAGAATGGTTCCTGGACTCTGGATAACTTTCCCCTTTTTTGTAATCAGCTATCAGATGGGTAAGTGAGGGTGAGAATTTGGGTTGGGGTTAAGATAGGGTAAGGGTGAAAGTTAGGGTGAGGGTGAGGGTGAGGGTAAAGATCAAGATCAGGATAAAAAGGAGAGTCAGGGAAGTGAAGGGGGAAAGGGAAGGGAAGGTGGGAGGAGAGGAAAAGGGGAAGTGAAGGTCAGAGGAAAGATTAGGAATAGAAGGGAAGGAGAGGGGCGAAAAGGAACAGGAAGGTGGGGAGGAAGATGTGAAAGGGGAGAGTGAGGGAGAAAGGAGGAAAGAGGGAAGGGGATAGGAAGGGAGAGAGAGATCATGAAGGGGTTGGGGGAGGAGAGGAAAAGGAGGAGAAAGGGAGGCAGGGCAAAAGGAGAGGGGAAGGGGAGGGGATCGGAGAGGGGAGGGAGAGAGAGCAAGTAGCAGAGGGGGAGGGGGAGCTAGAGAAAAGAGCTAGAGAGAGGGAGAGAGAGGGGGAGGGGAGTAACAGGGAGGGAGAAAGGCAAAGATGGAGATGGGGAGAGGGACAGGAAAAATGGGAGGGGAGAAGGAAGGAGGGAAGGGAGATAGAAAAAAGGAATGTGGAAGGAGAGAGGGGGGAATGGGGAGAGATGGAGAGGGGAAGAGGAACAATGAGGGAGAAAGGAAGGCGAAAAGTGAGAGGGGAAGGGCAGGGGAGATAAGACGGAGAGGGACAGGAAGAGTGGGAGGAGTAGAGAGGGGAAAGAGGAGAAGGGGAGGGAATAAATGGGGAAGGAGAGAGTAAAGAAAATGGGGAGGGGGAATGAGATGGGAGTGGGAACTGGAGAAAAGGGGAGAAATGGGGATAAAGGGTTAGGGTGAGGAGGGAGAGGAAAGGAGGAGGAAGAGAGGGGTGGTGGAATGGGAGTGAAGGAAGAAAAGGGTTAAAAAGGGAAGGGGAGATGGATGTGAGAAGGAGGGGGAAGTGAAGG
The DNA here is from genome assembly GCA_033807585.1 of Hydrophis major. NCBI lineage: Eukaryota > Metazoa > Chordata > Lepidosauria > Squamata > Elapidae > Hydrophis > Hydrophis major. Next base: position 49,059,183 of record CM066333.1, on the reverse strand, counting down.
AGACGGGGGGGGCACTGACAGAGGGGAATTGGAAAGGGGAGAAGAGAAGGTGGAGAGTGAACGAATGGAAATGGATCGGGAGGGAAGGAGAGAAGAGAAAGATAGGAAGAGATGGACCATGGGTGGGTTGGGGACTTACTTAAAAGATTAATTTCCTTATAATTGGATACACTTCAGAAATGCAGACAGTGAGCTCTGCAGTAGAATAAGGGTGCTATATGAATTCAGATGTTGACTCTCCAATAGATTTCTAAAATATCAGGGAATCCTGTTCTTCTAATCCTAGTCAAGCCTTTTGACCACTGGATCATACCAGTACCTACTGGTTATATGGGATTAAGCGAGACTCTCAGAGTTGCTGGGAGTTGGATGACATACAATTTTAATATATTCTGGTTGGTTGCATAGGCAGCCAGAAGTTTAGACTGAGTTTGGCATTTTTTTTCCAACCAATATTATTAATATACAGAAGAATCTTTCCATTTTGGTAATACTTGCTTCTCCCACTCTTTTCCCCTTCCACTTGTCATTTTCCAAAAGAAAGTGTTGCATGAAAATCATCACTATTTTAAAATCCCTTAAAGTCTCTCTCTCTCTCTCTTTTTTTTTTTCTCTCTCTCTCTCGCTTCCCCCCCCCCCCCCAATATTTCCCTTTTGATTAAGTGGAATGTGCAGAATCACAGAACAGAATAACAGAGTTGGAAGGGACCTTGCATGAGTTCTAGTCCAACCCCCTTCTCAGGCAGGAAACACCACACTACTTCAGACAAGTGGTCATCCAATCTCATCTTAAAACTTCCAGTATTTGAGCTTTCACAATTTCTGGAATCAAGTTGTTCCACTGATTAATTGTTTAACTGTCAAAAAAAATCTCCTTAGTTCTAGGTTGTTTCTCTCCTTAATTAATTCGATCCATTGCTTCTTGTCCTACCTTCAGGTGCTTTGGAGAATAGGTTGACTCCCTCTTCTTTGTGGCAATCCCTCAGATATTGGAAAATTATCATTTCAGTAAACTTGACATACCCAATTCCAGCAACTGTTCATTATGTTTTAGCTTCCAGTCCCCTAAGCATCTTTGTTATTCTTTTCTGTACTCTTTCTAGAGTCTCAACATATTTTTTATGGTGTGATGACCAAAGCTGTACACAGTATTTCAAGTGTGTTCTTCTCCAGGCATTGTAAAATAGTCCTAACATTTCATGTGATCTTGATTCTATCCCTCTGTTACTGAAATCTAGGATTGAGTTGGCTTTTTTGACAGCTGCAGCACCCTACTGGCTTATATTTAAGAGATTGTCCACTAGTACTCCAAGATCCCTCTTGTTATGACTGTTGAGCCAGGTATGACCTATACTATATTTTTACATTTGGTTTTTCTTTCTTAAATGTAGAACCTTACTTTTTTCACCATTTAATTTTACTTTTTTTAGATGGCGCCCAGTGTTCAAGTGTGTTAAGATCCTTCTGTATCTTAAGCCTATCTTCTGAAGTTTGGGCTATTCTTGCCAGCTTGGTGCCATCTGCAAATTTGATGATTTTCCCAAATTATTAATCATATTAGACTTGCACTCCAGGAATGCTCATTTACATGCAGAAATTGCTTCAATATTCAATACTCATTTCATTGTTTCCTGTTTTTAATCCTTAGAGGTTATCAGTAAAAGTGTTGTGATTGTGTTATCTAGTTGTCTGCCTTAAAATACACATACACAAACATAATACACAACAGATAATAATGGCTTAACCTCTTATACTTTTGTTTGAACGCTATCCCAAACAAGTGATTCTAATCTCTTCATATAAGAATATTATTATTCTTTGTTATTATCATTTCTTTTTTCAGAAAAATCCTTTACCTGCCTGAAATTTTGCTACAAATATTCATTAGTAGAGAGTCCATGTTTACTAAAAAAAATATTACATTCTATCAGTGCAATCTAATGCTCCTACTTTGAACTGCTCATTGCAAGAATTGGTATGGAAGGATAGTTTCTAAAATTATGATGTCTATGGCAATTCAAGAAGAGTGTGGTAGGGATTTATATCCCTGGTTCTACCTGTCTCCCAGTAGGAATGATCTAAATCAGGGGTCTCCAACCTTGGCCCCTGGAAGCCTGGTGGACTTCAACTCCCAGAATTCCACAGCCAGCTGGCTGTGGAACTCTGGGAGTTGAAGTCCGCCAGGCTTCCAGGAGCCAAGGTTGGAGACCCTTGATCTAAATTATTGAGGTTGGTTTCATTCAATTTATTATGTTCCAGATGAGGAAAAGAAATTTGGTCCTAAGTAATCCAGTGAACTCTGTAGATGAGCTGAAAAATGCATCTGAAGACTCCAGCCCAACATTTTAACCGTAGCTCTGTAGCATTTCAAAATTATTAAAAAGTCTCCATCTTTTTATTTATGTGTGCTCCAATTCAGCTGGAGTTTTACAATCTGTGAATGGTGTAGTATAGTAGTTTATTAAATGATTAGTCTTAAGAGCACATCAATAATGTGCAGCATCGATACAGAAATTATGTTACTAGAAGCCACTTGGTGTCACACATTTAGTGTTTTTCTGCTATATAAGATCTGAAAGTATAACAATGGGACAGTACTTTCTCAGGTGCACTGGTTGCTAGAACTAACTCTTGAAAGAGGAAGTAACTATGCAGCACACTGAATATTTCTATGTGGGGGCATCGCCCACATTGTCAAACTTGGAGGGCAAATATACACAGTTTTATGCCCAGTCCCTGCTTTTCACAAATGAGGTTTATGATTGTTGCATGCGCTGAAAAATTTTCAAGAGGGAGATGGGAATATATTTGTGAGCAGATTCAACCTCTCCTACCCAGTGATATATTAACCATTAAGCTGACTAAACCTGTGCTTAGGGTACCAGGCCCAAAGGGGCCACCACAAAGTTGAGACTATGGCTTCATTTGTACAGTATGTGCAAAGGAGGGAGGGGGTACCAAGATTTGTCAGTGCTTAGGACACCAGTGAGCCTTCATCCTCCACTGTTCCTTCCATGTGTCTTGATACTTTGCTACTTTTAAACATTTTATCCTAGAAATCTTTGTATCCTTTTGTAAATATGTATGTTCACTGATGCATGATATTTCTGTAGTTTTGCATGTCACATTTTATTTATTTTATCTGATTTGTCAATCGCTTACAAGATAATAGATATAAGAATAAACATGAGTATGAATACAGGAAATAGGTATGAATAAATCGGGACAATGGGTCACGATTGTGCACTTACTGTATGCATGCCCCTTACAGACCTCTTAGGAATGAAGCGAGGTCAATAGTAGATAGTTTAAGGTAAAGGAGTGGGGATTTGAGGATGTAACAATAGAGTCAGGTAGTGCATTCCAGGCATTGACCACTCTGTTGCTGAAGTCGTACTTTCTGCAACCAAGTTTGGAGTGGTTTACATTGAGTTTGTATCTGTTGTGTGCTCTTGTATTGTTGTGGTTGAAGCTGAAGTAGTCATTGACTGGTAGGACATTGTAGCAGATAAATTTGTGTACTATGTTTAGGTCCAACCATAGGTGGCATAGTTCTAGGTTGTCCAAACCCAAAATTTCAAGTCTAGTGGTGTAGGGTATTCTGTTGTGAGCAGAGGAGTGTAGTACTCTTCTCGTGAAATACTTCTGGACTCACTCAATTGTATTAATGTCTGATACACAGTGCGGATTCCAGACAGATGAACTGTATTTGAGTATTGGTCTAGCAAAGATTTTGTATGCCCTGGTTAGCAATTCAATATTACCAGAGGAGAAGCTTGGTAAAATTGGATTTACAACTCTTAATGCCTTTTTGGCAATGCTATTACAGTGAGCTCTGATATTTAGGTAATTTGATATAAGTACTCCAAGGTCCTTGGCAGAGTGAAAGTTGTCAACGAGATCATATCCGCCTAATCTGTATTTGGTGTACTGATTTTTTTTTACCAATGTGTAGGACAGAGCATTTGTTGGTCGAGATTTGGAGTTTCCAATTGTTTGACCATTCAGACACATAATCAAGGTCACTTTGAAGGACGGTAGCATTGTCAGTGATGTTGAATAGTCGGTGGTGTTTTGATTCAAAATGAGGAACATGGAAAAGAAACACTGAAATGGATTGAAGAACTGCCTTTCTTAACACTAAATTCACTGTTGCCTTTGTTACATGAAATTAGCAAACTAAATACAATCCCATAAAGGAGACCAAGTCTTGATAGGTTGTATATAGTCAAAAGTGTAAAAAAATCTAGGAAAATAGCGATTTGGCATGCACTTGAAACAAATTGTGCACTGTGTAATAAGTACAAATGTGAGAGCGTAAAATATGTAAACAACTGCCTAGTGATGGATAATTAACATGATATAACAGCAACATAAATAATGTAAACAACACAGTAAATAATGGCATATATAGTATGAGGTAATACTTCAGTATGAAAACTTTGGATGTGCACAGAATAATGGCTATCCAAAGGAAAAAAGTCAAAACAAATAAAACAAAGCTCTTTAGATCTCCTCTTTGTTCCAGGATACATTTACAAGATTGCTGCCTTTTTTCCAGCATTTTAAACATAGCTTTTAATTGATTTTTCAGTTAGATTTGTAATATTTTGTTGCCATATTTCATGGAATGCTACAAACATTTTGATCTTTTTAGATAATTCTCATGTGTGTTGTAAGATGCATCTTTTTACAACATTTCTTTTGACACTTCGGTCTTTTCCATTCCAGTATAAAATGTACCTGATAATGATCTGATTGTTTGTGATATATTCTTTGACACACATCCCCCCGCTTCCCTGTAATTTTTCCTACACATAAAATAACCCAGGGAAAATGAGCACAGATGTAATGAACCAGAAGTAATTAGCCATAGACCAGCTGGAAATGTCTATTTTCTTCCCCATAGACTGAGGAAAAAATAAGCGTGCCAGTTTAAGACAGAGCCACTGTTCTGAAAAGAAAATTCTATATCTATGAAAATAGTCAAGATATACTGTCATTTCATGAATTTTCAAGCCCCTTCTTATGACATGATTAGAACATTTAGGATGGGTGGAAGTGATCATTATGCCAGAAGAAAGATTATGCCTCTAGATTTTTTTCATAGAAAGGACATTATTTTTCTCTTTCTAAGATTGTAAATGCTATCTCTGTGTTTTAATAAATACCTTCCTGAATACATTTGTAGAAACTAGAAACAAAATTTAATGCCAACATGAATTGTGACAAAATTAGTGATTGGGGTTAATATTACAACAAATACACTGTGATTATGACTTTAGTGTATATGCAGAATGTTCTTGGCTATTAGTTGTTCATAGTGATGATTCTGTGATATTTGGGTTGTTTCTGTGTCATTGCTGTTTGATTGTAATTGCATTCTGAAATGAGGTCAAAGGTCTATCTGTGCCCCCTAAGGACTGCAGTTAACTGTTACAGTTTATCCTTCATATCCTACAATGAGAATAAGTCAGATGCTACTGATCCCAGATCCTGCCCTCTTGGAGTTATGAGACCTCTGATCTTTAGCTCAAAGCCCATGTGAAGTCTTTGATTCAAGAGCTGATGTGTGCATGAAAGTTAGGCTCTTCTTTTCAGGTTTCCTTCTCCAAACTTGGCCAAGATGAGCATCAAGAGAAAAAGGTGGAAACCAATTGCTCCTGTTACAGTTGTTGTCCCCCTGGGAAAATTTTGTTTTGAGCAAGGAATTAAATAGTCCTATTTGTTTATAGCAATTACTCAGGACCAAATTGGACACAAAGTTAATTACCTCATGAGTGGTTGTTGTGGTTTTTTTTTTTTTTTTTTACTTTTTTAAAGTAATTAGCACCTTTAACTGAGTAATGCTTGTTATGGGGAGGAATACCATAATTGTTTATCTTTTGACATTGTATATGTGTGTTTAAGGAAGCCTCGAATGCCCTACCTCCCCATAATTAATGAAAATGTTATATGGAATAGTTTCTACCTCATCTGCTCTATCTAACAGCATTTTTAAAATACCAACAAATCCAATCCCAGATAGTATGAGAGAATTTGAAAGCCTGGAAATGAAAGAGAACTTTGACTTCATGCACATTACTGAAATCTGACAGAATGAGAGAGATGAATTGGCTACAACTCATATTCAGACAGGTTATAATTTACCTCTCACCACATGGCTCTGCATTTGATGGCATGTGTTCTCAGATGCTAAACAGGATATACAGATTCAGCAGGGGAAGCCAGCCCTCAACCAATGAGAACTTGAATCAGTAGCCTTTATGCATTATAAATTTCATGACAATGGATTAGGCTGGGAAAAAGAAAAGCTTGGGTGTGAGATGGTGCATCACAGAGACAATTTTTAGGACATTTTAGCAGTAAATAGCAAAACAAATAAAATGATGCATTTTTTCTTCAATAACAAACTTCAACTGAATCTCAGGAGCAATTAGAGAAACCATGATAAAAGATGATAGGTACTTTAAAAACCTCATATAGACCTGTGCTCAAATTTCCCTTCAAGAAAAATATAGATGAATGAGTTATGGTTGCATCAATAATGCACATCTTTCTTTACATGAAACTTTTAATAAATATATTATGCTTCTTCAGAATCTTGCCAAGCAACCAATGGAGACAATGATATTTACATAATAAGGCTTTGTACTTTTCTTCCTGTTTGTAATAAAGTAATTCTCTTAGGTTACATCTTTTACTGCTGCTACTATAAGTGGAAAGGAAAGCTGCCAATGGGATCTTTCCTACCAAATAAAAAAGCAGCAACTGAGGGAAGAATGCAGATGGGAACTCTGAAGTGTGCAGAAATGTGTCTTGGGATTTTCTACCATACATAAGCCTTGGCAACCTTAAAAGCTGTGGACTTCAATTCCCCAAAATCCCCAGCCAGCCAAATCCATGGGTCTTTAAGTTGGCAAGATTGGACCAGTCTATATAAAAAATGTTAATGCCCATTTTCTAAAAAAAAAAAATCATATTGAAGTGGAAGGGGGATGCAATGAATTTTGATTTAGGTTAAAAATGAGAAACTCAATGAAATTATTAATAATGCATAAAAAAAATCTGAACTGAACTGAATACTAAATGGAATTTTTACTCAAAGAACAGAGGAAATTACATTTTTAAAAATATTTCAAACTGAAGTTGGATGGTCTCTTTCCAACTCTGTGTGTGGATAAGACAGGTAGGTAGACAGACAGACAAACTGATGAGAGGGATTTCATTACTTTTTAATCCCTGTTATTTCAGAATGACCTATCAAGTTCTTATCTTGATTCTCTTGCTGGATATTTAAACTGTAAAACTCAAAGTGTTATTCTGTTTATTCTATGATGGCATAGAATAAAATTTGAGCTGTGGAATGGGTTAGACTAAAGATACAGTCAAGGACCACTTCTGTGTTTAGAAGAAGCAATGCTGGGTGAGATAATGGAAAAATAGGAAGAATGAGAGTGGAGGGAAAAGATGTATTTATATTGCATTTTTATATCATTTTTGCCTCAACCCTGGGAGATAGTGACAGTGACCAAGTCAATTATCCCATGAATATTTGAAGTGTGTGTGTGTGTGTGTGTGTGTTCCAGCATAACTCTTGAATGCCTTGAGCAATTTCAACCAAACCTGGTATACAGATGATTTACCTTCTGGGAACAAATATTGTGAAGGCAAGACACCCGTAACACCCTTTGGGGGGTTCCTTAAAATGGCTTCTACCATACAGCACAGTGGAGTTGCCATGGTAACAGCTTCACAGTACTCCACAAGGGAGCTCCCTCTCCCGAGGAAAGGAATAGAAGACTTGCGATGCTGCACAAGAGACAGTATAACAGAGTGAGTCCTGACTACAGGATTTTCCTGTCTAATACAGAATTGGGATAAACAAATACCGTGCAACTTCGGGTTATCATCTATTAATTTATAAAGTACAGATTTTGAAACAACTGTAAAGCATCCAAACTACATTCACTCTGTCAATGACCTAATGTCCATCCTTTGAGGTATCTTTGATAATCTAGATAAGAAGTGCGAACCATGAGTTCCAACACTACCTTCATTGTAAGTTTAAAGTAGCAGAATCTTGTCTAAAGTGTGAAAGCATTTCCCCCTTCTTTACAGGTAGTTCTCAACTTATGAACACAATTGACGACAAAATTTATGTTGTTTAGTGACACAGTTAAGTTGTTTTGTCCCATTTTATGACCTTTCTTGCCACAGTTGTTAAGTGAATTGCTGCAGTTGTTAATTTAGTAACATGGTTAAGTGAGCCTGGCTTTCCATTGACTTTGCTGGTCAGAAGGTCACAAAAGGTGATCACATGATCCCAGGACACTGCAACCATCATAAATATGAACCAGTTGCCAAGGATCTGAATTTTGGTCAGGTGACTATGCAAATTCGTTGTAAATGTGAAAAGCAATCATAAGTCACTTTTTTTCAGTGCTATTATAACTTTGAACTGTTAGCCAACAAATGGTTGTAAATAAAGGAATACTTGTATATTCACTTTCCCAGAAACTAGGAAGGCTCCCTTTTGATTCTATGTGCTGAGGTACCTTTTGCATGATGGTTATCTACCCTGTGGCCTTTCCTCCCAAAGTCATTCCCACTGACTATTATAGGCAGTTAGAAATGTGGTATCCAATGGAAAGAAGATGATTTGTGTAGGGCTGGGTGGAGAGATCCTAGGGGCATTTGTAATATTTTATAGGAAATTTAATTATAGTTTGAAATTAAGCATGCTTTACATCAAGAATGACATAAAATTACTACAATGTTTGAAGATTACTACTAGAAAGGGTGCTAAAATAAAATCAATTGTGGAAGCAAGGCAATTTAAAAAAAAAAAACAGCTTTGTAATGTTAATAATTGTGCAAGCAGATTAAAAAACAGCTTACCTTTTTTGAAAAGTAACTTATATCCTGGGAAGCACACCCTGCTGAGTTTGACTTTGAAAGAAGAAAATATATCTGAAACATTATATTAAAAGGAAACTATAAAGCAAATGTATAATTAGTGTGTAATAGAGATAAATTGGCAGAAACATTGGTAAGAAAAATAGTCTTAATAGAAATTAATTCTAAAAGTGCCAACAGGCTATTGGAAAGAGGCTAGTGAAAGCAGTAAAGGAAAGAAATGTATTGTGTTAGGTATGAAATCTATCAATCCCATAATGTGGGTAAGAAATTGGCAAAATTTTCCATATCCCCATGAACTGTTCTTATTACTACAGCATCTTAATGCTTGAAATACTGTGCCAAGTTATAACAGTAGGAAATGAAAAATGAGTGAACTTTGTATTCTCTTATCACCATTCCTGCTGGTTGTGAAAAAAAGCAGGTAGAGAATAGCTTAAACATTCATATGCAGTGTTGTATGTCCCAAAGTTGTCTTTGAAAAAACTAAATATCCTTCCCCTGAAATTATTGATCTGTGATCTCATAAGATTTAGGGACACTGTTCAATGTTTATATCAATAGTTCCAGAATATTGAAACAGTATGTAATAACCGCAAAATTGTTGTCTTACAAATTAGCATTGTGTGATCAGAGCATTGTGGCAATCAGCTGCCAGTTATTCAGCTATCATCCTGTTATTTTTTTACAGAATGTGAAGAAAGGAAGAAGAAAAATAAGCAATATCTTTGAGATTGAAATAGTGGCTCAACAAAATGATCGTCTGAGTTTGCTGCTTTTGAATAAAATAGAGAGTCGGTGCAGCTAGATATAACAATTTGGGATTATTATATTTATTTATATTTTAAAGTGGTATATATTGACACAGTGGATTTGAAAAATCATTTTTTTATAATGGAACAATGTTTTGATGGTTTTAAGTTTGTCCAGAAATAAATTCCACAAGTGACATAAATAATTATGTGCCCAAAGGCCAGCAGTACATGTTCAATTTTGAATTTTTACAGAGAAATATAAATTTAGAATGCTTTTTGTTAAGCCTGGTCCCCCAACCAATGTTAAGGAAACACGCTAAACAGAATGTGCAGCATTAGTCAGTTAGGCAGACAGGTAAATGTGTGAGATAAGTTTGTATGTTAGTTAACACTCAGTAAAAAGCAGATACGCTTGTGCTATCAAAATATAGTTTATTCCATTTAAGAGTTATAGCACAGTCAAAAACAGTCCATTAGTCATGTATCATTTCAGTCAGTCCATTCGGGGATACTCAATTCGCAAAGTCCATGTTGAATATTCAATGTCAGTTCACTTACAATAAATCAGTCCGTATTATCTCTTCTCACCGTTGAGAAATCAACACTCCTTTCTCTCTCCCATTCCAGTAGAAAAAAACACAGTCATCAATCCATCCAGTAATTAGGGATCATTAAGCCAGAGAGCGAACTGCCGTTATCTTGCTCCTTTTATGGTGCTTTTAAAACCACACCCTTAATTACATTCTTGCAGTTAAAGTTACACACACTTTAACCAACAAACAATGATAACTTATTTATTATTTTATCTAAACCAGTTAGGGTAAACAATGTTATCCCTAACATTCTCCCCTTTTGGGTAATAATAATAATATAAACATTTACACCTTTAAATCATAGTTGTTACAACTCTCTTTAAACTTGACTACACCTTGAGCTTTTGTAAACTGGTCTGCAATGTTTTCTTCCGTCATGCAGTACTCCAGTTTAATTAGACCATTCTTCACAGATTCTCTAACATTTAAGTATCTTAAATCAGTATGCTTTGATCTAGTTTTTACAGCAATATTAGTAGCCAACTGTATGGCTGCCTGGTTGTCCTCGTACACAATAATGGAATCTTTAACAGTTACACCCATGTCTAACAATAACTGTTTGTACAGAATTAAGTCAGTGCACAGTAATGACAGACATGAAAATTCCGCTTCCATCGTGGACAAACTGATATGCTGTTGTCTGATTGACCTCCACCCTATTAGTGTCTTACCAAATAATATAGCCATTCCAGAGGTTGATTTTCTAGTGTTTATGTCAGTTGCAAAACTTGCATCTGCATAGGCACGAAGACTCAAATCACCCTTTGGTTCTAAATACAATGCATGGTGCATTGTTCCTTTAAGATATCTTAAAATTCTCTTTAATGATTGCCAATGACATTGATGTGGATCTGAATTAAATCGCGACAGCTGATTAATGCTATAAGCAATATCTGGCCTTGACCAATTGCTGATATATGATAAGCTATCAATCAAATATTGATATATGGACTTATCTAATTTGGGACTTTGAGCATCAGTTTGGCAAACTTCCTGACTCATTGGAGTCTTTGCCGGTTTACAAAGTTCCATTTTAAACATTTTAATTAATTGGCAAATTTTATCTTCTTGAGATATCTTAAATCCATTTTTTGTTTTGTTAATTGTCAATCCTAGATACCTTTTAATCTCACCTAAATGCTTTAATTTATCTTTTTGGCTAGTAATGATATAATCTCATTAGCTTCATTATTAGTCTTAGTTATCAAAGCAATATCATCTGTAAATAATAACAATAATGACACCGTTCCATTATTTTCTCTTTTAAACACACATGGATCTGCTAAACCACATTTAAATCCTGTATTGTTTAACTCTTTCACAATATATTGGTTCCATTCATAGCCAGATTGTTTCAATCCATAAAGACTTCTTTTGAGTTTCCAACAATCATTACTATTTAATTTATTATCTTTTATACCAACTGTTTTTTTCAAATATATAGTGTGCTGCAATGGTGCATGCAGATAGGCAGTTTCTATATCTAAATGGTTAATGATATAGTTTTTCTTAGCTGCCCACACTAAAGCTGCTCTCAAGGATGTTGCTTTAAGACTTGGTGCAAAAACTTCATCATAATCAAATGCAGTTTGATTAAATCCTTGAGCTACCAACCTAGCCTTATGGGTAACAGTCCCATTATTTCCTGTTTTTACTTTGAATATCCATTTGCACCCAATGGACTTTTCTCCTGGAGGTAATTTGGCATCTTCATATACTTTCATTACCTTTAATGAATTTAGTTCTTTTTCCATTGTCTTTTGCCAATTCTCCTGATCCTTAGTAGGATACATCCTAAGTTCATCTACACTAGTTGGAAATTTAGTTACTTGGCAAACTATACTTGCTTGATACCTATCAAGTGGTCTAGTTACACGTGTAGGACTTACAGGTGGACTTTCCTTTACTACCTGTTCTTGATTATCTAACTCTTCCTGATCAACTGTTTCCTCTTGTTCTGGTCCTATTTGTTCTTTGTGGACTTCTTCTTTAATTGGACTCTTCTTATAACTAGTCTTTTCTTTCTGCCTTTTGTAGGGTTCAATAATTACATCATTATCTAAATCTTGCTCTAATCTATTCCATCCTACATGTTCTAGGAATTTTGCACTAGCACTGCAGTAAACTCTAGATGTACCAGGTTCCCAGAATCTATAAGATCTGTGATTTGATTCATATCCTACAAAAAACAATCTTTTAGCTCTATGCTGTCTTTTGTGTCTGAGTTGTGTAGGGATATGCACCCATGCTGGTGCTCCAAATGTGTGCATGTAACTAAAATCAGGTTTCATACCATGCCACAGTGTGAATGGTAATTCACCTGTTGTTGAATTAACATTATTTAATATATGATTACCACACATTATTGCTTCTCCCCACAAATTGTCAGGTAATCCTGAATCAGACAACATAGCACTGCATTGACTGCAGTGTTTGGCCTCGTCTCTCTATAAAGGCATTATGTTGTGGCCTATATGGTGCAGACTTTTTATGTTGAATACCTGCCATCCTAAGTCTACTCTGGAATTTATTATTTGTAAATTCCACACCATTATCTGTTATAAGAGTTACTAATTTCTTTTTAGTTTTCCTTTCTACAAATTTTAAACAATTAAAGAGATTTAGATACATTTCAGTTTTGCTCTTCATCAAATAGCAGAACCCATATCTAGAATAGTGGTCCATTATACTTAGTATGTATCGAGCACCTCCTACACTTGGTTTTTTTGGACCTATTAAATCGGCAAATACTACCTCTAAAGGCTCTTTGGAAGTAAATCCATCAATTCTATTTGCCGGTATGACCTTGCTTTTACTTTGATTGCAAGCAGAACATTGCAAATACTTATTACAAGGTTTCAAACTTATTCCTTTAGATAGTTGAACAGTTCTCTTAAGCATTTTAAAATTTAAATGCCCTAGCCATCGGTGTAACAAGTGAATACATTCATCATGAGGTTTCTTATTATCATAAACCGTGTTAGCCACCTCTAAAACATTATCATTTAACACATACAATTCACCTCTTAAAGATGCAGTAATTTTCTTATCTTCTTTTTCAATTATGCAGTTATCTCCCCTAAAGGTAACTACATATGCTAGTTTAACTAAAATTCTAACTGAAAGTAAATTAAACTTAAGTTGTGGTACATATAACATTTTTACATTCTCTTTTATGAAAGAACAATATGCTATACCTTGACCTTTAGCTTTCAGTTTCCAGCCATTGGCTAACGATATCTGCTGTGAACTCATGGACATTTTAACAAAATTTTTGTTATCATTTGTTATACAGTGGGATGCTCCACTCTCAACCACCCATAAATTATTTTTTACAGCTCCGTTACTATACATGGCTAACTCAAAATTTTTATTTATTTATTTTTGATGACTTTTAGTATTCTGGCCAGCATTCTGGCACTTTGCTTTTTTACAAAATCTTGCCAAATGTCCTCTTCCTCCACAATTAAAACACTTTTTAATTGCGTATGCAGTAGGAGATTCAATATCTTCTTTTTGAGGTTACTCCCTCCTTAACTGATCTCTTTCAAGGCTTCTTCTGGCCTCTTCAATCAATCTGCCAGTGATATCAGTTAAAGTTAGGTTTTCCTTAGGCAAAATTTCAAGGGAAGTGACGTAGTTATCATAACTTTCGTCTAATGAAGACAGAAAATATGTAGACTTGGTGTAGTTCAGGGAAAATAAGTTCTTTCGTGCAGTTCTTGAAAAATGCTTTTCATAGTATTCAAATGACTCAGCATATCACCATTCATTTGGAGATGCGTCCGTCTTAGATTTATGTGCGCACCAACATTATCTCAGACATAAATCCTCTTCAGCTTTTGCCAACACCCAACAGCCCTTTGTTCTCCACGGATATGAACAAGTTGCTGGTCAGATAGTGTTAGTCCTATTATGCAAAGAGCTTGTTCATTCTTCTGCTTAAAGTCTTCTATCTTTTGACTATCTTCCTCAACCTCCGGATCCCATTCCTCTACGTTTGGTGGGTTTTCAATTATGTTCCACAGACCTTCTCTTCGTAGAAGTAGACTACATTTCACAGACCATGAAACATAGTTCGTTCCATCCAGCTTGGATATAAGGGACAAACTTTGCAGATTGACTTGTGCCATGTTTTCTATATATGGATATAAAACTGTAATCAATAAAACACAGCTGTCTGTTTACTGTAACGTGTAACAACACAAACTTTCACTTTTTACATAAATCTGTTTTATCCTAGTTAAACTGACTTTGCAGCCTCTGGGCCTATAACCTTTGTTAAGCCTGGTCCCCCAACCAATGTTAAGGAAACACGCTAAACAGAATGTGCAGCGTTAGTCAGTTAGGCAGACAGGTAAATGTGTGCGATAAGTTTGTATGTTAGTTAACACTCAGTAAAAAGCAGATACGCTTGTGCTATCAAAATATAGTTTATTCCATTTAAGAGTTATAGCATAGTCAAAAACAGTCCATTAGTCATGTATCATTTCAGTCAGTCCATTCGGGGATACTCAATTCACAAAGTCCGTGTTGAATATTCAATGTCAGTTCACTTACAATAAATCAGTCCATATTATCTCTTCTCACCGTTGAGAAATCAACACTCCTTTCTCTCTCCTGTTCCAGTAGAAAAAAACACAGTCATCAATCCATCCAGTAATTAGGGATCATTAAGCCAGAGAGCGAACTGCCGTTATCTTGCTCCTTTTATGGTGCTTTTAAAACCACACCCTTAATTACATTCTTGCAGTTAAAGTTACACACACTTTAACCAACAAACAACGATAACTTATTTATTATTTTACCTAAACCAGTTAGGGTAAACAATGTTATCCCTAACACTTTTCTCTACAGTGCATAATTTTATATGAAAATAATCCTATATAAGGATAATGATATCAAGTGTTCATCTCTTGATATGTTCTCCACACATGAACTGCTGCTGTTCTGCAGATGAAGAATTTGGCTGCGCTTTGGAAAGTGAGGGGGTGGAAACACACCCCATAAATTATCTGTGCATGTGTAAATGATTCTTCACCCTTGCATTTAATAAGTAGATTTCTGAGATCTAATTGTGTCAGCTTATATCACAAAATAAATATTAATTGGTAAAGACTGGTTTTAGACAATAATATGACAAGTCTTATGCCATCCCAGATTATTTGTCATGGTGTTTTATTGTCTGGTTGTTAGCTTAGAGTAATTTATTTTTCCTCCATAGCCAAAGGACTATAACTTGTAATTCTGACTTCTTTTTGCTCTTTGGAGGTGAGAGAATAAAAGATTACAGTGTAGTAGGATTAATATACCTTACTGTCTTTAATTTAGGATATTTAATGGTCACCCAAATGGATTTGGGGATTACTGGCCTGAAAGCTGACTTTCCTTATTCTAAGGCAGGGGTCCCCAATCTTGGCAACTTTAACAAGTCTTAAAGTTGCCATGTTTGGAGACTTCTGTTCTCAGGTCTTGGCAGAGTTTTTTAAATTCAGATAATGTGTGGCTCCTTATAAGTTAATGTATTACAACTTTCTTAATCCATCACAACTGTCCACAATGGTCAATTTGAATTCAAAAATATCTAGAATGCCTTATGTTTTATCCATTAGTTATAATTTTCAGAAATAATATTTTGAACTTTACTTATGAAAATCCTATGTTATACCACTGCGCTAAAATCTCTGTTCATTTCATTTCCAGTATCACCTATTGCAAGGAAAAACACCCCCCTCTCTCTGTATATGTATACTTTTTCAGATATGCTGCAATACACTTTCATTCATTTTTTCCTATTATGGCTCCCATAATAGCTTTCATTTGGTTTTCTGACATGTATTTTGATGCAGTTTATGGAATAGATGATACAGAAAAGGTGATAGGAAGGGAAGACCTTTTCCAGTACTTGCTTTCCTTTTATAAGAGATTCACGTAAGGGACATTAGCTTAGGTTTAAAACAGATGCAACCCAGTGACTGCAATGAAGTTGATGCTGGCTAGGAAAGATACATTTGTTTAGCTAAATAGCTAAAATTTCAGGATGCAGAAATAAGGGAATAAAAATAAGACATGAATTGTACTGTTACCGTGTTTCTCCAATAATACAGCCTCCACCAATAGGAAGCCCCACCATGTTTTATTGGCATAAAATCAAATTAAGCCCCTCCCCCCAAATTAAGCCCCATATTAAACATGCGAAATGGGGGGGAAAGCGGGGGGAGGCTTGCCGTTAGGAAGTACTTTTGTTGCATGCCCGGATATGGTGCTGCCTGTGTTGGTGGGGTACTTCATATCGGGAGACCTTCCACCATTGTTTTCCCTTCTCCCTTGCTGCCCCTTCTCCCTCGCTGCCGCAGCATTTAGAGCAATTCTGCAGCATTTGGCGCAGCCATGCGCGGCCAGTCAGGGCTCCTCCCTGCAACCGGAGCCCCGAGGAGACACTTGGCTTCAGGCGCTCCCTTTGCGTCTTCCCTTTGCTTTCAAAGGTAAAGCGAATTATTTTACAAAGCCTCCCCTGCCCAAGAGGGCAGCCCAACCCCATGTGGGGAGGCTAATTTCCCAGGGCCTCTTCAGTTCCTCCCCGACCTCCCTATACTGTGAGCCTCTGACGCGCTGGTCCCTTCAGCCTAGCGAGCTTTTCCACCTCAAAGAAAGGCCAGGCAGGCGGCTGCGGAGCAGCAGCGGGTCTGAGCCACTAGCAGCGGAAACAGCTACCACCCTTAGCACGACGTGGGGAGAATGAGCGAGGTTAGAGCCCACCAGACCGTCCTTCCTGCCTCTGCGGCTCGGTTTCCCCTACCGGCAGGTCCTTCTTTCATGCGGAGGGCTGCGGGGGAAGGCGCTCACCCGAGAGGATCTCTCCCTCTCTCTCCCCGCGAGGTCAACATCTGTGCTGCAGAGAAGAGGGCTGCAGTCGGTTCCTCGCTGCCCACCAGGGCCACGAGGGCTGGGCAGAGCTGGGAAAGTGAGCCGCGGGGGGGTGCGTGCCTCCTCCTGCTCCTCGTTCCCAAATCTCACCAGGTGAGCCACGGCTTCCTCACCTCTCAGCAAGCAGGAGGAACTAGCTGCAGCCCTCTCCTCCGCAGCGCAGACGTTGCAAGGAGGAGCCCTGACTGGCCCCATGTGGCTGCGCCAAACACCGCGGCAGCAAGAGAGAAGGGCAGCAAGGGAGAAGGGAAAGCAACAGTGGCCTGAACCCGAAGGTCTCCCGAATAACCAAGCTGTCACCGCCCACCCATCCACCCGAGTATGCAAATGGGGGGGAATTAAGTCACCACCGAAAAGACGTCCTAGCCATTTTTTGGGGGGTCAGAAAAAAATAAGGCCCGGCCTTATTATGTGAGAAACACGGTAAATACCCTGATATAATAACACTAAGACAACGGTCTTGCTCTTTCATTCCATGCAAACTGTACAGATTATAGACAGAGAGAGAAGCTGGAAGGAAATTGCTCAGTGATTTGGCTCCTCACTTGAATATCTGAAAGGAGGCAAATGGATTGGATTTAGGAGTGCCAGATAAGGGGTTGTTTAACTCAAAACAAAGGTTTTAGCAGCCAAGAAGAAAAAGAATGAAGATAATCACTATAGGCTTTATAGAGGCACAATTCTTGGCATTGATAATGGTTGATGAGGAAGAGATGAGATTGGTCTAAGTAAGTACTGTACTTTAGAAATATGCTATTAATAGAGAGAGTGCTCAGTCTATTTCATGATGGATGGAACAGCTAAGGAGAAGTTCAGTAGCTTAAAGTAGTTTGATATTACTATTGGATCTGTACAGCATTATGTTTCCTTAGTGATATAAGAAATGATGTAAAAAGTTCACAAATTGACTGGGATTTTTGTTTAATATTTCCCTGCACCACAAGAAAGAAAGGAACTAGATTTAGATAGATCTGGCAGCAAACCTGTTTAAAACAAGAGCTATTAGAGACCATCCTTGGAAAATCTCTGAGGAGATTGGAAGTAGATTCTACATGGTAGCAGAAGTTAGATACAAAAGCAACAAATGCATCAATCACTGAAGAAAACTCCATGGAAAAAGTAAGAACTAAGTGGTCAAACACACACAGAAGTATTATTTAATTTCATGTAACTTTTAACTTGTGTTTTATATTCTCCCAGCAAATCCTTTTTCCCCAACATAAATTTTCTTGTCTATTTTCCTTTACTACCTCTTTTACTCCATCAAGAAGAGAAACTGCTACAAATAAACCTTATATAGCAACAGAGTATCTAAAAAGAGATCTTAAAGTAACACCACTTATTTTGTCATGCATTTGGATTTCAGCTTCTCAAGCGTGCTCTTTCAGCCTGCAAGTTGTCCTATCCTCTTGTTTGATCTTGCTTTACATTATCCTCTGAGGTCAAATCATGGTTATTTACCCAGAAGTGACATAATCTTTCCTACATTCATCTTATCTCCTACATTCATCATATCTCCAAACCTCTCTGCCACCAAACGAATAACTTATTTACATTGAGATTTCTTCTCCTACTGGTTTTTTATTTGGGCTGGAAGTGATTACATTATTCTAATTTATTCAGGGAGCCAGATGTTTATAAAATTTTAATTGTTTAACAAAATTGTTTAACTGGCAAAGTAGGAAGAATGAATCAGATGGAAGAAGTTGTTTCCATTTAGTGATACACCAACAAAACTCCAGAGTCTTCCTTCCCTTTTTCATCCCCTTTCCCCCCCTTTTTTCTTTCTGTATTAACTGAACACACTTCTTTTTTCTCACATACCTCTGTTCAAGGAAGTTACATCAATTATGCATGTTGTGGGCCCAGACATTGGAGAGAATTCATAAGCAAATTTAAGACAGGGGAAGGTTATGTTCACTTCCATTCCAAGACAGGCTTCTTTTGCCATTCTACTGGCATTGTACTGGGCAGCATTCAGGATCTAAGTTATGTGAGAATTTCTTTCAATAGCCTTCAGATTTGCAACATGGTCTTGAATGCAAATTTAGATTGCCCACCCTGTATGAACTTACCTAAGACTATTCTCTCCTTCCATATTCTCTCCTTAAATCATTTTTTCCTGGTTGCTTTGCATTGGATCCTAACACTGAGGATCAGGACCTGCTTTTTGCAATCAGACCTATTTTACATCTTGTGCAGGAACCATGAAGAGGTATCTTGCATTTTGTCTACATTTTAATGTTTATGTCAACTCAGTAATCCATGCCTCTTTGCCTCTCTGCCCCATTTTAGCGGTATTAGCAGTGAAGCAGTTATGTGTCTTTTATAG
The DNA here is from genome assembly GCA_033807585.1 of Hydrophis major. Lineage (NCBI taxonomy): Eukaryota > Metazoa > Chordata > Lepidosauria > Squamata > Elapidae > Hydrophis > Hydrophis major. Next base: position 49,039,657 of record CM066333.1, on the reverse strand, counting down.
ACAAATGATATTGGGATCATGGAAACAGTGCTAAGGACTTTGGCCTCTTGCTGCTCAGGAAAAAAGCTAGTAATAAATTATCAAGAAACTAAAGTTGGCTTTTGGTTTGAGCTTTTTCGGTGACAGACAGAAATCCGCGATCGTGCATGGTTTCGGTCTGGGCTCGCCACTGGAGCGCCCCAAGCCAACTGGTTTTGGGGCTAAGACACCCTGTCGAGGTGGGGAAGAGGGGGGAGACTGCCAGCAGGGTTGAGGAGAGCCGCATCTCTCCTCCTCAGCTGGCCATTACTCCCTTTCCCGAAGGCGGTTGTAGCGGTGGTCAGAAATGGCCACCTCAAAGAAGAACTCGACCTGAAAAAAAATGTGGAGGAGGAAGATAAGAAGTGAAAGTTTTGGCTGACCAGGTTAAATTGCAAAAGCAACAACTAAGGTACCCTGGAATTTAAATTAAAAAAAAAAAAACATCATTCCCAAAGAAGCATCTGAAGCAGCAAAGGAAAGTGAAAAGGGAAAGGTTTGGGTTTTTTTCTTCTCTCCCTTTCCCTATACTGACAACTAAGACACTTAAATAGAAATCAGAAAAAAAATCCGCTTTGACATCAACAGGCAATTAAGCTGAAAATAAAACAAAATGTCAAAGGGATAATAAAGATTTCTGGATACTAAAAAAAATTTATAAGCAGGAAAGAAGAGAAAAAGAATAAAAAGGCAGGATCTGGAAAAAAGGGAGGAGACTGCCTGGAATTAATAGGAATCTACAGTATAACTTCAACAAGACTTCTAAAAGATACATTTTAACTGAAACTTGGCAACTAAATAGTAGAACCCCAGGAAGAGAAAGTGAAAAAAAAAAAAAGCAAAAAGAAACTATAATGTACTTGGACATGGGTTGGAGTAAATGGAGACAGCCTTTGAATGTGAACTTTCAACTCTTTATTGCATAGTGACTTCTCAAAACAACAACAGTGAACTCTGCCTTATATAGGCAACCCTTGTGAGAATTGTCCAATAGCGAGCTGTGAACGCCAGCTCTTTTAACCACTAATAGTCCTCTGTTAAGGGCCAATCGGATTCCTAAGAACTAACCAATCCGATCTGGCCACCTAACAGCCAATGAGAAGTGCAGGGCCAGAACCCTGTACTTTACCTCAAGCTCATACTTTATTAACTATGGTACATACACAACACCCCTTCCCCCTGGCTTCTTAATTACGGTGTAGTTATATAGTCCTTCAAATAGGATGGTTGTCTTTTGAGTCTTTCGGATTTTCGTTGGACTGGTTGATTGCAATCCTGTTGAGGTAGATTGTTGTTTGGCAGTGGATCTACTTCTTGCTCAGGTGCAATTTCTTGCGGTGCAAACAATTCTCCTTCCTGCTCCATTTCCTGAGTCTCACTTAATTCGTCGCTCCCTTCGAGCAGGTTCCCTGGAACGTCATCTTCTTCTGTACCTCCCCCCCCCCTCAGTTTGGTCATGGGGGAGTTGTTGACTGGCCGTTGTGAGTCGTGACCGTAATTGGTCGATATGCCGTTTCCACAGTCTATTGTCACAGCATTTCACTACGTAGGATTTGGGGCCGGTCACTCGTACTACCATTGCCTCAATCCATAACGGATCGCCCGATAAGTTTCATGCGTAAACGTGGTCTCCTACCTGGAAGGTGCGATAGCGGCCACTGGATCCTATTGGCTTTTCCGGTTCGTAAGCAGGGTGCAACCGGTCGAGGTGGGAATGGAGTCTTCGTGCCATCAGTAGTTCCGCGGGAGTTCTGCCGGTGACGCAATGTGGAGTTATGTGTTGCAAAAAGAGAATTTGGTTGACCTTGTCATCGATATTGTCATAGTCCATTTTTTGCAAAGTCTTTTTAAAAAATTGGACCATGCGTTCCTCTCGGCCATTGGTCACAGGGTGCGCAGGCGAGGTGAGCGCATGGTGGATGCCGTGGTCAGCGAGGTACTGCTCGAACATCAATGCCGTGAACTGTGGCCCGTTATCGGACACCAGGACGTCAGGCAATCCATGGGTTGCAAAGAGTCTATTTAGGATCTTAATCACTGCCTCAGAAGTTGTGGCCGTCATACGATGAACTTCTAACCAATTGGAATATGCGTCAACTGTCAGCAGGAAGGTATATCCTTTGGTTGGCCCCGCGAAATCCAGGTGGATTCTGGACCAGGGTCCACGTGGCGTTTCCCATTCAGTAGGCATGGCTTTTGGTGGGGCGTTGCTGGCTTGTTGGCAATTGTTACACGCTTTGACCCACTGCTCGATTTGCCGTTCCATGCCTGGCCACCACGCATAGCTTCGTGCAAGCGCTTTCATCCGCACGATGCCAGGGTGGCCCTCATGCAGAATTTGTAGCAGCATCTTCTGGAGTCGTTCTGGGACAACGACTCTATCGCCCCAGATGACACAGCCTTTTTGGGAAAAAAGTTCAGTCTGTTTTGCTTTAAACGGCGCGAAGTCATCTGGGACTTGGTCCAATGGCCATCCGCGTTCTACCCAGCCTAAGACTCGAGCTAGGGTGTGCTCTCATTTGGTTTCTCTCGCGATGTCTCGGGCGGTCATAGCGGCGAGTTGAGTGTTTCGATCTGCAATGTGGTTGCTGTTGGTGCCAGATCATCGAGAGTCTCTGGAAGCGGTGCTCGGCTTAATGCGTCGGCATGGGGAATGGCTTTCCCCAGGCGATATTGCAGGCGATAATTATAAGCAGCTAGGAATTCTGACCATCGGGTCATTCTAGGGGATAATATGTAGGGAGTTGGCTTGTCCCCGGCTATTATCCCTAGCAACGGTTTGTGGTCAGTTATAATGGTAAATGTCCTTCCATACACATATTCATGAAATTTCTTTACAGCTGAAAGGATTGTGAGAGCTTCTTTATCAATTTGTCCATAGTTCCACTCTGCTTGTGAAAGAGTCTTCGAAAAGTATGCAACAGGGGCTTCGTTCCCATTAGGCAGTACATGACTCAAAATGGCGCCCACCCCAAAGGGTGAGGCATCGCAGGTTATAACTAATGGTAAAGTCTTGTTATACTGCATAAGTACAGAGTCAGATGTGAGCAATTTTTTAACATTCCGGAACGCTTGTTCTTCCCGGTAACCCCATACCCACAATGCTTTTTTATCTAATAACCGGTGTAACGGTTCAGCAACAGTTGCCTTGTGCGGTAAAAATACATTATAGAAATTAATGAGGCCAAAGAACGCCTGGAGATCGGCCTTGTTTCGTGGCCTGGGAGCATTTTTTATCGCCTTTAATTTACTTTCGGTAGGATGAATGCCCTGGCTATCAATCCGATACCCTAGAAACTCAACACTGTCAGTATATAAGTGACATTTATTTTTTTTTCACTTTAAGCCCTGCCTCTTGGAATTTTTTAAGAACACATTTCAAATGATCCTGCAAGATTTTTTTGGTAGGGGCTGCAATTAATACGTCATCAAAATACGGAACCACGCCCTTGATTCCCTGTAACAACCTTTCCATGAGGCTTTGGAATATCCCCGGGGCTACACTAACCCCAAATTGCAATCGAGTACATTTAAAAGCACCTCTGTGCATTACAATTGTTTGGGCTTGGGCCATCTTTTCATCCACTGGTAGTTGTTGATAAGCTTGAGCTAAATCTAATTTAGCGAAAACCTTTCCGACCCCCAAGGAATGGAGGAGGTGCTGCACCACCGGAACTGGATACGCATTCTGCTGTAGGGCGTGGTTTAAAGTGGCCCAGTAGTCCCCACAAATTCGGATTGACCCGTCTGGCTTAATGGGTGTTACAATAGGGGTTTCCCATGGGGAGTGATCGATGGGCTTCAACACCCCTTGAGCAATTAGCTTGTCGAGTTGTTCATCGATCTTTGCTTTAAGAGAGAATGGAACTCGACGGGCCTTCAAGCAAATAGGGGCTACTTTTGGATCTAGACTGAATGAGATTGGGGTCCCTTTATACTCACCTAAACGGTCCGCGAAGACATCGCTGAACTCAGAAATAAGGTCTTCCTCCCACTCACAACCACCGACTTGGTTCACGCCGGCCACTTCGATGCCGAGTGGCGCAAACCATTGGAGGCCTAATAGACTAGGCCTATCTCTATCGATGATCGTTAGAGGTAAGTACGCTGTATGCCTTTTGAAGGAGACTCGGACTCGGCAGGATGCAACCACGGGGATTCGATTTCCTTGGTGGTCCTTGAGGATGAGGCGTTGAAATTGGAGGTCTTGGCGTTGGATTGTGGGGATAAGTTATTGAGTGTCTTCCAAGACACCATCGAGAGGGACGATCCCGAGTCGACCTCCATGTGGCAAGGCTGGTTCTCGATGGCTACCATGACTCGAATTTTCTTAGTGTCCAAAACTGAGGCGTGACCTATAGTGATAGTATGATGAGCCTCTTCTTTTTGCAAAGCTCGATTTCTGTTGGAGTGGTTTACTGGCTCTCGCCTTACAGGACGGTTTCCTGTCGATTGGTGATAGTTGGCCCCTTTTGAGGCCTGGCTGGGTCCTGGTAAGCTGCGGCAGACCTGGCTGATGTGGCCTCATTTCCCGCACTCATGGCAGAGTGCGTCGCGGAATTTGCATTCGGCCCTGCCATGGTTTGCTCCACAGCCAGCGCAAGGGCGTAAGGGCTTAGGGCGAGGGTCCCGGTCAGACCGCAGTCGATGGACCCCTTCTTCGTCGCTGTCTGACGATGAAGAGAGGTCCTCGTGGTGCATTGTTGCGAGCTGCCCTTCTGAGTTGGGTAAGATTTCACCGGTCTGTGGTGTTGCCGGAGTGCGGCTTCGCCGTAATTGTGCAGCCGACTTTTTGGTCGCCTCTGCAGCCGTGGCTTCGGCGATGGCATCAGCAAGGCTGATGTCGCCTTTCGCCATCAGCTTGCTTTGCACACCTAGTGCATCTAATCCCAGAATTACTCGATCTCTTAGTGCTTCTTCTAAATCGGCAAACCCACAGAGGCCCCCTAAATTTCGGAGGTCTGCCATGAAATCGGCCACGCTCTCTCCTTTTCGTTGGTTTCTTTGATAAAACTCATGGCGTCTCATGAGTGTAGGCACGGTTGGCGCGTAATGGTCTCTCAGGATGGGTTCGAGGTCGTCCCAGCTCATGGCTTTCACTTCTTGAGGTTTGGCGAGTGCTTTAGCCATCTTAAATACAGCTGGGCCGCAGTGCATCAGGAACAGTGCCCGCTTCTTTGCCTGTGTGGCGTCCTTAAATTATTCGTCTCGAGAAACATTTGGAAGCGATCCATGTAGGATTCCCAATCCTCTTGGTTTGGATCAAATGGAGCGGGTGGTACGATGCCGCCGGACATGGTTCCGTTGTTGGTGTCGTCTTATCACGTGCTCGGTATTTCTTCCTGGCTTCTTAGGTTCAGACGTCTCCACATCCCACCTTCGTCGCCAGTATTATGTACTTGGACATGGGTTGGAGTAAATGGAGACAGCCTTTGAATGTGAACTTTCAGCTCTTTATTGCATAGTGACTTCTCAAAACAACAACAGTGAACTCTGCCTTATATAGGCAACCCTTGTGAGAATTGTCCAATAGCGAGCTGTGAACGCCAGCTCTTTTAACCACTAATAGTCCTCTGTTAAGGGCCAATCGGATTCCTAAGAACTAACCAATCCGATCTGGCCGCCTAACAGCCAATCAGAAGTGCAGGGCCAGAACCCTGCACTTTACCTCAAGCTCATACTTTTATTAACTATGGTACATACACAACAGAAACAGCTTTCGTGTATTTGGATTACTTGGTGATCTTTGGATTCTTGGTTATTGCATTTGAATGACTAAAATTAATCGGGTGGTTGTTTAAAAATTTATACAATGGCACCACTTCTGGATGAATTGAAAATGGAACTTAAAAAGTACAAAGAAGATGCACAAGAAGGGAAGGGTGCTTTTGGCTTCATTTTTCAATTCTTAAAGATGGAGATTTGGAACTATGAGAAACAACAAGAAACGTCTGCAAAACAAGAGGACTGGGACAAAGAAGAAGCCATCTTTAATGAACAAGTAATTCTATGTGGGGAAGAAAAAGGAAAGCGGGGAAAGAGAATGAAGAATTTAAGACTTAAAAAAACAACCAAAGAAAAGAAAAATAGTTCGAAAAATAAGTAATATTGGGAAGCAACAGAAGAGGAGAATACAGAAGAGAAAATAGAAATAGAGAGACAAGGGGGTAAAAAGGGGAGAGAGAAGAAGAGAGGGAAGAAGGAAACGAAAAGAAGTTACAAAGGACAGAAACAAGATATAGAGAAACAGGGCCTATTTAGAGATAATGGGTGAAAATTTAACTGAAAAGGGGATTGTGTAAAGGTTGTATTGTTATATTAGTAATAGAAATAATTTTAGAAAATTGCAAACAATGTATGATTAAAATGAGTGATAAAATAATTGCTATAATCCAGTGAAATGTTTGTGAATAAAATAAATGAAATAAAATAAATGAGAAAATTGAATTAGGAAGGGACGGGAACATTTTAATTAGATTATGTTTTATAAAATATAAGTGAAGGGGGGGAATTAATTATGGAAAGTTTATAACTGTTCCCATAGAAGTATGATATTTAATTGAAAAGTAATGTTAAAGTAAGTTAAGTTTTTAATGAATATTAACATTAATGATAGAATTGAATTGGAATGGAATGTGTTGTTTTAATTACATATATTTATTTATTTTTTTAAGAATATAGTGTGTATTTTAAGAATGTAGCAAGCAGAATCCAAATGGAAGTTATGTATTATATTGAATGTTATAACTTTAAGGTATATATTGAAGCCTAAATAAGAGTTAAATGGATAAACTTAAAAGATATAAAGGTGTCATACTCCAATCAGCAACTACAGGAGAAACTTTGTTTAATGAGAAAAGATAATATGAAATTGAAACAGGACAGACAAAAAGTATAAATATAATGATTTGAATTGAGACGAGATAATTAAAATAAAATTGAGAAAATTAAAAGAGGGGAGAAGCTATGCACAAAATGTAAAACAGTTATAAGATATGGAATAGAACATAAAATTGAGCATGAAATTGAATTTGTGTCTGTATGAAGAAATGTAACCCAGGATTACACTACTTTCAAAAAAGATGTTTTATCTGTATTTTTTTGTGAAAACTCAAATAAAATTTACAAAAAAAGAAAAGAAAAAAAAGCCAAAGTTTGCCCAACTTTAAAGTTTGCCCAACATTTGCCCAAAACTATAAATTTCATAAATTTCATAAATGGCAAATTAATGGGAATTCTGTCAAGCAAGTGAACACTTATAAATACCTTGGAGGACTCTTCCAAGTCTCTCTATACTGGAGAGAACATTTTTATGTATCTGACACATATTGCTGCACATGGCTCTTCAGTTATCCTGAGATTTAGCCATTTAAAGGGAATTCACTTTATCCCTGCAGCTTGCAAAGTCTTCATAGCTAAGATCCTCTCCAAGTTTCTTGGTGGTTTCCAAGTCTGTACTTTTAGGAACTTTAACATTCTTGAAACCATTTGTTCTAACTTTATTATAGTTATCTTTGCAGTCCCAAGATACCTTAAGAGCACTACTCTATACTTGGAAAAAGACTTGGTCTTAATGGATACTAGATCTTGGTATACATTTTAACTTTGGCTAAAGTTAACTTGTTCCTATTGGTCCTTGGGAATAACTTTAAGTCAACTTAGTTAAAAATATTATTGACAAGCTTTCTTTTGTGTCCTCACTCTGTAAGACACTCATAGGAAAATCTTTGCTCAGAAGTATCCATAAGAATCATATCTGACCTACTGGTCAATGTAAGTATGATTTCCCAGTTCTTCAGGATATAGAGTTTTTCAAATACATCCAGCATGTGTCAGCTTCCTATTTTTATCACAATCCTGAAATGTTGCTGCACGTTTATACTGACCATAGCGATTATTTGCCTCCTTCTATTTTGTTGAGCTGGTATGCACTCATCAATACAGTCCTAGTGGAAAGCTACATTAGAGTCCTTGAGCCATATATTCCTTTATTGTTCCATCTGCAGGGAATCCTCAGCTTGTTTTATCCACCTATCCTGAAGGAATTCTTTGAGAGACATCCAGACATCTTTATATCTGTTTCTTCTCCCATCAAACTATTGTTCATATATATCTTCCTAGTTACCTAATTTGGTACTTCTGTAAGTAACATTCATCTTTCTTTGTGGCCTGGACATTTGCAAAGCAAGGGTTTCTTGTTTCCTTTCCTTTTCACTCTTTCTTTAGACCCATTCATAGTGGTTGTTGAGGTGAAAATAGGAGGAGAAAGCTGTGCTGGATAAATTTGCTGCCTTGAGCTATTGTAAAAATAATGGTGGAATACAAATAAATAATTTTAAACATCAGCAGTGAAATTGCATCAAGAAAATATTTCAGGAGTCCCAAAGGTGCATTTTCCCCCCCAAAAAGGCAACTAGACTTTTTTTCTTGAAGATGTTCTGCTTCTCATCCAAGAAGCTTCTTCGGTTCTGACCGAATAGTGAAAGATTGAAAGACTTATATTCCTTGCAGTCATCTGGTCTGAGAGTGGTTGATGCCACTTGGAAATTATTCTCTGCCCTCAGGGTCACCTGAGCAGTGTAAATGGGTGTGGATTTTTTTGGAACTGCTAAAAGGACTGTGTTGTAAATAGATGGTATCAAATTACCCCTCCCCCCATTGAGAGAGGGCTCTTCAAACTTAATGTAGATAGCCTTTTTTCACCCCTCTTTCAAACCGGCAGTTCTCTCTGTCTCTGTCCAGAAAATGGATGTTGCTGTCTTCAAGATTGGTTTTCTTCTTTCAAATGCAGATGGATTGCTGAATCTTGTCCTAATGGGTTTGTTCTCCTATGTTGTGCCATGCATTTGTGAAGTGGCTGTTTTGTTTCTCCAATGTACAGATCTGTATAGTAAGTATGCCGTACTGCATATAACACATTGCTCAATTTGTATCTGGGTGTTTTATCCTTAGTGTAGACAAGCTTCTGCCTTAATGTATTTTGGGGTTTTAAACGTATGTGGACATTATGTTGATTGAAAATCCTACTGAACTTTTCTGATATTCCTGCACTTTTCAGGAATCAAATTATCAAGAAAAAATTAAAATTATATGCTGCTGATGCTATACTATACAATTTCCCAAACAAAATGCTTTCTACACATTATTAATCAAATGTACACAGAAATATGTCAGATTGTCAGGTTAATTAAAAAATACTCAAATGTTGACATGGAATAAACTTCCTGATTGTAATAATGTAAGGTTTGGAAGTACTGTCTCTCATAACTTAACTTTTGTGCAACTTACACTTAACTTTGGATTGAAGTCACCACTTTAGATGGATATAATCGGTAATTTAGTTAAGGATTAGTGGAAAGAGCTAGAAAGCTAAGAGTTTCAATAGTATCAGTGGTGTTTTGGAACTGTTCCAAAGTTGTGCTACAGTTTGTATAATATTTCAAGTCTTTCAACACCATTCAGTTTGGTAAAAATGTTCACAAATATTCACTTCATAATAAAATCTATTTTTTGCAGTTTTAGAAAAAGTAATTTCTAAGCTATTTCTTTTTTAATAGAATAAATTAATGCAATTATTTATATTAATTATATCAACACATAATACATAAAGGGTAAGAGACACACATCCCCATCCAATCTCTCTCTGTCTCCTCTCTTTTTAGAGATTTTTTAAAAAAATTAATGTATCTGTTCTCTGGAATTGACTCTGGCTTCTCAAAAGTGGTGGCTTTGATGCTAATACAGCCTTTGAAAGCTTAAGATTTTCTATAACACTTCATCAAGAAAGAAAAGAAATACTGCAGGTATTGAGTATAATGATCTTAGGGTCTTTCATTCTCATTATATCCTATCAGAATGCTGAAGCAATTTCAGAGGAAAGAGTACTCAGTGGCATCGTTTCTCTTTCTTTCTTGTTCCTCTGTCATCAGCTGCAATATAGTGCATTAACATTTGAATGGAAACTTGTCAATCATTACCTTGATAAAGTGTGATTCATCTAAAACCCAGGGGAAAGGAAAAAGAAAAAAAAGGAAAAAAATGGTATGCAAGCTCACTATTGTATTATAGACATTCATATGTATCAAAAAAGGTATAAGTGGAACATTGTAATATATTTTATTGAAGTTTCTTCCAGAATATTGATATTTTTGTCGCTTTCTTGCTGTGCAGAGTTTTTTTTGTTAACATATTTGCAATTCCTTTGTGAAGGTGAATATAGAAGTACAATTCTTATAATAGGGATGATGTTTTGCTTAAAAGTAGAGTAACATTTACAAAGAACTCTGAATAAAATTGGAGCACGGGTGAATATATTGAGCTACATTATAAATTGAAGATGAAAAATCTTTATTCGAATTCTGTGTTACTTTTGGTTGAAATTCGGTACAATCAAATTCCTGGTAGGAAGACTGAGGAAAGTCAAGCAAATACAATTTGAAAGGAAGTCTGCATGAAACTACTTTACCATGTTCATGTTATTCTTTGGACTTCATTTCTCATCTGTGATTCTGATATCCTAGTCTTGACAGAAGTTAGTTACAGTCTTTCATTTGCTCTTCTATCAAAGCTATTACTGCATATCAAATACTGACTGTAAATACTTCATGCAATGTATTGGTTTTTAAATAGGCACATATATTTTATTTGAAGCTGAAGAAGCATTGTATCATGTCCTTTCAGAGTCTGAATCTGAGGAGGAAGACAAACACATGACAGGGAGTGGAAGTGTGACTCCATTGGCTGTGGAGGAAACTGGGGAAGGGCAAAGTCCATCTGGGCAGAGCAGGAAAGAGGTAGAACAAGGGAGAAGGATTTCAGAGGAAGACCCAAGCCCACCTCCTCTTCATCCTAGGGCACACAGGGAGGAACAGAAAAGAGAGCAACGTGGGTTGCGTGGCTTACGGGGGAGGAAAAGACCTTGATTCCCTTCATTAGCCACAACTGGGAATGAGAATTTAAAAAAGATGCAAGCTGAGTGCGGCATCTGCTGGAACAAAAGTGAGTTTATCTTGTATTGACTTTGGTTATCTGAATTCCTAGCATCCTCCCAGCCGGGTTCCTTCACGTCTGGGATTCCTTTTCTTGCCCTGCTGGACTAATTACATCATCTTGCCTTGGTTGGACTTATAGTTACAGTTTTTGTTGACCACATTTTGGACTTGATTCTCTGCAGCCGAAGGCTGTTCCTGGGAGAGTTTTTCTCCAGCCCAGAAGGTAACCAGGACATTGGGGGCAAAGTTCAAGTTAATAAAGGGACTCCTCCTGATTATCTGACTGTGTTGCCTTTGTGCCACACCCTGGTCATTGCACATTTATAAGAATAGATCACAAGAATTTTGACACCCTTAAATAATTTCAGGAGTGTAAAATATTTGTTTAACCATGGGGATGGAAACTAAAACATCCAACTTTGGAACTGGATAGAGAGAGAAAATTGGAAATATGATTACATGAAAAATATATCCATTTTTCTTGTTTAGTCTTTTAAAAGAGTAACATGAAAAAATACCAATGTGTAATTATGTTTACCATTTGAATGAGATTTTCTTTTTCTACTGTGGAAGAAAACAGCAGGACAAGTGTAAGGCTGAACAAAATCTACTGAAATACTTGCACATTGCAAAGCAGATTCATCACCTTCAAAATGTGAGATCTGGGAACAAGGACTGATATCACACTGCATCTTTATCTCGATTTTTCAATATATGTCAGAGATATGACAAAGGAGAGCAAAAAGTCCACACAATGAGAGAAAAACATTTTACTTTATTATTTATTTATTCATTCATTAAATTTCTATACTACCCATTACACTTGCATGCCTCTTTATAATGCAGAGGAAGATATCTATTTCTTTTATGACCACCACTGAAACAAATTGCAAAAACCACAGTCTTCTTGCCTGTTTCACCTCCTTTAAAGGGGTAGAATGAGTAAGACTTACAAAAGGTACAAGTTTAGGTTATTTCTTAATTCTCCAAAGATTATTTTACATTTGGGGAGATTAAAAGGCATTACTTTGCCTTCTACTCAAAACAAAAACTTCTGTGGGTCTGAAAATTTCAGATTGTCTACAGTATTTCCAATGACAGAGTCACCAACTTTAGCCTTCACACAGAACAATAATTTGTATTATGATGCCCGCCCGTCCTCCCAAAACAGCCCCTTCACAACCTAGAAAATTTCCACTCAGAATTATCCTTTCTCCTTAATACTATTTGTGTTTAATATCTGAGACTGAATGAAATAATTTCAGTAGAGAAATGATGCCTTTGCTGCAATAATTTTTAGAATGTAGAAGGAAATATATTTCTAAATATTAAAATACTGATAAAAGATACATTTGATACTTTTTGGTAGTATTATATAACATTATTGGTGCTTAACCTTGATGACAAATTAACTGTACAAAGGCATGGAGAGTTTTTAATCTTTCTTTCTTTCAGTGTGCTGTCTAACATATTTTAGAATTTTTTAGTACTAAGAACCCCATTTTAAGTAGACTTTCTAAATATAGTTTGCTATGGAAGTAAACTGCCAACTTCATAAGTCTGAATTAAGCTGCCTGTTTTATCTTCCCATTCTGGTACACTATACAATTTATGGATTATCTCACAGATTTATAGACAGCTGGTTAAAGAATGATGGTGAAAGCCAGACATTTTTTTTTCTTAATTCTAGAAACACCATAGTCATTTTGAAATAACTATGACCAAAATGACCATAGTCATTTTGAAACTACTACTCTTACGACCAGTTATTTGAACAATTACTTAGAATACCAAGATGATTAAAAAGTTACAGTCCTTTAGAATTAAATTGTCAAATCTTTTTTTATTCTTTCTATTCTATATTATAATTTTGTAGCCCATTTGTTAACTGTCTCCTTTTTCTCTAAGTTGACCTTGATCAAGTACTGAATACAATTTCTTTGGAAGGTTTTTTTTTTTTTTTTTAGCATCAATCAGTTGCTCTGAGTTTTGTTTAATTTACTCATGTAAAATTACTTACTTAAGCTGTTTAGTTTATCTAAAAAAAGTTCCATCAGGAATTCATATAGTTGGGTTTCTCTTATGGATGGTTTTTGGTAGGTGGTGGTTGATAAATGTTGATAAAATAGACTCATCGTTCTGGAACATGCAGTTCTCCTGGAAGTATATCTTTTCTCATATTGAAATAATGAAGTTGATTTATATACAAGAAAATATATCATATTGCAATGGACTGTGAGAATAATCTTGATGAACAGCAGGAAAGGCTGGAATGAAGGCAACAATCAAAAATTGAAAATTGAGTCCAAAGCAGAAATGTAATTTGAGAAACTATCAGATGATCTTTTCTCAGATTTCTTAGATTCTGAGATCTCCCTAGTTTTCCTGTATATCAAGATGAGAAGTTGGGGAGGCACTGCTGGATTTACAGGGTTCTATTACTGAACTTATAATAAAATAGTTTTAGTATTCATAACTTTGGTTTACAAGTCTGGTCTACTTCAAAGAACTGACAACTATTAAGATCCCATAATTTACAATCTTTCTGCCAAAGAGGAGAGAGGACAGCAGCAGAGTTAGCAGTAAATGGAATCAAGCAACAGCATAGAACCTTTTCTTTAAATCATAGCACAGTTATTGAGATAAAGGAAGTTGAATTAAATCTACTGAGAACAGAAAAATGCTACTTTGCAACGTTGTCTAGTGGAAGAATCTGGGATAAATAATATTGGGAAAAGAAAGCCTTTTAAAGGGAGCTCTTTCTTTCAAGGTATGATCAATGCAATTTTGTAGCTCTTTAGGTAATCTTAAATTCAGAATTTAGACTAGTTCATACTATATTGTACTGAATAAATTCTCAGAATAGTAGCTCATGTACAGTGAAATCTGGGTTACTTGCAAAGCTTGCTCTTATTTGGTAGGCTTTGCTGATACAAATACATGCCTGTTTGGTGGATTTATTTAGTAGCATATGGTATATCATATATGGACTTGTGATACATACACAGACACACACACAGTAAAAAGGTCTATATTCAAATATCAATATCTAGGCCAGCCAGTCATTGAAATATAGCATCGTTTCTTTGGGGGGAGGGAATCAGATATAGGACCAATATATGCCTTCAGCTTATAGCTGGTCATGATGTGATGATGGGATCCTGCAGTCACACTGAAGGGAGGATACTATACCCCATTTATGCAGTGAGTCCTGGCAGACATCATGTGGAAAAGAGCTAGAATATACATTTGGACTAATTCTTATAGTGTGATACATTTTCTCTAGTTTGTCTATGTTTCATGAGTGTTTCTTGAAAATGAATTTCTAAAGTGCCCCTGGGTGCAAATCCTGGAATCTATTTCAGAAATATATGAAAAAAGTTTTGATTTTTTAATACTACTTTAACTCAGAAAGCAAAGACTGAGCTATTGAAATGGGCACATGCTGAGATTTCATCATTTCTAATTATGGTTAATTTATTTAGATTCATATGAAAATAGTTTATTAGAGTGAGGTATTATTATAGTGTTCTTAATTATTTTCTTCTTTTCTGAAAGTAAAAATTAGCAACTTGGGAGTTGAATAATGAGTCTATACAAAATAAATTTGTCATCTTGATTTACTATTGTGAAATATAGCTAGTTATGGCTTCAGAATTGCTGGTCCCGGTCTAAGTTCTTCATTTATTCTTATCCCTTGAAAAATCAGAGTACAACTTGATATCTCAAAGGTCCTCTTGATTCCTGAATAAGAAACAACACTTTTCTTTAATTATTGATAAATATTTGAAATCCAAAATGTTTGGATAACTGCTGTTTTGAAAGTACATGGGATGCAGTGGTGGGATTCAATTTTTTTTTCTACCGGTTCTATGGGCATGGCTTGATGGGCGTGGCAGGGGAAGAATACTGTAAAATCTCCAGTCAGAGGTGGTATTTTCCAGTTCTCTGAACTTCTAAAAATTTCCACTACCAGTTCTCCAGAAGTGGTCAGAACCTGCTGAATACCACCTCTGTACTGGTGGTCATCAAATAAAATTATCAGTTGGGAGAGAATAACATCTTTTTAAATATGTGCAAAAGTGGGAGATTGGTTCTGCCTTTTTGATTAAAACAACAACAGGTGGATAACTTTGGTCCAGTCCCTGCCTCTCAGTCCTAATAAGAAGGCAAAGTCAAGTAAATGTTGCCAAGTTAATTGGGTGGCCATGGCCACATAGTCTTAAGGAATCAAGACTACACTGAAAGTACATAACAAACAAACTGGAGAATCAGCTTTAGTTCCACCCAAAATTTGGTTTCAGGAAGGCAGTGGGAAATACCTGAATAAAAGACAATACCTATTTTAAGCTAAAATAGCATTGGTTTAAGTAGCTTAAAGTAGGTAGCAGCAAATCATAACAGACACATATAGACAAATAAGCTGGGGGTGATGAAAAATAATTGGTTCTACCACTGTCATCATGCTGACTTGCCAAAGAACTTGACTTCCTGCATCTCTAAATCGTTTAATGAAGGAAGCCATGGAAAGGTCAGGATATGCTATTCCAATTACTGTCTCTACTCTTCACAGTAATTTGTGTAGAAGGAGCAGTAAATATTTTCATAGAATCACTGTATTTTATAGTGAAGCTTTCCAGCATAATAATGAGACTTTACTTCCAGCTGAACTTTCTCTGTTTGTACTCTGTGTCTCTGTGTAAATCTATATATTAACATGTGTCCAATCAAGTGGCACCTATGAGACACAATTTAGTAGTGATTGTTTATTGGTAGTAGTTCTGATTGTCGAGTATCAAGGCTGTCCCATTATCTTTTAGCAAGAGGATTGTATATCAACTGTATATCAGATTATTAATATTTACTTTTGTTTTATTTTATTTATTAAAGTTTTAAGCATCCATCTTCCTCATGGAGGGACTCTGGATGATGTGAAAATAAAATATTAAAACATTAAAAACATCATTTAAAATTTAAAAAGAGGCAAGGATGGTTAAAATTCAACATTAACAGTTAATTAAAAGGGAAGGAAGGGGCTTTCAGGACTCTTAACCACCCCCACGACTAAGGCTTCTCTGAAGGGACCAAGCAAGGCAGCAATATTGCTTCCACCGTGTTCCTAAACATGTAGTTCTAATACACTTCAAGGCTAAAATAAGATCAACTTAAGCTTTGAAATCCACACCAAGAATAATCTTTGTGCCTATGTTTAGCAATCTCTGTATCTTTTTTTTTAAGTACAAATCTGTGATGAAAGATCCAACTAGTTGGATGGGTCTTTGTTTATTTTTCTTAGTTTAAAGATCATTTATTCTCATGGTTGTCCAAAAGTTAATTATGTCAGCTTTTGCATTATATTATGGTTGCATTTTTGAAAAGTATTGCCAAGTAATTTTATGTAAGTATGGGTAAGAACCTAATTATTTATAGTTGACAGACACAAAGGCAAGCAGTTAAGTAAGCAAACAGGTAGGGAGATAGGCAAACATTTTGCAATTGAGGAAGCAAAATGGAGGGCCATATCTGCTTTTTTAGGTCTGAAGTAAGCAACACATTGTCTAACTTAGGTAATGATATGACATATTCAGAAGGGTAAAATGTAATGAAGTGGCTAGTGAGCACCAGTATGATAAATGAAATTAAATATATATCTGTGTGAAGAGAAACATTTTATTATTTATTTATTTGTCCATTTATTAATCAAATTTGTAAAATTGCCGATCTATCTGATAAAATTCTGGATGGAAAACATTCCATGTAAAACATCAGCAATAATAAAAGAAACAAAGAAAAACCTGAACTGAGGCCCTCTCCTTAAAAAAAAAAAACATCTCAACACTGTCAGCCCTACAAACTACTTCAGACAAAGTACAATGTCATGTAGGTGATTAGTATGTTTATTGTAGAGTTACAATTACAGAAAATATAAAGTATAAATGTAGTTCTCTACTCTGTCTCTTTATTTTCTCAAGAAATAGGGAGGATCTTGTCTCAAACTCAGGTTATACTCCTGCCCCTACTCAATCCTCTCTTATCTCTCTGTTACCTTGGTAGCAGCTCTTCTCCTTGTCCCTCAAGGCCATTTCCACTTCAGTCAATTCAGCAATACATCCAAATCAGTACTCCCAAACTAACTGCTTGGTCTCATGCCTGTAAAAATAACCAGGTGTCCACAGTTTCTTGAAAGACCAGTAAGGTTGAGGGTGCCCATATCTCAGACAACAGGAATAGATGAAGAAGACACATTTCCTAGAATCTGCCAGGTGGCACTGAGATAGTCTGACTAATAATAATGTGTCAAGGTTCCATGTAACGGACCCATAGCAAGCAAAACTCCAAGGCAGGTAGATTCCTCAAAGAATAGCTTTACTGGATATATCATATTGGCACAGAGCTGGTGAAAAGCAACTCTAAAGGTTCCCATGGTTTTCACCTAATTAAAAGTAAAAGTTTTCCCTCAAACCCCAAATAATCAAGTCACATGGTCCATTCAAAGCACTGTCTGGTGGCCTAGCAACATCACTCCTTTCTCTGGCCAGGTGTGAGAATGTCCTTGATTCCCAAGAGAAAGTATTTTTATCTCTAATGTGGCCACACTGAAACTCCAAGATGACTTTGGTCAGGTCAGCATTAGGATTGACATAATGAATATAAAACCCTTAATATTCCAAAGTGAATCGAAATCTTGAGAATTTTCGAAACCACCTATTGCTATTGTTTTTGGGGTGGACAGGAGAGTGAGTCAAGATCACCCAATCCCTTATGATTTCACATAGACACAGGGTTTTGTTTTTGTTTTTTTTGTAATGCTGCATAAGTGGTTTACTATTATTTTCTTCTATGATGTTTTTCAACTTTTTTTTATTTTATTTGGTTTGTCATAGACTTCCTGGTCTATGGTTAACAGAAAGTGAATGGTCAAAATATTCAAAATAGTGAATATTCAGAAGTTCATTAGCTTACTTCTGTGCTAAGAAGCATTATAGTAAAACATATCATTAAAGTAAGAACATATCATTGGTGCATGATACCTTGGTGTACTCATCTCTAATTATTTAAGTGCTAGAGCCCACTGTAACTACATAGCTAAAAAGGCATTAAGAGTTGTTAACCTAATTGTACGTAGCTTTTCTCTGGTAATAGCACACTACTAAGTGGAGCATACAAAACATTTGCTAGACCAATACTTGAATACAGCTCATCAGTCTGGAACCCGCACTACATATCAGATATTAATACAATCAAGAAAGTCCAGAAATATTTCACAAAAAGAGTGTTCCACTCCTCTACTCATAGAAGAATTCCTTATGCCACCAGACTTGAAATTTTAGATCTAGACAACCTAGAACTACACTGCTTTCAGTCCGACTTAAGTGTGGTACATAAAATTATCTCTTGCAATGTCTTACCTGTCAGTGAATACTTCAGCTTCAACCACAACAATACAAGAACACACAATAGATACAAACTCAAGGTAAACTGCATCAAACCTGATTACAGGAAATACGACTTCAGCAACAGAGTGGTCAATGTCTGGAATACTCTACCTGACTCTGTGGTTTCTTCCCCAAACCCCAAAAACTTTAACCTTAGACTTTCTACTATTGACCTCACCCCTTTCCTAAGAGGTGTGTAGGGGGCGTGCATAAGCGCACCAACATGCCTACCGTCCCAGTCCTATTGTTTCTTTTTATTTGAATCCATTTCATGGATTCATAACCATGTTTATACTTGTACCTGTTATCGTATACTTGCTTGACAAATAAATAAAATAAATAAATAAAATATGTAAGAAATGGTGTACTAGAAACATATAGCTAAGGAAAGGCATATCCTTTTCTTGCCCAGGCATTTCTATTGCAAAATTGAATGCTATTGTTGTCTCAAAAAAGTTATTTGTTGTGACATAGTTGCTTTGATCAGCATTTCTAGCATTTTTTTTCCTGTTTCCAACTTTCTGTAAGAACACCTTTTTCATAAAGTCTTTTAATTTTCTGCTATTTCAGTAACATGTGATTCCCTTATGTATCCTTTCTGTGGACTTTAATTATCTGTTAATGAAATTGTTCAGGTTAGAGATTTCTTAGATTAAATATGAATTCTTGTTTTATAAAAGTTGTTTAAAAAAACCCACAATCTAGGTCAAGCAAGACCAATGTGAGAACCAATTAAACCAATCCCAATGTGAGAACAGAAGTTGCTAAGTATGCATACAAAATGTCTTCAGTTACCCTGATCACAATTAACAATCCAACAGCATATCCATACAGTAATAAAATATCTTCTGATTATGTCTCCCTTCCTGTGAGCTTTACAGGAATACCACGAACTCTGTAGCACAGAATTTTGTTGAACTCTATAATGGAATACCATCACAGGAGACAAGAGTTCTATTATCATTGGAATTTGGATAGTCATTTATGCAAATTATTTTATCTGATTTCACTGCAGAGAAATTCAGTCTTTATTTTAAACAGAATTCTGGATAACATAAAGTATGGACAAATTCTTCTAAAAAATAGTTGGCCGATGCCAAACTAATCTTTTTATGCAACTAGAAAACCAGTGTGTGTCTGTCTGTCTGTCTATGTCTGTCTGTCTCTCTCTCTCTCTCTCTCTCTCTCTCTGTGTGTGTGTGTGTGTGTGTGTGTTTGGTATGAATCTGCTATTGGTCGAAAGTTATTATGAAGTCTTATAGGCTTTTATTATTGGACTAATCATTATCTGCAACATACAGAAGTTTTATGTGTGAAATAATTGTTCTAATAAAGCTTGTTTAAAGGCATATATAAAGCAGGGTTACTACATTTTAAAGAGCACTTTGTCATTGATTAGTGAACTTTCACTTTGAAGGCTGCAGAGAAAAAAGCCAGAGTTCCAATAATGATGAGCAAAATAGGGAAAGAAATATTTTTTCACTATCCTATATATGGCTGACCATCTGTAGCTAGGCCTTGAAACATATATTCAGAAACAATTATATGAAGAAAAGGGACAGAAGTATTGCTAAAGTCCTGAAAAAAAATAGTATAAGAAACTTAGACTGATTCCTTCCTGAGTCTATGCCAGGAGTGTCCAATCTTGGCAATTTTAAGACCTGTGGACTTCCACTCCCAGAATTCCCCAATCAACATGGGAGTTGAAGTTCACAAATCTTAAAGTTGCCATGGTTGGACATTACTGCTCTACACCATCAGAAAGTGTGGGGAAAATTGGCAGGGTTTCCTAAAGCTTATTAAGTTAATGGAGCCATATTGTTGGTTTCCCATTTCAAGCACTGGCAAAGGAAGTTGCACTTCCTGCTCCATGCCTATTTTTATGGTTTATATTATATCTAAAGAATTAAGACAACAATCAATGGTTTCATTGGCATCGGACTTACAGGAAGCTGATGTTGAGCAGAGAGTTTTACCCATTTTTATTCCATATCTGTACATTTTTCATCATGATTCATGGAAATGTGTGCAAACTGAAACATTTATAATGATGGGGTGCTTAGAGAGATTATGTTTTCAGTCTTAGCGGTGAACATGGGATTTGGTTGATCAGCTGAATCTTTTTACACCTCAAACAACATAGTCTGTTGGAGAAACAGTGCTGAGGAATATGTTTTAAAACCTCGTAATTGTCCTCTTTTGGATTATCACATTTTCCACTTCATTTTATATTTGCAACAGAAACTCTGCATGGAAAAAAAGAAATTTCTTGCATACCAATACTATCATGTCTGAATAAATGTATATAGTATAGAAATATGCATTTATTCTGATGGCAGCCAGAATAGATTTTGCACAAATGTGGAAAGGACCCAACACACCCCCAGACAAGTTAATTATACACAAAATACTGGAATGTGCAGAGATGGATATGCTTATGCTAGAAATGAAAGAGAAGGACAACTCTAAATATTATGCAATATGGCATAAATGGTATGAATGGTTAGAGAATAGATATAAAAAGTAAGATTAGATTAATATAACCATTTAAGAGGCCTTAAGAGAGTAATATGATAGACATATAGAGTATAACATATATAAGATTGAAACAAATATAGATAAATACAAAGATAAGTGTTGATGTATATAAAGAAAAATGTATTTAATAAGATTTATATATATATGTGGATCTTTGGTTATTCGGGTTTTCTCCCGCGTAAGATTGGAAGTATCTAGGCAACGTTTCGATGAAGTCTCATTCATCATCTTCAGGCTTGGTCTTCAGCTCTGTGCTTCTCAGAATGATGTGAGCTTGCAGCTACTTCTTCCTTTTAACTGCTAGTGGGGGTGTGACTTGATTGGCTGGGGGCTTGGCTGTGTTCTGATTGGATGAGGGTGTGTTCTGATTGGTTGGGGGTTTGGCTGTGTTCTGATTGGCTGGAGGCATGTTCTGTTCAGGTGGGGGCTTGATTGTGCTCAGGTTAGTCTTAGTTGCTGGAGGGTTTGAGCTGGTGAGCTGTGATCTTGCTGTTTGGCTTCGAGTTCGTGGTCGTGCTGCATCTTCATGTGGAGGTCAGTTCGCTTCATGTATGGCTCAGAGGGGTTTGAGGTGGGTAGTGATGCAGCTGCAGTGCGGCTTCTGGTCCGTGGTCGTGTTTCATCTTCTGTGTGGGTGTGAGTCTGCTTTCTACGTGGAAGTGTGGTGGTGGTATCTTGTGTGGCTCTCAGGGGTGTGGGTCTGGTGTCATTCTTCATGTTAGGTACGCGTCTGTTCATGAGGGCGGGTTTCCAAATGGCTGGTAGGTGGGAGGCATCATCTCGTTTATTCATGCTGTGTGGCCGTTTTTCTATCTCTATGGCTTCTCTGATGATTCTGCTGCTGAAGTGTTCAGTTTTGGCAATAGTTCTGGTATTTTTAAAGTCAATCTCATGTCCTGTGGCTTTGAGGTGTTGGACCAGGGAAGAGGTCGGTTCTTCCTTTTTGATTGAGTTCTTATGTTCTTCCATACATGCACCTATTCTTCTGTTAGTCTGTCCAATGTATGTGGTGGGGCAGGCAGTGCAAGGGATTTCGTATACTCCTTGATTTTCTAACTCGATTCTGTCCTTAGGGTTTCTTAGGATGGTGGATATCTTTCTATTTGTGCAGAATGCTGTCTTAATGTTGTGTTTTTGGAGGATCTTGCTGATTTTGTCTGTAGTGCCTTTTATATATGGGAGGAGGGTTTTGCCATTCTCTTGTTCTTTGTCTTGGATTTTGGCTGGGGTTTCTTTTTGGATTAGGTAGGTGATCTTCTTTCTTTGGAATCCATTGGCTGTCAGCACGCCGGTGAGAGTGTGTAGTTCGGTCTCTAGGTGTTGTTCATCGGCTAAGCATTTTGTTCTGGAGATGAGTGTCTCAGCTACGGAATTGATCTGTGCTGGGTGGTGGTGTGAGAGTGCGTGTAGATAGCGGTTTGTATGTGTTTTCTTCTGGTAGATGGTGTGTCCTAGGGAGCCATTGGATTTTTTGTATACCAAGACATCTAGGAAGGGAAGTTGGTTGTTAGCTTCTGTTTCCATGGTGAATTGTATTTTGGGGTGTTGGCTGTTGAGGTGTGTGAGGAAGTTGTTCAGTTTTTCTTTCCCGTGTGGCCAGATTATGAAGGTGTCATCTACGTATCTGAGCCAGAGTTTGGGTTTGTGATCATATTTTTCTAGAGCTTGTGTTTCAAAGTGTTCCATGTAGAGGTTAGCGATGACAGGTGAGAGGGATGATCCCAATGGATTCCATTGGCTGATGAATGAGACTTCATCGAAACGTTGCCTAGATACTTCCAATCTTACGCGGGAGAAAACCCGAATAACCAAAGATCCACATACAAATACCCGCGAGAACCTCAGAAAACACACACACACACACACACACACACACACACACACACACACACACACATATATATATATATATATATATATATATATATATATATATATATATATATATATGTGTGGATCTTTGGTTATTCGGGTTTTCTCCCGCGTAAGATTGGAAGTATCTGGGCAACGTTTCGATGAAGTCTCATTCATCATCTTCAGGCTTGGTCTTCAGCTCTGTGCTTCTCAGAGTGATGTGAGCTTGCAGCTGCTTCTTCCTTTTAACTGCTCCTGGGGGTGTGACTTGATTGGCTGGGGGCTTGGCTGTGTTCTGATTGGATGGGGGGGTGTTCTCATTGGTTGGGGGTTTGGCTGTGTTCTGATTGGTTGGGGGGTTGGCTGTGTTCTGATTGGCTGGAGGCGTGTTCTGTTCAGGTGGGGGCTTGATTGTGCTCAGGTTAGTCTTAATTGCTGGAAGGTTTGAGCTGGTGAGCTGTGATCTTGCTGTTTGGCTTCGAGTTCGTGGTCGTGCTGCATCTTCATGGTGGGGGTCAGTTCAACACCTCAAAGCCACAGGACATGAGATTGACTTTAAAAATACCAGAACTATCGCCAAAACCGAACACTTCAGCAGCAGAATCATCAGAGAAGCCATAGAGATAGAAAAACGCCCACACAGCATGAATAAACGAGATGATGCCTCCCGCCTACCAGCCATTTGGAAACCCGCCCTCATGAACAGACGCGTACCTAACATGAAGAGTGACACCAGACCCACACCCCTGATAGCCACACAAGATGCCACCACCACACTTCCACGTAGAAAGCAGACTCACACCCACACAGAAGATGAAACACGACCACGGACCAGAAGCTGCACTGCAGCTGCATCACTACCCACCTCAAACCCCTCTGAGCCATACATGAAGCGAACTGACCCCCACCATGAAGATGCAGCACAACCACGAACTCGAAGCCAAACAGCAAGATCACAGCTCACCAGCTCAAACCTTCCAGCAACTAAGACTAACCTGAGCACAATCAAGCCCCCACCTGAACAGAACACGCCTCCAGCCAATCAGAACACAGCCAACCCCCCAACCAATCAGAACACAGCCAAACCCCCAACCAATGAGAACACCCCCCCCATCCAATCAGAACACAGCCAAGCCCCCAGCCAATCAAGTCACACCCCCAGGAGCAGTTAAAAGGAAGAAGCAGCTGCAAGCTCACATCACTCTGAGAAGCACAGAGCTGAAGACCAAGCCTGAAGATGATGAATGAGACTTCATCGAAACGTTGCCCAGATACTTCCAATCTTACGCGGGAGAAAACCCGAATAACCAAAGATCCACATACAAGTACCCGCGAGAACCTCAGAAAACAAATATATATATATATATATATATATATATATATATATATATATATATATATATATATATATATATATATATATATTTGTTGATGCCATTGCACTGCTAAAAATATGAATGAGATTTGTAATTGTGGAAAAACATAATAAAAATCTATTTTAAAAAAGAAATATGCGTTGTTGGACAACAAAGAAATGCATGGCAGGGAGTTGGTTAAGGATGCATGTAGTTCATTCACCTACCTTTAGCAAAATAATAATAAAAAGCAAAGTTGTAAAACAAATTAAATATTATCAAAATTCAATGTTTGCTTTCTTTCTGTTTAACAAAATTAACAAGAAAGCCACCTTCTCTAATGCTGCCTTACTAGGATTGATTATACATTATGAAACTAAGTTGCATCATTCACTTTTGAGATCTGAGAACTAGTGATACAATAAAACTGCCTCCCAGTCACTCCTAGCAGTGAGATAGATAATGCTCATAAAATCCTATTGATTGTAGAATACATTGTTATTTTTACTTTGTCAGCTGGCTATATTCTCTGTTTTATGCCTGTCTTGCTCATAAGGATAAATTGTACAATTCTTTTATTTTAACAACCATACTGGTGCATATTTGGTGTGAATGAGAGAGGGGAGCTTCAGAAATATGTATAATGTATAAGAAAGAAAAATGTATAAGAAAGTCCATCAAATATACATTTCTAGAGGGATTAATGAGCAGTGGAAACAGAAAAGAATTCATTCTGCAAATCTAGTCAAGCTATTAAAATCCACCAGGTAAGCACAATGTAAGCACAGGTCATTACACATTTATGGAGGACTTACATTGTCTTTTTATTGCCTGACATTGCAAAGAGACTCAGGAGAGCCATATTTCAATAGTGTCATCACTACCACTTTTCATAATGAAACAGCTAAGTTTGGGAAAGGTGGCAAGTTGTTGCCATCTCCCTGTGAGGTTCTCCCAATGTACTAGTCCAGAACAGTTGTTTCATATAATTGCACCATTATTTTCAGTGGAAAGGAAGGATATAATATTTAACTTTACTTTTTAATGCCACACTTAGAAATGTATGTTTGATGTCTTTCATTATATTTATTTGATTTAAAAAGTGTTCATGATTGGTCCAGTAGCTAAACCTGCAAGCCTGAAGCAGATTATCAAATGAGAACTGCTTTTCATTCACATTAAGATGAAAATGGACATTTCTAGAAGTGGTCAAACAGGGCAATTTTAGACCTGCTGAGTTGAAATACCTTGTTGATTTCCATACCTCTCTTTAAAAAGATTGAAACATGTCATAGCAATCTCCTGGAGCTATATTTTTGGAAACCTATGACAACCTGATTGGTAGAACAATATTAGGTGAATATTAATGTTCTGAAATACTCTTCCCCATACATAGAAAATAAGGGAGTTGACTTTGACAAAATATGCAAAAATTGGCATTTTATATCCCAGATTCACTGGGTTATAAGAAGCAAGTGAAGAATAGCACAAACACACTTGCAACATTCTGCTGTTTCAACAAAGTGTAGTTCTACTCTTCTTGTAGAATTCTCACCTGGACTCCTAGAGGAGCTGACTCCATAATAGATCAATGAATTTGCACACAAGATTGTACCTGTATTTCTCAAATGCATTGAGACAAACTTTCTGGGCATATTTTTGGTATATTTCTTCTGTAGTGAATCAGTTGTCCCCTTGGATTATGTTTTGTACCAGTTTGATCTGCCATAGTTTGTCCTAAGTGTAATTAATGCATGCAGGCTGTGTGAAGGAGTAATCTTTATTTGATTATTTTTAAGCTGAAAAATCAAAAATACCTTTCTGGCTGCCATTTACAAACCTGGTCTCTATTTTTCCATGGAATTTTTGGATAATTCATCAGGTGGGGTTCTATTTTAGTTATGCTTCTGTTGTATAAGTGGGCTGAATTTGCAAGAACTGTCAGTGATTGCAAAGTCTAATGTAACAAATGAGAGCAGGTGCAGTTGTAAATAGTTCCTGATTAACAATTTTATTTAAATGGTATAACAGGTTTCTGAAGGACAAATTATTCCCACTGCTAGGGAGGTGTAGTTACCTTTTATTATTATATTAATTTTGTAAACCCAGAATATAATCTTGTTAGCAATTACAAAGATGTTTTCTGTGCCAAATATGCCAAAATTCATTGCACCTATTCCATCTCTATTAAAACAAGTACAACGAAACAACTAAATTATTGTTAAAAATATTCCTGAAGGAGTTCACAGGAAATCATTCAATTTGAACATATACTCTGAATAAATTTTATCTGTACCCCAGAAGAAAGACTGAACAAGGGAAATCAATTAAACTGGCTAAGTAGTGAAGCAATCAGTGTCTACTAAGTGTGGAACTAATACTGTCCCTGGCAGTAGAGCTCTCACTAGGAGTCGCTAAGTAAGAAATGCAGTAGGATGCTATATTAACTTCTCGTAAGTATCCAATTGCCACTGAGGAAGACTATGCTGGGCTAGAGGGGTTTGCTACCCAATTTAGCATGGTTCTTTCTGTGTTAATGCAACATTTTCTTTGCTCTAGCCAGAATTTGTCCATTTATTCTTAGAAAGCTGTTAATTTTTTTAAATAATCACTTGGCCTTATTTATCACTAAACAGCAAATTTCCAACTCCTAAGAACTTTGATTCTAAATCACATATTTGAATAATCCCAGTCCAGGGAACAATTTATCCAACATAAACAATGTTGTTGTTGTTGTTGTTGTTTTTTTTTTTGAGAGAGAGAGAGAGAGAGAGAGGGAGGGAGGGAGAGAGATTAGCTGAGATACAAAGGAAAGAAAATGAACTTTAAAATAGCTGGGAAATAAAAGTATTTTGAAACAAATAAAAGTTTATAATGACAATTTTCTAGGTTGATTGTTAAACCCCCCCCCCCCAAGTGAATTAAGGTAAAGTAAGGAAAAAGAAAGTGTTAAGTTTTGAGCATGGGCGAGAAAGAATGGAGACAAGCCTCTGAACGGTGAACTTCAGCTCTTTATTTACATCGTGACTTCTCACTTTAACAGCAGTTGAACCCGCCTTATATAGGCAAACCCTGTAGCTTTTAACCAATAACGAGCTAGGAACACTAGCTCTTAGAACCAACAGGAACTCTCTGTTAAGGGCCAATCGGATTCCCCGGAACGGGCCAATCTGGTCCGGCCGCTTAACAGCCAATCAGATGTGCAGGGCCAGAACCCTGCACTTACTCCAAGCTCACACTTTATTAATATTTATGCATACACAAGACCCCTTCCCCCTGGCTTCTTATTTGCAGGGTGCAGTTACATAGTCCCTTAGGTAGGACAGTTGTCTTATTAGTCTCTTTGATTTCCGTTGTATCGGCTGGCTGCAATCACACTGAGGTAGATCGTTGTTTGGCAGTGGGATTGTTTCTGGTTCAGAGTTCACTTCTACGTCGTTGCCCACATTCTCTGCACTTCCCTGAGGTGCAACCGTTTCTCCCTCCGGCTCCGCTTCCTGAGTTTCTATTAAACCGTCATTTCCTTCGAACGGGTTTCCTAGGAATTCATCTTCTTCCGTACCTCCCCCCCCCAATAGGGGAGTTGCGGACAGGCCGCTGGAAGCCGTGATTGTAACTGATCAATATGCCGTTTCCAAAGTTTATCGTCAAGGCATTGTACAAGGTAGGATCTTGGGCCGGTTACACGTACTACTGTCGTTTCCACCCACAACGGGTCGCCCGATAGGTTTTTAGCATAAACTAGGTCTCCTACCTGGAAGGTATGACAGTGGCCACTGGATCCTAATGGTTTCTCCGGTTCGTAAGCTGGGTGCAACCGGTCGAGGTGGGAGCAGAGCTTTCGTCCCATTAGCAGTTCGGCGGGAGTTTTGTTGGTGATGCTATGTGGGGTGATGTGTTGCAAGAAGAGGATTTGATTGACCTTGTCGTCAATGTTGTCGTAGTCTACCTTGTGCAAGGTTTTCTTCACAAATTGGACCATGCGTTCTGCTTTGCCATTGGTCGCAGGGTGCGCAGGCGAGGTGAGCGCATGGCGGATGCTGCAGTCAGCGAGGTACTGCTCAAATGCTAGTGCGGTAAATTGAGGGCCGTTATCGGATACCAGGACGTTTGGTAATCTGTGGGTTGCAAAGAGTCTGTTTAAGATTTTGATAACCGCCTTGGAGGTCGTAGTCATCATGCAATGGATTTCGAGCCAATTCGAGTAGGCGTCGACGGTAAGCAGGAAGGTGTGGCCTTTGGTTGGCCCTGCAAAATCCAGATGAATTCGGGACCAGGGTCCACGTGGTGTCTCCCATTCAGTAGGCATGGCTTTTGGTGGGGCGTTGCTGACTTCTTGGCATTTGGGACAAGCTTTAACCCACTGTTCAATTTGCTTGTCAGTGCCCAGCCACCATGCGTACCTGCGCGCAAGGGCTTTCATTCACACGATGCCGGGGTGGCCATCGTGCAAGGTTCTCAGCATCACTTTCTGGAGTCGTTCTGGGATAACGACTCTATCGCCCCAGATGACACAGCCCTTCTGGAAGAAAAGCTCGGTTTGTCGAGTCTTGAATGGTGTGAAGTCATCTGATAACTGGTCCAACGGCCATCCGCATTCTACCCAGCCTAGGACTCATGCTAGGGTGTGGTCGCATTTGATTTCTCTCATGATATCTCGGGCAGTTAGTGGCGGCGAGTTGAGTGCCTCGATTTGTAACATGGTTACCGTTGGTTCAGGATCGTCGAGAGTCTCTGGAAGTGGTGCTCGGCTCAATGCGTCGGCGTGGGGAATGGCTTTCCCCAGGCGGTATTGCAGCCGATAGTTATAAGCAGCTAAGAATTCTGACCATCGGATCATCCTAGGGGATAATATGTAGGGAGTCAGCTTATCTCCGGCTATTATCCCCAATAAAGGTTTGTGGTCAGTTACAACAGTACAAACCTGGCCATACACGTATTCGTGGAATCTTTTCACAGCTGAGACAATTGCGAGGGCTTCTTTATCAATTTGTCCATAGTTTCGCTCAATCTTTGAAAGAGTCTTTGAAAAATATGCAACAGGGGCTTCGTTCCCATTAGGTAGTACATGGCTCAAAGTGGCGCCCACCCTGAAAGGCGATGCATCACAGGTTGCCTTTCGCCATCAGCTTGCTTTGGACGCCTTGCTTTGGTGCATCTAATCCCAGAACTATGCGATCTCTTAGTGCCTCTTCTAAATCGGTGAATCTGCAGAGGCCTCCCAAATTTTGGAGGTCTGCTATGAAGTCAGCCACGCTTTCTCCCTTTCGTTGGCTTCTCTGATAAAACTCGTGGCGTCTCACAAGCGTAGGCACGGTCGGGGCATAGTGGTCCCGTAAGATAGATTTGAGGTTGTCCCAATCCATGGCCTTCACTTCTCGGGGTTTGGCTAGTGCTTTAGCCATCTTAAATACCGTTGGACCGCAATGCGTTAGGAACACCGCCGTTTCTTTCCTGGTGTGGCGTCCTTTAAGTTGTTCATCTCTAGGAACATTTGGAAACAATCCATGTAAGACTCCCAGTCTTCCTGTGTTGGATCGAACGGAGCGGGTGGTACGATGCCGCCGGATATGGTTCCGTTGTTGGCGTCGTCTGTCACGTGCTCGGTGTTTTTCGAAGTTTT
Source organism: Hydrophis major (assembly GCA_033807585.1). Classification (NCBI taxonomy): domain Eukaryota; kingdom Metazoa; phylum Chordata; class Lepidosauria; order Squamata; family Elapidae; genus Hydrophis; species Hydrophis major. The sequence continues at coordinate 49,009,842 of CM066333.1, read as the reverse complement.
GTTGGTTCAGCTTTCTCCATATCCCATCCTCATTGCCAGTGTTAAGTTTTGAGCATGGGCGAGAAAGAATGGAGACAAGCCTCTGAACGGTGAACTTCAGCTCTTTATTTACATCATGACTTCTCACTTTAACAGCAGTTGAACCCGCCTTATATAGGCAAACCCTGTAACTTTTAACCAATAACGAGCTATGAATGCTAGCTCTTAGAACCAATAGGAACTCTCTGTTAAGGGCCAATCAGATTCCCCGGAACGGGCCAATCCGGTCCGGCCGCTTAACAGCCAATCAGATGTGCAGGGCCAGAACCCTGCACTTACTCCAAGCTCACACTTTATTAATCTTTATGCATGCACAACAGAAAGAAAGATAAACCAGGAAATAATTTATAAACTAAGAAAGAAAGAGGAGAAAAATCAGGAAACTTTCCAAATCCACATAAAACAAGATGGGCCAGCCTGTCTTTATATAATTATTCTTGAGAATCATTTCTGTTTTCAAATAAATGAAATAAGGCAAAGCTTTAAAAAAAAAAAACAACGTCTAGAATCTCCAAACATATTACCCTCATAGTTAAACCAAGCAGAAATAGCTAGGTCAACATG